>OX388217.1:22441991-23641991 GCA_947578815.1 Epinotia ramella
AGGATGAAAACTATCCTATGTCCTTCCCCGGGATTCAAACTATCTCCATACCAAAGGACAATGGGCAAAAATGTATGGAACCTGGTACCCGGACCAATAGACATAAGCTATATATCATTGGAAAGGTAATTTTATATAGAATAATAGTTACTAGGTCGCCAGTCTCGAATTGCTGTATTTCAGGAGTTATTCAGGATTGAATACACTTTCGAGCAAAAAATTGGTTAATTTTGCATGGTTCGATTTACTTTCAATATATTTATATTTTTCACGTGATTACAAAAAATTAAATATAAGATGAAACCTGATACTGAAATGAAACGAATATGTTATTTTCAGTAGGTAGTTTCAGGCCTCTCGCCTGTAAAATGCTGTTTCTTGCGAAAATGTACAATACATGTGTGATTTTCGTTTCTGAACGTTAAAAACACGTGTTTTTAATCAAAACAGTATATTTCAGCACACCGTTGTCTAATGTTATTACTTTCAGCCATTGTCAAACCACTGAAATGATTTTTCGGGATACTGCACTTCACATGCCCTACTGGCATGTGTAGTGCAGTCATGGCTGCCAGGACACGGTCATTGTCAATGGTTTGTTTCAAGCAGGAGCGGTTTTTTTTATATTAATATGGTGGCAAATAAGCTTACTGTCTGATGGTTCGCGGACACCGTAGTCTGTGAACGCCTGCGCGTTGCTGAATTATATTAAGGGGGCTATCTTCGGAACCGCTTATCCTATTTGAAAAATTCTTTCAACTGTTTATAGAAAGGACTTTCTAGATGGACACAATAGACATTTTGTTTTTTTTTTTATATTAATATGGTGGCAAATAAGCTTACTGTCTGATGGTTCGCGGACACCGTAGTCTGTGAACGGCTGCGCGTTGCTGATTTATATTTAGAGGGCTGTCTTCGAACCGCTTATCCGATTTGAAAAAATATTTCACCTGTTTATAGAATTGACTTTCTAGATGGACAAAATATATATTTTGTTCCGCGAGTTTGCTTTCTTTTGTTTGAGTCATAAGTACAACCCCAAAATATACCGTTAATGAATAAATCATGATTGGATTGTTATTTTAATATCGCTTATACACCCATATACCGTATTACCTTGCCGTTATCAGTCATAAACAAACGGAAAATTCTATATTATTACCGTCTAGATT
Source organism: Epinotia ramella (assembly GCA_947578815.1). Lineage (NCBI taxonomy): Eukaryota > Metazoa > Arthropoda > Insecta > Lepidoptera > Tortricidae > Epinotia > Epinotia ramella. Next base: position 22,443,164 of record OX388217.1, read on the forward strand.
GCGGCTTATTGAATCTAAGTAAAATACCACGAAGCATTCATGATAGCCATTAATCACAATTCAAAATTCTGCAGTAGGTGCCCAGTTGAGGGGCATTTTCAATAATTCGTGTACCCAATTAGCGTGAGTTGTTAAATAAAAATTAACTCAGTGTCCGTTTTGTGACGAAAGTTAAATATACAAATGATGTGAAAATTAACTTGTTTCACATTTAAATAACGTGTATATGCATATCATTTAATAATTGCAAAGAAAAAGTTATTATTTAAATAAACTGAATGCTTCATGGTCGTCACAAAACTGACACTGAGTTAATTTTTATTTTACAACTCACGCTAATTGGGTACACGAATTATTAAAAATGCCCAGCTAGGCCTCAAGCGCTATTTTTCATGTCAGAGCGCACAAATACAATTACAATGGTTTCATTAAGTGACATGAATAATACAGAACAACAATGAAACTATAAACAAATAAAATAAAATAAAATAAAAAATAAAAAAGCCTTTTTATTTCTGGGTGAAAGTATGAAAAAAAGATAAACAAATACCTGGCACATATTTACCGAGAGATGTAAGTAATGGAGGCTCCGGGTTCATTATATTGCAATAAACTTTCATTCAAATCAATCAATCATTATTTAATTAAAATTACATAAAACATTAGTTTTGTTTGTGATCTATTACTATTCAGATGCTGATACTATTATTAATAAAATAATTAGGTAACATACATATATATAGTATATAATATAAATAACAATGCGAATATCTATGGAAAATTCCATGTTAGGACGACCTACTCGTAGATAAACTATCAATATTTGCGATTAAATGAAGATCCCACTAAGTTTTTATTGAGAGTTAAAATGTAGAACGATTTTATATAAGTATTGTTCGAAAAGGCTAACTAACGTTGCTAGGTAGAGCAAACTTGGGCTAAGACTGCGATGTTGATATACCTGCCGAACGGCGAGCAAGTGGCGATACATTGAGAGGAGCGAGGAATTCTGCACTAACAAAATCACTCCCTCGTTCTTTTTTTGAACCGACTACAGGGGCCGTAGACAAGGTTACAATCGACAAGCGCTAACGCTAACGCTATCGAATAAAATGTATGCGAAAGACAGATGCCGACGAAACACTTTTTGTTAACATCTGTCATTCCCATACATTGTATTAGTTAGCGTTAGCGTTAGCGCTTGTCGATTGTAACCTTGTCTAGGCCCCCTGGGCTGAATTTATCACAATGTACACGTAAACAGAATATTCAGCAGTAGGCAGTCTCTCGCAACCGTACTCGATACGTGTGATAGCAGTCGTGAAGGTTTAAAGAAACTCACAGACATGCATGAAAGTAGAAGAAATTCCGGTGTGTAAGCATAAGCATTCGGAAAAAAATTACCTGATTTTATTATAAAATAAAATATTACCTTATAATGAACGTTAGACCAGTTATTTTTTTATTGCGGGTATTATCAATAATACAGAGTGCATTACAATTAACGAATGCACTCTGCATTATTGATAATACCCGAAGACATTACTTTCTGAAAATGTGCGGCCGATATATATTTTAAGATAAAATCGTAGTGAATGACAGCAAGTTAAACACATAGTTATTCTGTAATTAGTCTGCAGAGAAAAATGACCATTTGTATACCGACTTAGTATACTGTAGTGGCCCATACAAAACAACTATGCTGACTGTACATCGCTGTTATTCTCATCTACATAACTAGAGACACCAGCGCCATGTTATCCACTATGGTGATGTGTGTTATTTGGACTTAAACGAGGAACTTCTATATAAACTAGACTCTCCTTACTAATTGAATTTGTTTTGTTTTCTGCCTCCTTAAATACGATCATGTCTCCTCCTACCGATCTAAGCTTGCTTTGTTACCATCGATGTCTGTCATTCTGATTTGGAAGACAGAGATTAAAGTTCAGCACCAGGCAACCAGGCCGCGGAACATGACATGAATTCGGGCCTCTGATCGATACTTTCTCCTCCAATTTTGCTGCTGAAACGAATCTAATTATGCTTCATAATTCGAAATCTGTGTTACCATTTAGCAGCGGCATTATTAGTACATAGTTTATTAAAGATTGGTTTCGCTACCCTAGCTGGAAAGTATCTAGCTATCCACTGTTTGTATCTATGTTAAAATAATGTATTCCCAAACATGCAATGGAGTGTTGTGTTCTCTATTTAGCCCATTCAGGGCCCATGACGACACATATGCGTCAGACCGCCGTAGTCGCTTTCCGCTACATACGCGGAAAACTACGGGATCGGCGACGACCGTAGCGCATAGCAATTCTTGGCAATGAATGTGTTAATAGGATGCGAAAATTACGTTTTGGGCGCGGCGAGTCGAAAGGTCCATAATGGAGTATCATACAAAATTGAAGGTAGGCCTGAAAAGCTTCCTTCTTTTGTTTTAACACTTTCACTGCCAGGAACCCGCCTAGCGGGCGCCTACGCCGTAGTCACTTTCCGCTTCATATGTATATGCATTTCTATATCGTGATTAGTGATGAATAATTGATGACAGTCTTTACAACCCTTTTGAGTTGTTGGTATTAGTAGCTAGTGACGACAATTTTCCATTCATGCGAGATACAAAAATAAGGCAACCGTGTTATGACGTGTCATGGCTCTGTGTATTGGAAAACAGCCAAAGAATACGAGATATAATAATGTAAATGACCAATGAACATAATTATCGTACTTTTTTCTTTGCACCTTTTATAATTCTGTTTAGCCCAATGGTTAGCTGGTAGAGAATGCCATTTGGCATTATGTCGCCATTTGTTCATTTGTGTATTTTGTGCAATAAAGTTTAAATAAATAAATTGACGAAAAGTCTTTAAAGGCACAAAACACATGATTTTCTATTACCGGAAACTGAAAACTCATTTTCTACTATACACGTTATTTGTTACTTGAAATTAAATGATGTGCCAGTAGGATCTGCATCCTTAGGATCCTCATCAAATTGTTTGTAAAAAAATACAATACATAGGTACTTGTTAAATGATATGTGCATACCTACTAAAGAAGCAATGAGTCAAATGATCGGCCGTGGTAAATATTACATGGACATGTCGTACCGCTTTCAACTGTGGACTAAAAGTCTTTTTCACATCTCATACTCGGAAGGTGTGTCATATTAGGCTTGTCAAGCGAGGTAGTAAAGTAGTAATACATAGTATATATATATATATATATATATATTTACAAAACATTTTAACATTGATGAATCAAAATACTTCGCATTTTAAAAATCCATGTCATAATACACATCGACAGTCAATAGGAACGTTGGGTTCTTTTTGGTACGTTCAACTAATTAAGCTTTGAAAAAAAACTTGTTTTTGGTATCAACCAACCAGAATAGAATAGCTATATTAAAATCAACCAATTAGGACACAGAATTTCTCTAAACATTAGGTGTTTTGTAGTTCCATCTTTCGCAATCATTAAAAAGAATTAAACGCGCGTCCAAACGACCTGCATACAGTATAAGTGCTATAACCTATAGGATTGAGAACAAAATGTCTCGCTCTATATAAGGCGTATGTCTCGTATGCAGTCAGACGCGCTCGGACGTTTGAACGCACCTTAAATATTTTGTATCTGTGTTAAATCAAAGCAGTCTATACAAAATAATCATACCGCCAAATTAAACAATATTTTCGCCCCGGAATTTATTATTAATTGTAGGTGGATTAATTTCTCTCGATCGAAGTGAAAAGTGGGCTGTATAACTTTGGTCTAAAAGCGTGGTATATGGCCCATTTTAAACACTAGTTATACAATCTACTATTTGACCAATAATATACAGAATAAAACTATCAGATAAACGTTTAGTCAAGAATAAAAGTAGGTAAGTATAGCACAATCGAGTTTAACTCCGTACCTGACGCTCGTACATTTCTATGAACTTCAGGTACTGAGTAAGTTCGACCGGGTTATAAGTAGTTTGTGGTTTTGTACTACCTACGAGTACATAGATAAGGGTTTGTAAGGTCGTCATATGATTTGCTAAATATACTAAAATTGGTCTTTCAATTTACATTGGTCACAAACGGGATTATTTGCAAAAACAATTTACATTTCAATTGTTTCTGTTTGGCCTAGTTGTTGACCGGTAGTAAACACCTTATGCTATTAAATCAGTCATTTGCACATTATTTTGTATTGTGCCCAATTTTTTGTTTATATACCATGGTTGAAATCAGGCACACGGCATGCCTCATGGTAAGTAGATATCGTAGCCCCTGGATGCTTGTGACTCCAGGAGAATAACACAACCCCTTATCATTACATCACATTACAATTCAAGGCAGTCGTAATTCTTCAAAAACGGGATTCTTCCCTTGTGGGTGACATTGTTGTCAAACCCTGGTTCAAATGAACTCATGAAAAAAATGAACACTGGACCAAACTGGTCGATTGTGTAACGCTTCGTACGCACTTAATTACTTAATATTGACATATTGCGAAACGCTGATGTCAATACCTAGCCAACGCTAAAGTCCTTAAGACAGTTCGCAGCTTCACTCAAGGCTAGGCTAGGCAACTAAAGTTTTGGTTTTCAAAATATATATACATACTTATAATATGGCGCCGGTAGGTAATTCAGGTTTTAACGAACACCGCTTATGTATAACTGATTTATGGACAGTATTACACTGTTATTTATATGAATGTATGTCTAACCTACTGCCGTTCCCACAGTCAAACTGCTACTACAGTTTTGTGAGGCTATGTTTGAATTTTTAGTATTAATAAATTGTACTTATTCAATAAATAATAGGAATACAGACGGTTTGCTGTAACTAAGATAACGCCGATATGATGACTAACGAAATGTGCAATTGTGGGCTGAATTAAATATTTATTAGAAGTATTTCCATTAGATTTTCACGGTGGGTTAAACGACAAAAAATCTAATGGCTACCTTCCTACGACAGGTGTTGACGCGGTCTAGGTCGACATTACGCGTGCTGACAACGACGCGAATTTAGTTTGAAGTCGGCAACGGCACCCTTTCGCATACTGTAGCGCGTTAAACTTATACCAGGTCTGCCCACTGTCATACCTATACTATAATAGAAAACACTCCCATTTCTTGATCGCACACCGTTATACGAATTTCAATTTTACAGCATTTTGCTAACATCACATGAAAAGTAATCCCATTACAATGTATGGACTGTTTCGTAAAACTTTAACAGTAGGTATTCATATATTTTTTTACTTGAACGTCCTGTGACACAGACATAGTAACTAAAATAATTGTATGTTCAGTTATGTGGTCCGTGGACAAACGTTATAATCTATGATATGGAATATTTATTAGTGTAATACCCCATATGATAAGTTAGTTTTAGTCATTTTAATAGTTTCATAAACATATTTGTAATATATTGTATGGTTTGATAATAATGATTTCAAAGCACGTTATACGCGCGGCGCGCGTCGTCATATACACAACTCATACCGCTGATTTCATATTAAATACATGTAAGTAGGTACTTAGGTTTATAAGATCGATCGCAGTGAGAACGCTTTAAATATTGAAAATAATATTTTATTCAAACAGTAACTACTTTGCCACGAAATATCTGTAATAAATAGTATTATAACTTAATCGTTTTCTTTTAACTCTTAGAGGAAAATTCAGTTTTTCACATAAGCTCCTTACACATTGTTTTTGAAAAAAAAAACCTTGAATAAAGATGGTCACTAAAAGTCAATTTACGAAAAAGGTACATTTCAAAGATATATATAGAATTTTAGTCTACCGTGCGCCTGTTAGCGTATTTGGCCCTCGCAGCTGTGGCATGCACACAAGGCGACTTACGTCAAACGTAAAAAAGCAGTCAACTCGTTGCATTATGCTGATACCGGGTAGATATCGGGTAGTTGTCAAGTGAGTGAAAAAGTCGCTGCAGCGAGGCTAGCACAACTGACGCTGCGACACGACGCGGGATGGTAAAATCTACCCTCCTCTTTCTACTTTACAAAGTGCGAGTGAGACAGGTGTCGCTGAGCTACGCGCGACGCGACATGGCTGCAAGTTGTGCTAGACGTAGGTACTGGTCAGGAGACCTGACGATAAGTGTACGTTAACCTTATGATATGTTGGGGACATCTGAAGTTTGATATTTCAAATTAATCCTCCGGAGTAATGGATCTTTGTAATGTAATATATGTATAACGCACACTTACTCACCTCACATATCTGCCGTCCATCCGGTGTCAACCCAACGCAACCATATTAGACCCGGCTCATCAAATACGCTGTCAACAAGTAACCTTCTCGCGTTTAGCGGGGCGTTGCTCCACCATCGCTGCGCAGCCACCTCAATGCTGCAGAGCCGGTGCTTTTTTGTGCCTGCGTTGGGCTAACAACGGGTGGACGACAGATGATTGAAATGTGGGTTGAGTGTCGAGACGATGTTTGCCTTAACCTTAAAAAATATTAATTCATCCGGGGGCTCAATTCGACAATATGTATCAAATTGCACATGTCGCCAATAGGTCATAAGGTAGCACACTTGTGGCCTGGTCTCCGACAACAGGCCCCTCATCCCCCCCAAAATCCCTCCTCCTGGCGTCGGGTTATTGGTGGCACCGGTAAGCCAGGTCTCGTTACAGAAATCACTTACCGTTGCCTCCAGGGCGCACCAGCCAAGTCCCTTCCCCTTCCCACAGTCCCACGAGAGTCCACAGGAACTGGAAGAGCCTAGACCCTCGTGGAGGTTACCCGACCTAGCGCCCTAACCCTACTGCTCCTTACTGTATCCTAGACCAACAAAATATGGTCAATAATTGAATGAATAAAATATTTTATATTTTTTGGTAAAAAGCCCCTACCGTCTATTAATCATTCGGTTAAGCAAGATCGTAGCTCTTAGATTTTATATTATCAAGATTATTTTTATATCTTTAATATACTAATATGCTGCCCTATGTATTCATATTTTAGAATAAAGTTCTAGCGACGGGTTGAGTGGTAATCTTTTACTCACACATGCTACTCTCTTGCTTTGGATAGGGAATGAATGATCCTAGCCACTTTACCTGCCTAGCTACCTAACGAGTTTAAGACTCTGCAAACGAATCTACCAGTATTTCGTACCTGACGGGCTGAATAAGAAGAAATACCGAAACAAACTCAAACAGACCTCTTTAACTTTCACCTCACACGTTAGTATCCACAATGACTTCATTAAGAAATGCTGCCGGAGCAGTAAATCCTTCATGCCTAGCGTACCCAAGGTACCACACAATTGATATTATGTGGGCACACGTACCGACTGTACGGCGTCCTGTAAGGCAAGTGCAATAATGATGTAATATATTATTATTTCCTATTGTTGAGACGTTGTTAACCAAAATATAACAGTAGTGTCTTCTGGAACCTACATGTCGTGACTGTATGCGTCCCCGCAAAAGCCAAACTTCTTCGTTAATACCATAAGCTGGCAAGTCTTCAAGGGCAGTGTCTGTGTAGATTTCTATAATGTACAACCCGTTGGCCAAATGCTCACTGCAGTACGATCGTGCCAGCTTTAATTGGTAGGTGCCCAAGGAAAGTAATATAACGTCTTCTTCTGTGAGTCGAGGGAAATTATTTATTTCGTTGGCTTCCATCCTTACAAAATTCGCTCTTTGTCGGTTTAATTGCTTACTATCGACATAGGCGTATAACAAATTAGGGGAATCAATTTTTTCTCTTATTACGTTTAAGAACGCATCGGTATGAATATTGTCCGTGATGGGTACGTGGAAATTATTCAGCATTCCCGCAGCAATTTTAAAATCAGTAAACATTTTTGGGAGTGTTTTGTTAAAATATTTATGCCTTAAAAGTTTAAAATCTCTTTTAAACCTACCGTTCACTACCTCAACTACCCATCGGCATAATGTTACTGATCGGGATTCGTTAGCTTGATCAGTGGTTAGCTGTGAGTCAGGCCCATTCTTTGTCGGCGGCATATAGTATTCGTAACCACTGGCCTCTATATCACCTAAACTGTCTCTAAATCCACGATCCAATATCAATGCGTCGTTCATTTCTAAAAAGCAGTGCAATGGGTGCTCACCATTGTTCATTATATCCGACATAATGTTTGCATCAGTCTTGGTAGCGGCATACGGCCCCATCACATCAATAATGTACCCATCCGAACATACGATTAAAAATGGCTTAAGCAAATTTTTAAACTTATGTAAGCTGTATGACTGCCGTTGAAATAAAAAATTGGAGCTTTTATTAATGTAAATATAAGTCCCATCAGCTATTAATATTAGTTTATCATTTTCCTCATTTCCAAATAACGCTCGAGGAATGGTGAGGTTTTTCGATAACGCGTCGTTTCTCTCTAAGTGGTCAACACCGAGGTGTTGTGGGACATACTCCTCAAGAAGACATTCACGCACCACAGCCAGCAAACGCTCTAATTTTCTTCTCGACACCTTGAACAACGTGGCCAATCTGTCGTCAGAATCTCCCGTTCTTAATTTTGTTAGATACATTCCTAATGCCATTCTAGGGGTCTTGCATTTTTCTGTTAGCAAAGGCGTTTGTTCGATCATACTATCAAATTGGTCACAATTGCGCCCGACCCAAAAGTGCATTTCTTCATCGCTTAATGCACCCCTGACATTGAAATCGAGACGAGGTCCACGTTGTAATGCATTCCGCATCATGTCACAAACGTCGGTAAACTGTTCCGCATTAAAGTTGTGAGTTACATTGCAAAACTGCGGTAGCTCGTCCCAAGCATTGCTCTCGAGGTGTTGTCCGCACACTCTAGCACCATCGGGAATATATAATTTGTGTTCACAGAAAATGTGAACCTTAATTGATTCCGGAATTCGGTGGCGAGTCGTATTTCGGCAATTGATAAAAATACAATGCCTCGGAGTGTTCGGAGCTCGCGTGTACTCTTGAACATAAAGTTCTTGAGCATTCTGTTCTTCTGCTACGGCAGGCCTTTCAACCTCATTGCCAATTCTCTGCCAACATCGGTGGCACAGATGTTGAGTGTTGTTAAACACTACCTAAAAATAGTAAAAAATATTATATACTTAGACAATACAAATACAAGTCCCCTGAATATAATTGTGATAGGTATACAATTGGCATTGTTCATAGCTTTTTGCTTATGGTACATTTATTCCTTGAAAATTAAGGGAGAACGACAGGCGTGAACTTTCCATACTATCGTTTTTCGGACATTACTGAATTACAAAACCATTTTTATGTTTTTATTTTTCTGTTTAGTCAGTCATCATCATACTTTATTTTGCATTATTCGTTTTGTATGAGACTATTAGTTTGCTTCGCTTGGCAACCACAGTTACCAGAAGCAATTTAGGGGCGCATGAAATTGGCACCTGTGGTTACCACAAGCAGGTGAGTAAGTATATATTTTATAATATTTTGACTAAATAAATCAATAATAACATGTAAAAATGTTTTACTGCTATATTAGTTATCTAGTAAGAATTACAAATGGATTTTATGATATTACTTTTTAATTTCGTCAAATCATAAAACCTTCCCGCAAAAATAATAAAATATTCTTACATGAATAATGCACTACGAGTATATCTATTCTTTTCATTAACAGTCTCATACAAAACGAATTTTATGCATCTTGCAGGAATTAGGTGATTCTGATTTATATGTGATTGGTCAACTTAAGATTTTTTGCAAACAAGCATACGACCAGCCTGACGGGAAGCGGACGCCATAGCCTATAGACGCTTGAGACTCCAGAAGAATTACAATTGCGTTGCCAGCCCTTTATTAGATAGAGGATTCGATGTATTGCCATCTAGACTGTTATTCTCAACGCGCATCATTTGCCTCACCTCACCCGTCACCCCTAACGAACCACTGTAAACGAGACCTTGAGTTACGCTTAGTTACTAAGAATCGTGGCGTCAAGATATATTAGGGAGGAGGCGAGGTTAAAGCCACCCTCATTCTCAACACAGTGCATCCTAAGGAATAACATAATAATATTTTGCAATTACTTAATATACCTACCTAGTCCGGAAAACATTTGTATGGAGAAGGAGTTCATGCTATCGTTCTACCTTAAGCTCATTCTAAAATAGTATTTATGTGTGCATATATATATTATATATATATAATTATATATATGATAATTTGGTAAAGTTGTCGGACAATAGCATGTACATTATTTTGAATATTAATGCATTGAAAAATTATTCTTGGATCTGTGGAAGGCAACGTGCTAACTAAAGGAAGGATTCAGGTGATTTATGTTGATTATTACGATTATACCTGAGGATGTAGGTAATTAGGAATGGATGAAAATATCACAAGTGCCTGATTGATTTATGGTAATATGAATAACCTTTCTTAGCACTAGAAAAAAGTTACAGATTTTTTCAGCTGAGGCAATTATTTTTGAAAAATATAAGTTATTTTCTTTAGTTATTAATGGTAACATCAGGTTTTTACTCGCATATTGTACAATTACCAAGAATTTCCAGTGGCATGAATTACATTTATCACATTTCTTTTCACCACGACTCAACATGTTTAATAATAACATTAATAACTAAACACGGACCAACAGTGTTTACAAATATTTGTGTAATTATATAGGTACCTATATAATGGCGCGCAATAATTTGTATTCACGATGTTCGCGCAGTGCGCGCGCTGGTATATTAAAGCGAGACTCAAATGAAATCTCTATACATGGCTGTATACAAAATAAAATAAATATTTTCATATTCAAATCCAAAGTTAAGATAAAATGTTATCAAGAATAAGTAAGTAATTTTACTAAGTGAAACGCTTCTATATCAGAGGAAATTATTAATTTATTCACGAAAAGGTTTTTAATTGGTTTAGTCGAGAATCCATTTGCCGAGAGTAAAAAAAAACTGTACGTCCCGGTTAATTTAAGAATGCACCATTTTCATACATACACCTTGCTGGTATGTACGCACACGCGTGCCGTAATATGTGTTGAAAAAGTGATTGAATAGGTTTTACTCATTAGGTAACACATATGAATTTAAGAATGCACCATTTTCATACATACACCTCGCTGGTATGTACGCACACGCGTGCCGTAATATGTGTTGAAAAAGTGATTGAATAGGTTTTACTCATTAGGTAACACATATGAATTTAAGAATGCACCATTTTCATACCATACCATTTTCATTTTAGGTATTGACCTCGCTGGTATGTACGCACACGAGTGCCGTAATATGTGTTGAAAAAGTGATTGAATAGGTTTTACTCATTAGGTAACACATATGAATTTAAGAATGCACCATTTTCATACATACACCTCGCTGGTATGTACGCACACGAGTGCCGTAATATGTGTTGAAAAAGTGATTGAATAGGTTTTACTCATTAGGTAACACATATGAATTTAAGAATGCACCATTTTCATACATACACCTCGCTGGTATGTACGCACACGAGTGCCGTAATATGTGTTGAAAAAGTGATTGAATAGGTTTTACTCATTAGGTAACACATATGAATTTAAGAATGCACCATTTTCATACATACACCTCGCTGGTATGTACGCACACGAGTGCCGTAATATGTGTTGAAAAAGTGATTGAATAGGTTTTACTCATTAGGTAACACATATGAATTTTTCACAAATATTACATTACGTGCATGCTATTGAACGAAAACTTTTGATTATTGTTAACACAGTCGACTTTGTACCCAGCCGGCGCTGAGGAACAAACTGACTAAAAAAATCCAGCGCCAACCTAAATTAAACAACAGACAGACCATCATTATATTTTTCAACCTCGGGAATGTCCCGCCATAAAATGAGCAAAGTAAATGTGAAACAAAATACCAATTTATCTTTGAGTAAGTATTTTTTAATGGGTTCGTAAAAAAACAATGCCAATTGTTACATATTTTATTACGTGAGATATCTACATATGTATGAGCCAGATAAAATATATTTTTTATATTCATCATTTCAGCCGAAAGACCTCCACTGCTGGACATAGGCCTCCCCCAAAGAGTGCCAAAACGACCGATCCTGCGCCACCCGCATCCAGCGGACTCCCGCGAAGTTTACCAGGTCATCAGGCTCAGCCTAGTTTGGGGTCCGCTGGATATCTTTATAGCTTGAGTGTAAAAGCGAATAAATAATTTTTATTTAATTTTTAATTTAATTTTTTAATCAGTCCACCTTGTGCCTACCCACGCCGCCACCGTTTTTAGTGTTCCGTATCAAAATTGGTCCAACGGAGTACTTATTTTATTTTACATTTAACGAAACTGAATCACGTTTTTAATTATATTTATTTAAGAAAACGGGGCTATTCAGGCGTACCTAACAGCACAATTGTTTGAACTAATCTTGCAATAAAATCCTACGCTTTGTTGGTTTACAATGCTTAAACGTGTGCTCCAATGACGGATTTTGAAGAGTATCAATGTTTATATAAAAGAGTAAAATAAAAAATATAGTCTAAAAAATTCTCCTTTTTTTGGAGCTTGTTGAAATGCTTAGAATTTTAAACTTTTCATCAATCGAATGAGATGAAACAGCAACCCGCTACACTGACTTTAGTTGACCGTATGTCATTGCAATAATAAACGTAGAATAAACAGATTTTGGAGTTCTCGTTATCAATTTTATTTTGTACTCAATTACTATATTTTATAAAATAATCTGCAGCGGCCGCAGTAGTAAGGGAATATACGTATAACTACCGATGAACTTCGATTCGCGAATTCGAGATGAAGTTCCCTTAAGTTCAAAATAATTTGTGAAAATCTTGTACGCTCCAATAAAATATTGCACCATTATTCAAATATTTATAAAAAAACATATGAATAAAAAAATAAACAAACCTGTTATCCACAGCGCAGGCTTCGTCACGACATACATTTCCCACATAGGAAGTTATCCACAACACGTTTCGTCAAAATATGGTACCTACAGATGAAAACTCCACTACCGGTTTCGTCAAATACTATCCGACACCCCTTAGTCGAAAAGTGCCAAACTCCAGGCTTTACTACCCCGTTGTTGAAATACAGGCTCAGGCTGAAGAACCAGATCTGGTTACGAAGACGGCGCGCGATCTTTCTCGCGGCGAGATCTAATAGACTATCCGTCTTCTACTAATTATAACACTTGGAGGATAGTATATCTCGCCGCGAGATAGCTCGCGTGCCGTCTTGTTTTCTGCTATCCGTGCTGCATAGATACTGTATTGCGTTTGTAACGCTGAAAAAGGTCACCGTGTGTGATTCGCTCTAAAGGTTCAAAATTGTAATGCAACGCCGGCAGAGACGGACCTCTTTTCTTGACCCGACCATAAAGTCAAAGTCAAAACATTTAATAAGAAAAAAAAAAAGTCAAACACTAATAATAAGTAATCATAATCATAACAAACTAATTATGTAGATATAATTACAATGAATCTTAACAAAAACACAGCATAACGTCACAGACATTTCAAACAAAAATATATACCTATTAATAATAATCTCAATGTTATTCGCGAGTTACGTTACAAATACTAATAGGTATAATAAAAGTCCCGATACTAGTTTCTTTCAGTTTCACCTACAAACCAACCCTCTTCAACACTGTAGAAGGCACTTTCAATTTAAAATGTTGGCTCAAACGGAAGAGATTACAAAGGTGAAATCATTTTTGAAATTGTATAAGTAGTTCATGAGATTACTCATTACATACAAAAAAAAACTGCTACAATGACACCTCTTTATAATCTATACTTGCTGCCCGCACGGCTTCGCCCGCGTGCCTATTACAAAGTTTGATTGATTTTATGCTATACAACGTGTTACATAATGAAAAAGTAAATATTTATTTAACCGAAATAAAGTGCCAACCCTAATAACCTGCCAGGTCAATCAAACATAGATAGAGAATAAGTAATAAATTGCCTTATGTAGCTGTTAAAATTGTCTATAAGTACCTACCTATATTTTCATTACATTGTTATCTCGTTATCAAACCTCTTCAAAGATGACTGAAGTAACTGGCACTCGTTACATCGTTGTCATACCTATTGACAACTGCATTTTCCAAGAGTTAAGTAAATCTACAGATACTTATTTGAACAACTACGGGAAATGGCTTTTTCTGGTAAAAAAATTGGTTGTGGGAAAACTTTAAATAGACAAAGTCGGGAAATTATATTCAACGTATTCTATCATTTTAGACATAACTTAAGAAATGGCCTATGACGGAAATATACAATGTGCCCTTGTAATCAATCTTAACGAATCAGATGAAGATATACCAAGGGACGATGGTTTATATAAGCATTTTTTTATAACTTTTACTGTTTTTAATACCTATTAAAAACATAATTTACATTCACTCACTCATTTCATTAATTCACTTTTTTCTTTTTTTGCAATCAGTACTTCATGTAGCTGTGTGTGTAATCATTAACCTCAACTCTCGTGGAACTACCTATACCTACTTTAACAATAATTAAACCATTTTACCCTAAAAAGGTTTGTAATCGCAATTGAAGGAATTCAGACCGCTTTAAATACTTACTGGCATCTTAAAAAGACAGAAGAAAAAATATGGTGTCAAGTCATCTCAATAAATGTTCATCAACATTTTACGTTTCACAACTAAAAGACTACTTTGTGTTTATGTAGGTCATTAAGACTACTACTACTTTTTTACTATGTCTGGTGAGCAATAAAGAATTATTGTATTGTATAGTAAGACGGCAATTTAAATCGTGCCCTCTCAGAGTAACGTAAGATTTTGACAGAAGGGCGCGGGCGGGCGGGCCATTAACGAGATAAAAGTTTTGGCGTTTCAACCGCTGTCCGTACCTACTAAACTACTAAGGGTAACTGTAACATTTAATTGGAAATAAAATTAGGAAAAAGTCTATGAAGATATATAGGTACTTGAAATTATTAGAGTTGGCCCAATTGCAACAAAGTAGTCCATTTAAAAAGCAACTCTAAGGCCGGGGCCGCACTGGTAGAGCGATTAGCGACGCGACGGCGATCTTCATACACCAAGTCGCCTCAAGTAGCCTGTTGTACTGAAATCGCCGTCGCGTCGCTAATCGCTCTACCAGTGCGGCCCCGGCCTAAGGCACTTGTCCCACCCCGCCGGCGAGTAGCGAGTACTCTCATAGTAATACTTACTCGCGCGAGTAAAGGCAAGTAAGAATTACTATGAGAGTACTCGCTACTCGCCGGCAGTGGGACAAGTGCCTTACGTCAAATCTCAAAATCGTCATCGTCATCGTCGTCGTCAAATCTAGAAGATTCCAATTCCAATGACAGTTTTATAAAAAGTCCGCCACATTCAATAATCTCAACCATGCCAGGAATGGAGTCTGAATTTGTAAATAACTAGGTACACTAGTTAAATGGTTACTGGACGCCTCGGTTAAGAGGCTGACAAGACCTAATTTGGTGAAATTGATGTTATTTAAGCAGTTTTTTAGGATAAACTATTGTGTAATGTTCTAGCACATCAAAAAAAAATGTTAATATTCACCATACTTCAAAGACCGTGGACGGGCTCGATACATAATTGGACTAAATCGGCTCGATATAAAATAATTGCAAAGATTGGTCTTAAAATCATCTAAAACGGTTTTATGTCTATATTTGTTTGACGTATGGGTCTGCAATTAAAAACATGAAGTCAACATATTCATACCTAAACCGCTAACGAGTCACATTTCACAAATAATCGCCACTTTTTTTTTATTTCAATATTTATGTATGTCTTCAAAAACCGGGCCGCCCAGTGACACTCGCTCCCGTTTACTCCGATACAAATAGACAGTGTGCGCGCTATCTTAAATCCTCAAGGGCATTTTGGTGTTAACAGCGTCTTAATATGTACATATTTCAGTTTCAGTACGCGCAGTTTTCAGAGAATCACCCAGTAAGGACAGGCTACATTCACGAGTGCCTTCATTTTACCTAAGATGTGTAGGTGTTCAGGGGGATAAAAAAACTAATTAAAATCAAAATAAATACCGTATTTTAATAAATTACTTGAAACACTTAAATACATAAGGTTAGCACAGTAGGAAGATCCTATAAACCTAACATGGACCTATTTAAAATGTCAAATAGAGTAGAATTAAAAAGAAATGTAGGCATGTGTGTGTCAAAATATACATAATTGCTCATTTAATATGGAATTTAATATACTGGAATAAAACACCAGTAACAGCAATTTTATATAAAAAAATGATTTTAACAATCTAAACTTCTCGCTGTGCTCAAATGTGTGAAGGTGAAGCAAACTAGCGCATTTTTTTGAGTTGAGAGTCACCTAAGAATTGTGGGTTTTACATAATCATAATAAAAGCGTTGTTTCACTACTAATCCTAAAGTACGTAACAACAATCTTTGTATTAAAGATACGTAAATAATATACTTAGTTCAATACATTTAGGTAAGTACACTACGCACGAAAATACATAAATTATGGCAATCGCGTAGTATTTACAGATAAAATGTCAATTAACTAAGTTTTTTCTAGTCAATCCCAACCGAATTAGAACCAGTGAGCTATACGCCGAACACTGCATATTTTCTCTGCGTAACACGTTTGTTCGACCGCGATATGTTTGGAAATGGAATAGCTGTCAATTCATATACACTTTGACTAAGTACATGGCAAAACTCGCGGTTCTAGACAATATAAACGGGAATTTAGAATACCACTGGTAGATTGTCGAAGTAGACAATCTCGTCAACCATGAATTACATAGGTACCACTGTAAGTAGTCTGGTAAACTGCGTCGAAGGATGATACACGGCAATTGCTCCTAAACAAGACATCAGACTTCTTCGTTTATTCATTCAGTCATTTGGTTTCCAAGACGCATCACGCACTTGATACAACGTACACTTCACATGCATAGGTAATCAATCCCAAAAAGTTAGTTGCACTGTTATCAACACAACATTTTATTGGTTTGCATGACACTTGCACTTGATACCTGCACCTAATCTTTGCCTGCACGTAAACTTCACATGGATGTTCCAAAAAGTTATTTTCACTAGTTACTCGTATCAACGCAACATTTTATTGGTAGATATGCTTCTTGATAATAATGGTCCTCTGAATCATATAATTGTTAAATAACGCTGCAAAGCAGCAGTTCAGCGTGTGTTTGTTTGTACGTAAATATTTATACTTGCACCACTTTTCGGCGGATGAGAGCGGGGTAATATTAGTAATTCCCTATTAATAAAATAAGTACTTGCCTCTGACGCGGCATGTTCTTGGATATACGACGAAAACTCGGGACGAATCCTAGGGAGGTCGTCCGTCAATACATGTTGTTGATACCTCGCATGGTAAAGGCCTCGCTGACACATTAAACAATTGCGATGATTTTCCATTGCGATATTCAAAATCACTCAAAATCTCTCTTAACAAAAATATACGTAGATCGTTACTTGCATAAGATACCGTTCTGTTCGTTACCTTTGAAAGCACAGAATAGACGTTTCGAGTTTATCTACCTACCCACTATATTCATATTATTTAAAATGTGTACCCGCCATTTTACTATATTATAGCGTTATACTCTTTAAGCCGTATCAGACGATCCAATTTCGTACGGTATTGCAGCGAAATACAGTGAGATCTGGTTATGTGGAAGCCTTTATCCTCTATAAGTGAGAACACTTAATAATTTTAGGAATCCGTAGACAATAAGAAACCCAAAGCCATGCCCGTCTGTCCGTCCTTCTGGAGATTAGCTCATTATTAATTCGGCACGGTTAATAAATCACATAAACCGATAAAGTTATAGAATAAAATCCTGAAAAAAAATATTTTTTCCTACCTCCCCCTACACGGAAGGTGGGGATGTAATTTTTTATGGTGTGGGGTATCGTTGGATAGCTTGTTCAAAAATATAAAAACCGTTTGCGTGATATTGGGCTTTAACCTAATTTTTGTTCGAGTCAAGTGTCCCCCCCACCCTGCCGGATAAATAGTGACTACTGGGAATTAAATGAACAAATTCGGCCGACGCAACCGCAACATTTAGTTGGTGCGCGCGTGTCGATGGTACAAAGACAGACAGACACCTACGGTATCGTACACTGCGCGTGGCTCAACACGCACTTGGCAGGTTTTATTTTGTATTTATAACGTATACAGGATATTTCGTACTTTACCTACAGTCGTTTTGCATGGGTCAGTGAAATCATTTTTGGAATATTTTTTTATCAAAACTGTATTTTTCAGTGTTATTATATTAATTATAGGTAACAGAATCATTGCGTAGAAGATCAAAAACATATTTTGATAATATAAGTTTAACCTGATTTTACTTTTAAAATTATACTAGCCCTACCTACCTACTTACATAAAGTTAAATTACCCATGTTGTAGGTATTAATAGCTGTTGATTCTCCGAATAATAATAAATTATAATAAATAAATAAGAGGAATTATAAAACCATCGAATAAAAAAAAACTTAGCGACTGATACTGTTTTACTTAATATTTAACTTGAGCGGTATGAATTTGAGTAAGCGAAAAATTAACTAAACTAACAACGAATATTGATTAATAATAAAATCCAGAACGAGCTTACAAAAAGTGGGTTGCGATTATTCCATTTCAGTTACTATTAAAATTCTATCCGTGCGACTACATTACTAAGTGAGCGACATAGGTCGCGGATAGATTAGAAGACGAAAGCGTCTTCGAGGTTATTTTTGCCAAATATTGAAAAAAATGCAGGACGTAACGTTGACACTCAAATAAATATTAGGTCGCTCAAATATTATGAAGCTTCTCATTTGTATTTTAAGAAACTCGAATGAATGTTTGTAAGTGGATGTTCTGTTTATTTCTCGTCACTTGCAGTCAGTAATACTATAACGTAAATAAATTATTTTTGACACTTAAAACTTTAATTTACAGTCACTCGTTTAAATACTACCCTATAAATAATAATAATATAAAATAAAAGTATGATTTATCAAGCACGGGTTATTGGCACAGTAAATATATTAGCTACTTTCAGTTAGAGTCCCATATGAAATTTTTAGACCCTGCGCTTTCATTACAATCAGTTCAGTCAGCACCGTTCATAGTCAGCATATTACTCCGGGGGCTACTCGAGGTTTTCATCGATTTTTTACAAGTTTTGAATCGTATCTCCTTCTTTTGCACTACAGATAGAATAATAAATAAAGCCGTTGTTGTTAATATAATAATCCACAAAAAACATTTTGAAAATTCAGTTCGAAGGCATTGGCGTATGGGAGCCCCTTAAATGCCAGCCGGCGGCCGTCATGCGTCGGTGGTGCGTTGACTAAGTAAATCAATCACATAATCCAATATCTATTTCTGTGACATAATCTTATTACGGCGACATTATCAATATGGAAAAAATAACCGTATTTTATATAATGTTCATAGACACGAAATATACTACATTTTAGATTTTTACAAACAAACTAATCGCGGAAATGAAATGTGATGACATGGAAACAAATGGCAGCTTAAGTTATCTTCCAACCAGACAACGATGATTAAACCACATTCAGTGCTATCGTGCAAGTACCGCTGGGCCATTCAGTGCTATTTATTATCTATCCTGCACGGCTATCATGAGACGGCGCGCGAGCTCTCTCGATTTTTCTCGCACTATCCGTCTCTCTCTTATTAGAACACTTAGAACAAGAGGTCGAGAGTATGTCGCGGCCATCTCATGATAGACGTGCTGTTGCGAAGGTGTTTTGTCCGGTCCAATGTCCGACCATACAAAAGGACCGTACGGAACGGACTTATCTGGGGTAGCAGTCACAATTTTTACCTACAACGCGTCTAACGCAATGCAGTGCAAATCGGGCCGCCGATTACACGAAGTTGGAATTTAGAAAGGTCACTACCAATTGGTAAAAATACTCTAAAGAGGTTGAGAATAGCCTTGCTGTAATTTGACAGGTGTTTTATGCGAGTGCAGTATATGTAGGTATCAATACCTACGTGAACTGACATATAATATAAAAAAGTGTAACGCAAAAATTAATAATATCTGATATGATTTTGGCACAAGCGCCGATACTGTGCCGTATTGTATTGCAGTTAGTTCTGAATAACATAGGAGTTTAAATGCTGTGATAGAAATTGATCCAAATAGGTAGCTTTTAAGTGTCAGAAATTGGTTTAGTCTGATTTATTTTGTTAATGCTCAGTAGTATTTTTGTACAAATAATTTGTTGGACAATAATGTTACGCCACCAAACTGAAATAATAGAACAAAACAAACAACAGCTAACGTTAGCGAAAATCTATTGACGGTAGTTGAAAGTAGCACGGAATATTACGATTATAAATGTTAAGTATGTATAGTACATTACTACAGAGGCCGGGAAGTAAGGGGTTGCCGGCCGAGTATAATTAGACGGCCGAGCGTAGCGAGGTCGGATACTTATGAGGCTCTGGCAACCCCTTTCACGCCGAGGTATATACAGTGCTTTTCTCAAACATGCAATGAAATAAAATAAAATAAACTCCAAGAAATCAAACTTTAATTTTTATGGCTGAACGCCGCGATCCTGCGCCACAACTTGTGGAATGGAAATTAAAAAAGACCACCTTGCAGGCCTAGGCTAATGCCATTACGGGTCTCTCGTCTCGCTGCACCCGAAACGTGACACTTCGAAGCCCATTATGAAGAACACAACGTCAATATTTCATTGCATGTTTGAGAAAAATACTTTACATTACTTGACTTAGCCAATTTGCAATGAACAGCAGTCCATTCAAAAAGCGACTGTACCATCTAAGGTAGAAGGTTCAAATTCCAACGCCAGTTAAAAAAAACACACTACTAAACTACACATAGACACTAGCAATGACGTTATAAAAATATTATAAATCATAGGATTTCATCTTCTTTGGGGTTTATACTATCTGTCATTTGCGGGAAGTGACACAATCATAATTTAAAACGAGTGGCTACTTTTTCGCGCGCCGCGACGACAACACCCTCTTCACTGAACGTTTACAGTTGCGTCGCTCGATCGCTCGTGAACGTAACATGTTTTTATATAAAATAAGTCATACTTATTAATTAGAGAATAAATAAATAAGTTGTCATCATTTTATTCTTCCATACTTTGACATGGATCACAAACTTATATTTAGATAGGTACCTACTACCTGTTTGACACCACTAAGAACGTGATCCAAGTTATTTTGAACAGAATGTGTACGAAAGTTTGGTTAAAATAAGGCAAAATAAATGCGCAGCGTCAGCGGAGGTGGGTGGGGAGTTGAGTAACTTACCCGTGCCCGACTTAAGCCTGATTTTATTTCGTTTTACTGATTTTTTTGGATTTATACATATTTTTGCAGTCGAATGTACATTCGGAACGCACCCCACCTCACCTGTTTTGCCTAACGGTCCGTATGCCGTTGTTTCTGATCATTCTAATATTGAAATACAGTAACATGACTTCTACATTTTGAAACTCGAATTGTGGCAGGTTTATAGTTGGTTGTATATAATAAGTGTACCTTGGTTTGTAAATATTAAAAATAACAAGTCTAGAAATAAACATGCATTAAAGCGAACTTTTTCAAATAATGACATTCTTAATTTTATTTCTAATCTTGAACAGTATATAATTGGGTCGTAATTCATGATAAACTTGTATGCCCTAGTACAAAGATAGACTTAGTTATGAATGTAATAAAGCATTATTTTGACATATGTTTCCCACTCAGAAAACAGTTAGTATAAATAACAATATGGGTAGGTACTTGGGTTACCGAATCTGTTCGAAAAATTCGTTACCGAATACGCAAACTGAAATTAAAATTATCTCACACGCCTAACGACTACGAGTTACAATCAAACCTTGAAAAAACGTAATTACTGTATTGGTCCACGTTGAGAAGTACTCGTAGTAAATACGTAAACAGTCAGATAGATAGATCGAATGTAAACATGTCTCGGTGCATATGGCGCGTAATTGCCTCCGAAACAGGCAAAAACTCTAATAACAACTCAAGTGCAATAAACATATTTACGTCACACCTGGCCACAATGTGAGTTTGAAGAGAAGAAGATGAAGACGTAAAATTGTGTACTTATCACGGGCAGTAAAAAAGAAAGCCCTCTATCGCATATTTACAACCCTCGCCTGCGGCTCGGGTCATAAATACCTGCGATTACGGCCTTTCTTTCTTTTACAGCCCTTGGTAAGTAATGTACTATTATCTCGAAATCAGCTGGTGAGTGCGATACTGCTCGCGCTGTTGCCGCCGCCAGCCAGCCGTCTAAACCGGTTCTATACACAAACAAATGTAAACAATGCGAAGCCGTGTATTCGCTCTGCTCTTATCTATTTATGTAGGTATTTACCAATATCCGTGCCTATATTCCAGTTTAGGGTTTAAATACTCTAACTGAAATAGTTAAGGCCCTTAAAACAATTAAGCGAAAAAAATCCAAAGACATCAATGACATGTCTACTTGTGTGCTCGATTATCTACCGCCAGTAGTGTTTACTTAGCGGGGTGTATCCTGACATATTAAAACTAATAAAAATACAACTTGTGTACAAAGGGCAGGGAGAAGTGGAGCTTGAGAAATGTTTCCGACCTATATCCCCATTATCTCCAAAGTGTTTGAGTACCTTATGAGTTCATCACTCATGAGACACTTCGCGGATAACGACCTATTAAATAGGCAGCAGTATGCCTATCAAGCGGGCCGTTCGACGACGGATGCGACGCGCGAAGTCGTGGCGCGGACGCTGACTCATCTCGAAGCCGGGCGACAGGTCGCTGCGATTTGTTGCGACCTCTCGCGCGCGTTCGAGATGGTCGAGCATTCGTTGCGCCTTGAAAAACTAACTAGGTATTTTGTCAGCGATCAATTTCATAGTACCATACGCTCCTTTCTGAAAAACCGAAAGCAGAGCACATAAGTTATGAGTTCTAGTTCTGATTTGGAAAAAAATGGTGATTCTGCTGTACCGCAGGGATCAGCAATGGGAAATGTCTTATTCGGCCAGTCCCGATCTTAAGTTCATAACTATGTTATGTTAAAGTTATGTTATAAGTTTTGTATATTGTTATTTATGTTAGTCTGTAAGGTATTTGTAAATATGGGCCTTGTTGCCTGACTCAAATAAATAAATAAAATAAAAAAATAACGTATGCCGATGACACATGCACCCTAGTGAGTGCGGATAGCCTGGAAATCTTAAACTCTAAGGTTGAATTTGCTATGCACCAAATATCGCAATGGTTTGCTGCAAACGGAATGCTATTATGTGGAAAAAACCAATATTTTGCATTTCCAGCTTAGGCAGAATATTGAGAACAAGTTAGTCATATAGCTAAATAGCATCGAGGTACCACAAGTAAATGAAGTAAAATATCTAGGTCTTAATAATAAGTATTTAAGTAGCAATGGCAACCTATTTTGGGCATACAATATTAAAAGTAAAGTGACAACGGTATCTAAATAGTTTTGGTCAAGGACTATGAAAATATTGGAACTGAAAGTATTCTTTTAAATCATAAAATACATTTTTATACACGTCGACCTTAATGTTTGAATTAAGACTTAGTACCCCAAACTTAAATCACATACTTTTTATTATTGTAGCTCCCAACCTAACATTTCATAACTGTTGAAACAACTAAAATGAAATTGACCAATCACGTGGCGCCTTTACTGAACTAGATGATGTATTTGACCAATAGGACGCCGTCATGAGAAAGTCAAAAGGTAATAGACATCAACGCACAAAAAAGAAAAAGCCGTTGGTTGCACTTCGTTTTCAATAGATACCAAGTTTGTTTAATTAGTTCAGTTGACTGTAGAAAAAGTATTGTATACCATAGTTATGTAATTAGCTTTTTAAGTCTCGTACCTTAATTAGGCCACTCAGCAAGCTTGGTGGCCTAAACGTGGTACTCGACTGAAAAAGCATACATTATAATAACGATTGCATAAAATACAATTTCAGTGAACCGTCGCTTTAGTTGGCGCTTAAATTGATGTCCAACATTTTTAGGCTAACAGGTAGATGTTTCAATACTTTGATAGCGGTGATAAAAGTGCTCTTGTAATAGGTTGAGTTTCTGATCGTAGATAATCTGATCTGATAGAGTGGTCATATTGAGATTAGAGTAGAGTAGACGTATAAAAAATAGTTAACTACAGGCAGAGTTATTCAATCCAGGGGAGTAAGTATCATACATACATTTCATAACACCTCCCAATCAAATGCGAGACGATCGTACCTATATACAAAATCATATAAAATCAAGTTGTTAATTTACGTACCTAATTACTACAGTAGATTCTATTATGGTATTTTTCAACACCACATTTGTGAACAACACACCGCGAATACTGGTTCTCCGTATACATTTTTAATTTTAAATATAAAACTCAAATATAGAATTTATACGCTCCAGGTATATTATGCTCATCTAATCAAATCTCTTTACAGACGAGCGTTACTTTAACTTAATATTAATACCATATTACCAATTTATTAGCTTGCACATTGCTCACTTACCCATGCACTAATTGCCTTTGGTAATGGTATCGTCATCTCACACGCACTTTCACAGGACACCTCGCTCGCGGCTTCACCCGAATATTACCGAAGCAATAGTCTCAGAATGACCCGCGATTGCCAAACCACTCGCTACGTAGGCCAATGTACCTACGCTCGTGAAGTAATACATGAATTTATATTGTATTTATTTCCCAAAAGTTATATAAATGATAATTGTATGCGAATGGAGAGCTCGGTATTATAAAAAAGATCCCATCATCCTATTCTGTAACTTGTTTTAAGCTCATCTCAACGCTCACCCACAAATATATGTTGACGCCGCGATTCCTAGTAACTAAGCGTAGTTAGAGGTCTAGTTTCCTTAGGCGTTATGGGTGAGGTGAGGCGCATTACCGCGTAAAGTATTCAGCCCAGGAACACAAAGCCACGTACCTTCCTACCGAGCATGGACTTAAAGTAATGTTATGCTGTGTACCTTCCCAGTTAGGCTGCTACAAATGTCACCAAGATTGTCATACCGTTATGCTCTCTTTATGACTTATGAAAACAAAGGCACAGTAAAAAAAAAATATAATTCAGAAAACTTGACAGAATCATACCCACAATATAAGCGGTGAATATCTCAG
The DNA here is from genome assembly GCA_947578815.1 of Epinotia ramella. Classification (NCBI taxonomy): domain Eukaryota; kingdom Metazoa; phylum Arthropoda; class Insecta; order Lepidoptera; family Tortricidae; genus Epinotia; species Epinotia ramella. The sequence continues at coordinate 22,468,415 of OX388217.1, forward strand.
ATTATTACATAAGTGTGTCAGGCAGGTGGTCATTCATTAAACTCGAGGCGGAATTCGACAACCCGCTTTAGCCTATTTGGTAGTGACCCTGCCTACGAAGCAAGAGGTACTGGGTTCGAATCCCGGTAAGGGCATTTATCTGTGTGATGAGCACGAATATTTGTTCCTGAGTCATGGATGTTTTCTATGTATTAAAGTAATTATTTATCTATATATAAGTATGTTTATCGTCGTCTAATACCCATAGTAGGTACAAGCTTTGCTTAGTTTGGCACTTGGTCGATTCGTGTAAGATTAGATACGATACGTATATTATAATTTAAATGACTTCAATTATTCATGTTTTGATACACATTATTATATAACATATCGAACACATGTACTAATGTATATATATATATAGGGCGTCACAAGACTGACAAGACTATGCGAAATGAAGGGAAAGAACCTTAAATATCGTAGATAGGATATTTTACTGAAATAAGACTTTATGTTATTTTTAAAAACGAGTAATACTGAATTCAATGATCTTCTAAAAATTACTTGCTTCGTCTGGGAATCGAACCGACTTAAATGTGAAAAATATCATTCCGTATTTTTATGATGCCAATCGAAAGATTGGACAAAACATAATAATTCTTCTGAAGTAACATAGTATCTTAAAAGATAGGAATAACGTAAAATTCATCAGGCTCTCAGGTAAAGATGTGTTCTGATATCAACAATAAATTAGCCTATTCGAATACCCATTGCCCGGAAAGTGTATAGGTACGCGCAACAAAAAATACTAATTAGATTGCAGACGCGCTAAAGTATGAACTTTGAAAGTACTGCACCGACTTCAAGGCAGTTTTAATTCAAAATAAGCTTGATTCCTAAAAATAGTATTTATGTACAAAATATGTGTATTATTATATTTAACGTTGATATTTATTTCAATCAAGCTTTTGTACAGAGCGAGTGCTCGCAGCAGTTTCAAATTCAGAAATCTCCGAAAGTACAGCGATTTCGGTATAGCCATCATAGAAACTTTTTTTCGTACTGTTGAGACATATCCAAAAACACTACATTCAACTCTATTGGCCCGGGTACCAAAAAAGACGACATTGCTCCCTACTCGTATGTTAATAATAATCAACCGGCGACCGCTCACTTCAGCCAGTTTGTTGGAGCAAAACTCTTAAACTACTGTACCGATTGTGATACGGTTTTCAATGAAGTATGGTTTAGTTCTTGACAAAAGGTTTGATATATAAATTGTGTTTTTATTTTAGGTCTATGTATTGAAATACTCGCTTAATACGGGCCTTGTCGCTGATTCAGTATGAACCACCTCACAGCAGTTTCAAATTCAGAAATCTCCAAAAGTACAGCTATGTCGGTATAGCCACCATAGAAACTTTTTTTTGTACTGTTGAGACATATCGAAAAACACTACATTCAACTCTATTGGCCCAGGTACCAAAAAAGACGACATTGTTCCCTACTCGTAATTAAACCAAACCGGCGACCGCTACTTCAGCCAGTTTGTAGGGTCAAAACTCTTAAACCACTTAACCGATTGTGATTTTTACTTAAGTGTGGCGTGATATATATAAATGGCGTTTATATTTTATAAGTCACTTGTATTTTTTTAAAGTCCATACGTGTGTTAAATTGCGTGCGTAGTATGAAGCGACTCGCTAGTTCAGTAATGAACAAACTCATAGACGTTTCGAATTCGATTATCTCCGGTGAAAGTGCAGCGATCAGGGTCTAACCCTCTAATAACTTTTTTACCTCACTCATTACATCAACTGTGCGCGCGGCCTCGTCGGCGAAGAACCCACGTAGAGCCACGGGATAACAATGTAGTCTACCCTGAAAGTCCATTCTGAATATTGGTGTAAGATTCCTCCGGAGAGGTAGCGCCTGTATAAAAACTGTAATTTAACAGGCATTACCCCTTTATTATTCATCATATCAGCCGAAAGACGTCCACTGCTGGACATAGGACTCCAGCAACCTTTATCAGGTCATCAGTCCACCTTGTGGGGGGCCTACCCACGCCGCGCCTTCCGGTACGTGGTCGCCACTCGAGAACCTTTCCGCCCCAACGGCCATCGGTTCTACGTGCTATGTGCCCCGCCCACTGCCACTTAAGTTTAGCGATTCGGAAGGCTATATCGGTTACCTTGGTTTTGCTGCGGATAGCCTCATTTCTGATGCGATCACGCAGAGAAACTCCCAACATAGCCCTCTCCATCATAACCCTTTGGGTGACTTTGAGCCTTCTTATGAGGGCCATAGTAAGCGACCACGTTTCAGTGCCATATGTCATCACTGGCAACACACACTGGTCAAAGACTCTCGTCTCAGACCTCAGCCAAGGCTCTCAGCCAAGACCACTATATCGTCAGCAAACCGAAGGTGAGTGATGTACTCGCCGTTGATATTGATGCCTAGCCTTATTATTGCCCCTTTATTATTAGTTTAATCCTACTATCCTACTCGTACTAATATTATAAATGCGAAAGTTTAGATGTTTGGATGTTTGGATGTTTGTTACTCAATCACGCTTAAACGGCTGAACCGATTTGAATGAAATTTTGCACGAATATAGTTTATAGCCTGGATTAAAATAAAGGATAGTTTTTATCCCGGGTCCATGCAGACAAAGTCGCGGGCGGCAGCTAGTAATATATAATTCCTTAAGTTATTTTTGTATAGTTTTATTCTTGTTTTGTTTTTGTTTTTTCCTTTGTATTTTTTTTTTCTCCGGCTATCCTGACTTCGACTACAGGTATGATAAAACAATTTATGTCTGAACTACCAATGTCACAAGACTTGCCTATACGGTCTTGGCAACTTGGCCCTACGCTTTTGGTAACATCCTAACCGGGATATAATCGCCAATTTATTGAACAAGAGAGCGAAGCGAACGAAGTTCTCAGTTTCAGTTTAAGGTTCTATTTGTGGCAATAAATATTTTTCTGTTTCTGTTTCATATCTTTGTCTAAAACTCATAGAATAATCCTACCCTAGTTTGGGACTACGTCGTTGTTGTGTATGGTTTTATTTTTATTATAATTCTTATCGTATATCACAACCATGAGTAGGTATAACCATTATTTGAATATTAATGAAACCGATTTGTGATAAAATTAGCGTCGTTAAGAGAAAGCCATGATTTAGTCCTAATTACTGGAAGCCGTCCGCGGATGTCAGCATGGCGTTTAGATAATCCGTTGACGTCTGTATATGAACACAATTAGCATTTAGAGAAAGCAGGTATATAATAAACTTCTCAAAAAAACCCCTACATATTGGGTGCGTAAAAAATATACGCAGTGTACAAGTGTGCAAATATAGTTGTAGCGGATGCAAACTTCATCATCATTGACTGAAGTCCGTATTCGCTGACTGTTGAGCAGCAGGCCTCGAAGACGCCACCCAAACTTACAATCGGACAGGCTTTTACCTTGTATAATAATTTTTTTCGCCTGTATATAATTTTTTTTTTGTACCTGCTGTATTCCACCTATTTTATGTAGCTACATTCATACATACATTATACAAGGTGCACGCGAGGAATCCAAATAATTTTCACGGCGTACCTGACCATGTTAAGAAAATAACATGTCATATAATTAAAGTAAGGTGTATTGTATTTTATCTGGAGAAGCATAATAATGTATATGTATGAAAAAATTATAATATACAAGAAAAATAACATACCGTATTGGACCGAGGTTCTTATCGTACGACCTTATGAATACTTTGATAAATTATTATTTTTCATTTGTTTATTTAGTTAGACACTCACACAAGCTACGGCTTCGGTAGCCTACTTATAGTGGTTCAGGCATTCGGCTGTGAAGCAGCGGTCATGGGTTCGAGTCCCGGCTTGGAAACCAATGAATTTTTCGGAAGTTATGTACGGAATATTTACCGTTGGCTTTTCGGTGAAGGAAAACATCGTGAGGAAACCGGTCTAATCCCAATAAGGTCTACTTTTCCCTCTGGGTTGGAATGACAGATGGCAGTCGCTTTCGTAAAACTAGTGCCTATGCCAATTCTTGGGATTTGGTGTCAAAGCGGACATCGGGCTCCTGTAGGGCACAACCGGGAATAACACTGGGAGGATGATGACTCACACAAGCTAACAGTTTATGACCAAAACACTTCTTTATGAGGTACCTACACATAGACTAAATAATACAACACTTTGGAAACCTCCCGCCGAGCACCTTGTAGATTAGTACCTATATACTAGCTGCCTGCGCGGCTCCGCCCGCGTATTACGAAGAACGCAAGCAAAACCGTGGCATAAAATATACCGTTTGTCCATACCGACGACGGTATATTCTCGATACTGGTGAAGAATTTATGAAATCGGATGGGTGACGTCGAGCTACGGTAGCCTAGTGGTTCAGGCATGCGGCTGCTGAGCCTAGGTCTAGTTTTCCCTCTGGGTTGAAAGGTCAGATGGCAGTCGCTTTCGTAAAACTAGTGCCTATGCCAAATCTTGGGTTTAGGTATCAAAGCGGACCCCGGGCTCCTTTAGGGGCACTACCAGGAATAACGCTAGGAGGATGATGATTGAATCAGTGGCTAATGAGATTCTTCACTGCATACAACATAACAAAGCAACATACATAGAAAATATAAAAGTCTTGAAAAATTAATGATTGACTGGACTGGCTCTCTAGCCTCCTAAGGTCCATGGGCCTACTCATAGGATTTATTCTGTCGAAGGAATTTAAATTATATTCAAATGGAATAGAGTTGCATTTGAATATATATAAAGCAAACGAAAATCGAATCTATTTCCGACACAAAACGATTCCAATTCCTATGCCATTTTGTGTTGTATGGTGGGCCTTAGGAGGCTAGAAGAACGTGTATTATATTTTTTTCTCAAAAATAGTACGAAATGTTCCCATAACACCTGTGCAGATAGTATCCGAAAGTGATTCGTGCTGGACAATTTTTAGAAGTGTCCAGTAAGTAAGTATGATATCCCATTACATATCATAATATTTAAATAGTAAGTATAGAACAAAAGTGTCCAGGAAGTAAGTATGAAATCCCATTACATATCATAATATAACATTTATGAAGTGAACACTTCTTTAGCGGCGCTGAGCACTTTTTGGGATGGGGAAAAACTGTTTAACTCGCGACAGATTTTTGTGACGTCAGATGCGTAGGAGGTCACGTGATCGTGGCATGGAGAGTGATTCGGGACGATGCTTTTTTTTTTTGCAAGTTGCAAGTTTTCACTTCTACTGCCTTTGTTATGGCAGATACTAATGCTGGTGACTGTACCAATATAATTTTTATTCAAACTTTTGTATAACTCTTATTCTACCAATTAACTAACTTTTATTCAAACATATTGTTGTATTTTTGAGAAAAGCACTATTCACGCTTCGACCATAAGTGCCATCCTGGCCTCGTATTATAGCCGGACCTCGCTTTCGGCTCGGCCGGCTAAATCATACTCGTCCGGGATGACTTACTTACTGGTCTCTGCAGTAATGTACACACAGCAACACACCTAACTAACCATACCGTGAAAACCTAGAACCTTATTACAATGCACTTAAGGTCAGATTAGATTTCCGATGGTCACTTAGCTGTGTTGTCGACTGTACTATTATATTTTGCACTAAGATAGTGTAATGCTTGTTCGCGACACCATGATACTAAGCAGTCGTAGAAATGTAGGTATAACTACTAATTAGAAAATAACAAAATCATTTATTTGCGTTAAAAATAAAAACAATAAATACATAGGTGAATGGTGTCAAACTTGTCACTAGATTTTTGACTTTTAAATCAATATTGGAAAGCATTTTTGGCCCTGACTTCGTGGTTTCTTTTTCCAGATGTTATTTTTAACAAGGGGTCATGTCCTTGGCATAACATGTTAAGATTCCTCGTATAATATGTGGTAGCTCGCACTGCGCCGGCGCCGGCCTGCCTGAGGAGTCACAAGCGCTGTATTACTTTGAGGATTCGTTGTGTTAACACTTACGAGGTACCATAATATGGTGCAATTATTGTCATGTTTACCTTTTTATATTTTAATCATAAAATCCTACTTATTAATGTTTTACAAAGCTTACTAGCTTTTACCCACGACTTCGTTTGCGTTGACTTCCTTTTCTTGGACTTTTAATGGAATAAATAATACCTGGTCTATATGTTAATCGAGGCTTAGACTCTATTTGTTGTATACTACAATTCATCTTTATCCATTTAGCCGTTATCACGTGATTTAGTAACAAACATCCAAACTCTTTCATTTATAATAGGTAAAAGTGGAATAGTTTTGTTAGATTGTCTTCTGTATTATACGTTTTATAAACAAGTGGGCTTAAAATAACAATGGATCAGCAAGAGGAAATAAATACATAAAGACAAAACATCGATCCGGTCAACGGGACTCTGAACCTGCCCGCGCGGCTCTCCCCGCCCGCGTGTTAAAGAGGACCCAAGAGAAGCCGCGGGATAGCATGTAAGTAGCCTTTGTCCATCATGAAGGTCCATTCTATAGGTAGGTAGATTCTCTGCGTAGCTACAGGATTTCCCATTACATACAAAGCTATAAACTTACACCCTCTCTATAATATTTTGGCATATAGTAAGTATAGATTACAGTTATAGTATAAGTATGGTATAGTATATATTAGTATAGTTTGTTCTATGATTGTTAGTTAAGTACCTAGGGGGATGTTTGTTTGTACGCAATTGACGAAGCCTGCGTGGCGGATATTTTAATGTACCTAATCATTCTTGTTTCGTATATAAACAACCGTTTGTAAGTATTACTGGTATCTCACTCGCACTTTCACAGGACACACGTACTTTAACTAATCATTCATCATAATTTTCAGCCTGTAATGGCAGTATGCTTGTTTGCCACCGTCGGAGTATTAAAAAATCAAAAATTCTGACCAAACTGTTGATCTTCACCAAAAAATATATATTCCAAACTCTATTAAAAAAAAATACTATATGGATATTTAGCCTTAAGTGATAAGACCAAATGTATTTACATCCATCATACTGAAGACCGCTGGAGTATTTATTTTGTTGGTATATCTTGTTGTGTTTCTGGTGGCGAGTAAAGTCGCCCGAGCTGCCGAACAAGCGCTCTGTGCGGAGCGTGAAGGATCTGCATGTGGCTCTATCAGTTGACACTACGAGTATAAGTCTGTCCGGCGGCGTTAGAGTAAAGAGCAATAAAACTTGTAACAAAAACATTTTTATTTTGAAAGGTGATAAGTCGTAATACAAATGAGCGAGTTTCAACCTAAATACAGTTTCTATTAAAGCCTAAAATGCCTTTTATGTTTCACCAACAAAAGATATCTTCACAGATGCATAGGGTTGTCAAAATTGTAATATAAATATTTGTTGAATTGTGTTCGGTTTGCATGCCAGCTACTGGTGAAATGTGTGTTTCATTTGCTTGTATACTGACCATCTTTATGTACTATGTTTAATGCAAAATAAATGAAATGAATTATGAATCATTATATTATATATAAGTGAGTAAAATAATACAACATAAAAAATTCACTGCCTGAACTCTTTGTTACATTAATAATAAACTGTTGCTGATCTCGACTCTCGACTAATAAAAGTAAAACATGCGGCCCAAATATTTTCTGTAATTTTTATTGCCTCCTCGCGAATCAATTCGACACTCGAGTTCAGTTGTGATTGAGTATTGTTGCGTCGTATTCTTTGTTTGAGTTAATCAGTTCCAACGGAATATTAGTTGAAAATTCCCAATCGTTGCAACCCTACCCTCGAATGTTTGTTATTGCATTGCAATTTTAGTGATGTCATTTGACATTGAACCTTAGTACAAACATTTAAGTTAGCTTTTTCTCTACGTAAGAAATCACTTACTTACTTAATTAGCTTATCTTTATGGCTCTTTACCCTTACGCGGCCGGACAGACTATACCTATAGGATAGGTTACGCGTTAGTGTACCTACGTAACGCGCTTCTGTCTGCCGTGGATTCGCAAGGCCGATTTTAGCTACTTTTGTGGTACCTACTAATAAAGTTACATTTAAAAATCTATCAAGTCTTTACGGCGACAGTATGGGCCAAAGAGAAATTCATGTTCACTTCAATTCTCTTCACTACTAATATTTTAGCTAGGCTACATAGAGACGAACCTACATCTTTTACGAACTTCATTCATTTATTTACCTCAGCGCAGATTCCGTAGTCCTTTGTAGTGAAAAAAAAGAGTTTTTTTTCACGCATAATCTTCAGACTATTAACTTCCTAGGTAATACGACCGCGGCAGGTACGGTTAAGTTAATAAGACATGTTTATAATTTACAAAAAAATAGTATTAAGTGATCAAAATATGAATGGAACGAGTAGGTACGAGACTACGAGTTGAAATAAATAACAATGTCGCTGCATAAACTCATAATATCATGGGATCTCAGTGTGAATCAAAAGTTGGATGATGAATACAATAATAATACAATAATAAACTAATAATTAATAATATTACCTATTTTGTTTTATCCTCTTTTTTTATGCATGCTCCACTCCCCGCTTACAGAAAATAAATAAAATGATAAATATACCAACTAATAAGATAAAGCACTGATATTTCTTAGGGGTAATTTTCCCATACTAAATAGATATACTTACGTAACAATAAATAGTCTTCGGCGAACGCAATGCTCCAGCCAGTTTGTCGGATCGCGATAAAGGATGAACTTTGAAGCTACTGAACCGATTTCAGGTCAGTTTTCATTCAATATAAGTTTTATTCCTAAGAATAGTGTATTGATATAAAAAAAATATCTGTATCATTACTTATAGTTAACGTTAATATTTATTTCAATACGTACTTTGTACAGGACGAGTGCTCGCAACAGTTTCAAATTCAAAAATCTCCGAAAGTACAGTGATTTCGGTATAGCCACTATAGCAATTTTTTTTCGTACTGTTGAGACATATCTAAAAACACTACATTCAACTCCATTGGCCCGGGTACCAAAAAAGACGACATTGCTCCCTACTCGTATGTTAATAATAATCAACCGGCGACCGCTCACTTCAGCCAGTTTGTTGGAGCAAAACTCTTAAACTACTCTACCGATTGTGATACGGTTTTCAATGAAGTATGGCGTGGTTCTTGACAAAAGGTTTGATATATAAATTGTGTTTTTATTTTAGGTCTATGTATTGAAATACTCGCTTAATACGGGCCTTGTCGCTGATTCAGTATGAACCACCTCACAGCAGTTTCAAATTCAGAAATCTCCGAAAGTACAGCTATTTCGGTATAGCGACCCGGGTACCAAAAAAGACGACATCGCCCGTTCTCGTATATAAGTGTCACTGACGACCGCTCTCTTTTACTAGTTAGTTGGATATAAATTCTGAAACTACTTAATGGATTTTGATGCAGTTTTCACTCAAGTGTAGAGTGGTTATTACGAATAGTTATAATATAGAAATTGCGTCTTTATTATAAGTCCACATATTGAATTGAGGGCATAGCACGAGGCGCCTCGCCGGTTCAGTAATGAACAAACTCATAGAAGGTTTGAACTCGAATATCTCCGAAAGTACAGCGATCCGGGTGTGACCGTTATAGTAACTTTTTTTTGTTTTGGAAAGACCTGTCTAATGACACCACTCTCAACTCTATTAGCCCGGGTACCAAAAAAGACGACATTGCTCCCTACTCGTATTGTAAATAATAATCAACTGGCGACTGCTAACTTCAGCCAGTTTGTAGGAACAAAACTCCTAAACTACTTTACCGGTTGTGATGCGGTTTGCACTAAAGTGTGGCGTGGTTCTTGACCAAAGTTTTTAGATAAAGATTGTGTTTTTATTTTAAATCCATATATTGAAATACTCGCTTAACACGGGCCTGGTCGTTGGTTCAGTATGAACCAACTCACAGCAGTTTCTAATTCAAAAATCTCCGAAAGTACGGCGATTTCGGTATAGCCACCATAGAAACTTTTTTTTGTACTGTTGGGACATATCTAAAAACACTACATTCAACTCCATTGGCCTGGGTACCAAAAATAAACGACATCGCCCGTTCTCGTATATTAAGTGTCGCTGACGACCGCTCTCTTTAACTAGTTTGTTGCATATAAACTGTGAAACTACTTAATGGATTTTGATGCGGTTTTCACTAAAGTGTAGAGCCGTTATTACGAATAGTTCCAATATATAAATTGCTTCTTTATTATAAGTCCACATATTGAATTGCGGGCATAGCACGAGGCGCCTCGCCGGTTCAGTAATGAACAAATCATAGAAGGTTCGAACTCGAATATCTCCGAAAGTACAGCGATCCGGGTCTGACCGTAATAGTAACTTTTTTTTGTCTTGGAAAGACCTATCCAATCACACCTTTTAAGTATTTTAATATTGAAATACAGTAACATGACTTCTACATTTTGAAACTCGAATTGTGCCAGGTTTATAGTTGGTTGTATATAATAAGTATACCTTGGTTTGTAAATATTAAAAATAATATGTCTAGAAATAAACATGCATTAAAGCGAACTTTTTCAAATAATGACATTCATTCAGTAGTGTTGTAATTCTTCTATGAGTAATTCTCTTCATTCTTATTTTTATTTCTAATCTTGAACAGTATATAATTGGGTCGTAATTCATGATAAACTTGTATGCCCTAGTACAAAGATAGACTTAGTTATGAATGTAATAAAGCATTATTTTGACATATGTTTCCCACTCAGAAAACAGTTAGTATAAATAACAATATGGGTAGGTACTTGGGTTACCGAATCTGTTCGAAAAATTCGTTACCGAATACGCAAACTGAAATTAAAATTATCTCACACGCCTAACGACTACGAGTTACAATCAAACCTTGAAAAAACGTAATTACTGTATTGGTCCACGTTGAGAAGTACTCGTAGTAAATACGTAAACAGTCAGATAGATAGATCGAATGTAAACATGTCTCGGTGCATATGGCGCGTAATTGCCTCCGAAACAGGCAAAAACTCTAATAACAACTCAAGTGCAATAAACATATTTATCTCGAAATCAGCTGGTGAGTGCGATACTGCTCGCGCTGTTGCCGCCGCCAGCCAGCCGTCTAAACCGGTTCTATACACAAACAAATGTAAACAATGCGAAGCCGTGTATTCGCTCTGCTCTTATCTATTTATGTAGGTATTTGCCAATATCCGTGCCTATATTCCAGTTTAGGGTTTAAATACTCTAACTGAAATAGTTAAGGCCCTTAAAACAATTAAGCGAAAAAAATCCAAAGACATCAATGACATGTCTACTTGTGTGCTCGATTATCTACCGCCAGTAATGTTTACTTAGCGGGGTGTATCCTGACATATTAAAACTAATAAAAATACAACTTGTGTACAAAGGGAAGGGAGAAGTGGAGCTTGAGAAATGTTTCCGACCTATATCTCTAATCCCCATTATCTCCAAGGTATTTGAGTACCTTATGAGTTCGTCACTCATGAGACACTTCGCGGATAACGACCTATTAAATAGGCAGCGGAAGTATTCTTTTAAATCATTAAATACACCTTAATGTTTGAATTGAGACTTAGTACACCAAACTTAAATCACGTACTTTTTACTATTGTAGCTCCCAACTCAACATTTCATAACTGTTTTGTTTCACAACTAAAATGAAATTGACCAATCACGTGGCGCCTTTACTGAACTAGATAATGTATTTGACCAATAGGACGCCGTCATGAGTAATAGACATCAACGCACAAAAAAGAAAAAGCCGTTGGTTGCACTTCGTTTTCAATAGATACCAAGTTTGTTTAATTAGTTCAGTTGACTGTAGAAAAAGTATTGTAAACGTGGTACTCGACTGAAAAAGCATACATTATATAACGATTGCATAAAATACTATTTCAGTGGACCATCGCTTTAGTTGGCGCTTAAATTGATGTCCAACATTTTTAGGCTAACAGGTAGATCTTTGAATATTTTGATAGCGGTGATAAAGGTGCTCTTGTAATAGGTTGAGTTTCTGATCGTAGATAATCTGATCTGATAGAGTGGTCATATTGAGATTAGAGTAGAGTAGACATATAAAAAATAGTTAACTACAGGCAGAGTTATTCAATCCAGGGGAGTAAGTATCATACATACATTTCATAACACCTCCCAATCAAATGCGAGAATTTTCGATCGTACCTATATACAAAATCATATAAAATCAAGTTGTTAATTTACGTACCTAATTACTACAGTAGATTCGATTATGATCTTTTTCAACACCACATTTGTAACAACACACACCGCGAATACTGGTTCTCCGTATACATTTTTAATTTCAAATATAAAACTCAAATATAGAATTTTACGCTCCAGGTATATTATATGCTCATCTAATCAAATCTCTTTACAGACGAGCATTACTGTACCTTAATATTAATACCATATTACCAATTTATTAACTTGCACATATAAATAGGTATTAGGTATGCTTCATAATTCATTCGAAATGCAGTAATCAGTGTCTGTAGGTACCAATAGGTAATTTGTAATCATAGCGATCAAGTAAAAAACTTAACAATAATATTGTTCACTGTAAATCACTCGTGCTCACTCACCCATGCACTAGTTGCCTTTGGTAATGGTATCGTCATCTCACACGCACTTTCACAGGACACCTCGCTCGCGGCTTCACCCGAATATTACCGAAGCAATAGTCTCAGAATGACCCGCGATTGCCAAACCACTCGCTACGTAGGCCAATGTACCTACGCTCGTGAAGTAATACATGAATTTATATTGTATTTATTTCCCAAAAGTTATATAAATGATAATTGTATGCGAATGGAGAGCTCGGTATTATAAAAAAGATCCCATCATCCTATTCTGTAACTTTTTTTAAGCTCATCTCAACGCTCACCCACAAATATATGTTGACGCCGCGATTCCTAGTAACTAAGCGTAGTTAGAGGTCTAGTTTCCTTAGGCGTGATGGGTGAGGTGAGGCGCATTACCGCGTAAAGTATTCAGCCCAGGAACACAAAGCCACGTACCTTCCTACCGAGCATGGACTTAAAGTAATGTTATGTGGTGTAGGTATTTACCTTCCCAGTTCGGCTGCTACAAATGTGACCGAGATTGTCATACCGTTATGCTCTCTTTATGACTTATGAAAACAAAGGCACAGTAAAAAAAACAATATAATTCAGAAAACTTGACAGAATCATACCCACAATATAAGCGGTCAATAACTCAGAATATTACATAAGTAATTAGGCGGAATTCGACAACCCGCTTTAGCCTATTTGATAGTGACCCTGCCTACGAAGCAAGAGGTCCTGGGTTCGAATCCCGGTAAGGGTATTCATTTGTGTGATGAGCACGAATCTTCCTGAGTCATGGATGTTTTAATAATAATAATAATAATATATTCTTTATTGCACCACAACATGAGAAAAACATGTTTGAAAAGTATAGTCAATAAATAAAGGTAACAACAGGCGGTCTTATCGCTTTAGAGCGATCTCTTCCAGACAACCTTTGGGTAGCAGGAAATTTTCAAGAAGAGTTAGTGTTTTCTATGTATTTAAGTAATTATTTATCGATATATAAGTATGTTTATCGTCGTCTAATACCCATAGTAGGCACCAGCTTTGCTTAGTTCGGGACTAGGTCGATTTGTGTAAGATTGTCGTCTAATATTTATTTATTTATTTAATTAGAATAAAATATTTAGATACGATACCTATATTATAATTTAAATGACTTCAATTATTCATGTTTTGATACACATTATTATACTATAATATATCGAACACATGTACTAATAATATTATATATACAGGGCGTCACAAGACTAATATGCGAAATGAAGGGAAAGTACCTTAAATATCGTAGATAGGATATTTTGCTGGAAGAAGACTTTATGTTATTTTTAAAAGTGAGTATACTGAATTCAATGATCTTCTAAAAATTACTTGCTTCGTCTGGGAATATCGAACCGACTTAAATGTGAAAAATATCATACCGTATTTTTATGATGCCAATCGAAAGATTGGACAAAACATAATAATTCTTCTGAAGTAACATAGTATCTTAAAAGATAGGAATAACGTAAAATTCATCAGGCTCTCAGGTAAAGATGTGTTCTGTTATCAACAATAAATTAGCCTATTCGAGTACCCATTGCCCGGCAAGTGTAAGTATACGCGCAACAAAAAATACTAGGTAATTAGATAGCAGACGCACTAAATTATGAACTTCGAAAGTACTGCACCGACTTCAAGGCAGTTTAAATTAAAAATAAGCTTGATTCCTAAAAATTGTATTGATATACAAAATATGTATATTATTATATTTTACGTTGATGTTTATTTCAATACAAGCTTTTGTACAGGGCGAGTGCTCGCAGCAGTTTCAAATTCAAAAATCTCTGAAAGTACAGCGATTTCGGTATAGCTACCATAGCAGTTTTTTTTTGTACTGTTGAGACATATCCAAAAACACTACATTCAACTCTATTGGCCCGGGTACCAAAAAAGACGACATTTTGCTCCCTACTCGTACTCGTATGTAAATAATAATCAACTGGCGACCGCTCACTTCAGCCAGTTTGTTGGAGCAAAACTCTTGAACTACTTTACCGATTGTGATTCGGTTTTCAATTAGGTATGGCGTGGTTCTTGACAAAAGGTTTGATATATACATTGTGTTTTTATTTTAGGTCTATGTATTGAAATACTCGCTTAATACGGGCCTTGTCGCTGATTCAGTATGAACCACCTCACAGCAGTTTCAAATTCAGAAATCTCCGAAAGTACAGCTATGTCGGTATAGCCACCATAGAAACTTTTTTTTGTACTGTTGAGACATATCGAAAAACACTACATTCAACTCTATTGGCCCGGGTACCAAAAAAGACGACATTGTTCCCTACTCGTAAATAAACCAAACCGGCGACCGCTCACTTCAGCCAGTTTGTAGGGTCAAAACTCTTAAACCACTTAACCGATTGTGATTTTCACTTAAGTGTGGCGTGATATATATAAATGGCGTTTATATTTTATAAGTCACTTGTATTTTTTTAAAGTCCATACGTGTGTTAAATTGCGTGCGTAGTATGAAGCGTCTCGCTAGTTCAGTAATGAACAAACTCATAGAAGTTTCGAATTCGATTATCTCCGGTGAAAGTGCAGCGATCAGGGTCTAACCCTCTAATAACTTTTTTACCTCACTCATTACATCAACTGTGCGCGCGGCCTCGTCGGCGAAGAACCCATGTAGAGCCACGGGATAACAATATAGTCTACCCTGAAAGTCCATTCTGAATATTGGTGTAAGATTCCTCCGGAGAGGTAGCGCCTGTATAAAAACTGTAATTTAACAGGCATTACCCCTTTATTATTCATCATATCAGCCGAAAGACGTCCACTGCTGGACATAGGACTCCAGCAACCTTTATCAGGTCATCAGTCCACCTTGTGGGGGGCCTACCCACGCCGCGCCTTCCGGTACGTGGTCGCCACTCGAGAACCTTTCCGCCCCAATGGCCATCGGTTCTACGTGCTATGTGCCCCGCCCACTGCCACTTAAGTTTAGCGATTCGGAAGGCTATATCGGTTACCTTGGTGCTGCTGCGGATAGCCTCATTTCTGATGCGATCACGCAGAGAAACTCCCAACATAGCCCTCTCCATCATAGAGCCCTCTGGGTGACTTTGAGCCTTCTTATGAGGCCCATAGTAAGCGACCACATATGTCATCACTGGCAACACACACTGGTCAAAGACTCTCGTCTTGAGACACTGCGGAATATTGGACGAAAATATCTGCCGTAGCTTCCCGAACGCTGCCCAGCCGAGTCGGATTCGACGATTGAACTCTTTCTCGAAGTTGGACCTACCTAACTGGATAGTCTGTCCTAGGTATACATAATCTTCCACAACTTCGAGCGTAAAGTGTCCGATTGTAATGGGAGTTGGTACTACATGGGCATTTGACATGATCTCCGTCTTATACATGTTCATTCTTAGACCAACTCGCTCGGAAGCTTTACTGAGGTCATCGAGCATCGTATTTAAGTCCTCCATGGTCTCAGCCAGACTACTATATCGTCAGCAAACCGAAGGTGCGTGATGTACTCGCCGTTAATGTTGATGCGTAGCCTTATTATTGCCCCTTTATTATTAGTTTAATGTTATAGAATGTAATTCCTTAAGTTATTTTTGTATAGTTTTATTCTTGTTTTGTTTTTGTTTTTTCCTTTGTATTTTTTTTTTCTTTTAATATGTCTTCATGTGTACTTGTATATTTAAGGTTCTATTTGTGGCAATAAATATTTTTCTGTTTCTGTTTCATATCTTTGTCTAAAACTCATAGAATAATCCTACCCTAGACCTAATCCTATCCTACGTCGTTGTTGTGTATGGTTTTATTTTTATTATAATTCTTATCGTATATCACAACCATGAGTAGGTATAACCATGATTTCATCATTACTGAAACCGATTTGTGATAAAATTAGCGTCGTTAAGAGAAAGCCATGATTTAGTCCTAATTACTGGAAGCCGTCCGCGGATGTCAGCATGGCGTTTAGATAATCCGTTGACCTCTGTATATGAACACAATTAGCATTTAGAGAAAGCAGGTATACTCTCACAAAACCCCTACATATTGGGTGCGTAAAAAATATACGCAGTGTACAAGTGTGCAAATATAGTTGTAGCGGATGCCCCTATATGCAAACTTCATCATCATTGACTGAAGTCCGTATTCGCTGACTGTTGAGCAGCAGGCCTCGAGGACGCCACCCAAACTTACAATCGGACAGGCTTTTACCTTGTATAATTTTTTTTTTCGCCTGTATATAATATTTTTTTGTACCTGCTGTATTCCACCTATTTTATGTAGCTACATTCATACATACATTATACAAGGTGCACGCGAGGAATCCAAATAATTTTCACGGCGTACCTGACCATGTTAAGAAAATAACATGTCATATAATTAAAGTAAGCTGTATTGTATTTTATCTGGAGAAGCATAATAATGTATATGTATGAAAAAATTATAATATACAAGAAAAATAACATACCGTATTGGACCGAGGTTCTTATCGTACGACCTTATGAATACTTTGATAAATTATTATTTTTCATTTGTTTATTTAGTTAGACACTCACACAAGCTACGGCTTCGGTAGCCTACTTATAGTGGTTCAGGCATTCGGCTGTGAAGCAGCGGTCATGGGTTCGAGTCCCGGCTTGGAAACCAATGAATTTTTCGGAAGTAATGTACGGAATATTTACCGTTGGCTTTTCGGTGAAGGAAAACATCGTGAGGAAACCGGTCTAATCCCAATAAGGTCTACTTTTCCCTCTGGGTTGGAATGACAGATGGCAGTCGCTTTCGTAAAACTAGTGCCTATGCCAATTCTTGGGATTTGGTGTCAAAGCGGACATCGGGCTCCTGTAGGGCACAACCGGGAATAACACTGGGAGGATGATGACTCACACAAGCTAACAGTTTATGACCAAAACACTTCTTTATGAGGTACCTACACATAGACTAAATAATACAACACTTTGGAAACCTCCCGCCGAGCACCTTGTAGATTAGTACCTATATACTAGCTGCCTGCGCGGCTCCGCCCGCGTATTACGAAGAACGCAAGCAAAACCGTGGCATAAAATATACCGTTTGTCCATACCGACGACGGTATATTCTCGATACTGGTGAAGAATTTATGAAATCGGATGGGTGACGTCGAGCTACGGTAGCCTAGTGGTTCAGGCATGCGGCTGCTGAGCCTAGGTCTAGTTTTCCCTCTGGGTTGAAAGGTCAGATGGCAGTCGCTTTCGTAAAACTAGTGCCTATGCCAAATCTTGGGTTTAGGTATCAAAGCGGACCCCGGGCTCCTTTAGGGGCACTACCAGGAATAACGCTAGGAGGATGATGATTGAATCAGTGGCTAATGAGATTCTTCACTGCATACAACATAACAAAGCAACGAAGTCACTATAACACGACACTTTATAAAATGATATCTGTTACACAGATATAGAAAATATAAAAGTCTTGAAACATTAATGATTGACTGGACTGGCTCTCTAGAAGAACGTGTATTATATTTTTTATATTTTGCACTAAGATAGTGTAATGCTTGTTCGCGACACCATGATACTAAGCAGTCGTAGAAATGTAGGTATAACTACTAATTAGAAAATAACAAAAACCTTTTATTTGCGTTAAAAATAAAAACAATAAATACATAGGTGAATGGTGTCAAACTTGTCACTAGATTTTTGACTTTTAAATCAATATTGGAAAGCATTTTTGGCCCTGACTTCGTGGTTTCTTTTTCCAGATGTTATTTTTAACAAGGGGTCATGTCCTTGGCATAACATGTTAAGATTCCTCGTATAATATGTGGTAGCTCGCACTGCGCCGGCGCCGGCCTGCCTGAGGAGTCACAAGCGCTGTATTACTTTGAGGATTCGTTGTGTTAACACTTACGAGGTACCATAATATGGTGCAATTATTGTCATGTTTACCTTTTTATATTTTAATCATAAAATCCTACTTATTAATGTTTTACAAAGCTTACTAGCTTTTACCCACGACTTCGTTTGCGTTGACTTCCCTTTCTTGGACTTTTAATGGAATAAATAATACCTGGTCTATATGTTAATCGAGGCTTAGACTCTATTTGTTGTATACTACAATTCATCTTTATCCATTTAGCCGTTATCACGTGATTTAGTAACAAACATCCAAACTCTTTCATTTATAATAGGTAAAAGTGGAATAGTTTTGTTAGATTGTCTTCTGTATTATACGTTTTATAAACAAGTGGGCTTAAAATAACAATGGATCAGCAAGAGGAAATAAATACATAAAGACAAAACATCGATCCGGTCAACGGGACTCTGAACCTGCCCGCGCGGCTCTCCCCGCCCGCGTGTTAAAGAGGACCCAAGAGAAGCCGCGGGATAGCATGTAAGTAGCCTTTGTCCATCATGAAGGTCCATTCTATAGGTAGGTAGATTCTCTGCGTAGCTACAGGATTTCCCATTACATACAAAGCTATAAACTCGCACCCTCTCTATAATATATTGGTATAGAGTAAGTAGGTATAGATTATAATTATAGTATAAGTATAGTATAGTATATATTAGTAGGTATAGTTTGTTCTATCATTGTTAGTTAAGTACCTAGGGGGATGTTTGTTTATACGCAATTGTCGAAGCCTGCGTTGCGGATATTTTTATGTACCTAATCATTCTTGTTTCGTAAATGATGGTCTTACACCGTTTGTAAGTATTACTGGTATCTCACTCGCACTTTCACACGACACACGTACTTTAACTAATCATTCATCATAATTTTCAGCCTGTAATGGCAGTATGCTTGTTTGCCACCGTCGGAGTATTAAAAATCAAAAAGTCTGACCAAACTGTTGATCTGCACCAAAAAATATATATTCCAAACTCTATTAAAAAAAAAACAATATGGATATTTAGACTTACTTAGACCAAATGTATTTACATCCATCATACTGAAGACCGCTGGAGTATTTATTTTGTTGGTATATCTTGTTGTGTTTCTGGTGGCGAGTAAAGTCGCCCGAGCTGCCGAACAAGCGCTCTGTGCGGAGCGTGAAGGATCTGCATGTGGCTCTATCAGTTGACACTACGAGTACCTATAGGATAGGTTACGCGTTAGTGTACCTACGTAACGCGCTTCTGTCTGCCGTGGATTCACAAGGCCGATTTTAGCTACTATTGTGGTACTTACTTATAAAGTTACATTTAAAAATCTATCAAGCCGTTACGGCGACAGTATGGGCCAAAGAGAAATTCATGTTCACTTCAATTCTCTTCACTACTAATATTTTAGCTATGCTACATAGAGACGAACGTACATATTTTACGAACTTAATTTATTTATTTACCTCAGTGCAGATGCCGTAGATTTTAAGTCCTTTGTAATGAAAAAAAAAGAGTTTTTATTCACGCATAATCTTCAGACTATAAACTTCCTACAATAATAGATCTACGGTCTCCCCCGCCTGTCGTAGAAGGCGACTAAACGGGTCATCGGGGTCGCAGTGTTCTGGCGGGGGCCGGGGCACTCGCTTAAGAACCCAGGGAAGGCGACAGCATGTCCTTGCCCTAAGGACGAGCCAAATGTGGCGAGGCGCGAGGGGGGCTCCAGTGCGTTCAGCATGAGATCCTGGAGTCCCCTGCATGAGAGCGCAGATGCAGAGCACCGTGGAGTTTTTAGTGGATAGAAATACCACATAACCCAATCATCCCTCGGTGATTGGGTACCTGGCACGCAGGTTTTTTTCCCAGGAAAAAGAAAAAAAGAAAAAGGTAATACGACCGCGGCAGGTACGGTTAAGTTAATAAGACATGTTTATCATTTCCAAAAAAATGGTATTAAGTAATCATAATATGAATGGAACGAGTAGGTACGAGACTACGAGTTGAAATAAATAACAATGTCGCTGCATAAACTCATAATATCATGGGATCTCAGTGTGAATCAAAAGTTGGATGATGAATACAATAATAATACAATATAAACTAATAATTAATAATATTACCTATTTTGTTTTATCCTCTTTTTTTATGCATGCTCCACTCCCCGCTTACAGAAAATAAATAAAATGATAAATATATCAACTAATAAGATAAAGCACTGATATTTCTTAGGGGTAATTTTCCCATACTAAATAGATATACTTACGTAACAATAAATAGTCTTCGGCGAACGCAATGCTCCAGCCAGTTTGTCGGATCGCGATAAAGGATGAACTTTGAAGCTACTGAACCGATTTCAGGCCAGTTTTCATTCAAAATAAGTTTTATTCCTAAGAATAGTGTATTGATATAAAAAAAATATCTATATCATTACTTATAGTTAACGTTAATATTTATTTCAATACGTGCTATGTACAGGACGAGTGCTCGCAACAGTTTCAAATTCAAAAATCTCCGAAAGAACAGTGATTTTGGTATAGCCACTGTAGCAATTTTTTTTCGTACTGTTGGTACATATCTAAAAACACTACATTCAACTCTATTGGCCCGGGTACCAAAAAGACGACATTGCTCCCTACTCGTATGTAAATAATAATCAATCTGCGACCGCTCACTTCAGCCAGTTTCTTGGAGCAAAACTCTTAAACTACTTTACCGATTATGATACGGTTTTCAATGAAGTATGGCGTAGTTCTTGACAAAAGGTTTGATACCTAAATTGTGTTTATATTTTAGGTCTATGTTTTGAAATACTCGCTTAATACGGGCGTTTTCGCTGATTCAGTATGAATCGACTCACTGCAGTTTCAAATTCAGAAATCTCCGAAAGTACAGCGATTTCGGTATAGCCACGATAGAAACTTTTT
The DNA here is from genome assembly GCA_947578815.1 of Epinotia ramella. Taxonomy (NCBI): domain Eukaryota; kingdom Metazoa; phylum Arthropoda; class Insecta; order Lepidoptera; family Tortricidae; genus Epinotia; species Epinotia ramella. The sequence continues at coordinate 22,489,836 of OX388217.1, forward strand.
TTCGTTCTGTTGAGACATATCTAAAAACACTACATTCAACTCTATTGGCCCGGGTACCAAAAAAGACGACATTGCTCCCTACTCGAATGTAAATAATAATCAACTGGCGACCGCTCACTTCAGCCAGTTTGTTGGAGCAAAACTCTTGAACTACTTTACCGATTTTGATACGGTTTTCAATGAAGTATGGCGTGGTTCTTGACAAAAGGTTTGATATATACATTGTGTTTTTATTTTAGGTCCATGTATTGAAATACTCGCTTAATACGGGCCTTGTCGCTGATTCAGTATGAACCACCTCACAGCAGTGTCAAATTCAAAAATCTCCGAAAGTACAGCGATTTCGGTATAGCCTTCATAAAAACTTTTTTTCGTACTGTTGAGACATATCCAAAAACACTACATTCAAGTCTATTGGCCCGGGTACCAAAAAATACGACATCGCCCGTTCTCGTATATAAGTGTCACTGACGACCGCTCTCTTTCACTAGTTAGTTGGATATTAACTCTGAAACTACGTAATGGATTTTGATGTAGTTTTCGCTTAAGTGTAGAGAGCGGTTATTACGTATTCGTAATAGTTTTAATATGGAAATTGCGTCTTTATTATAAGTCTACATATTGAATTGAGGGCATAGCACGAGGCGCCTGGCCGGTTCAGTAATGAACAAACTCATAGAAGGTTCGAACTCGAATATCTCCGAAAGTACAGCGATCCGGGTCTGACCCTCATAGTAACTATTTTTTGTCTTGAAAATACCTATCCAATGACACCACGCTCAACTCTATTGGTCCGGGTACCAAAATGCCCATTGTCCTTTCATAATACCTTATTCACTAATATCCCTAATTATTACCATGGTCTCATAATACCTACATGTCAAATTGTCTCATTATTAAAATGAACTAAATTCATTATTCTCTAAATACCTAAAGATTGAAATGCACAATTCCATCAAATACTGAATGACAGAAACGACAAAATATAAAAATAACCAACTAAAAACACCGAAATGGCAAAATGCCTAATTTTTTTTCACGTGTTATTATGATTTATGACTTTAGTATAGTTCCTGTTCAACGTGAGCCGTAGGCGTTAAATAAAAATACAGGAATATATTGCTATAAAAAATGCCTTTATTTAATTGACAGTCTCCGTGCAATACAAGGTATTTTGACGTTTGGTTGTTTTAAAGAATATGTTGTTTTGCTATGAAAGTGTTTTGAAGTTATGAGACTAAGACTTTGAAATTCGGCCAAATGAAGATTCCGATGTTGTAAGATAAAAAATTAGGCATTCTGTAATTTAGGCATTTTGAGACCAAGAAGTTTTGAGATCTGGGAATATTGATAAAAATTTTGTAGTTAAAAGCCCAAAGCGAATTTACTTCCGGTCCACCCCTGGCAAGAGCTTCTCCAGCCAGCCTCCCAGCCCCGCTATTCTGTAACTTGTTTTAAGCTCACCTCAACGCTCACCCACAAATATATCTTGACGCTGAGATGCGTAGTAACACAGCGTAGGTAGAGGTCTAGTTTCGTGACGGGTGACGGGTGGTGTAAGAATAACAACAGCCCAGCTGATATTATTTTCATCAACTCTGGTTTTCGTTTCGCTGCCATTAATGTCCTAGTGAGATAAGTATTTATTTCTTTAGTTTACATTGCCTACGATGTTGGCTCGAGTTTGAATTGTAAGGCAATTACGTTGTTTATGCATATGACTGGCGATAACGAATGTTTGGTCAACTTCTCAACGCGTGAAACTCAAAATACATGCAATAATATAAACAACACATTGTTTTCTCGAACGAATAGCGAAGTCTTGGGTCTGTATTCGATTACAAATGAAGGGATCATTTAGCTCTGACCTCTTTTTTTGTGGCCGTTCCACACGATGGACCATCCTGACCCATCATACAGGACGCGGCTATGCGGTAGAACGAGTCATAAACATGTCTTACTCCCTTTAAGGCGCTGTCAACACCAAAATGGCCTTGAGGATTTGGGATAGCGCGCACACTGTCTATTTGTATCGGAGTAAACGAGAGCGAGTGTCACTGGGCGGCTCGGTTTATGAAGATAATAGTGCATAAATATTGTAATAAAAAAAGTGTGGATTATTTGAGAAATGTGACTCGTTAGCGGTTTAGGTATGAATATGTTGACTTCCTATTTTTAATTGCAGACCCATACGTCAAAAAAATAAAGACATAGAACCGTTTAAGATGATTTTAAGCAATCTTTGCAATTATTTTCTATCGAGCCGATTTCGTCCAATTATGTATCGAGCCCGTCCACGCTCTTTGAAATATGGTGAATATTAACATATATTTTTTTTGATGTGACAAGTAGTTTTTCTTAAAAAACTGCTTAAAAACATCAATTTCAACAAAATTAGGTCTTGTCAGCCCCTTAACGCATAGTTGCGTCCTGTATGATGTTGATGGGTCAGGATGGGCCATCGTGTGGAGCGGCCATAAGTCCCAGCACGCTCGACTCAAGTCAACTCTCCATACAAACATAGTTTGGTTCTCATTTTAAAACATACTGGGATAAAATAAAACTTTTTATACACAAATGGGATCGCCGTGTCTAGGTCGGAAACTAGTAGTCCAGGCAATGAACTGACAACTTGTATGGAAAAAATGTCAATTTTGGAAATAATTTATAATAGCTTATTTTTTATGTGTAACGGATATATTATCAATTAAATAGTTACCCAGCGACAAAATTTCAGACATCGAAAAAAGGATAAGGCTTCTGAAAAGTCAGTAAAAATATTAATAAATGTTTTTGTCTTTATTTTGGTTCATTTACATTTGCTCTATAATATTCAAGATAAATCGTACAAAAAAAGATAATGCATGCTTCATTTAAATCTACATAATTACTTCCGGTGGAAAGTTTGTCGGATTCTTGACTAAATCATCTTAGAATAACATTTTCAAATGAAATCAACAAAAAAAACGCTATTATAAATTAATGTTTTTCAAAACCGTATTTTGCCTGGAGTATAGGTTCTGTTGCTATAAATTATAATACGAATATAATAGAAACAAATTAAGTATTTATACATAGAGACTGGATGAAAAAAAAAATACACTATGATTTTTTTCTATTTTAAATTTTAGCAACAAAATTTAGTTTCAGTTTCCGAACTAGATATGGCGGGTCCCGTTCTGTATACAAAGTTTCGTGTTATTCTAACATGTCGTTTTAAAATGAGATCCGAACTACGTTTGTACGGAGAGTCTAGCGTCCTGGCGACCCCTAAGGTGGAAGCGAGAGGTATTTTACTACCCCATCGGCACATTCCTTAAGACCTGAATGGCGTGTAACATCGACATTTATTTTACAAACTGCGTCACTCGGCACTGAGGCTACGAGTCACATACATTTAAATGTATTCATTCCTTAATCATTTGAGAAACTTCGATGTTCGTTAGCCGTCAGCACCTCAATTAAAATGGTAAAGGGCATCTAAGACTTCATCCTGTACCGATACTGATCTCCCATGCCTCAAAACAACTGAGTCATATTCATATGTCGTGTGTCAACTATTTCCCCGACAGCGGAATGGAGGGCTAATGAACCGATGTTGGAGCCAATTTTCACACAGAGTTCTGTGCCAACTGCCGTGGGTTACCGACATGATGGCTTAAGTGAGGTCGGCCGCTAAATATTTCTGGATATTTTTGAGAGTAGTTATAATTTTACAAGTCTTTTGCCCGCCTTCCACTGCGAGCGGAGCGGGTGGTCGTTTAACTCGCAATCGCGAACTGTATAGTAGACATAGTAGTGCTTCCACTGAATAAGAGTGAGCGGGGCGAATTAAACGAGTTGACCGTTGAAAGAGTAACAAAAATACTAGAAAAAATGGGTCCGCTGTGTCATAGCGTCGTGCTAGTTTTGAACAGACTCCGCTCGGACCCCGTCTCATTTCACACTTCGCTTCGCAAAGTCCGCTGGCAGTGGAAGGCAAAATACTGAAACACTTTCTTAGTGGAAGTGCACAACTATTTTACTCCTTTCCACTCAGTTTGTTACCTCCGTTTCCGCTCATTATCTTTTTTAGTGGAAGACGGGCATAAACCGGCAACATAGGGCAAATAGCCAGTCGTTATTGGTAAAGCACCTCACTGTTGGCGACCATGATTTTCGTAGTCATCTCCAAACATTTATACTAAAATATAATCCAAACATTTATACTAGAAAAGAAGCTTTTCGCTCAAAGAAAACATGAATGGATACAAAACGCCATGGTGTTGCATTGTTATTTCACAAACTGTCCCAACACAAATGTACAACTCATGAAAATACTCGGAAAACATCATGCTTCAACTTATGTTGGTAATATTAAAGATTTTTAAATACATATCTATATCGATGAAAATATGGACGCTGTTTGACCACAGATCGAATCGTGACGTTTATAGTTCTTATTTCCCTTCAAACTAACAGAGTTTTCGAAGTTTCATAAAACGTTGCTGATTTCACTATAAGTGGGTAGATACCATCTGTCAACATCCCTAAGAGGGGTGTTGACAATAGGCAAAAACACTCAGGTAAAAAACATACCAAAGAAAGTGTCTATTTAAGAGACAATGACTGACTGAACGCCTTTTCCCCAATATCTTCCGACTGTTATCACAAACAACACAGTGCCAACCTGCGAAAACTTTCAGAGTTAATTATTTCTTCAAAGCCATTTCCGTCGTCAACATCCGGCCTGATTCAGCGGACTTTCGACACTGACAAATATTGGGACCGAGTTATGTCCTTGGATACTGATAGATATTACTAATGGCCGAAGAATGCTATATTTTATGATATACGGAGTGGAAGAAAAATATTTTACCAGCGACTGTGAGCTGGAGAAATCGCAAGTGACTTCAAATAAAACTTGTGTAATTTACCGTGCGTTTGAACAGAATACAGCTTCTCATACTGAATAGCGGCCTTTTGATTACTCCGATTCCAACAAGACACAGCGCCTACAACTACAACCAGTGCGCCACTGTTCATATGGTCCTTCGAACCGGATTAGAAGTCAATATTACATCATATATTATGTTATAATTCTAAAAATATTGAAATCTCAAAACGTAAAAAACCACCGCATTCAATAAAGTATTCGATTCTATTTTTAAACGAGCTCATGTTGACTCAATAGAGGTGTACACACTAAATTAAATAATCAATAATGTCGTATTATCTCAAAAAAGGATTAAAAATGTAGTCAAATAGAGAAAGAAGCAACGCATGAGGTTAAATAATCACAAAGTTATAAGTGTCCAAAGTTTTAAGAACGGGTATGTTCTGTGCTTTTTCCGCAAAACGCAACTTCATATGAAACGATTGTCATTTACTATGACGCTCGCAGACTGCGAGCGTTTTCTCTCTCTAACAAGCAATATTAAAACGGTTGTAGCTTTGTAATTCTTTGAGATATCTGAATGGGATTTTCGTCACTAGGCATATTTTAGTAATAATAATTTTCGAGTCTACACCTGTATTGATATTTTCCACCATGACCATAGAAAATCGTGATGTCCCCTTTACCCTACTAAGTATAACCTTATTCGCTTCAAATACTAACCGAGCGTTTTTGACGTTTAATAAACAGTTGCTGATTTGAATATCAGCAAACATCCTATTGTACGGGAACATGTACCTATAGCAATTAGGTTATTTTGTACACTGTCTGAAATCATCCAGGTTTTATACTGAGAAGATTAAATTGTTGTTTTTCGTCTTTGCCAGCGCTTTTACGAGTATTTCAGTTCACTATAAACTCCATTAATACGATATGATACAGAGAACAAATATAATGTAAAAATAAACCAACATTGTCGTCGTCCATTTGTTTCGTTTAGAGGTACAATTAATAAAACAAATTTTCCTACAAAAATATGAAGAATTATTTCAATAACTTCGCGGCGCTGTCACATAAACTTTTTCCCGATCAAAGGGGATATTGTAAACCCGGAGCGCTGCCAACATTCCGGAGGAACGTGGCCGATGCCTTGGAATCCGAGTCCAATTCCTACAATCGACATCCCGCCATTTCCCCCAACATAATTAAGTATGAAAAACAAAACAAATTGCCTATGACGGGAAACGCGCGGGAAAATATTTAAACGCTTCAAGACAGTTTTATCAATGATAAGGAATGTTGACGTGGGAATACCATTAACGTCAATTAGATTAGATTAGATTATTTATTTCGTGATAAAAAATTACATTACAGATTTGCATACATGTCAAAAAAATAAGCAATTTTAACACGATCGTCAAAAACAAAGAAAAATAAAGATATAATGTTAAGATCCGACACTGTCAACAAATGTAAGAACACAATAACAAGGATATAGAAAAAAATAACCAAAAGCAAAAGAACACAAATATATCAACCACTACCTTTCGTATTAAAAAAAACTGACGTTCGATTTTCACACACTAACCATAGAGCAACTGACACCTGTCAACAAGCCTCACCTGAGTCATTAATGACATCATCGCAAATGTTATGATAATGCGCTGACATTTCATAATGTCCGTTGCGTAACAGACATTGACACGTGTTATTTCGACATTGATATCGTTTGAGCCAGACGCGTAGGCACGGCAGATAGACTATGTCTAGACTTCGAACAAAAACTGATTTAGTGCGAGACTTGCTGCGTTAAGATGGCACGAGTAAAAAACCCAGCGCTCCAACTTGTTTTGCTTATCTCACGCGGATTGCTTACAGTATTGACGTAACGCAATGCTGTTTGAGTGACATAATCCTTGACTAGATAAATTCCGAGCTATTTTAGCAGAGAAAAACAATCAATCATACGCTTGAAATGCGAAGTTTCATCTGTTTCAACCAATTTGCCTAAATATTACGCGTTATAATATAAGTACAACCTATTATCAAAATGATGTTATAACATCACGGGAATTAACGTTTAACATAACAAAAAATTCTAGGATAATGAAATAATTAGTCTCCTATTATCGACGCTCGTAAAATAGGAACGAACTCGTTAAAAATAAAGATCAACCAGGTGGCTGAATGACTCATTTGCATCGCCTGCCAATGTCAATGGAAACGGATAAAAAAATAAAAGCGCGAGAAAAATTATGACTCAAAATGAAAAGTCAACTGGCTGGTTGGTCACTGATCTTTGTTGTATGAAATAATAGCTGGCACAGCACAGTACAGATAGATACGCCCAGTTTTCCTTCTTCTCTTTCTTTTTGTTTTGTCCCTGAGTCGCTACTTTTATTCGAAGAGATCTGACTGCCATCCCCTTTTCTGGTAAGAGCGTGTTGAATAAGTATTAATACCGAGAATCCCAGTACATGAGCACCACACAAATCATTTTATTTCCAATCACCTGGCCGCGGTCATCTATTACAATTGCCAACAAACTTAAATTGACCTTTACGTTTCAGTTTCTGAACCTTCTCGCACTTTAAATAAGGGCTAAAATAGATTCTTACGTGTGAAATTACAATAATAGTCGCACGTAGCTGCAAATTTATTGTTACCGCCGCAATTTGTATTTGTGACTTTTATTGCTTTGTAATAAGGCCGGGATTGGGTTTGGGTGTGTGTAATTAGTGGTGGCTGGAAAGTTGCCAGCACGGCCCCTACTTATACGCGTTGGCTAGTGTTGGAACACTTAAAAGTGAAATGCACCCTTTTCTGGACCGGTCAGCATTTCGCTTAATAGTTAATGGTGGGTGTGTAATCAATAGTGCGCAGAGAGTCTTGTCTTAGATGTACTATTTTGATTTGAATTTGAATTTATTTCTATTTCGTAGAACGCAAACAGAAGTTGGTAGAGTCCTGTTTTGTTTTGGGGCTGGTAGAGTTATTAGGCAGTGTGGAGTAGGAAGCTTTGCGCAATTTGCGATCTAATAACTTTTTAATGCTGAAATCGGCACGGGCTAGGGCAGGAAGTCATTGCACTCTACATGACATGTTTTTGGTGGATTCAAAATGTCAGTAAATCATATAACTTTGAAAGGCATTACTAATTAAAGGCTCTCTTTTAATGTTCATGAATTAAGGCCAAAACGCACTGACAGCGGTAGCGGAGCGGCGCGGCGCGGCGCGGCGCGGCGCGGCGCGGTATTCTGCTGTGCGGACCCATTCGTATTAGTTCGAACATTACAACCGGTACCGCCTCCGCGCCGCGCCGTTCCGCTACCGCTGTCAGTGCGTTTCGGCCTTTAGGCTAGGCTCTACCCGCAACCTTTATCCTCATCCATCTAGCGTTATTTGGTCAGAAAATATTACCTAATTAACTAACGTTGACAAGAAAATCCCCTTTCACTGTTAGAATGAGTAATTGATCATTTGACTACTAACAACTTGGCGGAATCGCGGAAGTATGCGCGAGCGCGTAGAACACCGTCGGGTTTTAGACGGTAGTCCGGGCGGTTCCCGGGAGTCTGTCACACCCGTCCTGGTTCCCCGGCCAGGCAGGGCGGACGCATAACATCATTTACCCACGAAAGGTACTAGCAAGCCTAGCAACTTGCAGCACTATTACTATAATCCCGTTAGTTATTTTCGCGAACAAGCGTCGTATAAAGGAACAAAACAGGCGTATGCGCACCCTCAAGAGTGCCGCAACAAGAACGGCGAGATCAACGGTTTAGGTACTTAGCCTCCTATTAATAAACTATACTACTGAGACAATGCACAAACATCAGCGAGACATGTACTTAAATTATTAAAGGTTCGGCAGCGCGCTCGTAATAGGGTATTTGACAATAAATTGGTTTTTCATTAGCAGAAACCTCAACAGATAAACATTACGAAAATACTCGGAAAGTATCAAACTTTAATTTATGTTTTGTTAATTCATGAAAACTAACAATAAGACAAGCAGTATGCTTGTTACTTACCATCGTAACACCTAGCCTGCGGACACCGTAGGCTATGGACGCTTGCGATTCAAACATCGTCTCGTCAAAATCAAACAACGTCCTTGTGTCGTCAAAATCAAACAACGTCCTTGTGTCGTCAAAATCAAACAGCGTCCTTGTTTGATTTTGACGACACAAGCAACAAATTCCATATTAACGGAGCGTTTTTGACTGACTTCACTTTTGTCAAATACCGTATTCCTCTGGAATCGCCAGCGTCCATAGGCTACGGTGTCCACAGGCTAGGTCTTACGATGGTAAGACACAAGCATACTGTTTGTCCGATAAAGCAAGCGGTATTGTTTGTGTGCCACCGTCGTATCAATGATACCTCGCGGAGTATTTTACGGCGGTTCTTGTCGAGGCAGAGGTTTTGTTTCCGAACCAGTACGTCTAGCACAACTTGTTGCTCTGTCGCTTCCCGCGCGACTGAGCGTCTCTTATCTCACTCGCACCGTGCTAATTAGAAAGAGGAGGGTAGATCTTTCTCGACTCGCGTCGCGGCGCGGCGTCAGTTATGCTAGCCCCGCAGTGGTATAGTTTATCGGCATTCATAGGTGCATGCAATATGCCTAAATTGAACAATAGATACATAACTTTGACTTCGCCATTGTCGTAGCATAATAGTACTAATAATAATTCAGCTTATACGACCCGCTGCTGGGCACAGGCCTCCTCTCATGGATGAAACGCGCAGTAGTCCCCAGTGCGGTTTAGGGACTTCACATACACCTTTGAATTTCTTCGCAGATGTATGCAGGTGTCCACGATGTTTTTCCTCCACCGAAAAGCTAACGGGCAACGGTAGCTACATAAATTCCGGAATAAAACTGAAAAGTCAGTCTAATTCATCCTAATGCCTCCATTACGTATAAAGTGACAAATTGTAACGCTCCACATTTTCGCAATCAGAGTAATAAAACTATTTCATGGCTGCACATATCCATACGGATCTTAACGGCGCGCTGTCAATTTTATGTCGTTTGTGATTTATGTCGCTTTAAAACCCTGTCGACCATCAGGTTTTGTTGATAGTTTCTTAGAATGCAACATGTCATCATCTGCTTATCTAGGTTATGGTTGACATTATTGAATGTGGCCGGCGTATTCATCATCATCATCGTCATATCAGCCGAAAGACGTCCACTGCTGGACATAGGCCTCCCCCAAAGAGTGCTACAATGACCGGTCCTGCGCCACACTTTGGTCAGTTCTATGACGTGAGACGTCTCTCAACAAGATTCCACGATAAGTGCATTTTCGTCAAGTAAAACTAACTATAACTCTAGTTGTATCCGTCGGTTGCTGTGATAAATTGCAACGTTTGTAGAGGCCTTAAAATAGATAGAGTATAATAGTGCCGACTTATTATAAAGCTGTAATTGGAATTCCAATAAACCTTTACATTTAAAGTGATTGCCAAGACTCCCTAGCTTAATAGCTTTCAGCGTAAAAAAGATATCAGATCGCAAGTAGCGCCTAGCTTTCTACTCCACACGGCTTAACACTACCAGCCATGCTCTACATCCATACTAATATTATAAAATAAAACTAATATTATAAATGGGAAAGTGTATGTGTGTGTTTGTTTGTCAGTCTTTCACGGCAAAACGGAGCGGCGAATTGACGTGATTTTTTAAGTGGAGATAGTTGAAGGGATGGAGAGTGACATAGGCGACTTTTTGTCTCTTTCTAACCCGCCACTTCCCTAAAATGGGGGGTGAAAGTTTGTATGGAGCTACGATATAAACAAGTTCCACGCGGACGGAGTCGCGGGCAGAAGCTAGTCTTCTATATATTGTGTAAGCTAGCATGAGTAAATACTACGTACAGAAGGTTCTCTGTTAACAAATCCCCTGCGGCGCTACCACGAACTTCGAAAGTCGAAGTTCGTAATACATGCATCCCTGTCACTCGAGTAAGGGAGTGCGATAGAGATGGAAATACCCGAACTTCGACTTTCGAAGTTCGTGGTAGCGCCGCTGTTTAGGTATGCCGAACGAACCTAAACGTGGCCATCCCTTTCTGTCGCATGCAACGCGTTGCGATAGAACGCGTGCGTGACGTAGCATCGCTAACATACCGGCTGGGGCAGGTAGGCCGTTCGTACTTGTAGCGGCGCGACGAAATCACTGAGTGAGCCACCCCTGGTGCTAGACTGAGGGGCTACCGCGAAACGAAACGTTCATGTATCTGCCTCTCTGTCGCTCGAACTCTCTACTAACGTTGCAATTTATCACAGAAACCGGACACAACTAGAGTTATAGTTAGTTTTACTTAAAATGACGAAAATGCACTTAACGTTGAAAGAGACGTCTTAGAACAGTACCTACTGTTTGTTCTATTGTTTATGCGTAATTGTTTGAAGAAAACAATTAAACAAAAGATGTTGGTAATCATCATTTTAAGTAAATCAAACTATACTTACAGTAAAGATTAGATTAGATTAGATTACTTATTACATGATAGAAAATTACATTACAGATTTGCATTAAGTAAATATCAAAAAAATAAGAATTATAATCACGATCGTCAAAAAGCTTATGTATTGCCGTCTCCTTCCAACAGTTGCAGATTGCATTCATAAACTGTATCGTTTGTAAAGGGCATTTGCACTATAGCTGCACTCACCCCTCAGTTCATTGACCCCGCCCTGCGACCCTGATAACGCGCCCCAATAACAATGATAACCGCGCCGCTTGACGCACAGCGCATTGTCTTTGTATTTGCTAATTTGAATTTGATAAGTTGTGTTAGATAAGATAACACTGTTCTTTGTTAAAGCGTATGCCACAGTACACAGTAGATATATGGCTACAAGAAGTAAAACAAATCCGGACATAACAATAATAGGCATGATGCCTCATGTTCAAATTGATAACGTAGTGATGGTAGTAAACCATCAAATTATCGTAATAAAGTATAAATTATAAAATATAGGTAGGTAATTAAAATCATAAAAAGATATGAACCTTGAAAGTTTAGAATATGCATTTTTTTTATTGGCCAAGAGTAAATTTAAAGCTACCAATCGTTATCAATAGAATCCTTACGCTTTTATAGAAACCAAAATTGTATGACAACTATGTACCTACTTAAACGCAGTATCTTGCGACCGAAACAACAATTTACCTACCTGATTTCCCATACAACGATTAGTACAAATGTCAGTTATGACGTCATACCTGTGTGTCTATCAGTATGAAGCGTTTTGCGCTGCCGCCAGCGACGTCAATCTGTCTCAAATTTTGGGGTATTTATGTTCTTTAATTGTAGTTGCTCGCATACAAGCATTTGTTCCTCTCCAAAAACTGGTTCAAATGACATCATATAAAAATCTTAGTCATCATTCCTATTATACCATCTCGACCACCAGCTCAAGAGACTCGCTAGATGGCTGGATCAAGGGTCAGATACAGGAGGCGGTACTCCTGGATACTGCGCGGATAGTCAAGAGGTTCATCTCTGTCGCCCTGACCACCGGTGGCGGTGGCGGTGGTGGTGGTGGTGGTCTCACCTCGCTGCCGGCGCCACCCTTTTTTTTTTTTGACGCTGGAGAAATGTGTTGGCACATACCCCCCGGCCCGGGGAAGGCCATAGTGGGGGGTTATGTGGGGATCTCTCCTCCCGTCGGCCTCCGCACAAGTCGGAGGGAGGGGAGGAGCCTACCCACTAAAACCCCAGCGGCGTCACCCGCTCTGCCGTTAAGGGGGCGTCATGGGATGGACATTTCTAACCACGACGCCCCCTGGCGGTCCTGGCTAACTACGCCAGGACAGATTTTCATGTTTTGTATGTGAGTTTTATATTTTACTTTTTATATAATTTCGTTTACGTTTCTCCTTTCATCTATGCTGTCAAAGTTTTTATTTCATGTTTTTTATTGTAGGTACTCTAGTTGTAAAATGGGGTGATCGATCCAACAATAAAATCACCTTTGTATGAAACCCCATCTCACCCGAATTACGAGGGACTACGGGGCGAGGTAGGACTTCCTGTTCATCGTCAAAGTTATGAAATGGAACTACCCAAAATAAAATAAAAACTAAATTCAAACGTCCGGAAAACTTATTATATACACCATTCAGTATGCATATGTAAAAATAAAATGTTATCGAGGTTCGAATGTCAGTTTCGCCCCTACTCACCCCATTTTATATGTACTTATTTCGAATACTAAGTGCTTTCCAAACAAATATAATTTTTTTTTGCGTTTCAATATGGTTTTCCTTGAAACCATGACGATTAACTAAGGCACGATTTTTTAATCTTATATGTAGGTACTTAATATATAGATTATAGAGCTAGTTGGAATCCGTTATTTCGACTCTACGCTACACGATTTTAGAATATAATTTGCCGTGGTCAAAGAAAATATCTACTACTTCTACTATCAAAAATGTAATTTTTGGTACAAGCTTTAATTGCCGACTGTACTTTTCTGTATACCATCATCAACTACTCATTGAGACGATTCTAACCAGCCCAAACTGAACGGGGTTACGTCTGTGAAGTACTGAATTCCCATGGCCACCTTCTGTCTCCATCATCAGCTCAGCTCGATGGTACCATAATATTGAATTGTCATCCAAACTATACTTATACCCAAAATTTCAGCTCACCGGGAAGTGGGTCAAATTTAACTAATAAGATTTGATTACAGACAGACAGACAGGACAGACAACGGGACAGGTGAAATTAAATAAAAGCTTGTAAAAGAGGGAGGGGGCCTTTGCCCAGCTTTGTGACACCACATATACTCATCCTATAATATTTGTATATATGTTTACATTCACGTTCTCGAAAACGGCTCTAACGATTTCGATGGATTTTGGAACATAGGAGCCTATGGGGGCGAAAAATCGATCTAGCTAGGTCTCATGTCTGATAAAAATCGTTTTCCTTCGTATTTTACCTGTATTCAACCGGTCGCCCAGGGACTGATAAATATATATCCATACTAATATTATAAATGCGAAAGTGTGTCTGTCTGTCTGTCTGTTACCTCTTCACGCTTAAACCGCTGAACCGGTTTGGATGAAATTTGGTATAGAGATAGTTTGAATCCCGGGGAAGGACATAGGATAGTTTTCATCCCCGAAATCACCCCCTAAGGGGATGAAATGGGGGTTGAAGGTTTTATGGAGCTGCGATATAAACGAGTTCCACGCGGACGGAGTCGCGGGCAGAAGCTAGTGTATAATAATTTATGAATGAATGTAAATATCGGCCAATATTGTAATATTGAAAAGATAAGAGTCATGTTGTTTGTCTATTCCAATTCTAATATCAAAGCCTACGTACCTATATCAAACATTAAATTGCTGATAAGAATGAAAAACAAGTCCAACATCTAAACGGCTTAGATCTTATTACGCAGGCAAGGACTCTACTCGTACTACTGCGCATTTTACTAAAGTCACCAATTTGCGATTAAGGCGCCGTAGGTTCAAGGTCTTCTCTCCCTCTCACTGAGCGTAAGCGTGAGCGAGATGGAAGCGCGTGCTCGGAAGCGCGGATATCATGTTTTTTAATTCCAATTTTTTAGCCGTTTTAATAAATAAAAATGTAAACACTGATTTCTCTCAAACATGATATTGCCGATTTTTAGAAGCAATTTTAATATTTATAGCTTTTGTGCATAATTACGAATATTTTAAGTGTATTTTTGTGTGTTTTAGACCTATGTTCGTGATTTTTTTCTATCGAGCGAAATTTGCTTAATCATGTTTCGAAGCACTGATTTCCCTGCAGAAAAGCCTCAAGATTACTATTCGTATTTTTTTGAAACCATATTATTATAAACAGACGCATTATATTGTTTCAAAAACTCTGTTCGCTTAACTTCGCTGAACCTACGGCGCCTTAATAGATATCTAATTATTTATATCTATTCCCACCGATTTTTGGCCAAGCCTATAGTAATATACTCTACTCTTTCATAACTTTTTTCTTTCGGGTAAGTTTGTATGTCCTGGGTAATCTCTGGAACTACTGATCCGATTTCAAAAAATCTTTTACCTACGTACCTATAAAATGGGCTTCCCGGGTGGACATCCATACTAGCCATACTAATATTATAAATGTGAAAGTGTGTCTGTCTGTCTGTCTGTTACCTCTTCACGCTTAAACGGCTGAACCGATTTGGATGAAATTTGGTATAGAGATAGTTTGAGTTCTGGGGAAGGACATAGGATAGTTTTTATCCCGGAAATCATCCCCCAAAGGGAAGAAGTGTGGGATGAAAATTTGTATGGAGCTAATACGATATAAACGAGTTCCATGCGGACGGAGTCGCGGGCAGAAGCTAGTTGGCTATATTTTTGCCTGCGTTCTATGCATGTTCTATGGGCCAAGCCGCGCACAGCAAGTAATATTACAAATAGGAAAAGTCGGCGAGGTTGTAAGGTTGTATGTTGGGGTAATCTCCGTAACTTTTCTTTCGGTTTCATAAATTCTTCCACCGTCTATAGAATGGACCTTCAATTTTTTCGGGCAGCTCTACTCAAGTTCTCTGTGATACATGAGCTTACTGGGGTACAACACAACTGTTACTCGCGTCCGCAATGGGCAAATTTTTGTAATGGGGAAAATTACCGTAAGATGTCACGTGACCGTAAGATTCGACAGATTGAAAATTCGTAAGACGGACACGTGACCTGATCGAAAAACTGTTACGGGTCCTTACGCCTACAAACGAGGGTATTTTGCAAAATGCTTGCTTTTTCATTCAAGATTTAAAGCGACTTAACTGTTACTATTTATTCAAAAACTGATTAACGTACCTAAATAATTATTTCTTAAACTAGGGGCTAACATGGTTCAAATTTTCATTTTCTGTTTCTAAACCTAAAATAAATGAGTTTTCTTGGGAGTCTATTTCAAATTTTGCAGTGAGAAGTGTCGTTTCGGTCCTCAAAGCAGTAAACAAGAATCATTAGGTACATGAATGATTACAATTCACATCACCAGATCTTTTACGAGGGGCTGACATGATTGAAAATCAAAGATTCATTTTAAAAAGTTGATAAAACACCTTCCGAGTTGTCTTATTTTTTTTGGTGAAAACAGGATTACATTATATGTTTTTACATTGCATTTTGATTACAATATTGAACATGAAAGTAATTGGTGGTCTATTGTACACTACACTTGAAAAAAAAAAAAAACCTTTTTTTTACTGCCGATAGATGCTAATTATTAGATGGTACCTCACCTCATTCGAAGTAGGACATTGTAGCACCTCATTTTTGGAAATGAGGTTCTCATACAAACGCATTTTAATTTCATGTCCTGTCCTACCCAACACTAGTCGAGACGCGGTCGGTGGCGGAACCACAGACCTGATCCGCCACCGGTTGCTGGATTTTCCGCAGGAGCTATCACAACCCCTGCACGTGTCCCCTGCTGGGTGGTGCTAAAGAGTGACAAACTTTAAAGGCGAAATAATGAATACCATACGATTTAATAGAGCTTTTAATTCGTGGATAAAACTAGCATTAAATAAAGCGCAATTCTAAACAAATCTTCAAGTAAACAACACATACTTGAGATTATTTCAGTTGGCGGAATTGCGTCAAAGTAGTACAATCAATAACTACAACTTAGAAAAGTTGAAAAACCCCCGACATTTTCATTTCAAAGTCCAATATCTCAAAAACGGAAGAACCGATTTTCATGAAACATGGCTAAAGGACACTCGGGATAAAATTATCTATGACACAAAAAAACCCGCATTCAAATCGGTCCCTCCGTTTACACAGACACGTTAAACTTATAATAACACCCCCCTCTTTGCGGCGGGGGTTAAGAAGCAACTCTACCGTCCACGGTAAGCAGAAGACTCCAATTTCAGTGACGTTGAATTCCGCATATCCGCACAAATACAGCATAGATATCAAAACAAGGCAATCTAAATAGGTCATGAGCGCAGTTTATCTAAAACAAACAAGAGATGGCGCCGTCGCACTTCCTCGATTGGCCATAGATAATAATTTGCTTTTAATTAATTCGATTTGACAGGATGAACGGGAACTCGTATTTGTTGCCATTGCCACATTTAACTCTTGAGTCACTATGGTCGTCCCAGTAGCTGAGTGCCTAACTGAAAACACATTTCGGACGTTGGCTATGATGATAATACAGGCGGTTATGTCTCACACTATCTAGGTACAGTCGAGTTCATAAATATATGTACACTTTTTTACCTAATCGAACGCGTTTGCATACTAATTGTTAGCGGCCGCATTCGAGTTGGTAAAAAAGTGTACATATATTGGAGAACTCGACTGTACAAGAATAAACGTAATTTACTTGGTCTGAGGATATAGAATTAACTTTTAGGGTAGACATAGGCTACACATATTTATCTGCGTTCGCTGAGATACGCGACCGGTGCCGCGCGGGCAACTATATTTGTAGATAATTTTCTTTGAGCGGTGTTGGATCCGACAACTAGTTTTAGATAATTTTCTTTGAGCGGTGTTGGATCTGACGACAGTTTTTGTTTGGAGCATGCTCCGACATCGGACTTGGCGGTGAACAGTAAGCACGTTTCCCATACATTCACGTGCCCTCCAAAGTCTTTACTGGATACGGATTGGTGTGAACAGGCTTTTAGCTTAGACCTACCAGGGTCAATAGACTTTGTTACTAATAGTAGGAAGAATTACAACACTAACGTATCGGCATGCACAATGCAAGTGCAATCAATATTCCCCGCCGTACCCGGACACGGCTCACACTTCAATAGCAACTATCTAGCCGCCAGGCGAATATAAATTACACAAAATTATAGTAGACGCAGCGCCATCTTGGTAAGTCGGTACGAAACGAAACGCAAGTTGCGTTCCGAAACGGTGCGGCGACCCCGTGACCGCGCGCACATATCAATGCGTTGACCGCCCACGGTCAACCGACACCCTGACAAGTTCGAAAATAGAACGGATTGGCTGTCATGCGCGGTGATAACGACTTTTTAATTTGGTCGCGTGTCGCGATGTTGCCAGTCGTGTCTGAGACGGTTTATTGCTTTCGATTACTTTTTAGGTGTTTGCGTGAGGTCGGCTCGCATCCGCCTCGTTCTGACCGTGGCGGCGTCTGCGATAATGGTAAACAAGGCCATATGTGAATAATAAATTAGTCAATTTTTTGCGGCTATACCTATCCCTGAAGTGTTTATCTTACCTCAGAATTAAACTCTTATATCGTGTTCGGCGGCTTGACTCGAACAAGGTCAAAAGGGCTCAATAGGTACTTTTTCAACGAGTTCTAAACATTTAACATGTGAAACTGCGGCGCTATCACGAAAATCATTCGAGTAGGTACCATAAACCATGAGTGCGATAGAGACGGAGATATCCGAAATTCGTAATTCGATTTTCGTGGATATACTTAGCTCTGTATGACTATCCAAATCGTACAATATTGCCATGACCGACTAGGCTACAAACTACGACCGCATCTACCATCGCTAACGGCAAAGTCGTGAATGTCACAAGCAATCGTGATAAACTTTTATTTTATGATATCGTTTTTCGAGAAAATTCAGGCCCACAGCAGCCACAATAGCGTGGCGGTAAAATAATTCAAATATGGAACGTAAACAACAACCGCCTTCTAATAACTGTTCAAACTGTTTCGTCTTGCCGACATACTTACATTAATCTACAACTACGTTACCTGTACTCTATTACTAAAGGTACCTAGTAGAGTTTATCAATTTGCAAAATTGGATTTGTAAAAAATGTTGTGGTCCTATTTAATTATTTATTTAAACTTTATTGGACAAAAGAAAAACTTATAGTACAAAAGGCGGACTTAATGCTATATGGCATTCTCTACCAGTCAAAACCATAAGCCAAAGCGAATCTATGAGAACCCGCAAAAGATTCAGCTGGTAAATTTTAAACCTAAAACGTCTAGCTATATCTATAACGTGTATAAAACGAGCACCATGCAAATTTGTATCATTATCTATTCCGTTTTGCAGTAGGCACGAGTATAGTTGCCATGTTGACATTCAACATTGAATGACTCTACAAATTAGTTGACATTGACAAAATGAATTATGTTAGCGAAACACGCAACCCACTAAAGAAAATCAATCGACAGACACGACACGAAGATATAAATGTTGTTATTATAACCTTTACGCTCCTTTGCCCACACTGATATATGAAATTCTGATCAGTTCAGTTTATACCTAGATCGGCTACATCTTAACCTTCGTTACGCTCAATTTCTAATCTAAAGGAAACGTGATCCATAGTAAGTAGGAATATCATTAAAGTTAGTGCATTAATTCTAAATATATCACTTCTATTCTATTATAACACGTTATTCTAAGCAGTGACATTGCTTGGGAGAATAGCACAGTAGCAGTAGTAGGCTAGTATACGTATTGTGAATAGTGAACGCTACCTACGAGCCAAACACAGCAGCGGGCAATTCCATTATCGGCATTGTTTATAAGTAAATCGTACTGGCCAGTTTTGTGAAAGCAAGAAAACAAAACGCAAACCATAGAGTATCGTTCCAATGTCAAATTTCCACGTCTAGCGGACCTTCACTGGCAGTCGCCGAGCGGCCGCCGGGAGCCGGAGACCAAGGTCAAATTTACAACTCGCTCCATCATTGATTTCACTGAGTGACGCAATGCTTTGGACTCCGAACATGCATTATACAAGTTTTTGCCCTTCTATTATGTTATGGCGCATCGTTTAAAGATTTCTCTTACAGTGTAATCCCAATTGTTTTAAGTGCACCGGAGTAAATACAATAATATGTATCGTATCGCCTAAAGGGTGCCGTTGATAGAGGACCTTACTTTTAGAATTGAGATAGATTATAGGTACAGGTACTTCGTATTAAATATCTAATTAATTGTTGGTTAGTTGATCGGATAGATGTATAATCTGAAAACCCCATGAAATAAAAATAACATCGAAGTAAATAGTTAAGTATATGTACTTCGATATTACTTCATGTAGAAAATGCTTTACTTACTCAAACAATTTTCACTCGCAAAACCAATCAAACATCGAACGCTTCTCGTTCCTTCGATCGATCATGCAATCTATTTCAATAATCACATTGACAGCTCAACGGCGTTTTTCCCTCGCAAATCGTCTCGACGAATCCCTGAGACGCCTACGCCGTGATTCGTTTACCACCATGTGTAACAACCGAGATTTGAATTACCTCAATAAAACACATTTCACAACCGCTAAACATCACCTTACCTGCAACAAAAGAAAATAAAAATAAGTGTCTTGTTTTATTGCAACCTCAAAAGCCAGACACAATCCAAAGAATTTAACGGTAGACAAGCAATTTAGCGAGCTATAAAACGTCCCAAAATCAAAACAAAATGCGTTTACGTTGCCAAACTTGTAAAGACGCCCATCTTAATCAATTCTCGCGCAGATTTGTAGTGAATTCGTAAACAAATTAGCTAAATTAAACCTGTTAAAGCCTTGCCAACTCGCCAGATAACGCGATCGAGAACTGTCAAAAAACATGTGAAATTGCGGTTTGTTTTTGAAGAACGCGCAAATAGCCGCGTCGGCTGTGGGGAAATAACGGACTCGACCTCACACGGCCGGTGCTGGCGCCACTGGTACCGTACACTTCAAGTGTAAATTGATTGTATTTTATCCTCAAAAATGGGAACACTCACACAGAGAGCTCAGCTTTGTTATTCGAAAGCCTATGAAATATTCAAGAGCGTCATCACTTCAAAACGCTAGATGCATTTGTGATTGTAATCCTTTTGAAAACTATTAAAGTTCAACTCAATAGTCTGTATTGAGTTGAACTTTAATAGTTTGAGAGAGTCAGAAAACTCAGAAAGCACAATATGTTCCCTCGCAGCGCAGCGAATATCGCAGACAAAAGGAAATCACTAAACGGAAGCCACTTTTCACGGACTTCCACGGTAGAATCTTTTCAGAACATCATAAGGTCCATATTCTTTACAACTTTGCATTACCCACGACCCTTAACGCCAAAGTCATTGAAGAGTTGATAAAAAACTTCCCCCGGAACATCAAACATGCTTGCGCGAAAACGACGAAACTATTTCTTGCTTCGAGTAGTGTCCCTTGCGTGTTGGGAATGGTGAGTTTACTGGTGGCTGCTTGGGTAGCGAGTATTATATGGTGTCCAACTTGTTTCAACCGAGGTTGTGAGTGGAGCGGTGTAATTAAAAATGCAGCGGATTAGTGTCAAGAGCTCCCGTGAGAGGGGAGGCACGCACTTCAAAATAATGAGGATTGGATAATGGGGGAAGGCGTGTAATATGTGCCCTAGCGTCAGCCCTGGAGACCGGAGCAGTTCGCTGTAAATTATTGCATGTATCAAGATTATTTAATGCCAGGTGCTATCGGAGACACGAGCAGCTTCCCTTTTACAGCCTCAACTCTTAACAGGCGTGTGAAGTAGAAAGGAACTGGCTGACTGGTGTTATACTAATTCATCCGTGTGTTTACTTGATTAGTGATTACTAATGGAACTTAGTCAAACAAGCCACTGTTGTTGCTGTAAAGTACTTTGCGTATTTTGAAAAAATATCAGTTATTTTTAACCACTCAATAATATTGAATCTACTATTTGCTGTACCGGTTAACATATGATTTTTCATACAACCAGTTGATGTTACCAACTTTCGTGACTAGTCCATTATCAAATTACCTCCAAGTTTAGACTGGGTTTTCCTAACCGCCCATTACGCCTAAATGAAAGGATGTTTACGATGACGCCAGCGGCCAAGCCAGGTGAAAAAAGATGTATGTATGTAAGCACTTTATTGTACACAATAACATGTTAAAGAATATACATGTCACACAATAGATCAAAGTACAAAGGCGAAACCGCAAACGTTTATAAATATTAGCGATAGCATACAGGAAAATGATAAGAAAACTATAATAATTTGCTTTGGCATAGAAACAGGGGAGTAACATTTTACACATCACAAAAACAACGCATTTACCACGCATCTTAGATCAGCAGGGGAGCCTTTGACTATCGTATCAGAAACGAAAGAACAGAACGATCACTTTCCATCGCTTGTTCGCTACACTAACTTTAAAGTTAGAACTCACGCAATCGTCAATGTAAATCGAATTACAGACGCGTTAGTACAAGAAGACGTCGAAGCGAGATGCGTGCTAAAGGTTGGAATTAGACGGTTCGGTAGACGAGGCAAACATTACATGTTTGAGATTTAACGCCCGTTACCAGCACGCGAGTTCGTTTACCCATCACTTCTAACAAGGATACACGTGATGTATTAATTGTGCTCTGATTTAATAAACCTGTTGGTTGATTAGGAAACGGGAATATCGAGTTATCCAGTGGGCCATATTTGTTTTAATTGACTCTTGACATAAATAATTCTTTAAATTCAACTTCAAACGCCATTTCAATATCTCTACAAGCCTCATTGATCATCAGATCCATCAGTATACTAGAATGATTGGATTGTCTATCTGCATCTGGACTAACCAGTATATTACAAGCATAAATACCTACCAGTAATATGAAAAACATGAATTTCCTAGTCGATAATGGATGCCCATTACGCTCTACCTCACCACCCATCCACTTACTACCAACTTCTCATAATACCGCTAATACCTACTTACTATCATTTATCCTTCATTTCTACTAAAATTAGAATGAGGTATTTTTTTATTTAAACTTTATGGTGCAGTAACAAGTTACAAATACAAAAGGCGAACTTAACGCCATAAGGCATTCTCTACCAGTCAACCCTTAGGCCGAACAGAAAATAATCATATCTGGTGCGGGATATGAGAACAACCCAGAAATAAAGAAAACAGACAAATTACTGTGTGGTATCTTTGTAATGCCCAATTTGCATGAGGCAGTTATAAAAAGGAAAATATCAAAGGAACTCGAGATAAAACTCCTGTAACTGGCCACCTGTGTCGCCATCTTTTATCTGATCACTGGATAACATGCTACATAAGTCTGGTTACACCCATGAAATCACAATGCAAGTTCGTTGACTGCAGATCACATACCTAAGCAAAAATACACTTGTCATTTAAATCGGGTTTCATACAAAAGGTCGCTGGCAAGGTCAGAGAGGACAAATTGGTCGTTTTTAGGGTTCCGGAGCCAGAATGGCAAAAACGGAACCCTTTTAGTTTCGCTATGTCCGTCCGTCCGTCCGTCTGTCCGCAGCTTAGCTCAGAGGCTCTTGGTACTAGAAAGCTGTAACTTGGCATGAATATACATATTAGTCATGCCGACAAAGTGGTAAAATAAAATCTTGAAAAACATTTTTTTTAGGGTACCTCCCCTACATGTAAAGTGGGGATGATTTTTTTTATTGTCGTCTACCCCATAGCGTGGGGTGTCGTTGGATAGGTCTTTTAAAAATATTGGGGGTTTGTCAAAACAATTTTTCGATTAAACGATCCGTTTGTGAAATATTAAGCCTTAAAGTGCTAATTTTTGTTAGACTCCAGTGTCCCCACCCCCTGCTAGCTAAATGGTAGTTTTGGGATATGTGAAAAAATTCATGGTAGTAGTACATATAACGAAGTTAAAAGGAAAACTATCACAGCTAAGTAGGCTTTACACGTTTACGAGTAATAGTCGACCAACTTATAAAATGTACTTCAAGAAGTAATAGTTTCGTACAAATTCTATTGTAACTTATTATTATATATAATGGTACGGAACCCTTCGTGCGCGAGTCCGACTCGCACTTGGCCGGTTTTATTAATTCATGCGGTGCAACGCCCTCTAGCGATGCAATTCGAGTTTAGGATATAATACATATTTTTGAAAGCCGAATACAGGATAACGAATGACTGCCGGTTAAGATAAAGTAATCGATAATAACAGGAGGAATTTTATGGTTAGGTAATAGATATATGTACTAGGAAACAATAAGCAAATATATTATAAAATAAAGAAATAAATAAAATAAATGAATTTTATTCTGCAAGTAGGCCGTAATGGCAAGTTTACTAGTCAAAATTCTACCAGCGTTTCTAAAAAAGAAGACCACTGTTGCGAAGTAACGCCGAAACAAACTCAACAGTCACTAATTTTTTTGCCAAAAAAAGCTTATTACAATGATAGTTCTTAACCTAATTAAAATAAGTCAAACTGAATATGAATACAAAGAAAAAAAAACATCATAAGTAATGCGTATATATAGTATATTGTATTGTATGTATACGTATATTGTTAACAATCTATGCTACTAGTGACTCTATGAGCCGTAGAAATCGCGAGCTTGATGTCTATAAATATATAAATATTTCGAAAAAGCGGCTCGACAAAAAAAAAGTATGAACCTGCTCACAAAATTTCACCAGAATCGGTTGCGAAATGCGACTTGTACGCCGCAGAACAGCGAGACAGACACCGGACAGACAAACGACCTTCTGCCCAAGCTGAAGCATAGAACTTCGTTCGCTTTGCTTGCTCGTTGTATTATGAATTGCGAAAATAAGTCTATCCGATTTAGATGAAATTTTTCTTTCACCGGTTTAGGTCTTTTACCTAACTTCAAATCGCCAGTCCACTATAAGTGGGTGGTAGAGTTCAAAGATTAGGTTCAAGAACAAAGAAAGCTAAATGAAACATCGTTAAAAATCTTGCTAGCCGCGAGTTAAAACTCGTTAATATACACGCTTCACATATTTACGGTCGCACCCAAAGCATCGTTATTAGTGCAAAGTTAAGTGTGCAAATCGTAAAATCTACTCAGAACTCTCGTATCGCTCAAAGTCCTGTGGCAGTAAAATATGAAAATTCCAAATTTAACGTTTGCTCCACTCCGAATTTTACCGTCCAAATCGTGCATCGAAATTTTACAGATCACTCCAGCTCGAGCACAAAATGGGTCGTTAAACTTTAAACGCAAATTCTGAATTCAAACGTGGCGACGAGGTTTGGAAAAGTAAAATTGATTGTAAATTTTTGGGGGCGTTCATTGGCCCTTCTCAGATAAGAAGTCAATCCATAAGCACCATATAACATTTAGCTATCATTTAAAGCAATACTAGCTTCCGCCCGCGACTTCGTTTGCAATACCGGGATAAAAATATCCTATATTTTAAGCCAGGCTATAAACTTGCCCTGTGTGGTGTCGGGGTTAGAATAGCACCACCCCCTTTCTTCCAGTGGGTGTCGTAAGAGTCGACTAAGGGAACAGGGTTGAAGTGTGTTGTGAGCGATGGGCTAGCAACCTGTCACTGCGATATCACATTTTGTTGATCTTTTATAATTAAATAAATATAAGGGGACAATCTTGCACAAATCGACCTAGTCCCATAGTAAGCTCAATAAGGCTTGTGTTATGGGTACTAGACGACCATATATTTAATAGATAGAAATACTTAAATACATAGAAAACATCCATGACTCAGAAACAAATATTTTTTTTTTTTATGATATAGGAGGCAAACGAGCAGACGGATCACCTGATGGTAAGCGATTACCGCCGCCCATGGACACTTCCCACCCATTCATGCTCATCACACACATATTTGCCCTTACCGGGATTCGAACCCAGGACCTTCAGCTTCGTAGGCAGCGTCACTCACTACCCACTAGACTAACATTTATGCTAAAAGTGGTACTGGAACAACGAGTTTCATGTGCTCTGCCTACCCCTTTTAGGGATAAAGGCGTGAATGTATATATGTATGTATGTATATATGTATGTATGTGTGTATCTTCGTGCAAAATTTTGCCCAAATCGGTCGACCCGTTTAAGGCGCCGTAGGTTCATGGTCTTCTCTCCCTCTCACTGAGCATACGCGTGAGCGAGATGGATATGCGTGCTCGGAAGCGCAATTATCATGTTTTTTCATTTTAATTTTTTGGGCGTTTAAATAAATAAAAAAGTAATCACTGAGTTCTCTCAAACATGATATTGCCGATTTTTAGAAGCAATTTTAATATTTTTAGCTTTTGTGCATAAATTGTTACGAATATTTCAAGTGTATTTTAGACCTATGTTCGTGATTTTTTTTCTATCGAGCGAAACATGCCTAATCATGTTTCGAATCACTGATCTCGCTGCAGAAAAGCCTCAAGATTACTATTGGTATTTTTTTGAAACCACATTATTATTAACAGACGCATTATATTGTTTCAAAAACTCTGTTCGCTTAACTTCGCTGAACCTACGGCGCCTTAAGCGTGATTGAGTAGCAAACATCCAAACTTTCGCATTTATAATATTAGTAGGATTATAAACAGGTAAAATTGGGCTTTAGTGCAGCTTGGTAAGTTTATATGTAGAGGTGATCTCCGGAACTATTCATACGATTTCAAAAATCCTTTCATCAGTGTATAGAAATGACCTTAGGGTTGGACATAGGCTACCTATATTTAATCCCACGGTGTTGCTCGCGGTCTTTGAAGCTATAAACAATGTATCCATAGACACCTAACTTAATTTTTAGTGGTTAAATTCCATTATTATTTCTATTTATATAGTTTATTAAAACATTACATTTTCATTGTAATTTTTTTTTTTTTTTTTTATAAATTGTTTATTTAAAGATTAAAAAGTTCGCCTTTGTACCGATTTAACTTTTTTTTTGTCTGTATTTTTACCTGTGTCTTGTGTACAATAAAGTATTTACATACATACATACACCTACTCGTATATTGGATATTGGTACTGTTTGTAAAGTAAGATACAAGTACATCTAATAAAACTTGCCTACACTGAATCAAGTCAAAATTTAACGACTTATTTAACAAAACGGCCTAATCAGCAATTTCAGCAATTTCGCAAAGTATCATAAAACTCCGCGTCGAAATATTCAGTTGAACGCCCCTTACCCTGCTAAGAGGTCTCGTCCCTGGGTCGTCGTCCTTACCAGCTGACTCCCCCTGGGGCAAGGACCCGTGTACACGTAAATACCTTCCTATATACGTTGCTGCGTGGAGTCAAAATGCCGATATAAGGTGTGAGCGACGCTCGATTTTATGGTTGACGAGGAAAAATTATTACGTCGTATTGATTGAGTTTTACAGATAATATTTAGTCGCCAGACTCGTCAGGACGCACGACTGCATAGTTGCATACACACGTAGTTTGGTTCTCATTTTAAAACGACATGATAGAATAACATGAACTTTGTATAGACGATGAGTTCCGCCATATGTATATAGGTTGGAAACTTGTTTCTGTTGCGAGAAACTAAAAAAGAAAAAAAAACAGAGTAACGTTTTTCATACAGTGTCTAACCGCTTATTTTTTTTGTATTATGTTTATATTTAATGTATGGCAACGGAAACTTGTTTCCAACCAAAACATGGCGGGTCCCACTGTGCATAAAAAGATTCATATTATTCCAGTATGCCGTTTTAAAATGAGAACCAAACTACGTTTTTTGTATGGAAAGTCGACCGGGCTGGGGACTCCAAAGTACTAGATTTTATTTTTTTATTAGTCTTATAACAGAAATAACGATAGAGCAAAATTTTAAACACGGAAATTCTGCTGGAACAAAAGAAAACGATGATCGAGTACACAAACTCTCCTGTGGTCTCAGTGAAAGTCAACCACAGCTACACATTCAAGCTATAGACCTAACAGTGGTAGTATAGTAAGTTACCACAAACTACGCTTCTACGGAAGATATAGCATAGCGACAGGCCTGCTACAGTAGACTCAACCCACCTAACCATTAAACAATAGCTGGCAAAAACCGATCCCAGCGCGACAAGGTCATTACCACAGTCAAATCAAAACGCGAAATAAAAACAATTTTTAAGTGTAAAGAGAAAAGACCTTTCCCGCAACTTGTTTGTTTCATACCGGTTCGTGTTTCGCTCGCGCGCGCGGGCGCGAGGGAGACGGAGCGACAAGGTCAGCCGCTCACGGCAGACGGCGCGGGGAAGGGGCGGCGCCGGCGCAGACAGCGCAACGACATGGCGGACGGTGACGTCACACCAGGTCATGAGCAATCTTGCATGAAACCTCCCATGCGTACACACGCACGAACCAACTCGAACGTATAAAAATATAATTGCTACAAGGAATGTGTAGGTGAAAGACGATTTTTTCCTGTTTGATTGCCTGATTGGTGATAATAAAGTAAATGTCGGGCCGCTGGAAACGTTTCGCAGAAACCAGTAAATCACGAATAGCGGCGCGACGCGGCGTTGTAAATCACTTTTATTAATAACTTCCCGATTTTACATTGATGCAGGTTTCTAGTCAGTGCTAAGTATACAAATCTGTTATTGAAAATCAGAACATTCAGAACATCCAAATGTAAACTGCATCCATAAATAAGAGTCTTAAAATGTAAACAAACCACTTACCGGTAGAAAAATACACATTCCTGGTGTAATCACACGCAATAACAAGTATGCAATTGTTGTAACATCTAGGTAATCAATCACGTGCAACACCATTATTTCTATAATAATATGTCCATTTTATCGTAAAAGACTTATTTTTTTGCAGAAAACCGAGATCGCTGTAACCTCAAACCTACAACTGACATTTTAAATACTCTGTATTGTCTTTGGTGGATAGGGATGGGGTGTTCTTTCACATCGATAAAAACTCGATGGCAGAGTAGTCCTTGGTCGAGGCAGTGATGTTGAGCTAGTAAAGTAGTAGTAGTTTGATTTTCACCCATTTGCCTCTGACATGTCTGCAACAATATGTTTCGGCAAACAATGATTTTTTTTTAGAAATTTGGCGCACCGGAATACTTAATATTTGTTTACTAGCTCAACATCACTGCCTCGACCAAGGACTACTCTGCCATCGAGTTTTTATCGATAAAGAACATGACATCAAATGGTAAATGGTAATTTTTTTATTGTAAATGGTCATGTTTTCAATTCTGTCCGGTTATCTAGCAAAAAAAGCATTTTCAATGAGATTACTAGAAAACCGCACACAGAAAAAAACAACGCTACGCTCTGACAGCAACCGTTTTGTGCCTTCTCTTTCACACTTAGGAAATTTAAATTATGCTGTCCTGCTGTCATAGTGAACGGAGTGCAGCCTTGGAACGAACTACATGTAATCTTTCGTTGCGACCTGTTTGGTTGCCAAAGATAACTTAATTATTTTGTTGAATATTGTATGCAACACCATGTTTGTTTTGTGTTTAGTATTGCTTAAAATCTCATTGAAAATACTTTTAGTTTTTACCCACCTACAATAATATTCTACAATAATTATATTGCACAATTTTAATTAACCCTACCGGGCACACGGACGACAATAAAATTTATCAATAAAATTGACCAATCACTTATGTCAATATTTCCGTGAAAGCAACATGTCTGGTAAATTACATTTTTAAGTTAGTTTTTTGTTTACATTGTAGGAAATTTCGATTGAAAGATGGTTTATAACCCTATACTCAATAAATTATTCACGTTTTTTATCATTTATCATCGTAATTCATCATTTCCGCTTTAGTAATGTTGCCGACATCGACATTATTCGATATACACCACATCACTATAGTAGTCTATGGTTATCCATTCCGCCATATTTGTTTACCTTTTAAGACTCTTATTTATGGATGCAGTTTATAGATCTACTCATGTATATACTTAGTGCTAATTGCTATTGGTTTACTAAACTAAATAGTAAGATTAGTTATTAGTGAAGTACCTAAGTATTTTAAGTATGTCGACAATAATGACCATTTTACGTATAAAGTACTCAGATAAGACTACTTAAGGTTCGATGTGATTTATGTGAATAATTGAATGACAAATTATTTTCACAGTATCATTCCTCTTTTACTAAGTGTAGGAAAACTATTTATCCGAACGGTTGGGAATTAAAATATAGTATTTTTATGCGGTCTCTGGAGGCTTTCTTTATGCCTTCGACTCGGCGATCTTTCAATATGCGAACAGTCGCCCTGCTCCTGGCCCCGTAGCATGGATGGCGTTATCACGCGATAAGTGACAGGATAGAGCTTCCGTCCCTGGCTGACACCGTTCGATAGAACGAGACGACGCGCCTATCCTGTCACTTATCGCGTGATAACGCCATCCATGCTACGGGGCCTGGACTTACACATCCACAAGACATAATAATTGAATTTGCCGCAAATACGCGTATAGTGAAAAACTTGTTTAACTTTTTATGAATCAATCATTGCTCTCAACACGAATAGTCAAATAGAGAGCAGTGGAGAACAATAAAACAGTGAATATAAGCGACACAGAAAAAATACCCTCGTCTTCAATATAAGTTGAAAGTATTTTGTTTTGCTCTTTCTAAAACGACAAACACACCAAGAACCGCCTTCGTTGGTGCGGACATGACAAAAGACGTCTAGGGGACCACGTCGTTAATATTGCCCTAAACCATAAACCAGAAGCATATCTAGGTCGGGCTGGGTAGGCCGCCCCTGCCCTAAACCTACCTGAACGCGGCAGAGGCCACCCACCATTCACCTGGGTCCATGATAAAGAGAGACCACGAGTTGAGAGAGCCCAATGGTCGAGGTGATAACCCAGGAGCAGGACAGACAGTCCTGGCGCAGAAAAGTGAAGAGCCCCTACTTCAAATGAACTGGCAGCACGGACAGAAGAAGCTCTTTCTAAAACGAAACAAAAACATGTACTTTCGGCATATTACATTGTTTTTCTTAGCTTGACGTCAGTTGCCGCGTTTTCGTTTACTGAAATACTATCGCTGGTTTGAGTGATCCTAAAGACTTATACATAATTAATTCTTGTAATTACGGACCTTTTCACAGTCGACGAACAGAAAATCAACAAAAACAACCTCCTCCAAAAGTGAAAAACCCCTATAGCTTATGTTACATTAATTGTTACTCTATATCATTAAACCTTTAACGGGCAAGATTAAACAATTAGTCCACAATTCAAGTCTCTTGCTATCGAATAGAACTAAACATTCTGCACCATATAATGTTTTTTAATTTTGATGTGGCCCTATAAAGGGTTAAGGCATTGTTTTTACAGCAATCGATTCTCGATTGTTAACAGTTTTGTTACATAAAACTATTTCAAAATGAATATAATTCTATTATGACTTACTTTTATTTACGGATCCTTCAAGTCGGATCTAACTAACTTAATCACTATTCACTCCGGAATTCCCGTAATCTTTCACGCATTTTTCTTTTGGTGCAGTGATCGAACAAAATGGATTATTTCCTTGAGCGTAAATTTATAGAAACGAATATGATATCCTTACGCAACGCGCACGGTTGACAACGGTCTAATTATAAAATTGGCGACGTTTCAAGCTCCGGTACACAAATACACCGGGCAAGTGGGCAGAATGACCAATACTTAGTAAATACACTCTTAGCGTAGGAGCTACCTGAAAACGTTTGTTTGTTTATATGTGAGACTCCACTATACATCACAAAATTAAAGAAGAAGAACAAACACAACGCTGTTTATATAATATTTCGGAATCGCCGACTCATTGCCTATTCGCTCAAACTTCAATCATAATGTACTCAATATGACAACATTGACAACCAAATACAGCTAAGACCTATTTCGTAAAACAGGGCATTCTAAAAAAATCGTAATCAAGTAGTACGGTAGAAACGAGCTGGCATCCATTTTGGAGATAATTGCAGGACATAGGTACCGAAATTACCTACCAATAAAGACCAATTATAATCGTATCGACGATCGTAGTAGTAGGATCGGCATTATACATGCGCCGTAGCTTACAAAATTACACGGGAAATTATTTAACATGAATCATGTTTACGACCACAGTCCGAACTAAATCGTAAAAAACTGTGGGCTAGCCATAACAGCTCATATCAAGCTGTATAATATAACGTTCGTGAGTGTCACGGGGTAAAAACCTCCACTCCAGTTGACCTAAATACCGATTCATCTCGCCCGCCATTTTGCGAATAACCACGGAAATGTACGTGGAACATTATGGTTGGAACTGCGATTCGTGTTTTTTATGCAAGTTTACGATGCTATGATGTCAATGCAAGCAAGATCGAATCGAATAGATCACGAACACAAATTGATGCTATAATGTTGAGCTTCATGTATAAGTTGTCTATGAGGAGATTAAGGAAATATTAACACTAGAAATCATAAGTAGATAAGCCATAAAACAGTACAAAAAGGAATTGACAAAACAATAGGAATGACGAAAAGCGAAGATTTCGAAGCATCCCTCTAGGTCCTTCTTGACGATCTCTTCAAAATTTTGATAGGCTCGGAAGTCTCGCAATACTGGGTATTTCCAGATCAACGCGGATATGCTGCATTACCAAAGCCTTCAAAAGTTTGATGAGCTTACATACAGTTTTCAACGGCTCGATTTTTTCTCAGCATTTCAAGAACTGACTGTTATTCTTAGACTGTTCTGCCATTACGTTAACAATGTTAATTATTGCGCAAACTGTTAACTGTCTGAGTATGCGATAAGATAATGGGTTAATTTAATAGACATCTCTTGTAGCAATGAGGATGTTATTGTTTTTACTATGAAGTGTAATCTAGTTCTTGAGAATGATATTGAAACGTGTAACGGGGTACTCAATGGAGTGAGTTTTTAATCAGGTTCATTACGGGCTGAAGTATTTTGATATCAACTGTTATCTAGACATTATCTTTTACAATAAAAAAATATTCAGACATTTGAATGTTGTACGTTTGCAATATCTCTGAATCTACCAACGAACTCAAACGTAAAGGATATGGACAGTCAATGTCCCAGATAATCATTATTCTACAAATAGGTATGAAGAAAGTTAAAGCAAGAAGCTATCCAAGGTACTTGTTTTCAATGTAGGAAGCAACCAACCATTCCCTAATATTGACGTTTGTTCTGCCTAGTGCGGCGTCATGGTGGTTAGGTAGTAGGTACATGTAATGTAACCACCCTCAGGGATAATCATTCGGCGCATGGAAATGAAAAATGCCCGGGCGGAGTTCCGCTGGGATCCAAAAGGCTCAAACTTACAGAAATCGTATGCGACATGATGCTTTTTACTCTTGATCTATTCGGGGACCGGTAAGTCTACGGGGTTCCGGAGATGAACATCGACGGCTTTTAGTGATTTGGATGTTAAAGCTTTATTTATACAACCTTGGGAATTCTCTGGGGATTCTTTGTCTTAACTTATTTCTTTCAAGCCTCTGTTTCCGCAAAAATGTATTGTGTCTGGAAACCTAGTTAAACTTATTTATTATTGATGTAGTTATCTAACTGAGATAGAGCCCAAACCCACATATTATAATGACGGGAAAGATAGTTTAAGTAATAATAAGAACATGGCGTTAAGTATGTAAATCATTAATTATCACAGAAACGAGAGCAATGGGACAAGGTTTTTGCTGATTTTCCTCATTCCTGTTATAATAGGAAATACAAAAAGCATTAATCCTGCTACGGAACAAAATAACGCTAAGTGCGTTTTGTTGCTAACGAGAATAATATTATGTCGGGCGCCAAATGTAATGTTACATAATAACGATTTTTTTTTCAGAAATGCTAATTTTTACTTTATGTTCAACGACCATGTCGCAGCGATCCGTGACTTGATTATGAGTTTATGGCATAGAAGCGAATTATCAAAGCAAGAAAAGGACATTTTTTTAAATAAAGGAAAAATTGAAAAATTTAATGCTCCGAGCCGGATTCGAACCGGCGACCACAGGGATTCATGGCCCGTCGCTACTAACCAACTGAGCTATCGGAACAATCGCGTTCGGGCACCAAATTCTTCAATCAGTTCCTTCCTACAACGCCTTAGGGAGGCGTGTAGCGACATCTACCAGAAGACTTAGGCTTCTTAACGGCACCAACGTCTCAAATTATATTGAGAAATCGTCAGTAACGATGCGCCACCCCATACTAAATTAATTTTGTATTAAGCAGTTACGCTGCTAACGAAATTATACATTTTTTTTTAAATGTATAATTTCGTTAGGAGCGTAACTGCTTAATACAAAATTAAGAAAAAGACGTTTCGCAAAACTACGTCTAACTTTCAAGCATAAGCCAACATATTTACAACGTCCCGTAATAGTTAGCATGAAGTTGTATAAAGGCCTGTTAGAAGTCACGGGAGTGCCGACGGCAGTCGTTAACGCGAACTTCACCTCCGTCCAGGGTGTGGGTAGGGTCCCTAAAGTCCCTAGTTTAATCTCCCATCCGCCCGCTCAAAGGTCCCGAGATTAAGGGCTAGATCAATGAACTCTGCACGTGTAGGCTTTGAGGGATTCGAGACGAAGTTATTACAAATGAGGTATAATGGGGTTTTATATCACCATAGACTAGATTGAGTCCTCACACCTAATTCTTGATTGATTAAAATCCTGAAGAATGTATCTGCGTTTAAACATCAAAACAATATAAACTCTATTCCGGTAATTATTCGGTTGAGTCCTAATTGAAAGATTTTTTAAAGGTACCTGAGATGGATTCAGCCAATTAATATTCGAGTCGGGTTTACCCTTTGTTCCACCGTGTAACACAGTCCTCATAAGACTAACTCATAAAACTGTACAAAACAAATTTTTGCTTAACAACTCTTTTAATTAAGATTAACGACTCATAAACAACACACTATCTTAATTATTAAGATACAAAAACTTTTTTCTAATTCGAGATAAAAAACCGGATTCAGATATATGTCCGTACAATGTACAGTAGCCATCGTGTGTGTTACTAAGACAGATTATGTGCGTACTTGCCCAGTGATTATAATATTTTTACGAGGTTGGGTTTTGGTACGTTAATTATGTGAGTGATAAAAAGATTTATTTTATTTGCATATATATATATATATTATTGTTTCACCTTGTAATATTTTTTCTTTCTTTCATTGTGTTTGATTTTGGTTTCAATAAAAACAACGTAATCAAGTATTTGCTACGTTGGCCTTCAAATAATCAAATTGTTCAAAAGTAAAATTCAGGTAGTGAGGTTTAACCATCCATAAAAAGGTATCAGAGCCCACAAAATTAATGAAACCGATATTTCCACGATTATACGGAAAACTATTGTTTTATTTTAATTACATTCCCGTGGGAATCGTCAGTTCAGCAAAAATTACCAGCGTTAAAATACAGCATTTTGCCAGCCAACATTCGCCACCGCGGATACTTTAGTACTTACTGCTTAAAATAACGAATTAGAATAAAACTGGCCGCTGTAAAAATCTAAATTGATGAACGTACCAACAATAAATAAAACTTTTACAACTCTGGCTATAGGTATTTAGATTTAGATCAAGTTACACGCGTTTTTTGAAATTCGGATTCACACGCGTTATACAATACAATACAATACAAATACTCTTTATTGCACACCTCACACAAACAAAGCAGTTAAAAAGAGAAACAATACAATAACATGTAGGTAGAGGTAGACAACAGGCGGTCTTATCGCTGAAGAGCGATCTCTTCCAGACAACCTTTGGGTATCGGAGAAAGAGATAAAACTAGATTATGTAGTAGGTGGTGCAGAGATTATAATAAGCCAATAATCAAAATAATTATATCAATACACGTACATAAATAGCTCTATATATAAACATACATACACAATCATACATATATACAAATAACACAAATAAAAATATATAAATATAATACATAAACAGTCAGCCAATAATAATAATAGTAAGACAATCGGGGTTAGGGGAGAGACAAATAATGTTCTTTAAGAAGAGATTTGAAGTTACCGATAGATTTAGCTTGTCTTATATCAAGAGGGAGAGAGTTCCACAGTCGAATAGCCTTAAAAGTGAACGAACTACTGTAAAATTTCGAAGATGACGAAGGCACAGTTAATAGCAAATTGTTAGAAGATCTAACAGAATTAAAATAACTAAAACGCTCTTTGAGATAGCGGGGAGTTGCAGGGTTAAAAAGGACACTAAACAGAAGCGAAATAATGTGAGAGTTACGACGATAACGGATAGGGAGCCACTTGAGTTTGGAACGGAAACTAGAAACGTGGTCATATTTGCGTAACCCAAATATGAACCGAATGCAGACATTTTGGAGACGCTCAAGCTTATTAAGCTGCTCCTCAGTAAGGTCGAGATAGGATACATCAGCGTAATCAAGAATAGGAAGAAGTAAAGTTTGAGCAAGCGCAATTTTAGTTGCAGTAGGCAGAAAATTACGAAGCCGCCTAAGAGACCCCACTGCAGCAAATATCTTCCTGCTCACTTCACTCACTTGAGGCACCCAAGACAAAGAGCGATCCATAATGATCCCAAGATTTTTCACTTGCATCGAATAATCAATCTGAATCCCATCAAAAAGTATTGGAGGGAGATTTACAAAATCGACTCTAGAAATCAGATTGCTGCTGCCAATAATAATGACTTGGGTCTTCGCTGGGTTCACACTCAGACCATATCGTTGACTCCATTTCAGAATGCGTACCAAGTCATCATTAGTTCTTTCTATGGCAGAAGGGAGATCACCAAGCACGGACTGTGTATAAATCTGAAGATCATCGGCATAAAGGTGATAATGAGAGGAGATATTATGTGTGATGGAATTAATGAAGATAGAAAATAAGAGAGGAGATAGCACACCGCCCTGCGGAACGCCCGCCAGAGTACTGCACCAAGAAGTACAAGAAGAATCCACCTTTATTCTTTGCCGACGACCATTTAAATAACTACGAAACCAGTCAATCACTGCAGGAGATAAGTTAAGAGAGCGTAAAATAGCGAGCATAATGTCAAAATCGACAGTGTTGAAAGCATTGCTGAAATCCAACAGAGTTAAAACTGTAAGCTTTCTGTCGTTCATCCCCAATCGGATGTCATCAGTGATCTTAACAAGGGCTGTACTAGTACTATGCCCTGAACGGAAACCCGATTGAAATTGGTTTAAAAGATCATATCTGTTCA
Organism: Epinotia ramella; assembly: GCA_947578815.1. NCBI lineage: Eukaryota > Metazoa > Arthropoda > Insecta > Lepidoptera > Tortricidae > Epinotia > Epinotia ramella. The sequence continues at coordinate 22,526,660 of OX388217.1, forward strand.
AGAAGGAAGTTAATTGCTGATGCACTAGTCGCTCCAATACTTTGGATAGAAAAGGAAGAATGGAAATGGGACGATAATCAGAAAAGGAACTGGGGTTTGACTTTTTGGGTAAAGGGATAATATCAGCATCCTTCCATTGAGAAGGAAACATGCCAGATGAAATTGAAAAATTTAGGATGCTGGTAATAAAAGGAAGCAGTAGGTCAAGGAGAGGAACTATCATCTTACGACTAATGCAATCAACACCAACAGCATTAGAAGTGATGCTAAGTACGCTCTTCTTAACTTCACTGTCAGTGAATTGACGAAAAGAAAAAGGAGAGAAATCAGAAGTTTGGGAAGTTGAAAGATAGTTTAGTGTATCTACCTTAATAGGACCGCTAAAAGAGGAAGATGAAGAGAAATGCTGATTGAGCTGATTGAAATTTGTGTTGATTGTATATGATGATTGCTGAGTTTTCCCAACTCCTAGAGATTTTAGAAATTTCCATACTTTGGCTGGATCCCCATTTTCTACAGAAGTATGTATATGGCGCCTCTGGGCATCACGACATATAGTACTACAGCGATTCCGAATAGCATGATACCTAGATTTGTTTTTGTCCGAGTTATCAAGTTATGTTGCGTTATGTTGGCTAAACGTGGCCGGAATTAAGGCGCCGTAGGTTCATGGTCTTCTCTCCCTCTCACTGAGCATAAGCGTGAGCGAGATGGAAGTGCGTGCTCGGAAGCGCGGATATCATGTTTTTTAATTTTAATATTTTGGCCGTTTAAATAAATAAAAATGTAAACACTGATTTCTCTCAAACATGATATTGCCGATTTTTAGAAGCAATTTTAATATTTATAGCTTTTGTGCATAATTTGTTACAAATATTTTAAGTGTGTTTTTGTGTGTTTTAGACCTATGTTCGTGATTTTTTTCTATCGAGCGAAATTTGCTTAATCATGTTTCGAAGCACTGATTTTTCTGCAGAAAAGCCTTAAGATTACTATTCGTATTTTTTTGAAACCATATTATTATAAACAGACGCATTATATTGTTTCAAAAACTCTGTTCGCTTAACTTCGCTGAACCTACGGCGCCTTAAGCTCTGTTTTTATTATTATGTGGATGTAGCATTATTAATCCAAATGGCTAATTCGTGTTCAACCTCAATGGTTATGCAATGGCGTGTCAAAAAAAGTTAATTAATGCCCATAGACGTTGTTTATGGATCATTCGGTACTTGAAGTATTTTAAAATGTGCCGAAAACCGGTTACTTCAGGATTTTGCCCAGAGGCTCTTATATTTTTTTATGTCTTTGTTGGTCTTTCGTCGGGAATGCGGTCAGCGGTGGACGCCTTGTTTCTTAAGTGAAGCTTCTGACGCTGATTGCATTATTGACGACTGACTAAACTACCGAACGTCGCTTTTTAAGGAAACTTGACATTGGCGAAATCATCATAACTTAGATGGAAGCCCTTTTTTAAAAGTAGATAAGATAATGTCTTTGTTGCGGAAAAGTCGGTGTGTGTTTATTATTTCATCTCCTAATGATAATTAGTGAAGCAATCAGCACAAGAGTCGTTATAACGGTGGTTCTGATGTGCTATTAATAGATAAGCAATCCCCAGCATTATCAGCAAGCATCTTTGCCGATCACCAAATTAACTATTCACTTTCCTCTATCACAGATGTAAATTAGCAGTTTTGCAAGTTGCACAACATTAGAAACTTAGTGGCTCTATGAACTGCAGAACTCTCCCGTCTTTAAAAAAAAAACCGAATCTAGAAAAAATATAATTAATAAACCTGCTCACAAAATACCACGAGAAATATTACGAATTAATTATTGCTCAAGTTGAAACGGAGACCTCCGTTCGTTTCGCTCTTTCAATGAGAATCTTATCTGCTGCATCTTTTGGCTCCACGGATATGTGGTCAGTGCAATGGCACGAATTGGTCCGGTATTTTTTATTTCCAGCGTTATAATTTCAGCCTTTTACATATTGTATAGCCGACGGTGGCAATCATACATACTTGTCTGATGGTTAGTAGACACCGGAGCCATTAGACGTTGTAGTACCAGAGGGAAAACCACGGCAGTTAATTCCACCGCCGAAGCGTTTGCAGTATTCAAAGTATAAATAAGTTTTGATTCCCATATTTCTTGGTACAGTGCAGAGATGGGCAAAATGTAATCGACTAACGATTAACGATTAAGATTAACCTACGGCACACCACATACCTACAATACAATACAATACAAATACTCTTTATTGCACACCTCACACAAACAAAGCAGTTAAAAAGAGAAACAATACAATAACATGTGGGTAGAGGTAGACAACAGGCGGTCTTATCGCTGAAGAGCGATCTCTTCCAGACAACCTTTGGGTATCGGAGAAAGAGATAAAACTAGATTATGTAGTAGGTGGTGCAGAGATTATAATAAGCCAAAAATCAAAATAATTATATCAATACACGTACATAAATAGCTCTATATATAAACATACATACACAATCATACATATATACAAATAACACAAATAAAAATATATAAATATAATACATAAACAGTCAGCCAATAATAATAATAGTAAGACAATCGGGGTTAGGGGAGAGACAAATAATGTTCTTTAAGAAGAGATTTGAAGTTACCGATAGATTTAGCTTGTCTTATATCAAGAGGGAGAGAGTTCCACAGTCGAATAGCCTTAAAAGTGAACGAACTACTGTAAAATTTCGAAGATGACGAAGGCACAGTTAATAGCAAATTGTTAGAAGATCTAACAGAATTAAAATAACTAAAACGCTCTTTGAGATAGCGGGGAGTTGCAGGGTTAAAAAGGACACTAAACAGAAGCGAAATAATGTGAGAGTTACGACGATAACGGATAGGGAGCCACTTGAGTTTGGAACGGAAACTAGAAACGTGGTCATGTTTGCGTAACCCAAATATGAACCGAATGCAGACATTTTGGAGACGCTCAAGCTTATTAAGCTGCTCCTCAGAAAGGTCGAGATAGGATACATCAGCGTAATCAAGAATAGGAAGAAGTAAAGTTTTAGCAAGCGCAATTTTAGTTGCAGTAGGCAGAAAATTACGAAGCCGCCTAAGAGACCCCACTGCAGCAAATATCTTCCTGCTCACTTCACTCACTTGAGGCACCCAAGACAAAGAGCGATCCATAATGATCCCAAGATTTTTCACTTGCATCGAATAATCAATCTGAATCCCATCAAAAAGTATTGGAGGGAGATTTACAAAATCGACTCTAGAAATCAGATTGCTGCTGCCAATAATAATGACTTGGGTCTTCGCTGGGTTCACACTCAGACCATATCGTTGACTCCATTTCAGAATGCGTACCAAGTCATCATTAGTTCTTTCTATGGCAGAAGGGAGATCACCAAGCACGGACTGTGTATAAATCTGAAGATCATCGGCATAAAGGTGATAATGAGAGGAGATATTATGTGTGATGGAATTAATGAAGATAGAAAATAAGAGAGGATATAGCACACCGCTCTGCGGAACGCCCGCCAGAGTACTGCACCAAGAAGTACAAGAAGAATCCACCTTTATTCTTTGCCGACGACCATTTAAATAACTACGAAACCAGTCAATTACTGCAGGAGATAAGTTAAGAGAGCGTAAAATAGCGAGCATAATGTCAAAATCGACAGTGTTGAAAGCATTGCTGAAATCCAACAGAGTTAAAACTGTAAGCTTTCTGTCGTTCATCCCCAATCGGATGTCATCAGTGATCTTAACAAGGGCTGTACTAGTACAGTCGAGTTCATAAATATATGTACACTTTTTTACCTAATCGAACGCGTTTGCATACTAATTGTTAGCGGCCGCATTCGAGTTGGCAAAAAAGTGTACATATATTGGAGAACTCGACTGTACTATGCCCTGAACGGAAACCCGATTGAAATTGGTTTAAAAGATCATATCTGTTCAAGAAGGAAGTTAATTGCTGATGCACTAGTCGCTCCAATACTTTGGATAGAAAAGGAAGAATGGAAATGGGACGATAATCAGAAAAGGAACTGGGGTTTGACTTTTTGGGTAAAGGGATAATATCAGCATCCTTCCATTGAGAAGGAAACATGCCAGATGAAATTGAAAAATTTAGGATGCTGGTAATAAAAGGAAGCAGTAGGTCAAGGAGAGGAACTATCATCTTACGACTAATGCAATCAACACCAACAGCTTTTGAAGTGATGCTAAGTACGCTCTTCTTAACTTCACTGTCAGTGAACCTACTCAGATTTTATTGGATTATTTATTCGATATTGCTTACCTTAAACAAAGAGCTAGTCGATGTTCGGAGGATATAGGTTTCTGGAACCTTGTAAGTAATTTTCTTTTCCAAACAGTGTTTAACTTTATCATGACGGAAAGAATCTTGTGTCATGTGAAAGTAATCATAAAATTTGTCATCATAGGTCCAAAGATCTTTACACAAAATTTCGGATTCTCCTCTTTCTTCACGGGAACGCCAAAGCGGATGCACGCCAAATTGTCTTGAAGAACATGGTGCCAAATCTTCTTCTTCGTCTTGAATTGTTGCAACAGCCAATATTACATCGAAATCAGACACTCTCGACATTTTATTATTTGTATTACATATGTATTTAAGATTACGTATTTATAAGATAATATAATTATGATGCAAAGGGATTATGTTGCAGTACTCGAATAAATTGCAATGACAATGTCAATGTCTTTGTTAATGACATTAAATAGCGAAAGCGGCCCGGTCGCGGCCCGGTCGCTGCCCGTTGTGATTGACACGCAACGCTCGTGAGCGGCCCGGCCGCGGCACGGTGTCGGCCCGGTGTCGGCCCGGCCCGGTGCGAGCTCGGTGACATGTCGTTTGCATAATGTCCCGGCCCGGTGGCCGAGCTGCGGACGAGGCTCGGCTCGTTGCAGGCTCGGACACGGCCCGTTGGCGAAATGTGACAACCAAATAAGCTCGTTGACGGCTCGTCACGATTACGGCCCGGGCCCGTCACGGCCCGTTCTAGCGTGAGTGATCCTAAGGCCGAAACGCACTGACAGCGGTGGCGGAGCGGCGCGGTGCGGCGCGGAGGCGGTACCGGTTGTAATGTTCGAGCTAATATGAAAGGGTCCGCACAGAAAACCGGCCGGGAAAAAAGCGTGGCGGAGGCGGCGCGGAGGCGGTAGCGGCGCGGAGGCGTGGAAACGCGTGCACAGATAGGCGTGCGCGGCGCGGAGGCGGCGCGGGGCGGTTTTGCGGCGGGAAGTTGTATTACGCAGTTGTCAATGCACCGGCGCGCACTGGCGGTGGCGGCGCGGCGCGGCGCGGAGGCGTGCTGAGAGCGGTGCAACAAGTTGTATTTTTTTACAACCTCAGTTCAGATTTTATTAATTTTAACAATGAGTACAACTGTAAAATTTATTTCCCTGGTGAAACTTGGTACCCTGCTCAACAATCCTTGGTTTTAAGATGTCGTGTAATTCTTCAAGACTGTTTTTACTGATGTGAAAATAAGTGTAAAAACGATCTTCATAAGAAGTCAGCTCTTGGCAATAAGATGGATCTCTCCAAATATATATTTATTTAAACTTTATTGCACAAAAGTAAACTTATCGTACAAGAGGCGGACTAAATGCCATATGGCATTCTCTACTAGTCAAACCTTAAGGCAAAGCGGAAAATATATACAGGGTGTAATCGTTAAGTGTAGCCAGGCGATTATTCCGTAAATATAAGAGATATTAGAAAATATCAAACTGATATCGAAAGTGCGTTACCCAATGAGTAAAATTGCATTAATAACTTTTTTGAAATAAAAGTATTAATAATAAAAATATTTTGTTTAAACTTGTATGTAGCTTGTAAACTTGTAAGTAACTTGTAAACGTAACTTGTAAACTTGTGAGTGTAACTTGTAACTTGTAGTGTAACTAGTGAACGGCTTTACAAGTTTACTAGTAACATTTGCACTTATACAAGTTTACAAGTTACACTTACAAGTTTACAAGTTACACTTGCAAGTTTACAAGTACACGTACAAGTTTACAAGTTACACTTACAACCTACTTACAAGTTTACAAGTTACACTTACAAGTTACTTACAAGTTTACAAGATACACTTGTGGCAAGGTACTTAACTGTCTCTGTGCGTTTGCAGCTTTAATCGTTAATCGCGATTAAAAATGATGATTGATCAATCTTATTAGAGTTTCGACTAATTTAGTCACGATTAAATTAATCGTTTATTGAATACGAGCGACTAAATCTTTAATCGATTGAGTAGTTAGATTAATTTTCTCTCGAATGATATCAGAAATGAATAAGTTTTTTTGTAAGTGTTTTATGGCCCTGGTCTTCAGTTTGGTTGGGGGCTAGTAACAACTGATAAGAAGGGTAAGTAATGTAGTTCTGTCGCTCTTTCATAAATCTTTCTCTTTCTAATTTTCTACCTGGGCTTCATTCATCTAAGCCATAAACCCTTATCTAGGAGACCTAAGGGTCTGCTGCGGTAGTACTGCACTGTAAAAACCTAATTGTGTTACTGGAACAAGTTTATATTACACAGCATGATTTACTAATGATTTCCAAGTGTAAACTACATGACAAGACATATTGAATTTTTGTAACGTGCTGTGTTCCAATTTTTAATCGAGATTTAATCGTGAAATTTAGTCGATTAAAATGACGATTGATGAATCGTCAATCGAACTCTGCGAAGATTAAATTAAACTTGACTAAATGAATCGCGATTAATTTTGTGACGATTGATTGTTTAGTCGACTAATTAGTTGACTAAAAAATTAATCGATTAATGCCCATTTCTGGTACAGTGTCAGTCTATTTTCTAACGTCTTGTATCTGGTACCCTTGAGTCTGGGTACGAAAGTTAGGTCATATTAGAACAAAAGGTCACACGCGTGGGCTTTACGGTATGCAGCGCCTTTACGATCTAATTTGGCGCAGGCTTATCGCGGGCTAATCTTGTTTACTCATTAGGCGGATGATTTTTTTTAGTATTCCAGTCTTGTCTCTTAGGTTACAGGGCTGAAACCTGAAATACAGATGGTGTGGCAATTTCATTATTGTTTACTTAATCGGTCCTTCCCTTATGCCTGTAGGGACGTGATTCGTGATCACTTTTGGATGGGTCAAGGTGCCTCGTGGTAAGTCAGTCCTGTCAAGCTGGTTTACTTTGAAAGACTTTCAGAGGAACTATATGAGTAATGATTCCAAGGAGCCATACAAGTCAGTCACTTTTGGATTTCGTAAGCCCTGACAAAATTGTCCATTGGTCTCGATCGATTATTGTCCTCGAATTTGCTTGCGAATATGACTTTATTACCAGCCTGACCAACTAGTTGGTAAGCATCCCTTTTGTCTTCTACTTATATTTATTATCAGGAGAATCAACGGCTGTAAAACTAAATCCCTCCCTCGTTTGAGAAGGGCAAACACTCCTTGCCGTATAAACCTGATCCCTTCTGTGAGCCGAGGCTTTTGTAATGTGGTCCTTAGACTAGTAACTATAATACTTATCGTAGGTCTCAGATAGACTGGTCTACCTGTCAGAGAATTGTCAATAGCATGCCTAGAAGTTAGGTGCTTGAAGTTAACAGTGTATACTTGAAACTGTATCGTTAGAGCTGGATTATGAGGGGTTGAATCAGCGTAAGACGCAGTTGTTAGGGAACATGATTTCAACATAATTTGCCTGCCAACTGCGCCAACTATGCGTCAAAATTACGCTGAAATTTGCCTAGTGAAATAACCCATTTCTCTTATTACATTAGGTTCTAATACTAATGAGATTGTTGAATGTTTTTCACCAACATCCTAAACAGAACTATGCTCTAACTCGATAAGCAATCAGTTCTAACGCTCATTATAGTGAATTAATTGAACAAGCGAACAAAGTTTTATGCTTCAGATTGGGCAAAAAATTCGGTCGTATGACCCGCTGTCCAGCAGTTCTCTACAGGTCGCATTTCTAATCCGATCCTCGTGAATTTTTGAGAGCATTTTTTTCATTTAGTTTTTTTTTAAACACAGAGCCATTAGTCTAAGAAGCTATGATAAAAATAATAGGTATTCAATAGTACCTACACAGGTACCAAAATGCCGTACCTAAGGAATATTTATTACAAACTGCAGCAAAGACCTTGTTTCTAAGATGTCCTTAACACGTCCTTAATCACCGGTAGTACCCAGCCACCTTACCAACTACGCAAGGACAACCGCCTCGATATGACGAAATCCACACAATCACCCAAAACTAGTCTAACTCGTTAATACACCCCTTCGACCGCGCTCAATTTGACCCGCGTCTTAATTCCCTGCCAATGAATTTGGAATCTTATCAACAGACGTGCATTATCCATTTTTGAACGGATGATGTGATCTTAGTCGACCGTGACGCCACTTCGCCATTCAATGCGAAGTTTCTTGCGCGATGTGCAATAAAACAACGTGAGCACGGTGCAATGAACTGCGCGAGACTCAGTGCTTCGCAGAACTAAAAAGTCTCATACTGATACTAAAACGCTGTCGCGTAAGACGTTTTGTATCGAGTTGGCGTGGGTCCACAACCGGTCGGAATGTGATATTTTCAGTGCTGCTGCTGGCATGACACCGCTGACAATTTGCGATGTTTGTTTTACACGATGTTTTGTTTTGGAATTTCGATATTTCGTGCACGATATAGTCGTGCGTGCACATAGTATAGTCGGGTGAGTTTGTGTTTATTTTCTCAGTTGGGTAGGTCATATCGATAAAATTAAATATAGCTGTAAGTAGAGGTGGCATCTGTTCATATTTTAGCCGTAGGCCGTCTCTCCATTGATTGTAATAAAAATAAACATTTATTTCAGACTAAGGTCCATACATACATGGTAAGTAAACAATAAAATCTTATTTTGACGACCGGTTAGACTAGTGGGTAGTGACGCTGCCTACGAAGCTGAAGGTCCTGGGTTCAAATCCCGGTAAGGGCAAATATTTGTGTGATGAGCATGAATATTTGTTTCTGAGTCATGGAAGTTATCTATGTATTTAAGTATTTATATCTATTATACACGGTGGAATTTAATCGGTGATCAGGAATCCAAAAATCTTAATTATCAATCTACACAGAAACCAATACGTGAGATCTCGTGCAATATAGCTCACAATCTAATTAATCACACTTAATTAACATTGGTAAAATGTACACTGACTGAATAAATGGACACCCTACTTTTATTGAAGGGAAGTTACTCGTAAGTGTACATACGTCAAGTGCTTGGCGGGAAACTAGACAGATCAGACGTTTGTTATGAATTTGACAATGACAAATTCACAGCTTATTGCTCATTTATGTTTTAAGTTTCTACGGCTGATAGTTTGAAAAGAGGTATTAAACTTTTCAGACTAAACCATTAGTAGGGTGACAATAAATTTTAATTAAAATTTAATTTCAACTTAAAAATTAGTTATGATAAAAAAAAACTTGGTTCCACTTAAGTACTACATAAACGTGACCGCCATCGATTACTGAATTAGAAAAATGGGTTCCTGTTCACCGATTAAATTCCACCGTGTATACATCGTCGTCTAGTACCCATAACACAAGCCTTAATGAGCTTACTATGGGACTAGGTCGATTTGTGTAAGATTGTCCCCTAATATTTATTTATTTATTTATTACTTGTGTTAGTATGTCATACAGACTAACTGAATAACACGCTGCGCCTTCCGGTACGTGGTCGCCACTCGAGAACCTTTTGAAATGGGAATTGGTACTACTACTACATGGACGTTTGACATGATCTTCGTCCTATTCATGTTCATCCTTAGACCAACTCGCCTCTACCTTCTATAGAAATAAATACAATATTGCGTAAATACAGTCCTTTTATACGCAATGCGTAGGCGTTTGGTTCACCCACGCCTGTTCGTGAAAACGGCGCGCGGCGTAGGTAGTAGGGAATTTCCGAATTTCTTTGAGGAAATACTAACGAAATTTAATAAATTAATAGAATTGATGTTTATTATTTTGGTCTCCGTAAATAACTTTTTTTACGGGTTAATAATATGGGGTTCATACATAGATTTATCATTAATTTGATTAGGTTTTTTATAGGTATAATTTTTTTTTTACTGGTACCCGGTACTGTTTTTAAAGAACCGGACTGACCGAATTCAGAACCGGGATTTCCCGGTTCTTTCGGGACTTTCGGGACAAACCTTCAGTACTCATCGATACTTCAAAAAAAGCCACAATATATCAATAGATTTTATGAGACAAAACTGATGGGATAGTTATATTTTAATCAAAAACGGCCAAGTGCGTGTCGGGCCACGCGCAGTGTAGGGTTCCGTCTTTCTTAGTTACATCGACACGAGCGCGCCAACTAAATGGTTGCGTCGGCCGAATTTGTACGGAAGTTGGCCTTTCTAAGTAAAAAATTACATCCCCACTTTAGGTGTAGGGGATTTTAGTTTTATAATGTAGTCATTATTAGCCTTTAATTATTAACTCGTCAAAATCAGCATAATGTAAATTACCAAGTATTATACAAATTGTGTTGCCCTTTATTAGCATATATAATCAACGATTCAACATCTATAGATTACTATTTAAATTGATATAATAAAAGATACTATTCCTCACAAAAAAAGACACTTTTAACAGTCAGTCTAAATTAGTTGTTGGTATAAAATCAACATTACTCAATCCAATAAATCTAATAAATGACGGCACGAGCAGTACGAAGTTATAAGATAGAACGTTACGGTACGTTAATCCTTTTAAAAGAAACACTAATATGTACTTCTCGAAAGTCCCGAAAGAACCGGGATTTTTATTTTATCGTCCCAGTTCTTTACTAGGTTAAAAAAACCGGGAAATCCCGGGATCTTCGGTTCCGGGACATCCCGGGTGCAAACTCTAGTGATGATGATGAAACACAAACGCAATCGTGCTACCAAAAAATAGAACAGACTGAAATCTCTTATGTCAGTTCCGATGAACACTGCGTAATTTCAGTGTACGAGAGGCAACCGGATGGCTCGCGGTATTTTAGCTCCCGAAAGAATAGAATGTTTGCCATAGACAAAATAAATTATACGTAGACGTTCGGGTTTTAACTATATTTCGTAGCCTAACTTTGACAGCCAAACTTGATCCATGCACTGCCATACAATTTAATAAAATCTGCCGCTCTTGCCGATAGTTTGCACAAAATTTCACTTTTATTCTCAGAATCTATTCGTTCATAAACTAGCTCCGAACAAAGTCCGCAGAATGTTTATTAGGAAACCTGAAAACCTTTTTATTTTTTTCTTTTAAAAATAACTCGGCTTCTCGAAATTCCAGCCAGTATTTTAAGAGCAGTTTTACCCCCTATAGTGCTTCGGGGGAAGCGCTTTTGTTTCAAAAGGGGGATTGTAATGGACTAGAACAATAAACGTACCTACCTTTTAGGGGAGGGTATAATAGACTTCGGACTTTTAAACTGGCTGTTAGGTAAGCTGGCCAGAAAAAACTGTTCAACTAAAAAGCGCAAATCGGCTTTTTTAGCTAACTTACCGAGTTCCCAATGATCTGTAATATCTGTATGCTCTACTCACCGACATGTGCATTTTTTGTGTGCTTGAGAACTTTTCAAAATAACCCCTTAGACTTGGAAGCCCCTTCGAAGAACATGGGCAGTCTACCATACTTTACAGGATTGTATACTTGAGTACTTGAAATTAGACAATAAGAATAATATCAATACAAACAATAAGGTCGCAGCACTCCCAGTCTCAGCATGTGCTGGGCGAGGCGCTGCGCTGATTTTCAGACTGCATGGTCCCGAGAGACCGGTCGATCGCAGGCTAACAAATTGCCGTGCTTAGGTATAAATATTTACAATAACTACATTAAGATAAATCAGGCCACAGAATCATGCATAATCAATCAGTGAAACGAAATCTATCGAGTATTGCATGATTGTTAGTGTTGTGACCAGCTCAGCAATAATCAGTTGTGTACCCACATCCTGTTATGTTACTAAGCAGCCAAACCAGTCAAATATAAACAAACACTAGACCTAAGAAAAAAACAAGACGTGCCACGGATATACAAAGTTTTATATGCGGTTCGTTTCTAAACGCTGCTAAGTACAAAGCAGCGTAATTAAATTTCGCTAACAGCATTTTTAAGTTGGCAGCGCGTTGCTTTGCCGCGTAGCGTAGGAGAGCGAAGTGAGAGCTAACCTGCCAAGTTGAAACAACGCGTATTCCAAGTGAATTAGAAAGGCGGGTGGACTTTGAAAATGGCCGGGTAACGTTCGCATACAATTTGCATGTTGTACAGTCCGAATACTAATAAGGTGTATTTCTAATTTTCGAATGCAGTTCACGACATGGAGATATTGTAAATAATAATGTTCATTGTTAAGGTTGGAGTTCTCAATTGTTAATTTATGCGTTTAAATTAAATTCGCAAGACACGTGTAAAGGAAGGTGTATGTTTTCGAACTTATGTCTGGGGAATACGATTTATAATTGCGTACTTATTATATATCTATACAGAGTAGAGACACTGTCAGGCAGACAAGACAGTCAATATTGTAAAACATCTGTCTGTAGTTAGTCAGATATTCTGAAAAAACTAAGGGCCGACTGTTTACTCCTCTTGAATCTCAAGTGTCCATAGGCTACAATGACGGTTAACCACCAGGCAGTTCATATGCTTCCACCATATCGTGGTCTAAAGAAAGCGATCCAAGTCATAATTAAGCATTGGCTTCTCTTTATAGCGTCGAGTTAGAGGCCTTCGGGTCGGTCGAACAGTCGAGTTGCCCACTCACTTGACAAAGCGGGGACAACTGTTACTCGTGTCCGCAGGAGCTACCTACCACAACCCTGCACGTGTCCCCTGGGTGGTACTAAAGAGAGACAAACTTTAAAAAGGCCAAAATAATGTAAGCCATACGATTAAATAAATAAATAGCGTCACCAGCTGCGCCCGCGCAGCTTCGCTCTCGTATTGCACGCAGGCAGACCCGCGTGAATAAATATAACCGCAGGTGAAAGAATACTTATTTTTAGGGTTCCGTACCCAAAGGGTAAAAACGGGACCCTTGCGTCGGGGGTTAAAAAACCTTTTTTTCATACGAAAGGAAGGCTATGTCACCGGGAGCATCATTTCAAATCGATTGATTATACTTATTATTATACTATTACCACATTTATCAAAATCAGTTCGGTATCTTAAATGCTACGGTGCAACACAGGTAAATCTACATAAACTGCTAAAATCGGCTCTTCCTTTCATCTCTATAGTCGGGCGATTAGAACTTCATGTTAGTTTCTGCCGACTGTACCTTTTATGCAACCCGCGACCCGCGTTACAAATAGTACCCCAGGCACTTGAGTCGTCCATTACTTTTGTGCACATGTAGACATACATACATGTGCGGCATAATCCAGTCTTTGTACCATTATGTACGCCGTTATGTGACTATAACTTCAGATTGTGAATATGAGTGGGCTGAGAGAAAGTACTTGGGATTTCAAGAGCGGTAGGGTACATGGAATATTTTCTCGCTATATTTGGTGCCCAGATATCGCCAGTGACAACGCCCAAAGATCTGACAACCATCAGATATTAGTGCGTCAAGCTCACACTCCAACCGCCCAAACACAAGACCAATGCGATTCACATACATTTCCAAAGTGTCAAACATGTGTCAAATTATTTGCAATTTATTATTATAATTTATTTATATTATTTTTAATTTAGCCCCCAGGTGGGCGCCAAGCGCCAACTAAAGCCTACAACACACTGGCTCGACCTGCGGTGGCGGTCAATAGTAAGTACAGCTATTGACAAGTTTACTATTAGCCACTAGTTACTAATGCATCTGCAATATTCCCTCTTACACTACACGATTATTTTCTCAATTTAAGCACTCTATACCAAGTAACACAAGGGTCAATGTCCAACAGAGATCTAGTTTTAAATACATACTAGCTTTCGCCCGCGACTTCGTCTGCGTGCGCCCAGGATAAAAACTATCCTATATTTTAATCCAGGCTATAAACTATCTTCATTCAAAATTTCATCCAAATCGGTTAAGCCGTTGTTTAAGCGTGATTGAGTAACAAACATCCAAACATCGAAACTTTCGCATTTATAATATTAGTAGGATTTGACACTTCGAAAGCTACGTGTCAAATATAATGCTTTATAGCATTAAGTCCGCCTTTTGTATAGTTAGTGCTACCAGAGTTGAAGTCACGCACACAAAATGTCATGCAATGACAGCGGGATTTTTGAAATTACCGTTCTGTTTTCGAACCGATAGCTAGTTCAACAGTGAATTGCAAGCTTTCATTTACATTCAATCATTCATTTTATTCATTCACTTTTTTTGCAATCAGTAGTTCATGTAACTGGCAGTACCTAATCATTCACCTCAACCCTCGTGGCACTACCTAAACCGTAAGTTATTGTTGTTCAATAAAGATTAAATAAATAAATATATGAAAACACCTCCACACATCTCTGGTGCATATTCATTTAATCACTGCTCCTCAGCACTGTAGTGATATAACATTGTGCTTATACGGGCACGTGTTAGAGCCTTATCACACTTGCGATTTGCAAGCGTATTTTGTATGAAGGCGATGACGCAGCGTGTTCGCCGCGACTGATAATTGTATAGAAAATACGCTCGCAAATCGCAAGTGTGATAAGGCTCTTACGATCAATACAGCACGGGTCAAGGGCTGAACCGGGATGTCCAGGGCTCTCCGGAAAGTGCAGATGGCAGACTAGATACAGCGTGGTTAGTAACGTAATTAACCACGCTCTCTACTATACAATACATAGTGTATTTACGTACTTACGTAATGGCGATCCTCCTAGTCCCTTTAGCACCATCAAAGTGAAACAAGAAAATGGGCGCATCATTTGCGTGTTAAATTTCATTGCAAACTGCACAAGGTCACAGGTGGCGATGACAGACTATGAGACTACACTACACCTGTTTAGTATGCGCGGTGATAAATTATACACATTACCGATAGCGTTGAACGGGAACTGATACACGAGATTGTTTAAGGCCGAAACGCACTGACAGCGGTGGCGGAGCGGCGCGGAGGCGGTACCGGTTGTAATGTTCGAGCTAATATGAAAGGATCCGCACAGAGCGGCGCGGCGCGGCGCGGTTTTCTGTGCGGATCCTTTCATATTAGCTCGAACATTACAACCGGTACCGCCTCCGCGCCGCACCGCGCCGCCCCGCCACCGCTCTCTGTGCGTTTGCAGCTTTAGGGTTGAGGCTCTTGATTTCAATCGCATTTTCATCCATCATGGACCTATAATACCCAGGACAAGCTATGGTAATAATAATACCACCAGTGTGACAGAAAGGGAAATATTATTCGTTGTCCTTGACATAGTTCCAGTTTTTTTTTTGCCGCAATTGATGTAGTATGAGGTTGTGTCAAATAAACCATTACCAGTACAAAGGATGTTTATGATAAGATTGATAAGCCATCAGCCATTTTAAGGCCAGTTCTTAACTTAGCTGCATAGGAGCCTTTCCGTCCCTCTGTGGCAACACGTATTAGCTTGTCCTGAGTACGTATTAGAGGTTCATGTTTTGCACTTAAGGCCGAAACGCACTGACAGCGGTGGCGGAGCGGCGCGGTAAGGCGCGGAGGCGGTACCGGTTGTAATGTTCGAGCTAATATGAAAGGATCCGCACAGAAAACCGCGCCCTGCCACCGCTCTCTGTGCGTTTGCAGCTTTATAGCGAACTTAGTTCCAATATCAAGCAAATGTCTATAAATTTGGAAGGTTGGAAGTAATTGTCCACCAACTGTGTACCTATTTACTTAATAATAGTGTTTTGGTTATAATGCGGCGCTCCAACACGAAAATCGAAATTCCCAGTTCGCATATATCTTTCATTGCGGCACTCTTTGGGGGAGACCTATGTCCAGCAGTGGACGTCTTTCGGCTGATATGATGATGATATCTCCTTCGTTCAACAATGCTTGAAGCCATAATTAGATTCCAAAAAATTAACCTTGAAATTGCTTTTAAAATGAAGAAAAATGGAGTGTTCATATCGTTCTCGGAGCTCACTACTACTCATATTTTCAACTAAAATGTGAATTACAAACAACTTTTCACGATTCTACTTTCGTAACCGCAAAAAAACAACAAAGAAATGACAACAGTAATGGCGGCAGTTCGATCCTACGTCAAGACGGTTGTTTTTTTTATGAATGAAGTCGCTATTCTCTTGTCAATTGAGATCAAATGTCGTGCGTAAATATGTAAAAAACATACTGAATTGACGTTTCGTATCGATAACTGATTTAATATCTATGGATACTAGAATAGAGACCCACTTGAGTTTTGACAGCTGTTCCAAATTTAAACTCATAACCATGGTATAACAGCACAGGTACTCTCTTCCGAGACTCGCGAACCACGTGACTGACACTAGCCCACGTCATCAAACGGCATTTAACAGCAAGATGACGTAGGCTTGTGTCAGTCACGTGGTTCGCGAGTCTCGGAAGAGAGTACCTGTGTTGTTATACCATGCTCATAACGTTACAAAAATCTTTACTGTTATTAAAGTACAGATTTTACCTACTACCACAGACAAGAAAGTTCTCATAGTAAAATTGGTTGCAATAATGCTGGTCATTTCCTACGGTTTCTGAACGCATTTTAGAGCACTAATGATATGTGCGTAGATAAATCATCTTATCGTAGATGTACAAGGCCAATGATAAATAAACGAACGAACAGGTCAAGTTATATAAAAGCTAGTAATAGATAAAACGTTGCAAAAAGCCGATACTTAACGGCCTCCCATTGGCTACGGCAGCGGGCGCGGCCGCTCACTCACGACCGAATAAAATGTCAATCTATCTACCTACCTAGCCTATAAGCTGTATTGAGGACATTGAGAGTACTTGGTCTCCGTTTTACAAGACAAAAGGCGGGTATGATTTGGATTCTGGAACCTAAACTTCACTATCTTATATATCGTTGGATATCGGAGATATTCTGGAGGGCGGCCAGGAAAACTCCAACCTCTTGTTTATGGGAATACATAAAGGTAACTTTTAAGCCTTCTCTGGAATTTCTTCGTGTAAATGCCCGAAATTGATCTCACGCTATTTGAGGTAGAAATGTAGTTCTGTCTACACATTCAAAATTACATCTATCCTCCAGGCAATTCGATATAATTGAAGGCATTGACTTGCTGTTGCAGGCTAATTCTGAGCGATAATTGATAGCCGTTTTTCCAAATGTGTCCTGTACGTACAATGACAGGTGGGCTAGCTGCACAACTTGTCGCGTGCGACTCTGCTACTCTTGTCTCGTACCCACCCTGCAAATTTAGAGCGAGTCGGGTAGATTTTTCTCGCGGGTCAAAAATTTTGAAAAGACATAACATAAGGCTTTTCCGTGTACTAAAAAACTCGACTGCATTAATCGACGCATTGTACAGTCAGTTTATAGACATGTTCAAGTTTTTGAACTTCATGTCTGCGGAATAAGACCCAAAGTCCACATATTTCCAGAGTTTTCGGCACGAGGACTTGCCCGGGGAAGTGAGAGTACAGCCGCGTGTGCTGTGTCAATGCCGACGCTCAAATTTAGGTGAAGGTCGGAGCAGTGCGGTGCGGAGACGTCGACAAAATTTAGGGCTTTTCGTCCCTAGAACATTAGATTGGCCTTCTGCTGAATATAGTTTTGGTGCGGTGGCAAAGTAGCTGTTTGTAGCATCAATTATGACTGTATATCCTGGATTCATGTAGAAATTTAATGGAACCGTCGTGTTCATTTTAAACCAATTGCTGATTTTGTGTTGTAGTAAATTGACGTAATAAAGTGAGTTAGGCGCAGTCCAAAAGTGTCAATCTCAACTTGATGGATC
Source organism: Epinotia ramella (assembly GCA_947578815.1). Classification (NCBI taxonomy): domain Eukaryota; kingdom Metazoa; phylum Arthropoda; class Insecta; order Lepidoptera; family Tortricidae; genus Epinotia; species Epinotia ramella. The sequence continues at coordinate 22,544,597 of OX388217.1, forward strand.
GCCATGGAAACCAATCGCCCATGATGGGCGCCAAATATCATTATGATTAGATCATTAGAGAAGCCAATGATATTCCTGTCCCACTCGGTTAAGTATATTTTAAACTTGAAGTTTAAAATAGGCATAAATAGATTTTGCCTATGGAATTCAAAAAGTTTATTGGAGGCGAAAGAAATGGAGGCCAAGAAGGTTACAAAGGCTCAAGAAAGAGGCATATATATGGAGATCGGTCAAAAGCCTAGCTGATAACTCACGATCCACATTTCAAAGTAAGTTTCCCTATGGAAGGGCGTGACATTTCAACACACAGCTCACAGATAATCAAAAGGACTGAAAGCAGGAAAAACGCAGGAACGGGACCGCTTTCCGAGAAACGTCAATTACAGTAGATAAGTATGCCGCAGATCGAAACGCCAAGACGTGCAATGACACGTAATAACTGGGCGGGCAGTGCGGGATTTGCATGAGTTCTGAGAAGCGTTTAAAATGAGATTCAACTGTCTGTCCAATTTAAGGTGTTGAAACAACTGTTAATACTTAGTACGGTAGTTGGAAACAGTAACATAAATTATTCTTACATTACCGAAACCAAACTCACTAAAATACTTGGAAAACACGAGTTTTAAATTCATCATCGTCCTCCTGGCGTTTTCCCGGTTGTAACCTAGCCCGAGGTCCAAAGGGAGCTTCCCCGGGACTACTTTTAAATAAACATCAAAAATCCTGGTCATTTGCTCCTATTCACGTACAAAATTCACGGCTACAATTTCTCTGCCAACTTCATACCAACAGAACGTTATTACGCATAAAAAGCTGCAGATTTGTTTATCAGTCAGTCATAGATCATCTATGTTAGCGTCCCTTTTAACACACACAAGCAACTAACCCCTTTTGATCGGTCTTTAAGATAAAGTCGGTTACTCATGCTTTTCCTAGCCCCGTTCAATCTCGCGGGCTGCAATCTTGTCGTTTGCGCGCATGCTTCGTTTACGACTCGCTCGCTTAATTGACGCAGCGTTGCGCCCGCGCAGCCACGCACCGAAGCGTTCGCAGAACAATCGGAAAACGGGATTCTGTGGGCTTGGGTTTACTGGTGTAAATAAACCTTGCATCAACTGTTTGGTGGAAAAAAAACCTTCAACACTGTTCGCCGTCTCCTAGTAATCTCTGCACTTATTACGTTACTGACTGAAACACTTTCTTGACAACTTAATTAATAGGTAGGTACTTACTCATATACTTAATTGGGATTTGGAACTGCAAAGGAACATAGCGTGTTTCACGAATACACCACCGTCTGCCATGAAATTGGTGCACTAAAAATGTTAACTGAACATAGTACTTTAAAGTTTACATACTCCGAGTTGTGGAAGCTTTGGCTTGTGTATTTTAAATGTAGACTCCTTCCTTTATACAATGTGTATTGCTTATACTTGATCAAACGAAATGTGCGGATACTAGACAAAAAAATATCGATAAAAAAATAAAAATAAAAATTATATTTAAAAAATTAAGGCGTTTTAATTTTTTTTCTGATGAATATTTCCGAGTTTGGTTTTTAATTCATATCTTTGCGTCTAAACGGTGTAGTTTCTCAAAAGTAGTCTTGTTTTAAAGCTACAAAATGCAGCTAATCGACCAACCAAAAAATAATAACAATATCAAACATAAACTTTTTTTTTTTTTTTTTTCGTGCTGGGTAGGCAAACAAATAACACGTCAAATTTTGGTAGAGCAGTAATTTTAATGTTATTTATCACAATTATTGTAATTTTAAAACAATAAGCACTTACATGTGATAATTAACACCATATTGCCACCCTCAGCTGTTATCACCACTTTCTTTTCACTCTCCTTGCATCTACATACAACACTCCTAGAGTCCAAAGGTCACTAACTGTGGTCTTAGTGAAGCAGAATTACCACAGAAATGGACCACTTAGTGCAACTACAGAAGAGTATGGATCAAATGAAGGACATGTTTGCATCAAGAATGGCCACGTTTGAGAGCTGTCCAGCCACCCAAGGGACCGGCTCTGACATAGGCGAGTACACACAATTTAAAACTTTTATTTGGAAAGCTGTAGAGAGTCTCCAGGTGCAGATGGGCTTAGTACACAGGACTCTCGAAGAGATGGAGACCCGGTCCCGTTGCAACATCTTGCTTCTTCATGGTATTCCGGAGGCCACCAATGAAGATGTTACATCGGTGGTAGCAGATATTCTCCGTCAGAGTATGAAGCTAGAAGGTGTGTCAGCACTGTCCTTCCTGGCCTGTCACCGGCTAGGTAGGGTACACGCAGAATCCAAGCCTCGGCCTGTCCTATTAAAGTTTGTCTGCCAGAGGACCCGGGATGAAGTTTGGGCGGCAAAGAAACAGCTTAAGGGCTCGGGCAGGACTATTTCCGAGTTCCTCACTGGCGGCAGGCATGCCGTGTTCCTGGAAGCTCGCAAGCAGTATGGAGTCAAGGGCAGCTGGACCAGCGACGGCCGTATCGTCGTGCAGTGTCACGATGGGGTGCGCCGGAAACTGACGACGCTTGCTGAGCTGCGCGCACTGCCTGCGCCGGACGCTGCTGCGGAGATCGTCGGAGCGGAGAAGGCGAAGCCGGGGTCTGCGGCGCCTGCAACCGGTTCTAAGGTTCTGCCGCCGCATGGGCAGGCGCCTCGAGCTAAATCTGCTCGATCTACAACCGGCCGGTTCGCTAAACAGGTGGTGCCTTGAGGTGAATGTGTTTTAATCTGTTTTCCAATCAGTGATATTTCTGTCTTGATTTGTATTGTTTCACTTTCTTTTTGTTTCTATTGTTTTTATAATGTAGGTAATTTCTAATAATCTGACGGTGACGTAGGACTTAGAACAGTTAGAACATCCAACGGTTGTCATTTTCTCGTGTCACTGTCATGTCAAATGTCATTGGCGTTTAGTTTCTGCTGTTGTGAGGAGTATTTTTCTATTATTTATGTGTCGTGTTCTCTCCTCGTCATTAAATGATGATTTTTTGTTTCTTTTAGCGTATTAGTAGTATACATGTTTTAACTTGTTTTAAATATCAGCTGCTGGCGAGCATATGAGGTGATACGTGGTTAGATTTAACTTTTAGTTGATTTAATTATTTATTTTGTATATATTATTTTGCATATTTTGTTATTATATATTTAGTATCCGTTAATACTCACATGTCAGACGTCTTTAATGCCAGTATCGATACCGATTTCTTTTCGTTTTCGTCATCAAGCTTTTACGATTCTTTGAGTGATGCCTCTGATATGCCTGATCTGAGCGACCGATTGCATTCTACCTTCGATTCAGCCGTGAAAAATTTTAACGTCGTCCACATCAATGCTCAGAGTATTCCGGCACATTATCCTGAACTTCTTAATTCTTTTAGCTCCAACACAAACATACACGCGATTCTTATTTCTGAGTCGTGGCTTAAACCTTCACTTCCTTCTACACTTTATCCTTTACCAGGGTACTGCTTAATTCGTAACGATAGGACCGGCGCTGGCAATGGCGGATCGGGCACCATTCGTGGAGGCGGTGTGGCCATCTATATAAAAAGTAACCTCGCTTGCCAGGTAGTAGCTCAATCTCCAACAGTCTACTCGAACTCTCCTGAGTATCTTTTTCTTCAAATTGCTTTGCACCATACCAAAATTCTTCTGGGCGTTTTTTATAGCCCGTCCTCTAATATAAATTATTTTGACTCCCTTTATAGTACCCTTGTTGATTTGACCCCACAGTATGACCATAGCATTATTATGGGCGACTTTAACACCTGCTTGCTCAAAAACGACCATCGTACGTCCAAACTTCAATCTCTTTCAACTTCTCTAAATCTAAGTATTTTACCGCTTAAAGCCACTCATTTCCCACATAACGGTCCTCCTTCACTTTTAGACATTATTTTAACATCTTCGCCAGACTTAGTTTCATTCCATGGGCAGTTCTGCGCTGCCGGTTTTTCAAACCATGACCTGGTCCACGCATCGTTTAATATCCGTCCACCAAAGAGAAAACACAAAATAATGATGCGTAGGAATCTTAGGGACGTAGATCTGCAGGCGCTCTATGCTGACATTTCTAGTGTTGACTGGCAACGAGTTGAGAGTCTTGTAGACATTGATCAGAAGGTGGGGGCTTTCAATGACATATTGCTTGCGATTTTCGACAAGCACGCTCCGTTAAAACCAATGCGGGTTAAGCACTATCCTGCTCCGTGGCTAACATCGGACATTAAGTTACTAATGGCGAGACGTGACAGGGCGCGCGTTAGCTTTCGTCGTGATCCCTCGGATGTAAACCACCGGAAATACTTGTCATTACGAAACCGCTGTAATAAGGTCTGTAGGAACGCGAGACGTTGCTATATCCACAAGTCTATCGAGGAGTGTCCTCCTGCAAAGTTGTGGAAATTCTTGAAGTCACTTGGGGTGGGCAAAACTCAACAAAATTCTTCCAGCAATCTTGATTTAGACGCTATCAATACCCATTTCAGTGCCTCGCCGGTTACTCTTAGCCCTCCCATTAAACAGTCAACCTTATCCTTTCTTTCGAATGCCACACACCCCGACGTACCTCCTTTTGAATTTGTAGATATTTCACCGCAAGAAACACTTGCCATCCTCAAGTCTATCAAGACGAAGGCCGTCGGTGAAGATAGCCTCGGCGTGGATATGCTTATGCTCGTGGCGGATTTCATTGCTCCCATCCTCTCTGTAATTATTAACTTTTCCCTATCCTCTGGCACTTTTCCTTCATCGTGGAAGGATGCGCATGTAATACCGCTTCCCAAAACCTCAATTCCTGTTCATTTCTCCGATTATCGTCCCATATCCATCCTGCCCATTTTGTCTAAAGTTATTGAGCATTATGTGAATCGTCGTCTCCTTTCCCACCTCAATAGGCATTCCTTGCTCAATCCTCTCCAATCCGGATTCCGTCCCGGGCATAGCACCGTCACCGCTTTGGTTAAGGTCACCGATGACATTCGCCATAATATTGAGTGCAAAAAGCTCACTGTCCTAGTCCTCCTTGACTTTAGTAGTGCCTTCAACACAGTGGACTTTGATATACTTCTTGGCATACTCCACAAACTCAATCTTTGTCAAAGTTCATTGTCATGGTTTCGTGACTACCTATTTGGCAGGCGCCAGCGCGTTAGGATCGATGACAAGATGTCCGAATGGTGCGAACTTTCCGCTGGTGTCCCGCAGGGAGGGGTGCTTTCGCCGATTCTTTTTTCAATATTTATAAATGGTATTACCGAGTCCCTTAGATCGTCTTATCATCTGTATGCAGATGACCTACAGATCTATGCAGCGGCTAGTATTGAGGAGTTTCCATCCCTAATTCGTCAAATTAACAGTGATCTGGAATTTATACGGTGTTGGGCGTGCAACTACGGTTTAAAAGTGAATGCGAAGAAATCGCAAGCAATTGTCATTGGTAGTCCTTACTACATAAGTATACTCTCGGAAGGGGTGATTCCAGACGTGCTTTTTGATGGGACTGTCATTCCTTTTGCCTCTACCGTCAGGAATCTGGGTATCACCATTGATCAGACGCTCTCTTGGTCTCCCCATGTTGCTGAGGTAAGTCAAAAGATGTTTGCCTCCGTCCACTCCCTAAGGCGTTTGCAGAATTTTCTCCCTTTCCATACTAAGATGACCCTTGCCCAATCTCTTTTACTTCCTCTCTTAGACTATGGTGACATAGCATTTTTAGATCTCAAAGAGGAACTGCTTGGAAAACTTGAGCGATTACAAAATGTCTGTGTAAGATATATATTTGGCCTGCGCAAATACGACCACATCTCTGAATCTCGTTCTCAGCTCGGCTGGTTACCGATCCGTCGGCGCAGAGACGTGCACATCCTCTCCTTGCTTTTTAACGTACTCTTCAATCCTGCTTCTCCACATTATTTGTCTGAACGTTTTACTTATATGGCTGATGGCAGTAATCACCGCCTGCGGTCTCACGCTAACCTCACCCTTGCATTACCGTCTAATAAGACGCGCGCTTATTCTAAGTCTTTCACGGTGCGTGCTGTGGAATGGCTTGCCGTTGTCCTTTAGACAGTCCCAGTCTGTGGCATTACTCAAAGAAAAGTTGAAAAAGTTGTGGCTCTCCAACGACTTGTGATTTAATAGGATACTGTTTGTATATTGTGTAAAAATGTTTATTTGTATATATAGGTATATATATATTTATATATATATAGTTATAGTATGTGTATACTATTTATTTTTATTTGTACTTATATGTAGTATATATATGTATTAAGATTAATTTACTGTAGCGTCTAGGTAAATACGTCTGTACACGTGTTAGTTTGTCTATCTTGTTGTTCCTGATCTCAACTCAATTGCTCAAAGGTTAACTGGAAGAGATCCCTTACAGGGATAAGTTCGCCTTTGTACCGAATTAACTTTTTTTTGTCTGTATTTTTACCTGTGTCTTGTGTACAATAAAGTATTTACATACATACATACATACATAAACCTACAAAAAAAAAGGTAATTAGTAGAAATTTGTGAAAAAGAACATTCTTTTTTTAAATTAGTGTCTGTAACTTTAAAACTAGCAGTTTGAGATAGACTTTTTTGCACTTTTTTGGCTTTTTTTTTTTTTGGTAGGCTTTTTTTTTTTTTTTTTTTTTTTTTATCGATATTTTTTTGTCTAGTATCCGCACATTTCGTTTGATCAAGTATAAGCAATACACATTGTATAGGAGTTCTATCTAACCTTAGTTCTAGTATGTACAGTCAGGGGTAGTAATATAATCCATAAATAAGGACATACATATCAGGACTCTATTGTCAATGTCATAAAGGCGCGTACGATATTTATGTCTTTGTTTAAGTACGTATATAAATACCCCTGTATAATTAAAATGAGTATCGAGGCTAGTGCGGTAAGTGATTGACCTTTGTTTAAAAATAGTGTTTAGTGATGGTCAACGCTACATGAAATGTAAGACGAATTCTGTGGATTTCCTTACGGCTTCATTTGTCACTGTTCTACATCGATTAAAATTCCTTTGTACATAGACGTTATCTTTGCAAGCCGAGTTGACGTCAATAATGAATCAAATGACTTTTGACCTCATGGATTCTACTAATAATTGTTTTGATGCATTGCACATCAGATATTAGACCAGCAACTCACTTAATTGTCTTATGGTGGAACTACACTTGGGGTTGCGTGTTCGCGTTGCGTCGTTGCCTCTTTTTCATGTGCCACTATTAGCGAAAATATGTCTCTGTAACTATCTCTTTTAATTATAATTCTATATATGGAGATGCGACACGACACGATTATTTGGGCAAATACGGAAAACAATTACCGGCATTACAGATGCTGACCGTACAATCCCAAAAGACATCCTTACGAATGTTCATGTATAATTATACTTACAAATAAGAAGTTTACTTCATCCCAGTATATTTACGATGTTTTAACAATGTCACTGGCTTTGTTTTGCCGCCTGTTACACTGTAATGCCATTTTAAAAGGCAATGTGAGTCAGCCCGTGCTTAATACGATGGACATAAGTATAAATACAGCTGCGTTTACTGCTCTGGTGCTTTGCGCCCTAATGGCGGAGTTTCTTGTGTTTTAACAATTATTAAACAAGTTCGTAATCCGTTTTTAACGGTAATGGATATAATGAGGTTTATAGTCAGCCAGTTAGCCGCCCACTTGCAAGTAACTGGTCAGGTCATACAACAATGTGAAGGACGAAAATAAGACTGCATGATGCCCACCGGAGCAGCTAGACCAAAAAGGAGGTGGTGGGACGACGTTTGGACGCGTTCTGCTTGGGTTGCAGCGCCGAGTGGAGGAAAAGGGGGGGAGGTCTTTGCCCAGCAGTGTTACCTACAGAGGCTAAGGAAAAAAAATAGACATTGCGCGGTCAAAACTGAACCCAAACTATATTTTCGAAGGTGTTTAAAGGTGCTCTTACACGAGCAATAAAAATTGCCGAATTGCCGGAAATTCGGGGCAATTTTGACGTCACGGCCACTTCAAGCAATTCGAATATTGCTTAAAATGGAGCGATTGTTGCTCCGGTATAGCGCCATTCTGGCCCCATAATTGCCGCAACTCGGGAAACTAGGCAATACATTCATACGCGAGAAATTCAGTGGAGCAAATTGTAGTCGGCGATATGGAGCAACATGGAATGAATGGAGCAATTCGAGAAATAATTTCCGAAATATTGCCGCAATATCTATAAATTGCCCCATATTGCTCAATTAATTTCGGCAACGTGTCGCCGGGCAATAATTGCCCGTAAAATCGCCCGTGTAAGAGCGCCTTAACAACCAGAGGGCCTAGCGCAAAACGAAAACGAACTTCGTTCGTGTATCTCCCTCTCTGTCGCACTTGCTAGTTCGAGCGACGAAGACGGATTCACGCGAACGGTTCGTTTTCGTTTCGCGGTAGGCCCTCAAAACAGCTACCGCGAAACGTCCATGTATCTCGTATTCTTTCCCACTTGCATATTCTAGCGACTGAGAGGGCGTTTGGCGCCGCTCTGGGTGAGCACTTGACGAAACATAACCCCTAATTGTGTTATTAGATGATATATGCTTGTTCAGTGTTTTTTGCATGTTTTCTTTTGGATCGTTCTCTTGCAGCTTAGCTTTTGTGTCTATTTGAAACTACATAGTTGGCGAAATACTTTACATTGGTTCAGTTCAGTTGCAGTACTTTTTGGGTCGCTCCCCATTGCAAAAGTCACTGAGGTAGAAATACTCATGATGTGTTCCAGCATTCTCCAGAAGTTACACCAGATGAGCACAAAATCTGCTATTTTGGATTCCAAATGAGAGCGATTGTTTTAATTTATGTGTGAAATAAACTCCTTTAACATCGTGCACCTTTTCGTACCAAGCCGAGTGCACTAACCGGCGATTTAGAAACAACAGTTACCATACAGGTTTAGCCGATCGCAGCAATTTGCTACTGTGGCGTTTACGTATCTCGGTTTTGTATCTCATAAATTATACGTTACGAGCCCTTTGAGATAGATACATTATACATTAGATGAGATTTAACGAACGGGTAACCGTAAGGGTTCTTGTTAAGTCCTGTTAGGTATCGATAAAGCTTGGTTAGAACTAGGAACATACTAACACACTCCTAGATTACTCTCTAGGGAAATGACCTTCGAATTTTCCGATGAAACCGCGCCAAATTGGTGTGCTTGAGACATCGGGAAGTGAAAAGCGGAATCATAGCCTCGTGTTAAAGGGAACGAAAAACCATAGAAGTCTAAGTAGCGCCGCAAAATGGCCCCACAGAATGGGTGCCATTGCCATTATGCGGGGTTGGGGGCGGGGTGTTAAAACGATGCCAGGCAGCTGTTTAGTTCGAATAAGCGCATACCGGGTTTTAGGCACGTGTTTGGGTAGAAATTTGTAAGGAGCTCGCCTTCTATGGTTTTTTCGTTCGCAGGTACAGTATCGTAAAATCCATTTTCAATGTAAGTTCACTTTTGCTACTGAAGAAAACTACTATTTGATTTCTACTCAACCTAAGCCATCAATTAAACTTCTACTCATTAAAATACAGAATCTGGTGGAACCCCCGTGGTGGAAAAGTGGCTATTCTTTTGGGGCGAAAGAGTTGCTATTTAAAATGAATGAGTAGATAGGGATATTAGCGGTTATTTAAATTACGGTAAAACCAGTTAACAGGGCTTGGGAGTAAAGATATTGAAAAGATTAGGAACCACACACTCTGTTTCTGTTACTGTGACTTTTAGTATTTCGTAGGTAGAGACGGTGGACTGATGACCGGGTAAAGGTCGCAGCAGTGGACGTCTTTCGGCTGATATGATGATGAAATTACTATTTATAACCTCTATCTATTCTCTGATTTTCGGAAAGGAGCACTTGACTTTACAGCGACCTGAGCGAATTTGCAAAGTTCTGGGATCACGAGTGCCCTTTCAAGTTAAAACCATTCCACAGACTTGTTTTGAAACATTATCTACAGCGGCCGGGCGGAATCATAGATCATTTAACATTCCGTTGAAGGACGAGTCGAATTTCCTCCGATTTATACTCGTAGTTTACGTAGTTTGTTGTGTAGCTTCAAGCAGTGTGCATGCTTTTTCCCACCGCACCGCTCGCCGTCGGCAGGGCATTCATCCTCACACCCTGGAACCTAAATGGTCGCGAGGTCAGAGAAATTTCCTCCCTCGGACGCTCCGGTTGTTGAATGAGGCCGAGGTTTTCCCGAGGGCCTTCAAAAAAGGAGTGTATAAATTCTTAAAGGGTCGGCAACGCGCATGTAACACCCCTGGAAGCCCTGGAGTTGCAAGAGTCCATAGGCTACGGTAACCACTTACCAACAGGTGGGCCGTAAGCTTGTTTGCCACCGAACTGGTATAAAAAAAAACATACAGGTATTTGAGCCTGGTTTTGAAAATGGGCAGCTTGGTTCCCCGGTTTAGTCCGGTTTTGAGAACGGGTTATGGATACGGTTTAGGTCCGGTTGGATTTTGGGCAGGGAATGAGGGTAGTAAATGACGAGGGTAGATACACTCGTTACAGTCAGCGATATTTTAAATATAATTCGCCTTTGGCTGTTTGGCTAATTGGCTATAGGACGTTTGTGTATTCTACAATTTAGTATTTCTCTACTTTTCTAGTCACGTTTTTAAGTATTAACGGTAGTTTTATAAGTAGCTACTATTTAGTATTGATTACTGTATTTACGAAATTTTGCGCAAACCTGATTTGATAGGCAGAGGATGTGTCAACGAAAGTAGTCTAAATTCGCAAGTTAGTAGATAGCTCATGCATATGTATTGCGTCCAATCAATTCCTTAACTTATGCAGAAGGTGACTGAACTCGTCGCTCGACATATCACCCAATAAATTAACCCAAGATAGCTCGACTTTGACCTAAACTACCTAAAGTCAAGTTATTAGTACCCGACCAAATAACATCGATCTTTTTGCAATCATTCTCATTATCTTGAGAATAATAAACTACTACTATAAACTCATCTGTTCTGATAAGCTTGTTTTTCACGAGTCTACGAAAATATGCAGACAAAATAATCAGGAGGCACCGCTAAATTATTTGGGTAGCTGTAGATAGTGAAAACGTGCTTCTAAGTATCTAAACGGGAGATTAATTCACGTTTTGCTTAGGAATTTCGTCTGCCAGAAATATGGGAGATCATGCCGGTCTCGTATTAGTCTCTATAGCCACCAAAAACGTGTCCTTAGCAATGTTTGAATCGTCTGAAATAGACGCAAAGGACTATGATGTCTTTTTGCTGCTTTAGTATGCCAACAGACTTAGAAGTAATGAACCAAAATACCCTCACATTTCAGAAGCCTCCAGAAATGTAATCCTAAATAATCCTAATCTACCTACTCAACTCTCAGGAACAAAAGGAACATTCAGTTTTCTTGTCTAATCTAACAATCAAACCATGAAAAACTTGGTCACAGTTCCATCCAATAAGCCCAAAGTTTTGTCCTTTTACGACAACATTATTCCGACCTTATTCAAATAAGATTCCTATAAGAATCGGACGTAATAAGATTCCCTATCGCTCGATCTTTGTTTCACTGTAGTTGCTCGCTTCCTTAAATATTCAGAATTCGTTTACTCAAGTACGAAAGATGTCATAACAAGGAGGGAGATAAAAGGAAAGGGTAACAAAAGGAGGGGGAGGGAAGCCTTGAGCAATACGGCGGTTCATACGTTTCGCTCGTATTTAAAAGGCGTGGGTAGGGTAGGGCTAGGGTATGGGGTTTTTCTTACCTGTTTTCGCTTGAGCGCGAGTTTGAGAGGCACGAGGGGCTGCGGCTCGTCGCTCGCGTCCAGCGCGTCCAACAACGCCGCACACTTCTCCTTGTCCTGCTCCTCATCTGCCACTAGCAAGAACCGACGCCACCGCGCCGAGTCAAAACCCCAGTGGCAGGTCCTGTTCTCGGTGGCGTGCGAGTGGCACACGAACCGCCTCGGGCTGTACATCGCCCGGCACTCTAAACATTGCACTAGGTTTAATTCCGACGAGAATATCCCGCGGCTGCCGCCGAAGCACTCGTGGTAGACGCGGTAGCCGGGCAGCTTGTGCGGACGAGACGCGTGCGGGGTGTGCAGCAGCGCCGCACACAGCCTTTCCGCATCCGTCTGCGTGATCAGCCCGCACGAGGGCGCCGAGCGAGGCAGCACACTCGTGGACTTGAGTTCGTGGAGCTGCTCGGGCGTGCAGCGCGAGCAGTAGATCTGTAGCTCATCGCACACTCGGTTGATCTGCTCGAGCGTGAAGTCCGTCAGCACGGACGTGAGGATCTGCGGCAGGCACAGCCGCCGCTCGCCGCCCACGCTGAAGCAGGAGATGGGCTCGCCTTCCAGCTTGGTCTCGCCGCGCACGCCGCGCACCCGGTCGGGCGCCAGCAGGATGGGCGGCGCGGCGGCGGCGGGCGCGGGCGGCGGCGGCGCGGGCGGCGGCGGGCTGCCGCGCGCCGGCCGCGGCGCGCCCGGGCCCTGCAGGCTCCGCGGCGCGTGGGCCTGGTACGTCTTCAGCACTGACGTAATGTGAGGGGTCACTACATCCATGGTACTCCGCGAGCGACGCGCATGTCACGAGCTACCGCGCGCCGGCCGCGCCGCGCTCCGTCCGCGGCCGAGACATGTCTGCGAGTGCCGTCGCGGCCGGGCGAGCGCGCGCCCCGCGCCGGCGTCTCCGCCCCGTTGCCGAACGCACACCCGTGCAAAAATACGCAAATAAACTCTTCACATTTCGTAATTATGAGTTGTTTAAACTCTATATTCATGTGACACGGTTAGCACGTCAGGTTAGCGCGCTCGGATACGCTTTTTCGTATCGAAACACTTTGGGAAAGGTAAACGGAATGGTACGTAATAGATGCGGGCGAGTGAGACGGGGGCGTGGATTCCGCCGACCGGCCGCAGTCAAAGCAGCAGACGGAGACTACTGGAGAGTCTAGCCGGCCCGCGCCCCCCGCCCCGCACCCCCCGCCCGGCGCGTCACGTGACCGACCTTCCCGTCAAAATATCCAGAATGGCGGCGCGAGCTGCGCCCGCCCGCAACACAGACTAACGAGCATGCAGACTGGCTCAACTCTACAAACACTCTACCGTCGCACAGAGAATACCATTTTTTATCAAATTTTCTAGAGTATAACGTACAAGAGCTGCAAACATAATAATTTACCATCCGTGCCAAAATAAATTTGCGTTGCGTAGCGTTGGTAAATAGTAAAAACATATTTACAGTACATATGGTGCTACTTTCCCGCACTAGTGCGGAACTCGTGTCGATTTAAAACACTCCCTACGGTCGTGTTTTAATTTATCACCACTCGTTGCGAATTTCCTATTTTCGGCACTTGTATCGTAAATAACTATTATAGGTCACATTTAAAATACTCAGTTCATAATATTAGGTTTACATTATATTACATTGGGTGATGTGTTAGGGTCAACGGGTTGGTTATTTGCATAAGCTGACCGTGTAACACGCTAGGTCAATTAACATTGTCTTCAGTTTTTTAGAGAATACTGCGTTGCTTTTTGCCTCTTTTATGTTTAGGGGAACATGGTTATATATGCTCGTTCCGACATAGTGTTTGTCATACAAAAATTTTACCAAAAATATAACTAGGTATATTTATTGACAAATTTACGCTTCTGCATAATGGCGCTCTATAAAATCAAATGCCAAAGTAGATATTTAAATACAACACAAATGTAGTAACTCATGAAAATATCAAAGTAGGTAAGTCAGTTATTCCAAAACTATATCTGTTAGGTTATTTTGTTGGTGTGACTACATTATTTATAATATTGTCATCGGCTGAAACAGGTCATTGTTATCGTGACCCGGCCTATATTGACGTCACTCCCATGATTTAAATGTATCAGAATAAATTTAATTTGACACGTTCGATGACTAAAAGGAACATGGTTTGAATTATAATAATATTTTATGTATGTACAAATCTGCTTATAGAATTTTATTACCATTATAATAAATTATTCATTATTTTTTGCATTAAAATCTAATCTCGTTTTTACTGTTCCGTCTGGAATCTAAAAATAAATTTCACGTCAAATTTCTAACAAAAATACGCCTAGTAACTATGTATTATTTTTTTACAACTTGTTTGGTTAAATTGTGATTAATGTATGACTGCTATCTGTCTCAGATCCAAACTTTGGCTACTACTAAGTAATAGAATGAGAATTGTCTATACAATTCCCTGGGCTACCTACAGTGTAGTAGGATAAGGTCATGTACCCTAAGCTCCTAAGCTTTGGGAGGCGATTCTCATCGCTCCTTTGTTTATTGAGAATTGTGTCTCGTGTCGAATCGTGTTTCTGGCCGGTAGGGTTAGGGTTAGAATTAAAGGCTGGTTCCACTAAATCACTGTGTAGGCTTTTCACAGTTTATACTAGCTAATTATCAGGACAAAACATAGGATATTCAGCGCCCGTCCGCCGCGCCGCGCGGACGCGCTCCGGCCGACCACCTGCGCCGAACCGTAACCACACCAGGCTGTCATCATGCTGTCATGTGTCATGTCAATGCGCCCATCTTGGATGGCGTTATTTTGAAGCAGATGTTCCCATCTTTTTGGAAGAAGGTCACGTGGGTCTGTTGTTTACCTGTATTTTCGCGGCTCGGTACTAGTAGGGGGGGACCTTGCACTGTCGGTTAGGTACGGCAGTCTGGGAACCCCGTAGAACGTGCCGGGCTGTGGGGGTGCGGTTGGACTCTGGGCCTGCTGGGACTGTCGTTTGGCTATGTGCTCGTGGCTCGGTATTAGTAGGGGGGGGACCTTGCGCTATCGTTTATGTTCGGCAGTCTGGGAAACCCGTAGAATGTACTGGGCTGTGGGTGTGGGTGTGTGGCTGGACTTTGGTCCCGCCGACTGGATGTTCATTTTGGAGGATGATCTTGCTTCCTTCTCGGACTGGACAAATAAACTGGCCCTCGTCAATCGGGTGCAGTTTCGACGGTATTCGGTACTGGGGGACCTTGCGCTGCCAGTCATGATTCGGCAGTCTGGGAATCCTGGGAAATTGCTGCGCTGCGGGGGTGCGGCTGATCTTCGTGTTCGTCGGGACTTCGCGCAAGAGATGGGGTGCTTCACTGCGTGGCCCTGCGTCCTGCGCGTGTTTACCTGCGTGCATCTCGCCGGGAATCACCACTGCAGCCAATTATGATGGCTGTGGGAGCGGTGTAAATTGCACCGTCAGGCCACGCCCCCTGCGGCGGGGGGGTAGTGTGCCTCCGGGTCGCCTCGTCTGTCAAGAAAGAAGAGTAATAAAGGAACTCTAGCACTCTAATGTTTTGTGCCTTTCATGTTTTTTTTTAATTTTAAATAAAGTTATTAGCCTTGATAGGTTAGTTAAGTTTTGTTTTGAGCGTTGGCCTTCTGCCGCGCTAGCACTGGCTCATGGCGGTGCTTTTGTCATGGGCAATTAGTTAAGGGCCCCTTCGGGGCCCAACTTAGGAAGCTGGAGGAATAAAAAAAAAAGAGACAAAACAGGACATTTTCCCGTGTGACAATGACAACTTGTCAATCTAAATCGGTAGCTGATAGAAAACGAATATTATCCAAAGAGTTTTGTTGCTAGGCAAAACGCCACGAAGCTAACAGTAAAATTGCGGCAGCCCTACTGGATACGTCGTACAAGCTTTTTAAATTTGGATTTGTATGGTAGTTTACACATACAAATCCAAACATTCTAATTATAAAGACCACCAATATTTTAAGAAAAATAAAGTATACACCCATTTATATTTACAGGGTCGATGCGCCAGGTAACGACGACATAGAGTCACCTAATTTTGTCCAGCTAATATCATATCTATACAGGGTGGAATCTTGTACGTGATCCAAAATAGCAAAATGTGAATCTATCCATGATTCTGAGCAACTTTTATTATGGGACCAACTTTGTGTTATGCCAAAAAAAACACACCTGTTCATACATTCTTGTCAGTCTAAAATGAGCAGACTTAATGAAATAGTTGGATTTTTTTGGCATAACACAAAGTTGGTCCCATAATAAAAGTTGCTCAGAATCATGGATAGATTCACATTTTGCTATTTTGGATCACGTACAAGATTCCACCCTGTATATACAACGTGTTAATAAAATAACGCAAAACCTGAAAACAGTTTGTTCAGAATCGAGCATAGAATGCGAAAAAAATAAAAAATAAATTTTTTGACAAGATTTATTTTTTACATTTGTATGGAGTGTTGGCCGACTGGGGCGACCTGCTCCATACAAATGTAAAAAATAAATCGCGTCAAAAAATTTATTTTTTATTTTTTTCGCATTCTACTCTCGATTCTGAAGAAACTGTTTTCAGGTTTTGCGTTATTTTATTAACACGTTGTATAATATATAATAACATATCAATAAATAGCAATATCATTTTAATAATAATTTTGATTGTCCTGTATTTTATGTGCCTTTTGACATTGTTTTTAATTCTTAGTGATTATTATGACATTTTTAATGTACTTAATGAATGACAATGTGTGATTAATACGAAATAAATGAATATGAATATGAATATATGAATATTATACAAGTAATAAATAACAAATATATGTATATTGATTTTGGTTACCTATAATAGTTAAGTGCCTCTGGAACTGGAACATAAGTTTAATCTGCTCTGCCGTCCCCTTTTTTTTGGGAATAAAGCCGTGAATCTCTTTTCTCACATAAATAAATGGTATTTATATACACAAAAAGAAGAGCATGCACTGCTAGTGGCGGGACGAATTATCTACCGCAAAATTCTGGGACCCACTAGTGGAGAAGATGGCACTTGGAGAATATGTAAGAACCTACAGGTAGAAAATCTAGTATCCGAGCCGTATATCATAGGAGAAACGAAATCCTGAAGACTCCGATGGCTCGGGTACGTAGTCCGCATGGGTGACGATCGTGCAGTCTGGAGAGAGAGGCGTCCTCGGGACGAAACGAAAAAGACGAACGAACTCCGGGTAAACCGGGGGTACTTCTGATTTTTAGTATTTGTTGTTATAGCGGCAACAGATATAAGTACATCATCTGCAACGCATTGCCACGCGCTTTAAAGTGACTTCCATATGAATTGATACCCAAAAAGTCTGATAAACTTATAGTAAAAATATATAAGAAAATGTTAATAGAAGATAACTTACACTCTTAAACATATTGTTTTATTCAGGAAAAACAAACAAAAAAAAGAATAAGACTGAACCACTACATACCATCAAGATCCACAGCGCAGGTTTCGTCATTCCACAGATAATGCATCCACCACAGGTTTCGTCAGTAAAATATAAATACAACACACAATCCGCAACACGCATCGTCAACTAAAACTATAATACATATACATACACACCACCTAGATCCAACCCTATCGTCCTGCGAGATACGTTCCTGGCGCAAACGTCCCAAAAATACTCGCCGCATTGCCGCGTTGGACAGCCAAAGAAATACGTTGCACCAGGTACGCACCAGATCTTGGGTCACAACCCCTATCTCGCAAACGTTTCCCCAAGGCCTGTATAAAACGTTTCGCTTCCACACACCAAGGACCCGCCGTTTCGACAGCGAGAGGGACGAAGTCATAGACCGGTTCCAAGTTTGAATATTTGGTGTGCTTGTGCCTTGCTGCATTTTCTGCAGCACCGCCCGCCACCCGCGTTGTTTGGGCAAGATGCGACACCGCGAAGGTGCTAACACAAGTCGCATCCCACAACAAACTACGCCCTTTCTCCCAAGGAACCAGTGTAAGACCGTCTGGCCTCTTCCCATCCGTCCGACTCAAACCCTGGGGCTCCAAAACGCAGGGTACACTTGCCGACACCATAGCCCGACGAACAATATCATTGATGGTATGGTGCCGAGAGAACCTACCAGCGCTTCGTACACAACTTAGCCCATGATGCCCATTAGACTCCACCATCACCCCACAGACGCAAAGGTGTGGCTCACAAACTTTGCACCCAAGCCTCAAAGCAGCGCCAATCCGCAGAGAATCATCATCTAATAAGGTTCCCAAGTGCGATGAAGGCAATGCATGCAACCAAGCTCCTGATTCGGGCTCAACTGCGGCCTTAAGACGAGCTAACTCCACCCCCGAAGCACCCTCTAGCAACTCGTTACCACTCACTCTTAAACTAATCTTTGTTCTTATTTGTAATAAAATACTAAGTCTAATTTTAAATTTCGATTAGGCAATTTGAAGTCTTAAAATAATAAGATTAAGCCTTATCGCTGGAAATGTAACATATTTTTTTCAAGAAATAAACATTTTTTTTTTTGAGAAAATTTCAACTGTTTAAGTATCACGGTTCATGAGATACAGACTGGTGCCAGACGGACGGACAGCGGAGTCTTAGTAATAGGGTCCCGTTTTTCCCTTGAGTACGGTACCCTAAAAACAGTCATATTAAAAAGATCTTCGCAAGACTATTATTTACTCAATTTCAATGGTTGGTTTTAGTTAGTATAGATAGTTGTAAAGGTTCGTTGAAAAAAAAGAACCAAATAGGTATAGTTCTGTAAAAGGAGAGACACCACTTAAATTACCAACATTTGAACCCACTCTACTATTTTTGAGGTCTTTGCTATCGCGACACGCGCGGGGTGTCGGCGGGGCGAGGGGCAGGTGGTGCGGGGTGCGCGGGACGGCAGCTGCGTCTACTGCGACCGGTCGCCCGCTTCAAAACTGCCGCCATCATTAACATTCAACCCAAATGAAATTCAACCTAGTTGGAACACAATAAGGTACAAATTGCCTTGTCTCAGTTGTTGAAAATTGCGGAACAATTACCTCCATTTGAATTTAAATTTTATTCCATTGCAAAAACGTCGGTTCTTGCTTAAAACTGATTTTAAAAGTGCGTTCTAAACTTGAACGTGTAATCTTGGTAGAGTTCGCACCTGCCTGGCTGAATCTCTCTGTATGACCGGCGGTCACGTAATCTGGTTCGCGCGATGCATTTTCAACTTTGAAGCCGTAGGATTAAGTCTCATATTTGCGTAATACTAAACGCCCTGTTTTAGTCTGGGTCAAGTCTGATCAGCACGTCTAGCACACGACGGCCGCGACATACTCTCGATTTTTATCGCACTATACCTCTTGTTCTAAGTGTTCTAATAAGAGAGAGACGGATAGTGCGAGAAAAATCGAGAGAGCTCGCGCGCCGTCGCGTGCTAGCCGTGCTGTATGTTATTGTCTGATATTTGGGTGCTTGGATCATTGCTATAACCCGTTAAATATTTTATGAATAATTTATGAGTTATTTTAGTCACACCTTAGAGGATAGTTACCTACTACCTCTTCTTTTCCGATAGTTAGTCGTCAAATCTTTCAACAGTTAAGTTCGCTTTTCAACTCTTACTTATTTACTTGTAAATGTAATGCGGTTCAATACTGGTACAGTCGACAACACAGCTAAGTGACCATCGGAAATCTAATCTGACCTTAAGTGCATTGTAATAAGGTTCTAGGTTTTCACGGTATGGTTAGTTAGGTGTGTTGCTGTGTGTACAACACTTTCTTGGCTGCTTGTACCTATGACGCTGTAAGAGGAATTCACCTTGAGTCCAAAATAGCGGGCCATTTTCGACCCCCTGTAACTTCGTTGTGGAAAAAACTAGAAACCTACATTTTAAGTGACCAAAAGCGTAGCTAGTATATTTTTAAACGACATTAAATTCGAACCAATAGTTTAATTATGGCAAGTCAAAGTTCCTCAATTTGGTCACTGACTGACTCACTGACACACCGATCATCAAAATTCTAAGGTACTTCTAGCAGACCTACAAATTTGAGAGTTTGCATGCGGTTAGTGTTAGGTGTACAATGCACTAGAAAATTATACAAACGTTATTTGCGGTTGGTGAAATAACATGTCCATACAAAGTCTATGCCAAAATACTTCCAGTTGCATTCATAATAATTTGTAAGTATTGATAACACAATCCTACAAAAATAAGTGAGATCCCATAGAAAAACATGCCATGTAAAGAGTAGGCCAAGTCTCGAAATTCTCCCATCGTACAAAGTTGTTTCATATTTTTGTTTAGCAAGGCAATAAAGAATGCCTGACTTGGCTCTACATCACACAATACTTCATAGGTTTAGGTATGTAAAAATTAATCAATGCAGTAAAGTTGTGTGATTCCCAAGTTACAACATTTTATCAATCGATCAAATAAAAATTAATAAGAATGTCTGACTTCGCTCTACTTAATATCTCACAACTTTTTACGGCGCATGAGTTTCGAGACTTGGCCTGGGTACTTTTTACATGGAATGTTTTTATGGAATATACCTACTAGATTAGAACACAAAAAGCTATTTTGTGCAGCATGAAGTAATAAGAATGGAAAAAAGTTTTAATGTATAGGTACCTTAACAAGATTAAAATTATTTGAAATATTTTATGAATTTCATCGCTGATATTTATTTTGAAGTAGGTATATAGTTTATATAGTCACTTGGAGGCATGATCTGTACAAATAGAAGAGGCAAAATGATTGAACACATACGGCACGATAGCATCTTTTTGAATATCAAAATCGAAGGAAGGGAAGAGTCAGACATAATTACGCCAGCCAATTAAAAGAGAAGTTGCTGGTTGCTGTCGAGTCGTACGAAGAGGTCAACATTCAGTGGCGGTTACTCCACCGGCAAGAGCCTCTAGCTCTTAATAGTAAATTCTATGTAAAATTTACCTTTCATCCATTAAAAAGATGGGTGCAGATCGTGCCTCTATTTGTATAGGCTATAATCAATTGAGACAAGTAAGGTAAGAAAATAAATTAATTAAATACGCACAACAAAAAGTAGTGGCGCGGGAAATACGACATGTTGTATTTCCCGCGCCAAATAGTATCCATAAGTAACTATTTGCCCATATCTATATTGTAAAAAAAAAGACTTTTCTGCACTGCAATTGAGTTCAATTTAGTATAAATATTTTTTATACAGATCAATCATCAATAGAGAAATTGTCTTCACAGCGAGCCCTTATGTTGCCAGGTGAAATAAACAAAGCTTATATTTTTTTATTTTTCTTTTGTTATGTTGGCTAAATGAGAGGCGTACATACATTTATTTCGTAGCGAAATACAATAATTCTTGTCTAATCTATAACCAAATAAAAA
The DNA here is from genome assembly GCA_947578815.1 of Epinotia ramella. NCBI lineage: Eukaryota > Metazoa > Arthropoda > Insecta > Lepidoptera > Tortricidae > Epinotia > Epinotia ramella. The sequence continues at coordinate 22,565,802 of OX388217.1, forward strand.
TAAAAAAAACATCAATCGTCAATGTCAAGTTAGCCTTCCTTCCATTCGTTTTCTTTTACATTCCATTTTATCAATATAATAAATGTAATCAGTCCTAGTATCTCAATTAAAAGTTAAACATTCGGCTTTAGGCCCGCGTTCAAGTAAGTTGTTTGTTGTACATTATTACATTTACTTATTAGTGAGCGTGGGTGTCTCAATCGGCCTTGAATCGTATTTGCACTATCACACAACAGAAAAGCGGTTATCGCTCTAGCTGATTTAGAAACGTGTATTACAGAGTTTGATGGATCCTTGGGGCAGCGAAATTGTAGAAGCTGTAGTTTCGCCCAAATTTGAAGACAACTTCACGCCCGCTCCTGACTCCGGTAAATTATCTGATTCTGCCGAGTATCTCGCTATTTTAGGTATTTATCATTAAATAAACATGTTAATTAGTATTTAATAGATGTCACTATTAGTTTTAGAACAGGTTCGGGTTGATTGCACCACAAAAATGTAACAATATGCACCATGGTTTACAATTACGATCGGTAACTGATACTGTTGCCTACGGTTGCGATTTTAGCGGTTTCCGCCAGTTTTAGCCTCATTTTAGCCTCGGCACTACTCCAGACTGTTGTAACAAAAAATATTTTTTCGTTTTCAGAGCGTAAATTGAAGTCTATTCGAGCTAAGAACAAAGTGGTGGAAGATTTGGCGGCATATCGTGCGGATTGCATCGAGCGGTTGATGCGAGAGGGCTGTGACCTGGACCCCGTCATCGGCGACACAGAGGAAGACCAGCTCATCGAAGAAGAACCTCAATAGACTAAAACTGTAAGTAACCATGGCTTCTTCTTCGTCAAACACTGTTGATCTCTCTGGGCCAACTTATTGCGTGCTGAGCGGCGCTTCGCAGGGCATCGGCCGGGCTATAGCTGTGGAGATGTCTAAGCTTCTCGGCCCGAAGTCCTTGATGCTCTTGTTGGCGCGGAATAAAACAGAGCTGGGTGTTACAGCAAGCCTGTGTGAATCGGAAAAGGTAAAAGTAATCATCCACTCTGTAGACTTGTCGAAAGCATCCACTGATGAAATGGACAACATTCTGACCAGCTCTCTAGAAGGACGGAAAGTCACTGACTTCAACACCGGCCTGATTTTCCACAATGTTGGATCCCTCGGAAACTTGGCGGTGGAAACCTACCGGATGGAGAACACAGATGAGCTGAGAGACTACTATGACTTGAATGTTTTTAAGGTTATTGCTTTGAACACCCAATTCTTGAAGATCTTTGAAGAAATTGAAGACAGGGTTGTGATCATTAATATTACGTCTCTGTGCGCTATAAAGCCTATGAGCGGCATGGCCTTTTACTGCAGTGGTAAAGCAGCTCGGGAGATGTATTTCAAAGTGCTTGGGGAAGAGAAGAAGCACATTCGAGTGTTGAACTACTCCCCGGGCCCGGTGGAGACAGCTATGATAGATTATGTACTAGCTGAGGCAGTGAATGAGAATCTCAGAGAGGTATTCACCACTTTTAAGAACCAGGGTACACTCCTGAAGCCGGAGGCGACGGCTAAGAAGTGCATGCGAGTGCTGCAAGCCGGCAAGTTCGCTCCGGGCGAACATGTCGATTATTTTGATGACGAGTAATCTCAGTTGTTATTTAAAACTTGATGTAGGGCTGGAGTTCTGTTACCAACCGAATTAAAATAAATTAGTGCCATGTACACAAATAATTTTCTAGTTTCACTGCAGTAAGTACCACGCTAAACATAATCATAATTGTTACTTAAATGTGTAAATGTCTATTAATGCAAGTTTAGATATTCACTGTTAGGCGTTGGTGTCCTAGTATTGCTGGCTTTTAAGCTTTGTCTTATTAACATGTTGTCAAGTAATATAGCAAACTAATAAAATAAATCAATCAATGTAATGGAACTCCATCTTCACATTGCCTCTGCTCTCTAGTTATATGTAGCTTTCTTACTAATCATCTGCTATATGTACTTAGATTGTTGGTCATATATATATGTAACTACATATCTTAGATTAACTTAGAAACCCCAAGATGTATCTAGTTCCTATTGTCAGAGATTATCATGTATGAGATTTGAATCGTGATTTACCATACATTGCATTCATATAATAGTTAGTAGTGAAGTACTCTTAGCTCTGGGTTTCCTGTGAACTTTTGACCATCTTAACAACAAAACACTAAATTAACACATTTTTAACAACAATACTTCAAAATTTTTCATCCCATCAGTGAAAAACCATGGTCAAAAGGTTACAGGCAAACATATTAGTTATTCATTGCAAAAGTTGGAACTGTTTTATTTTTGTTAAGTTTTCTACAATATGTTAAGAGTTTTATTTTGTTAAAGATCTTTCTTGTCAATTCTTACTTAATAGTACCTATGACAATATTCTGTAAGTTTGTAAAACATTAGGCTAGCCGACTTCAAAAACATATGGCAGCTTTTCTTTAATAGTACTTTTATATGGATTGATTAAAGTCGCCTTGCTAGCGAGTTGATTTCACGTATGCAATTGATAAATTGATTTAGACTTTTTTGCTATTCCTAGCAAGGAACTCGTGTTAAAAATGTATTTACTATGTTGAACTCACTGTTAGGCAAATGTTTTTTTTCTATTAGACTGCCATACAGTTGTATATTGCATTTCTTATGCTTCGTAAATAAAAGAGATACTACATAAATATAACCAACCTATCAACTACATATTTTCAATGTCACTTACGTTACATACATTTTATTACCACGGTATTATAGTCTACTTAATATTAGTTTTATCGTTTAATTTTTGAAGTCGGTTAGTACTAAATATGCATATATTTTGGTGTAATATTTAGTATGACGATAATTTATAGTTATAAATGCCCCAGGCATTTGAGCGAGAAGGTCCCAACTGAAGCCAGCCCAAATTGATTCTTACACTACTTGGAATAGAGTTGCTATTTATTCCTTTAAAAGCAGTTGAGACCTTACTATTTCCTTGATACATTCCAATCTGAAATATGAACTTGTCAATTTCATGTAACCTTACTATACATGTATGTGTATCTTATGAATGCAATTCATATAATATAATAAATGCTTGAATCGACATGTGTTTTTGTACCCTGATTTCCATTTTATTTTATATGAGTTACATTCATGTTTCTGACCTAAGGCTATCTGCTTTTGTACAATATTGCACCTTATGAAGCTTACCGCCTAGGCAGTAAGATTCATAATTGTATACGTTTAGGCGTGACCCCTCTAGTTTAAAATGATCTAATCAGAAGACAAATAATTACAGTTGATAATTTGGCTATCGCTTGGGTTTATGAATCGTTTTATCACATTATTTACTCTTGCTCATGACCAGACGTAGGATTCCAGAGGGCATAATTTTATGACAGGTAGGTTGTTCCTATATCGATAAACTCAATTATTACAAGCTTTTATTTAACTTGCCCTGTTAGTATGTAGGTATGTTAGTATGGGACAAATCTTGTGAGTTAAATTTGACCCACTTCCCGGTGACCGATTGAGCTGAAATTTTGGGTATAAGTATAGATTGGATGACAATTCAATATGTATTATGGTTCGTTCGGTTCGTCTAGGCAAAATACTAGTGTATTTACCAAAATACACCACCACCAGGGTGGAATGTTCAGTTTTGTCATTCTTAATTTTAGGGTATATTTTAATTATATTGTGGCAACACACTAGTATTAGAAGTTATTTTAACTGTTGTGTTGGTCACATTATTACCCCCACTCCTAACCGTTAATCGGTCTGTTAGCTTTCGAATCTCGAACAGAGAACAACCCTTTTGTAGCTGTCGTTGAAAAATAGTAAAATTTAAGGTCACCACTAGCTAGAGTAGTAGTAGATTTGTGTCTAGTATCAGTGAAGTGAGTTTGGAGGCTGCCGAAGGCTTTTAGACGTTATCTGAGCTGACACCGGAGGTAAGAGTTAAGTAAGCTTGGTTCAGGTGCACTGGAGACTTCAACCGACGGTGCTCTGCTTGCGACGCCAAAGATCCTGTGTTCCACAGCTCCAACCGACCAGGTATGACCGACGAACCACTGTTTTATTATTCATTTTAATATACTTGAAACACTTCGAAATTCCCCAGAAATACCAATATTCTTGTTTCGCCCGCGACCCCCATATTTCTCGTTCTCATTTACAGTCCGCTATTGTCGTTAATCTCACAGTCGATAATTGAGTTTATCGATATAGGAACTCCGTACCTGTCATAAAATTATGCCCTCTGGAATCCTACGTCTGCTCATGGCCGAATAATTGAAGAGGACCGCCAATATCTATACAATCTCGCGTTAATAAAAGCCCGCTTCGCTGTAGCTAGTTTCACTATAGACAGGGTCTCTGTATAGATGAGATTAGTCAATGTGGCAACTTTCTATAAAACTGTCTTTGTATTTGGAATCTTCCATCTTTAACGGTAGAGATTTTCGAATGGACTAAAATAAACTGAAATAATGTCAAGTAAACCATTAATTTCGAGCTTTACACAGGATTCGAAATTATCAAGATAATAACGCTTCTTGGATAATTTATCGGATAATTATCACCAGTATAAGAACGAATGACACTCGAGTTCGCTCAACTTTGCATAATCCGAACTGAATTCTTCTTGTAAGGGGAATCCCCCCGGCGCGGCACGACACTTCTTGCGTTCGGATAGACGCAAGTGCGGAAATACACGTTCGAATACTTCGAATATAGTTCACTTTCACGAGCGCAATTTTTTGTTATTATATCAATCGATAATTATCCGTCTGTTATTATTACGATAATTATCATGATACAATACAACAATAAATAAATAAATAAATAATAATAAATAAATATTAGGGGACAATCTTACACAAATCGACCTAGTCCCATAGTAAGTTCATTAAGGCTTGTGTTATGGATACTAGACGACGATATATATAATATATATAAATACTTAAATACATAGAAAACTTCCATGACTCAGAAACAAATATTCATGCTCATCACACAAATATTTGCCCTTACCGGGATTCGAACCCAGGACCTTCAGCTTCGGAGGCAGCGTCACTACCCACTAGGCTAACCGGTCGTCAAAACAATACAAATACTCTTTATTGCACACCTCACACAAACAAAGCAGTTGAAAAGAGAAACAATACAATAACATATTATCATGATAATTATCATTTCGAACCCTGGCTTTACATGTTGGCGCCTTCTATAAGGAGCTTTGTCGTTGGGTCCGTAGGTGGCGCTATTGAGTTGAGCTGATGTCTAAATGTCATATGAAATGAATGGTACAGATAATTCTGTATAATGAAACTAACTACAGCGGGTTTATTGTTTTAAAAGGACGCGTCATCTTGATTTTGGGTGGGTTTGCGCCAAACCGTCTGTAATGGTAAGCGGTGTTAAGAGTCCACAGTAAGCTCGGTCGAATTTCACCTTCCCATACAAACGGAGTTTCGTTCTCATTTTAGAACTACGTGTTGGATTGTGACGAAACTTTGCATATACAATAACATGAGGTATATACAGTGTGTGTCTACAACCCTGGCTTTTCTTAATGGAGGTTAATATAACGTATATTTATAATGTAACAATGACATTAATTTAATTAATAAACTAGATCTCAGACTTCGTTAACTTTCTAACAAACGTTTAATTGCCAGCAATGTACAGCAAAGTAAATTGACAAGTAAGTGTAAGTGACAGCTCGTTATAATTTGTTTAGTACGGCGTCATACACCTAGTCCATTGAAGGTTTGTATTTTGGAAAATTAATTGCGCAGTTAATTTACATAATTATGATTTACTAATACGTGCAAACAATTGTTAACGAAGCATATTATCATCAGTCTTTATAAAAGCCCGGGTCGTAGACACACACTGTATATGCCTGTAATTAGTTTATATGGTTCCAGTTTACACTTAAATTCGCTGTATTTTTTTTACTTTGTTATCTGAAGCTACATAAACTAATTATAAACCTGGATATACCTCATGTCATTGAATATGCAAATTTTTGTTACAATCCAACACGTAGTTTTAAAATGAGAGCGTAACTACGTTTGTATGGAGAATCGAGCTTACTGCGGACTCTTAAATAAAATCTAAATAGATGGAAAGTTTGTATGGAATGACAGCTGCCGGCGCTATATTTAACTTTGATTGGTCTGTAACCGTAAGTTGGTGCAACTCGCTGTTATTTGTTCATGTTCTTGATATAGGAAGTTACTAAGGGTTCGATTCCCGGTCTTTAAACTTAAATTTGTATGATGCGACTACTTCGTTAAGTACTGCACTCTATATCAGTTTATTTATTAATTGAACAATGAATTTTTGACAGATACTTATTATATATTTGACACCTCACATGCTTGACAAGACAACAGATCCTGTCAGATATAAGGAAACAGCTTCATATCACAATAAAAGCTTGTACCAAAAATGTCATTTTTGTCAGAAACTTATTATATATTTAACACCTCACATGTCTTTGTCCATTCATGAGCGCTCGTGGTGAAGGATGTACCAATTATATAAGCTACTTCGTACTACTTGACAAACTTCAGAACTGAATTTTTTACATTTTTGGTACATTCTCAATATCACTACAAATAGGATGAATCAACTTTTTTCTCTGACTAGTATCAATAATTCGTATTCATATTCATTTATTATTGTCTCCTGGCTAATACAGCATAACTACAAGAAATGGTTGATTGACCGTAAAAATTTCTTCGCTAATACTATCGCTAGGAAACAGTGATAACCTAGATAAATTCGTTATTACTGGGATCGAAGGCATAAGCCAGACACTGTACAGATCGAATTCGCGCAGGCCTTGACATGACAGTTCGCGACGTCAGTCCGCCACAGACAAGAAGAGGAGACACGTCATTCGAGGACTGCAGTGGCGGGTTTACCTAGAGTGCAGGGGGTGCGTTGCACCCGGGCGGACGGTCCTAGGGGGCGCCGAGCGCCACTCACGGGGCGCCACTCGCCTCGACTCGGGCGCTAGCGCGCGCTAGAAGGGGTGCTAGAGGGCGCTACGGTAATGATTGCACCCGGGCGCGGCATGGGCTAGAGACGCTTCTGCGAGGACATGTTCCAGGGACCACGATCAGCAATGAGGAAACCTACAGGAGGACACTCGCCACCTTATTCATAATAAATATTAATAATAATAAATAAATATTAGATTCAAATAGCACGTAGAACCGATGGCCGTTGGGGCGGAAAGGTTCTCGAGTGGCGACCACGTACCGGAAGGCGCGGCGTGGGTAGGTAGGTGATGACCTGGTAAAGGTCGCGGGAGTCCGATGAATGCGGGTGGCGCAGGACCGGGCACTTTGGCACTCTTTGGGGGAGGCCTATGTCCAGCAGTGGACGTGTTTCGGCTGATATGATGATGATGATAATGAAATATTAGGACACCATCTTACACAAATGGAATTAGTCCCACAGTAAGCTCAATAAGGCTTGTGTTATGGGTACCAGTCGTCGATATAATTATATATCACTACATAGTATAAAACAAAGTCGCTTCCCGCTGTCTGTCCCTATGTATGCTTAGATCTTTAAAACTACGCATCGAATTTTGATGCGGTTTTTTTTAATAGATAGAGTGATTCAAGAGGAAGGTTTATATGTATAATATAGTACCCGTGCGAAGCCGGGGCGGGTCGCTAGTAGTTATATATAACAAACTCTGTCAACTAAAATTGATTTTGTACCTTTCTCTCAAACGCAAATGTCAAAGTGACGGATTTTATTATTTGAATTTATTTGAACTGCATTTTAGCTAATATGTGTTTGGTGAACGTTTATGAATAATATTATAAAGAAGTGAAGTAGGGATCAATTTGTGGCACTGCTCATGCAATAAAAAAACCGGCCAAGTGCGAGTCGGACTCGCGCACGAAGGGTTCCGTGCCATTATCTGTAAAAACGGCATAAAAATCATGTCAACAGACTTCGATCACTTCGACTCGCACTTGGCCGGTTTTTTAGTATTTGTTGTTATAGCGGCAACAGGAATACATCATTTGTGAAAATTTCAACTGTCTAACTATCACGGTTCATAAGATACAGCCTGGTGACAGACAGACGGTGGAGCTTCAGTAATAGGGTCCCGTTTTTACCCTTTGGGTACGGAACCCTAAAAATTGTCTCGAGTACACACAGTGGTCCTTTAGGATGGACATAGGCTAGATTTATACCGCGGGCTTCACCTTTCTTTGTAATAGGTAGGCGGTGCCGCGGGGTCAGCTAGTACTGAATACAAATATGGATAGTGCTGAATTAGCTGTCTTGGGAGTCAGGTTAACTAGCCGAGTAACCAACAAACATTCATATACAGTCGGCTGAGAAAGTGGTATACCATTCTTGAACTAATGCAGAAATAATACCTGGCCCCGTAGCATGGATGGCGTTATCACGCGATAAGTGACAGGATAGAGCTTCCGTCCCTGGCTGACACCGTTCGATAGAACGAGACGACGCGCCTATCCTGTCACTTATCGCGTGATAACGCCATCCATGCTACGGGGCCTAGACTCCAAAAGTGGTAGATAAGATAACTAATCTGGGCTGCTGTACAATTTGTAAAGTATACGGTAGGTAACATCATTAATATGGAATAGAAACTAATTTATTGTATACCACAATAACACCAGACCACAATTTCGTTCTCCTAAACACCACACAATACATTTAACCTTTTCAACGCCAAGAGCCACTAAAGTGGTCGAGGCTGTCGGGCCCACCACGCCAACAACCCATAAAAAGGTCGGAATAAAGTTGTACTTTGATCATGAATAAAATCTATTATGACCTGCTTTGCTTTATTTTTACTGGCTTAAACTTTTTGATAAGGCAACAGCTCTTGGCGTGTGAATGATCACTTCATTCAAATATGAGAGCGTTGAAAAGGTTAAGGGGCTCCTAGCTCCCAACGACCTTCGATCGGTAACTATCGGTATGGTTCATCGTTATTAACAACAGCGAAGTTTACCGAAATAATATCGCACATTTACTTCAAAACTCAGTTTTCGAGATATAGGTATGGCACCAAACTTTTGCAATTTTACGCCCAAAAACTAGTTTATTGACGTAACTTTTGTGAAAATGGGTTAGAAATAAAAGTCTCTCGTGGGTTGTTAGAAACGTCAACAAGGAACAGTTAGTAGATTCAATATACACGGTGGAATTTAATCGGTGAACAGGAACCCATTTTTCTAATTCAGTAATCGAGGGCGGTCACGTTTATGTAGTACTTAAGTGGAACCAAGTTTTTTTTTATCATAACTAATTTTTAAGTTGAAATTAAATTTTAATTAAAATGTATTGTCACCCTACTAATGGTTTAGTCTGAAAAGTTTAATACCTCTTTTCAAACTATCAGCCATAGAAACTTAAAACATACATGAGCAATAAGCTGTCAATTTGTCATTGTCAAATTCATAACAAATTGCTTCAAATCGTCTGATCTGTCTAGTTTCCCGCCAAAGCCAGCAAGCACTTGACGTATGTACACTTACGAGTAACTTCCCTTCAATAAAAGTAGGGTGTCCATTTATTCAGTCAGTGTACATTTTACCGATGTTAATTAAGTGTGATTAATTAGATTGTGAGCTATATTGCACGAGATCTCACGTATTGGTTTCTGTGTAGATTGATAATTAAGATTTTTGGATTCCTGATCACCGATTAAATTCCACCGTGTATAAAAGTGCATAAACAACATAGGGTCAGTTCGGGTATGTGCGCCACCGAGGAAAATGCGCCCCCGGGGTAAGTGCTGATATTGATTTAAATGACTGAATGATGAATGAGGCGCACTTTCCCCGAACTGACCTTACTAATATTGAAAACAGAGCGTTTTGCGTTTTTTTCCAAAAAAATCTAGTGCAAATGTAGATAAAGGACCTTGGATGGAAGTATTGAGGAAGAACCGATAAGCTTGTGTGCCTTAAATATATCTATAGTTTTGACGGAGTAATATCAACTCAAAACTCGTCGAAACTACTCAAAAAGCGCGTGGAGCCCCCTTAGTTAGCGGCTCTGTGAGCTGTGGAACTCGCGGGCCTGTCTTATTTTAATTATATATTTATTATCAGTAAACTGAAAAGACAAAAAAGCTACCTATCTAATTGCTGAACCAGCGGCGCTACCACGAACTTCGAATGTCGAATTTCGGGTATTTCCATCTCTATCGCACTCCCTTACTCGAGTAACAGGGATGCAGGTATTACGAACTTCGAATTTCGAAGTTCGTGGTAGCGCCGCAGCTCGCAAAATTTCACGAGAATTGGTTGAAAAATGCGACCTAGTAGAGGACAACCCGGACATCATGAATCATCATGAATTTGAATTGTATCATATTATTTTAATTTTATTCTCAGAACATTCTAACCCAGTATTTTAGTTATTTATTTAAATTAATTGTTTAATGTAATTGAATTGACAATGTATGATTAATACAAATAATCTTCGTTGGCTTCGCCCGCTTGTCAATTACGTACGATAGTTCAGTCACACATCGTGAGGAAACCTGCAACTTCTGCGAAGAAATTCAAAGGTGAATGTGAAGTCCCCAACCCGCACTGGGCCAGCGTGAGGACTACTGCCCGTTCCCTCTTATCCATGAGAGGAGGCCTGTGCCCAGCAGTGGGACGTATGTAGGCTGATGATTGATTATAATGGATAATGTTATTAAGGCGCCGTAGGTTCAGCGAAGTTAAGCGAACAGAGTTTTTGAAACAATATAATGAGTCTGTTTATAATAATATGGTTTCAAAAAAATACGAATAGTAATCTTGAGGCTTTTCTGCAGGGAAATCAGTGCTTCGAAACATGATTAAGCCAATTTCGCTCGATAGAAAAAAATCACGAACATAGGTCTAAAACACACAAAAATACACTTAAAATATTCGTAACAAATTATGCACAAAAGCTAATATTAAAATTGCTTCTAAAAATCGGCAATATCATGTTTGAGGGAAATCAGTGTTTACATTTCTATTTATTTAAACGGCCAAAAAACTAAAATTAAAAAACATGATAACCGCGCTTTCGAGCACGCACTTCCATCTCGCTCACGCTTATGCTCAGTGAGAGGGAGAGAAGACCATGAACCTACGGCGCCTTAATTCTTGTATTTAAGGATTTTTGGTTTGTTAGTCTGGCCTTTGCACCTTCCTCCTGAGACCCAGGGTACGCTTTAGTGCTCTTGAATAAGGAACTTTTTGACATTCAGTAAAAGTTTAAAATAAAATTTGAAATTTGTACAACATTTTGTACGCGGGGTCTTAGGAGGTTAAAGTCTCGGTTTGGGCATATTTGACTGGTAGAGAATGCGTCAAGCATGTTCAATAAAGTTAAAATCTATCAGAATTGTGTCGTGTCTGTGGTGACACGTGAAAAAGTCAACGCGAAGCGGTCAGTGTAGTCTGACAGTACTGTGAAATTATCCTAGTTTACGCATCCACGCTCACGGATACACCCTTAGGGTCATAGTTAGGGTATTCTATTCACCCACATGTGCGAAGCCTTTCATATGTTTTACACCTCACTGTCAGACATATAAAAACACCTAGGTGATGCGTTTTCTAGTTCCAAGAACGACAAAAAGGTTAAAGCGTGGTGTCAAATGTGCAGTGTGCACCAACCCTAATGAGCCACATTAAGTCACGATTATCTTAACATTAACACTCAGTCTTGTAACGTACTTACTACAATAAACAACCTTATCACCTAAACCCCAAGGTTCAAAACGTACCTTTACATCGTATTGTATGCATAGAATGGCGTCATATTTCAAGACAAATATTGCACGTGGCGGTTAATAGATTTTGTCCTTTAAACCTGGTGATTACAGATCACTTTTGTTTACACATTGGAAGTTAATAGAACAAACAATATTAAAGATGATTCTAGCGAACTGTCTTCCAGTCGTATAAGTAACTTTGGTCTAGAGACATGTAAGTTTTGTCATTTATTCGTAAACATAAGATATAGGCAAGAATACAACCGACACGAGTTATATATCGTGTTCCTAGTAAGATACAGTTTAATGTCTATGTTTAGTGAAAGTGAAGAACTTCTTACTATATTTACAGTGTTTTTCTGCGTGTCTGGCCCCCGGGGTCGTGTAAAAGTGTTGTAAGGATTCAATATTTGTATAATTTTAAATATAGGTAAGTTAAGAACAGCGGAGGGAGGGTGAAATGCTATGTTAAATGTGGTGCCTTCAAAACAAGAGTGAAACAGTGAGATTCACCTTAGGCTTGGTCGTCGCTTACCATCTGGTGACACTAGGGTCAATCACTGAACAGTCTTTGTAATCCTTACTAATATTATAAATGCGAAAGTGTGTGTGTTTGTATGTATCCTTCTTTCACGTCGCAACGGAGCGTCGTATTGATCAGATTTTTTGTATGGAGATAGTTTAGAAGCTGGAGAGTGACATAGGCTACTTTTTCCAGCGGGAAAACATCAAATTCCCACGGGAAAATTCAATATGTTACATTTTCCTATAAACACGCGGGCGAAGCCGCGGGCATCAGCTAGTAAAATTATAAAATGTATCTACTTTTTACCCTATGTGGGGTCAGGAAAAACCACAACCCTTTGCGGGAGATGGGCTAGCAACCTCGATGATAGGTTTTACCATATTTAAACCCACAATTTTGGTGCACTCATTGAAGTTTCGCTATTTATTTCATCAGAAGTAGTAATACGACAGACCTTAGAAAGACGCCATTATTTAAGGTGAAGTGTGGTAATTCTATTTACTATGTTTTTTTTTAATGCTACGACGATGGCAAAAAAGCATACGGTCTGCCTGATGGTGTCCACTATCCATTTGATCCTGATAGTACCATCATGGTATGATGACGTCAGATGGCCATAGGACCTCATATTTATAAAATCTGTAGGACCTAAGTATTTGAGCTCGTTGGAATCGGTTTGATAGCTAAATAATATCTGGGCGAATAAAAGTAGTCGTCAGCAAAATTTAACCTCTTTTCATTACATCGTATCTGAGACGGGCACACATTTTTGTTGTTTTTTGCCCTACAAGTCATAAACGAGGCTCGAACGCGCGCTTTTTTAGGGTTCCGTACCCAAAGGGCAAAACGGGACCCTATTACTACGAGTCCGCTGTCCGTCCGTCTGTCTGTCTGTCACCAGGCTGTATCTCGTGAACCGTGATACATTTTCACAGATGATGTATTTTTGTTGCCGCTTTAATAACAACTACTGAAAGACAGAATAAAATAAATATTTAAGGGGGCTCCCATACAACAAACGTGACTTTTTTGCCATTTTTATAGACAATGGTACGGACTCCGACTCGCACTTGGCCGGTTTTTTTTTAATTTTCTTAGAAAAGGGTTAATAGTCGAGAGCAATAAATATACGATATTGAGACTTTCTTAGTTACCGCCCGCGGCGAATAAAAAAAACACGTCTCACCCTGTCCTGGTTGCGGGATTATCCTCACGCGTGCCCAGGTGTGACGTAAAAGCAGTCGTTATTTTTTTCCAGATGCCATCATGAACAACCGCAAGAGCCTATTCATGTTCCTGATGGGGCTGGCGTGGCGGTGCCGCTTCAGCATGCCACTGCTGCTGAGCGGCTCGGCGGCCGTGCTGGGCCGCGCGTGGATGCTGCAGGTGCGCGTGCGCACCGTGCGCGGCCTCCGCGGCCGGGAGGTGAGGACCGTGTTCAACGTGTTGCACAAGTCGACGTCAAGACGAAAACGTGTGATAAGCCAACTCAAAAAGGTTATCAAAAAATATTATTAAAAAATCCTAGTCATGTATCAAAACCATTACAGGCATCAAACAAAAGTGAACAACCTGTAATGATGTTTACGTCACTGGGCGGTAAGGTTCACACCCAGGAGAAGACGTAAAATTGTGTACGCACCACGGGCGGTAATTCGTAAAGCCCCAGATTGCAGGTGTTTGTGGCTCGAACCGAAGGTGAGAGGCACGAATTCACCGCCCTAGGTACGTAATGTACTATTAAAGTACTACGGCTACAAACGTTTACTTTTCTTCAATATTTTTATTGGTATGTAACCGTGAATAACCCTGACATAAATTAAATATTTAAGTTAAATCACAACTGTCCGTTTAAATAAAATGTCACTTTTTTCCTAAACATGTACTGAAAATCGTTGACCAACAAACTATAACAGACTACTGAAAAAAAATGCTTCTCTAATTTGACTAGTAGTTTTAAAAGATTATTTGAAGATTGCTAGATAATTGGAGAAAAACCGTTTTTTTTAAAGGAGTGTCAGTTTAAGCCAGAAGCATGTTGTTAATTGTGTAATATGGCATAGGGAATTCAAAGTTCAATTTCTATGAAGTAAGGAACAAAAACTTTTTTTCAATCATGATTTCTTTCGTTTCTTATTTTTCGGCTTGACGTTGACTTTCGGGACACCCTGTAAAGTCTTTATAGTCTATCCACATTCGTACAGTCGCCATCAGATATATCGGAGCGGCCACAAATATCTGAACACGTCTCTAATGCCTCGACAATAGAGACGTGTTCAGATATTTGGGTAAGGCCGTTGAGATTATCACTTATAACACAAAAATAACACAATCACTTTTGTGATACCGTAACACAAATATAACACAAAAGTAACACTATTTTTTGTAAAGGTTGTTTCATAATAGTATTAAAATAAAGGCTAAGGAAAAAATATCATTTTTTTTACGTATGTTAATATATTTATAATGACAACATTTTAGAATACGTGATCGATCGGTATTTGACTAAATCAGTATTTTTTATGATGATCTGTTTTTATAAAAAAAAGATAATTTCCTTTTCTGTATAAAAAAACAGATCATCATAAAAAAATACGACAAATTGAGCATTATTCCTAGGAAACAAAAAAGTTTTCAGAATTATTGCAAACATAAAAGAATTTAAAAATATATTTCAAGTAGAAACTAAATGATTCATAAGTTCACGTGGTTGTCTGAAATAATAATAGCCGCGATTCACGGAATTATATAATAGAAGACCTAATTCAAGTTTGATCGAATGCGGCATCACTGGTGTACATCGTCCGGTGAGAACCTAAACTGTCTAATTACACGTAATAGTAGGTACATGAAAACTCGACCTTATTTCTACGTTAACACAGTAGATATTTGTTTTTTTTTGCAAATGGACTAAATAGTGAGTTTTGGTTGTCACCCGACGACCATACTGTAAGAATAATACGTTTAGACTGTAAGTACTATTCAAAATAACAATTCGAATAAATCTCACAATAATATGAAAATGTTTTTCTTTACTATTACAGTATTCTCAATCTGCATGACTCTTTACACTTGTTTTGTGTTACTGAACACAAAAATTTCTGTTATGCATAAAACAAAACTAACACAAAACGCCATAATATAACACAAAACCAGTTTTTTACAAGCGTTTTATATTATAAAACCAAATTAAGTCAAACTAGACGCAAATGTACATGTTTCATGTAAGCTTTAAACATAAACGAAAACAACCATAGTAAAGTGAACTTCTGAAACGCTTACTTACTTGAGATATTCATCAACACAAATTCTGACGAAAATATGCGACTCACTTTCAACTTTTCTCATAGACAAACTAAAAATGGCAGTTTCTTTTTTTTAACATTGATTGACAGCTTACGGTGTTGCTGTGCCAAAATACGTTTTTCCCCAGTTTTCTATTAATATTTAGGAGTAATTATGCATAACACAAAAATTTGTGTTACGAAAGCCAAAACTCTGCCCACTAATCTAAAGACCTATAAAATACGCAAAACAAAGTACTTAAACACCGTTCTTGGTCTTACAGAAAGTAACGTGTCTCACCTTTCAAACGTATTTAAACGTTTTTTTCTAAATGTTTAAATATGAAAATAATTCGTAGTTGAAAAGTACTCGGAAAAAAGCGACACGTCATTTTCGACCAAAATTAGGGGGGTTTGATGAACATAAATGCAAGTATTTTATAGAAACAACAACTTTTATTCAGTTTGCGAAATGGGGAAACAAGCTCAATAATTGCTTTATAGAATCAACTAACAACAACGGCACTAGTGCTTACATATTTGGAGAAAACGTGCTGGAAAGTTTTGTTCCGACCAAAACTGACAATGTCGGCGGCCTTACCCATTTGTGAGCACCTTAGCCGCTCCGATATTTCTGATGGCGACTGTACTATAGTCTAAGTAATCATTCACACTCATACATGACCGTCATATAGTCTATCATACCATTCAGTGCATGGCTTGACGAGCCGAGAGATGAACGAGAAAATTAACACCTTCCCTGTCTGGACCTTCATAAAACTTCCATACTTAGGGAGCTAATGCCTCCTTACGTTGTCGACATACCATTTATTCGCACGAAGCGATTTGCCTCGTCTTTCTTCATGCGAACTGCTTACGCCTTGGCCACGGCTTTGGTCTTAAGCGACCTGCGGCAGCGGTTTTTCTAATTCATTGCGCGTCATCCCAACTAACCACAGTGCGTTGCGCGTCTCGACCGCGCAATGAACAGATAAAACGCTGCCGCAGATCGCCCAAAGTCGTGGTTAAGGCGTTACGGCCGGAACTGGCAGCGGAGCGACTAGTGGCAGTCCGTAGGACGCGCGACTCCAATTATAGCTATTTAGATACAAATCTGCCAAACCGCAGTGCGGTTTGTTGGCAGACAATTGCTCCTAATTCATTTTACAATGTATTAGCTAAAAGCTGTATGAATCGATGATAGATGAATAGTAATATATATGTAGTAACGGTATTATGGTTTGGGCATTCAGACTGCAGCCTCAGAAACAATTGGAGTGCTCGCCGCTGACCGTGGTCGCCGTCGCTGGTCGCGCGACGTAGTGGCCGCGCCTTTAGGAATGGAATTCGCTCGGGTCATCAGTATTCCCTGACAATAATCTAGGCTTCTTTATTGGCCGGTTCCAATAATCAATCCACCGATAGTTCTCCTTACCGGCAGTTACATTTTGACAGATTACCCGTAGAAAATGTGTCAAAATGTAACTGTTGGTAAGGAAAACTATCGGTGGATTGATTATTGGAACCGGCGATAAAACAAGAGTGACCTATGGAAGCCGCATGTCGGAACATTTTCCGCCGATACTTTTTTTATTCCTCCATAACTCCTATACTTTTTATAAATCTCCTCCCAGCTGGCGTACTATGAAGATGACGAGGAGCATGAGGAAGAGTCGTGGGAAACGGATACCAACGACTCCTGGGAGACCATCATGGAGGAGGAGGTTTCGCACGGGTAGACTTAATTAACAGGTCGTGGTAGACCCTAATCATCTCTAATGTATGTTTGTAAAAACTAAAAGGCATATACATTTTAATATGTAAGAGGACTTACGGCTCCTGGGAGACCATCGTGGTGGAAGAGGTTTCGTGCGGGTATACTTAGTTAACAAGTCTACGGGTACGACCCTAATAATCTGTAATGTATGTTAAAAGTATACCTACTTTAATAAGTTAAATCCTGGGACAGTCTGTTGAGCTGGGTCCACATTTGTATCATTTTGCCGTATCGTATCTCCGTCGCGTTGCACCGACGCGTATCAAGATCGCTGGTGGACGCACAAACAGCGCGATCATGCGGCGCGCCGTATCTGATCGCTCGGGATCGATGTTGACACGCGTTTATTATATACCCCGCGCACTCGCGATCGGATCGGATCGATATCAAGATCGGTAAGTATGGACGTGTTTTGATACTGTGCCACGATACGAAGTTATGAATTTGTACGCGATACGCCGTGGTCGCTCTCGAGGAAGTTTCTCGCGTCCACACTTAATGATACTGCGTTATGATACGATACGCTGCTACGCTACGGTTAGTATGGACGCATTTTTTCACGCAACGGTGCCAGTGATAGTAAAGTGAGCTTCCATACTTAGGATACGCGAGCTCGATACGATACGCGTAGTCATAGGCAAAATGATACAAATGTAGAGTATGTGGACCCAGCTTAAGGTGCGAGACAAACCGTTTGATACTGACTTAATTTTGCGAGTTTAATGTAGGTATACACTTATTGCTGCCCGTACTTTGTATAAGTCATTTCGGTTTGCCTCGCCCTTAAGGTTTTATAAATACTTCGGGTATCGAAATCAGCGTTACAAGTTAGAGGCAACATGCTTTGACCCGGAGGATTTTTATTTTTTTATACATTTACGTTTGAAACCCGTAGCTGGTAAACTATTAACTATCTTCTTGAGATGCCAAAGTTAATGATAATTATAATTCTGCCGAAATATTTCCCGTTGGATTGTCTCTCACGGATGGGAGACGGTGCTCGTCCGTTGTTAGAATGGTTCATAGTCTACATCGGGCTGTAAGTAGCTTTTACCGCCCGCTGCGCGGAGAGATTGATAGTCACAACATGGTGGCCCATTGTCGGTGGACCATAGGTATTTTTTGCTGTCATAAGAGTAATAAATAAACAGTTTATAGTTAGAGGTTTTTTGGCCTCTACGAATTGGCAATTTTTTTTGATATTTAATCATAGAATATATCATCAAGATTTGGCATAGGCACTAGTTTTACGGAAACAACTGCCATCTGACCTTACATCCCAGAGGGAAAACTAGACCTTATTGAGATTAGACCGGTTTCCTCCCGATGTTTTCCTTCACCGTATACAACTGCGAAGAAATTCGAAGGTGTATGTGAAGTCCCCAACCCGCACTGGGCCAGCGTGGGGATTGCTGCCCGTTCCCTTTCATCCACGAGAGGAGACCTGCGCCCAGCAGTGGGACTTGTTGTGATTTATTATGGTTATTGTTATATAAGTTTTTGAAATACCCAAGGGTACGAGCCGGGGTTCGAACCCACGGCCTCCTATTTGTACCACCAGCATTAATAAAGTACTCAAAAATATCGGCCCTAGAAAAGTGTCAGATATGTTGTTGTGGCCGGCAGGCGCCGTGTGGGTAGACCGATGACAAGGTGAACTCTCTGTATCTCTGTCTTTGTCGCTCAATTAGCAAGTGCGACGGAGAGAGAGATACACTAACGAAGTTCGTTTTCGTTTAGCGGTAGACCCCCTGGTAGAGGCTGCGGGAGTCCGCTGGTTGCTGGCGCAGAAACGCTCATTGTGGCACTCTTTGGGGGAGGCCTTTGTCCAGCAGTGGACGTCTTTCGGCTGATATGATGACGACGAAGGATCGGGTTTTAAGAAATTTTGTTTCTTGCGTCGTAAGAAAATCTCTTCCAGACAGTACGTTATAATTTCACCTATTTGCGAAGTTACAAGTCAAATGGCCTGTCGTTATGTTCGAGCGCCTCAGTGTTGCAACCCACCTGTTACCACCAATTTGTTAGCAGTGGTAATAGTCAGGTTATACCCACCTGTTACCACCAATTTGTTAGCAATGGCGATAGTCGTGTTATACCCAGCTGTTACCACCAATTTGTTAGCAGTGGTAATAGTCGGGTTATACTCACCTGTTACCACCAATTTGTTAGCAGTGGTAATAGTCGGGTTATACCCACCTGTTATCACCAATTTGTTAGTAGTGGTAACAGTCTGATTACACCTTTTTTCTCCGTCTTTTACCACTAAGTGCTCGATGGTGACTACTGGGAATATTTTTCCCATCATTTACAACTATAATTAGATTTTTTTAACAGCGGATATTTGACAGCCGTCATCCCGTTACAATAAACGTCAATAATTACATATAATGGCATAAATTGTACTAGGATGACAGCCGTCAAATATTGAATGTAAGGGCATTTTCACTATGAAGTACTCGGTGGTAACTAATGAAAAAAAAAACAAGTAGTTACCATAAAATACTATTGAAATTAGTTCCAATTGTATTTTGTGAAATAAAACCCAGCTGTTACCACTGGTAACAAATTGGTGGTAACAGGTGGGAATAACCCTGCCAGTCTTGTTAAAACAGACATTTATTTCTCTTATGACACCTCTACTTAAGCTGTTCTTTACACCATTACCAGTTCATTTTAGAAGGTTTTATTTTTGTGTGATATTTACATGTTAAGGTTTTATGATACGTTTAGTGGTGAAGGTTTACTTTACTTTGGTATAAGGTCAATAAGGTCTGTCGTCCATTAAGTACCACGAGGCACACTAAAACGCAGCCAATTGCACCAACTTGCCTCAGTTCCGCGTGGTTCAGTTCAATGGACACATATGCTGTCAGATTTGCTGACAAATTTTAAACACGGAATTTCGTATAGACAACGTATCTACTTATTTTTTATATCACATTATTTCCATCATTTTTTTGTCCAAAACGCTATGCTAGCCTGTAGCAAATATTTCCCGCTTTATAGTGATAACTCTGCATATCCTGCGATATCGCATCATGCGCAATACTGAATTGAATAAAAATTTTCTTAAGGGGGTCCCATGCCCCAATTACCTTCGATCTGAATCCCTTAGTTTTCTAATGTTTTTTGTAGCTTATTATATTAACAACGGCTTTAAGCAATATAGTATCCCATATTTACTTCAACGTTCATTGTTTTCGAGATATTTGGCATCAAACGACTGGTATTCTGGCCATATCTTTTGTGTTAATTAGTTTAAAATGAAAACCCTAGACACGTTTTTAGTGACGTCATAGACGAACCCTAATATGTAGATTTCGTATATGTTACATCTTTCACGTGTATAGAGATACGAAATAAGTGTTTTTTTAAACAATGTTTAAAAAAATCACACAAAATTAAGTATTAATTTCTTTCAAAATCCGGTAGACAAAAATGGAGATAAAAGATTGAAGAACCGATAGCCGTTGGACTTATAATTCTGTAGTGCAAAAGTAGGAGATACAATTCAAAACTTGTCAAAAATCGATGAAAACCTCGGGTAGCCCCTTAATTGGATGGCAGACCCTATAACGACTATGTTACTATGTATACCTACATCGTTTTGTGTAGCTTCCATACGTATATACATTATTGTATATTGTACAGATAAATTCAAAGGGGTTAGCTTTATACTAGTGAATGTCCGGCGAGTTGATCAGCTTAAAGTCGTGCCGAGTTATTAAGTTTGCAGTACCTTCGTTTCCAGTGATGATTTTAAATCTTGAGGTATTCCATTCCAAATGTTACGTTTATAATTATAACTTAATGTATGGTTGACATGACTTACTGCGGCCGACTTCTTATATAAATGTCATTGGTATTGGAATCTTATGCCCTGCACGTTAGAGTTGCTTTTACAATGGCCTACTTTCATGCTATTCGGTTTCAATAATCTCAAGTACACGTGCACAACAGATCACGAATAGGGACGCAGCTATGTGTTAGAACGAGAAAGTATGCTACTTAACCGTACAAGATAAATTGGCAATGGAATTTGAGTCAACTGTAGTAAGAAATAGAGCACTTTGTTTTCTAAATTATACGTGATAAAACAAAAGCAACTCTGTTCCAATTTAGTATGGTATTCATTCCATTGAAGAGGATGCCTTTTAAAAGGCTTTTGGGCGGTCAGAGGCTACTATACTATATACACTCGCGGTCAAAGAAACCGGGTCAGTACGAAAATCTGTAATATCTCCTAAAATAATAAAGCTAGGGACATGAATTAAACTGCATATTGTAGATAATTTTATACTGAATTAAATAACATCAAATGGTGGAATCGTAATTCTTTTGTTTAATAAAATTACATAGGAAACAAAAAATCAACCAATTTTACGTACAAAAATAAGCAGTAGGTACTTCACATACAACACAAAAAATAAAAATTAATACTTCGTATTGCCTCCTCGGGCTCTTCTTACAGCTTCTAGACGATTCGGCATGCTGTTTATTAAGTTCTTTATGCGTTCTTGCGGGATATTGTCCCATTCTTCCACTAACGCCTGTTTCAGGTCTCTAAGTGTAGCTGGGGCGGGGTTTCGAGCTCTTACACGCCTCCCAAGCTCGTCCCATACATGCTCAATCGGATTTAAGTCCGGACTCCTCGAGGGCCAGTTCATACAGTTGATACCAACCTCCAAAAAATAATCTCTGACAATTTGAGCTGTGTGTGGCCTGGCGTTGTCATGCATAAACATAGAATTTCCACCCATATTAATTAAGTATGGGCCGACATGCTCATTAAGAATCTCTTCTACATATCTTGCACTCGTTAATGATCCATTTTCTATTAAAACTAACTCCGAGCGACTCTCTGAAGAGATTCCAGCCCAAACCATGACTGACCCACCGCCGAACGCCACTTTTTCCTCAAAACATGCTGGAATAAAACGTTCACCAGGCCGTCTGTAAACTCTTTGCCGCCCGTCATTTGCATAGAGCATAAATCTGGATTCATCGGAAAACAAAATTCTTGCCCAATCTTCGTCACCCCAGTATCTGTGATCGCGGGCATAAAGTCGCCTTGCTGTTTGATGTATTCTTTCAAGTTTTGGGCCATTGGCCGGCCTATGTGGGGTCAAATTTGCTTCTTTGAGCCGCCGCCTGACAGTCCGCTCGCTGATGCCGTCCCTTCGGGTCTCTAAAAGCTGGCCCCGTAGCATGGATGGCGTTATCACGCGATAAGTGACAGGATAGGCGCGTCGTCTCGTTCTATCGAACGGTGTCAGCCAGGGACGGAAGCTCTATCCTGTCACTTATCGCGTGATAACGCCATCCATGCTACGGGGCCTGATTTTTCACTTCAACTGCTGTGAGGTGCCGATTTCGGAGCATGGTTGTAACAATAAATCGATCTTCTCTAGCTGTAGTACATCTTGTTTTGCCGGTTCCTGGTCTTCTAAGGTTCTGCCCAGTTTGTAGGTAACGTTGGAGGACTCGCTGCACTGTAGAAAGTGACACACCTGTTCTTCTCGCTGTATACCTCTGACTTCTTCCTTCTTCTAACATAGTGATGATACGAGTACATTCATCTCGTGTTAGCGGCATGATAGACATTCAAGAATGACCACAAAATAAAACAATGACAGCCTTTTATCATAGTTCTTTGACAGATTGAAAACAATTGCTTAAAAACAAGCAAAAGTAAAACGAACGCAATTTCAAATAAGTACCTAATTGGTTTTTTTTTTCAATTAAACCTTTTTCCAGTTACTACGTAGAACATTGAAGGTTGGATTTAGAAGGATATTAAATTCTCTATAACACAGAGTTATTTAGTTTCATGCAGATACGACCAACGATTTACAAAATATTGAGGTTTTCGTCACTGACCCGGTTTCTTTGACCGCGAGTGTAATTATAGTGACATATGTGTGTTCCTATTGGTTATGTTTCGTAGCGTAATGTAACGTATTTTAAATGAAATAAAGTTTTATGTGAAAACTTAGCTTCGTTTTATTCCAATATTTAGTTTAGTTTCGTTTTATTCATCTCATTACACAATCCTCATATAACAATTACATTTGCATACAACAAAAGTGGTCTTTTCAGTGGGCAATAGTTAAAGGCTTATGTGTATATATAATATGTTTTTATCGCATAGAATTATAGAAGAGGCGACGTTTATGCGGATTCAGAGTTCAACCAAAGCCCGAGCCCTTAACTTTGGCAATGTCCACCGAAAAGACGCGAACCTAAATCTGACAATGACCCATTCTGCAAAAAATGTACTTGTTGTATAATGTAATGATCGTTAAATAAACGAGAATAGGAAAAACATTAAATAACAAACAGAATATAAAAAATAAAAATGTTCATGTTTTGAAAACAAAAATGTAAAAATTAAAGATATAAACAATATTAAAAACATGAATAATTAGTGTGCTGAGAAGTACCATGAATGAATATTTGTTCCCGAGTCGTGGATGTTTTCTATGTATTTAAGTATTTATTTATCTATATAAGTATGTTTATCGTCGTCTAGTACCCATAGTACAAGCTTTTCTTAGTTTGGGACTAGGTTGATTTGTGTAAGATTGTCCCTTAATAAAAATAAAAAAAATCAATTGGCGTACATAAAAATACAAAACCAAAACCTCGTCCCATAGTCAAAATAATAATTAGTACCATACCCTTTCTTCCTGTGGGTGTCGCAAGAGTCGTACTAAAGGAACAGGGTTAAAGTGTGTTGTGGGCGACGGTCTAGCAGCCTATCACTGCGATATATATCACATTTAGTCTATATTTTATAACCACATTTATGCTAAAACTGGCACAATAAAATAAAAAAAATACATACGTTTCATGTGCTCTGCCTACCCCGATTGGGAGTGAAGGCGTGAATGTATGTAATGAGTACCGGTAGTACTTATCAATTAGAATATCGGTGTATATTTAATATATAAAGTCAAATAAAATAAAGAAAAATAAATCAAATTGAATCATCGTCATACCCATACCGAATAATTACATTTTAAAAAGGTCAATTATTTGGATATGTCAATGTATTATAATACAGAATAAAGTGACTTCTTCAATAAATAGTAGACTGTACAACAAGTGCATAAAACGCACCATTTTACGCGAGACGTTTATCTATGACGAAAGACGACTATATATATATATATATGACGTAAATTGAGTGTAACGGGGGGGGGGAAAGGAAATGAAATGAAAATCTTTTTTCATGAAGTTTTATTGTGTACTTTGGCTGTTGGTATCCTTGCCTTGGTCTTAGAATACTAACGAAACATGAAAAAATAAATAAATAAAGAGTTTGTTCTATGAAGTTAAAGTTGCTCGTGTGGCTGTTGGACCGATTGCCTTGGTCTTCGAAGAAGATTTTACTTTAGGCTCTAGAGCATAAAAAGCGACTATGTCGCCTACGCACAGCATAAAGACGAACTTTTAGAGCATGAGAAATGAAAAGGTTATTTAGTCGGTACTTAAACGTTTCCTTGAACATTAATTTTTCAAGTCGTCGGGCAGATGTTCATCCTATCACTGCGCCGTTGCACTGTTCGAAGTCTTTTCATACTATGATGTCTATGATGGTCTGAGGTTAGGCACAGTAAAGTGTGAGTAGTTGTTCTCTGTCAGTCTTTATGGCATTGATATAAGATTGAATTTCGCCTGGCCTGTGGTAAAAGTAAATGTGTCTCAAAGGAGCAAAATGATATTTTATACATATCTAAGTCGGAAAACCTTATTTATTACCCATCGTCCCTCTCGTAGTCCCTTGAAGGGAACTCCGACCAATATTATGTTGCCGAATCACGAGGTTGTGTTGTTACTCTAAGGCAGCTGTTAGTGTAGGTTGGCCGAGCGAGCGAAACGAGCGTGCCGCGGTAGTGGCCGGCGAATATTTTTTTTCGCATCGTTCTGGCGTACCGAAATGTCTAGTTGCTACCGAATCTATTTCATACAGGGTGGCAGTACTGACGAAATTGTTATTTTTCCAACCTCGTGATTCGGCAGTATAATATTGCACGGAGGGACTATGACAGGGGCCATGGGTAACAAGGGGTCGGAAACTAGTCGATTGCTATAAATTATCATAGAAATATAATAGAAGAAACAAAAGTGATTAGTGACTATAGTATGAAAAACGTTCAACGCGCTCGATTTTTTTACATTTTAATTTCTTGAGACTAGTTTCTGACCTTGATGCTGATGTTCAGGGTGCCCTGGAAACCAGCGCCTTTAGCACATATTGCTGCTGCCATATGCTGAGTGGCATCCTTTTTGGTGCATTTACATCTATAGTAGTTATCAAAACAGATGTGTAATTTCTTTTTCACACCAATAAATATTTTTTTTTCTTTCTTTCTTTCTTTTGTTTTAAAATGAGAACCAAACTACTTTTGTATGTAGAGTCGAGCGTCATGGCGACCCTTGCCTAAATGGAAATGAATTTTGAAGCTTATTGGTAAATCCTCGTAAAAATAAAACAAATTATAACGTTGTACACTTTTATTGGAAAATATTAGGTAGAATTCCAAACATTAATTTATTAGAAAGAAAGATATCGTCTTTAAAGATTTTTGGTCTTATTATGAAAATAGAAAATAGTGAGTAGAAACCGAAAAAGACAAATGAACGGATCTTCAAAAGACAGTGACAGTGTGAAATAAGACGAAACTACAAAGTGTGGCAATATCTGCACAATAAGAATACTACCTACCGAAATTCTCATGAACGAAAACGATGACAGCAAAAAAAAATACTAATACAGTCTTCTTACAACATTGTCTTTTTCAGTGATTTGATGAAGTCATTACACGTGTACAAGGTCGCTATTTTATAATTTTAATTTTGCATTTTTTTTATTTTATTGGTTAATAATAGATAAATATAAAAATATAGTCATTTATAAAATAAAACTAGGTTAAAGTTTTAAAAGAAAGAAAACTTTAGAGCTAAGTAGGTATAGATATCCAAATAGATAGGTAAGTATAAAACTAAAAAAGTGGCCCTTGCTTGCATGAATTTAGTTGCGTTAATACGTACCTAGTTGTAAAACGTGTTCAATCCATAAGTTGCAAAATCTGGTATTTCAGGAATGCGGTATATTAGCAACGATCGAGCGCTTATATGACGCTGACTGTATATGCTTTAGAACTATAATATTATTTATTTCTTCAAATATTTAGACATTATGCTGAAAAACAAGACATCCTATTATGTAAGTCCTAGAAAGTCTCGCCATAGGAAATGTCACTACTTTTTTAAGAAATAAAAAGTCCACAACAACGTACCTATATCGAAATCCCATAGTAAAGACAAAAATTTTGCGGATGGGGACAATACGCGCCAAAATCGAGCCTCTCACTTGCACTCGTCGTCTCGCTCTGCGAGTGCGAGCCAGAGATCCGACTTAAGGGTAATTCCCACCAAACGGCACGAATCGCATCGGATCAGAACAGATATCACAATATTTAAAGTCTATATTACCAAGCCGCGCACAAGCGGCTTGACAGCGGGCGTCTTCCGCGACACGCGATCGTAGCCGAAAGTATGTTGCGACACGCCGCTTGGTAGTGGTAGACTTTAAATACTGTGTACATGATTTAATATCGTTTAAAGATTGTAAAATCCGTTCCGATCCGATGCGATGCGTGCCGTTTGGTGGGAATTATCCTTTAATGATGTATGGCCCCACCATCAATACTATTATACCTATATGTATATAGTCCGACCGCTTTACTCGGTCCTCGCCTCCCGCACGACGCCCGCTCCCCCGTTATACCCCCGCGCCCCGCGCAGGCGAGGGCTGAGCGAAGCAGCCGGATCGGACCATAGATTAGATCGGGACAGCTAAATGACAATTTTTTAAAATTTTAAAAGCACTATATGCAAGCAGGGGCCCTGGTCTGGCCTAGTATTGTTAAAGACTCGAGCTCTGGAGTCTTGATTTAGTAGACTCTACTCAGAATATGCAAAGGCCCTACTGCGAAACGAAACGAAAGAATTTCGTTTTTATTTCCCGGTAGTGCCCCAGGACTCTGTGTACTCGAAGATTTCGAGGTCTCTACGTCGACGCAACGCACAATTTTGTATGAAAAACGTTCGCAAGACGCCGGAATGTGGGGGGGGCCCTAAAACCACTTGAGTCAGCAAAGAAACTCGAATCCATTCGTTTCAAAATATCACACAATAAACAAACCCTAAAAATAAATTTATCTACCTAGTGCAACTAAAATAAGTAGGTAAGTAGTTTTGCATTGTTCATAAGTTGGGCTCAAACCGTAAAATAGCTGTGTTCGAAATCTTTTCACAAAAGGACTCGGCCGCATAAAATAGTCTCGTGAACTAAACGAGCGTGGCATTAGCCACGCTCGTTTAGTTCACGAGACTCGCTTAGTAATAAGTCTCGCTACCTATACTGTAGAGCAGGGGTCACCAATTAGTTTAGCTCAGGGTCCGTTATAAGAAATGAAATGACCATCGCGGTCCGCACAACATTTTACAGAAAAAAAATGCGGGGGGGGGATACATTTAATTACGTAGGTACTCTGTGGTACAAGTAGCTGTGTTCTCGCGGTCCGCACAAAACGGGTCGGCGGTCCGGATGCGGACCGCCGTCCGCCATTTGGCGACCCCTGCTGTAGTCTTGCAGTATTGAGCCGAGTCCCGTTTTTGAGTTACAAGTCTGATTAAAAAGGACCCCGAGAACTCGTGTCTTTTACACTAAACCGGGCATTTGACTTTTGTAATACATGAAAAACGGGCATCCTATACCTACGCATGTATAAATGTTTCTTAAGTTTAATTTGAGGTTAGTTTCACGCGTTGACAGCCCTGAGGTACGCAGCATTGATCTGCTCCAGGAAGATGAAGGTGAATACGGTGTGGGGTCCTATCTTGAGGTAGGTGGGGAGGAACCCACTCCAGAACCCAAGGATACCCTCCCGCTTCATCACGTCGGCTACCACACCCAACATACCCAATTGCTGACCGCCCTTTGCAGCGTTTTGCACTCTGAAATAAAAAGATGTATACCTCATTAATTAATTGAAGTAGGCGTTACTTTGCGGAAGTACATGTTACGAGTTACGAGAACAAGATTCCTTTGATATTCCGCTAAAAAAAAACTGGTCTATTAGCGATGAGATGCACCCATTTGCGTATTTTTGCATGCGGTTAATGTGTCCACCCTCCCTGCGCAAACATGCCAATAATTACAGCAAACCACCACCATTAATGACAAAACCTCGACACGTGTTTCGCTTCTACAAGGTATCATCAGGA
Organism: Epinotia ramella; assembly: GCA_947578815.1. Taxonomy (NCBI): domain Eukaryota; kingdom Metazoa; phylum Arthropoda; class Insecta; order Lepidoptera; family Tortricidae; genus Epinotia; species Epinotia ramella. The sequence continues at coordinate 22,594,481 of OX388217.1, forward strand.
GATGCTTGCAGGCCCCGTATCATGGTCGGCCTTATCACGTGATGAGTGACAAGATAGAGCGTCCGTCACTGTTCTATAGAACGAGACTGACGCTCTATCTTGTCACTTATCGGCCTTATCGCGTGATGACCGACCATGATACGGCTGCAGGAGATATTGCTTGCGCCACGTCCACTGAGCTAATGACTTTTACTCTCTGGCTTTTAATCTGCTGGGAGACTGTTCAGCAGTGTGACAGAGTTACAAACTTACAAAGCAACCAAATCGGCTATCGTGAAACACCAAACGTCGTTCGTTACGACGAACAAGTAAGGGGCAGACCTACGCCCGAGGTTATATTCAGCAGTAGACTGCAGCGGGTAATGATGATGATGACGCGTAATATGAATGACTGTAAACGGGGTCAAAGCGAGTACTCACGTGGTCTTGATTTTGTCGAGCGGAAGCGAAGCGGCAGAGGTGACGAGTCCCGCTATCATGGATGCGGTGAAGTGCAGCGGCACGCCGTCGCCCATCATCGGGAGGAGCATCTGTCGGACCTGACAAAGCTTTGGCTCGTACAAACAGCATTTCAGGTAGGTAATTATATTGTGATAAACTTTAGCCACTGTATCCGAGCGTAGGGGTAAGAAGGGAGGCGGAAGAGAAACGTATATGGACCAAATCACGGAAAAAGAAAACATCGTGTAGTGTCAGGATTTCAAAGAAAAAGTGCAAGAGACAGGTTCACGGAGATTGTTCCACCTACCTACAAGAAAATAGATAGCTCTTAAGATTATGATGAAGACGAGGATGATGATGATGATGATCCAAGCGGTAGGTACGGCACGTGACTTTCAATGTGGAGGTCGGGGGTTCTCATCAAAGTAATTTAGGTGCGAAATTTCATTTGATATTTAACAGTAGCTTCTCGGTGAAGAAAAATCTCGTGAAGAAATCGGTCTAATCTTAACAAGGCTAGTTCTCTCCGTCCCCTTTTTTTTTGTATCGATGTGGAAATGCTTTATCCCGGTTGGGAAATAGGGGGTTATGTGGGACTCACTAATACGCTATTGTACCCACTAAAACCACACTGGCGTTTTCCCGCATTGCCGTGAAGAGGGACGCCATGGGATCGCGAACATTCTACCACGACGCCCCCCGGCAGCCCCAGCCGTGCTTACGCTGGTCCACCCACGCTAAAGGGAAGAGAAGGTCAGGAACTCAATTACCCTCTCTTCAGACGTATAAAGCCGTGCAAAGTGAGTTCCCTGGCTCTACAGGCTACGCGCTCGTCTTCTCTCCCTCCGTCTCTGCCGGAGTGGATCCGCATCAGCACTGTCCTCGCGCACCCGTTCCGAGGCCTCTTTCTACGAAAGAACAGTCTCGCTGAAAGATGCCACTGCTTCCCAAGATCTCTTGCTAGGTACGCAGCATGGCTGACACGACGCTGCGAAGCGAGAGATCCCTACCTGCCAGCCCGATCACTCGCGTCAGGTCGTGCCTCTCAGTATTAGCCCACTGACGACAGACCTCTAAGGTGTGCTGGGCCGTGTCATCTGAATTGCCACGTTCGTGGCAACCCGGGTTCGGCTCACCCCTATCTTGTGCAGGTAATGTCCGAAACAGCCGTGTCCGGTCATTAGCTGCGTTAACCTATAGTTGAGGACCCCATGCTTCCTCCCAAGCCATTCCTCGATAAACGGTAGGAGCGCCTCTATTGTCCAGGTCCCATAGGGTACTCTTCTAAGTCATAGTTCTCCCTGTCCCCTAGTCTAATGTCTGGGAACAATCGTTTTCTCTATTATTCACCAAGCTCGGTCGCTCAGGTAGGTACTAGGGTACTAGGTATTTACTTAACTTATTATAATTAGACAACGTTGTAGTTACCTGCGCATAGGTGGAAAGCTGCGCGCCGTTGACGACGGCTGCGCGGGAGACGGTCGCCGAAGCGCCGCGCAGCAGCGTCCCCGCCCCTTCCTCCTTGATCATCCTGCCGTTTTTATCACATTTAATAACCCATTCCCCGCTACAGAAAAAATACCAGGTGGCAACCCCACGCCACGCAAGTCTAAACTCTATTGTTTTTGGACTTATGAAGTTGGTAGAGGGTGGGAGGCAATAGTGACGAACTAGAGTTCAAGTCAGTGGCGGCGAATGGGTTAAAAAAAAACAACGTCAAGACTCAATCAGCGTAATCATTTCTTTGTTCCTTGGATGATTGATTGTCCACGAAGCTACAAGTTACAATTTTACAAGTAAGTAATCAAATGGCGTAAACCATACCGGTGAACTTCCTGAAGTGAGAGAAAGATTCAACGAACGAATAGGTACATGCAACACTTACTTAACTATGCTTTAATACCAAAACTTCACAGAATGTTAAGCACCACTGTCTCTTTCATTTTTATTTTATTTTATTTTATTGGTATTCAGGATAACAACAGCCGTAAATATAACTAAATCATATTAACGCTTACATAAAATAAGGCCTATAACAGTCATCCATTGAATTACTTAAGAAACGATAAAAGTTAACAAAAATAAGAAAACCATGAGAATGTACAATACACACAAATGCTCGATACGCTAGAAGTTCTAAGTATATACAGGTTGTAAATTTAAGTAATCTAATTTAATTTACAACTTAATAGTAGATTACTGCAGAGGCCGTGAAGTAAGGGATTGCTGGACGAGATTGGGGTAGACGGCCGAGTCGTAGACGAGGCCGAATACAACGAGTCCAGCAATCCCTGTTCCGGCCGAGGATTGTATAGTACTTTTCTCAAACGATGTGAGGAAATATTAAAATTAAAATAAATACTAGGTAATCAAATAAATAATAGGTCATTTGCGCCTTTTTTATTTTCTAAACATGCCATTTGAACAAGCCGTTCGAGCACCATGTTTAACCGCACAAAGTATAGTACCATAGATTATTTTTTTTTTTTTTTATGAAGCCAGTATGCTTACAGTGTCTAGTGGTGGTTGGCAGTATGTAAATTTTCCTTTGTCAGTTTAATATTAGTAAGCAAATTTAAAAAGTTAGAGTAGCGGACAATAATGGTTTTACTCAGGGTTTTCATACATTACTTCTTGGCCTTTAGGCCAAGAAGTAATGTAGGGAGCCATAAACAAGAAACTTCACGTCTTCATTTCGTGATATTAACGCGTACATTTCCGAGCATGTTTGAGAAAACGTATTTTGTTTTAATTTCATTAAATTGACTTTCATATTCTTGAGTCTGATGCTATCTGCAACTAACTTTCTATGAGTAGCTTGTTCTCCCTCACCTGCCAAGAGCGTTGAACACGTTGGTGTAGTTCCGCCGCTGGTCGGGCGGCAGCCGACCGTCAGCTGTCATCCGCACCAGCGCCACCTCCGCGGGATTCCCCACCAACGCACCAATGCCGCCTGCCGTCATTCCAGTCATTATCTTTACGGCAAAATCGGGAGTCCCGTAGGCTCTGAAAAAAAAGTAGATTTTGTGAGCCACGATGGCTGCAAACAGACAAATGGCCTTATTGATGGTAAGCAGGCACTATGAATGCTTGTGACTCCTGAGTAGTCATATGCGCGTTTATGACCCCTTATTGATTTGAGGATTCGTTATGTTGACTAAAGATAAACGCAGGTCCCTCATTCTCAAAAGAGCGCATCTTTGGGAGCTCTGGCGACCTTCCTTACCCACCACCACCGGGATCACAATACCAGATATCTCTATAGACTCTACAGGGCATGTTTTGGCTATACTATTTCTTAAATTCTGTAACGTGGAGGTACTTGGGACCTTCACGTTACAAAGTGTGAGACGGGCTGGTCCAAATATGAGCGATATAACATTCCTTGAGTGCGATTTTTGAATCTCACTGGTGATATCAAAGTCACCGGTGACTAAAATTATCCCCGATGACTTTTATGTCACCATTTTCCAAGAGCCGTATTTTTGAAAGTCACACGCTGTTTACCAACATGCAGAAATTTTACAATGTCAGTCAGAGACAATCTTCCCGTTACGTTCCTTTTTACGCAGATGTTAGTGTTGTCCTTGATACCGGTTTTTAGGTTTCCGTAGCCAAATGGCAAAAAACGGAACCCTTATGGATTCGTCATGTCTGTCTGTCTGTCCGTCCGTATGTCACAGGCATTTTACTCGAAAACTATAGTGTATTTGAATACAATTTTGAGGATAGGTGTATTTTGTTAGCCGCTACATAGTATTGTAATTAAATTACAAAAAAAAAAAATTTAGGGGTGCACTCCATACATAAAACTTAGTCAATTTTTTTTTTCATTGCAAGCCCACGTGTGGCACATCAATCGATAGGCCTTTCAAAATAAATATAAGGTTTCTCAGCATTTTTTTTGATTAAGTGAATAGAGTCGGAGATAATCGCCCCGAAAGTCACTAAAATTGTGTCCCCCCCCCCTCTAATTTTTGAACCGTGTATTTTAAAAATATGAAAAACAAAACATGGACATAGGGCTTAATTCAATTCAATTTTTAAAAAAATGGCTTCCATCTAAGTTAAGATGATTTCGCCAGTGTCAAGTTTGCTTATAAAGCGACGTTGTTCGGTAGTTTGGTCAGTCGTCAATAATGCAATCAGCGTCAGAAGCTCCGCTTGAGAAGCAAGGCGTCCACCGCTGACCGCATCCCCGACGAAAGACCGACATAGGGCTTATTAAATTCTTGGTACTTTTGGCAGATGTCACAAACGTCAACTGTCAAAAACAATCGCATGGTGATTTCAATTACGAGTGGGTAGGGGCACTCGTAAATCGATATCATAGGTATGACAAATGTAAGTCACCGGTGAGTTTCAAAAATACGAACTTTCGGAAATCACTCACATCGGTGAGAATTAGTCACTTGGTGAGATTCAAAAATCGATCCCCTGTTCCCTACCTTTCTTGTTCATATTCATCGCCTAGGTCAGAACATGTTTACCTAGTGAATTTGTTTAAGTTTTCTACAAATTCCTTCAGCCCTAGTGAATTTGTTTAAGTTTTCTACAAATTCCTTCAGCCTCGAACCGAATTGTATGTCTGCCTTGGACAATTTAGTTTCGGAAGACGGCGGTGGACTCGCAAATCACGAGTTGGAATCGCGTGTTCAACTTTGCGTTTTCAACCGCATCCGCTGGATTCGGACGATGTAGAAACGACCAAGATATCGTTCCTTTGGAAGGCGCACGTTCAACATTAAAAAGGGACCATAAAGCCAAAGGGTTGTAGCAGTCCCCACAAGAGCACTTTTTCTTCCATGGTCTTGTCTCATAGAGACCTGACTCTCTGGTTCCCTTACACTGTAAGGCTTACAGGATAGTGTGTTTAATGAGGGACCTAGGCGCTTCAGGATAATAAGACCAATGCCAATGTCTTCTCCGTTAACTGGTAGGCTAGGGGGCCTCAAGGAAGCCACTTCAGCAATGCTGGCGTGGGCACTTAACCCAATTGGTCAATGGAAAACGGCCCTTGGAATACTAACTTGCTGTAGGCGTCCGTGATGTAGTTGAAGCTGCCGAGGCGACCAGTAGTGTAGGTGGCTTGCCGGAACAGGGCTGCCGAGATCCCGCTGTACAGGCCCATCATACCCTCTTTGGAGACCACCTGGAAAACATCGTCATCTAAATATATAAAAGAAGAAACTGACTGACTGACTGACATATCAACGCACAGCCCAAACCGCTGGTTCTAGAGATTCCAAATTTGGCACGTAGGTTCCTTATAAGGCCTAGGAGAGCACTATGAAAGGATTTTTCAAAATTCAACCCCTAAGGGGGTGATATGGGGGTCCAAAGTTTGTATGGGGGAAACATTATTTGTAGAACTAGAGACTTGAAACTTTGTAGGAAGATTACCTATTAATATACAAAAAAAGTACTTTCAGCGTTTTTGAAAATTCTACCCATAAGTGGGTTAAATAGGGGTGCAAAGTTGACATATCAACGCACAGCCCAAACCGCTGGTTCTAGAGATTCTAAATTTGGCACGTAGGTTCCTTATAAAGTCTAGGGGAGCACTAAGCAAGGGTTTTTCAAAATTCACATCCCCTAAGGGGGTGAAATGGGGGTCCAAAGTTTGTATGGGGAAAACATTATTTTTTGAACTAGAGACTTGAAACTTTGTAGGAAGAATACTTATTAGGATAGAAAAAAAAACCATCAGCGTTTTAGAAAATTCCACCCCTAAGGGGGGTTAAATAGGGGTGCAAAGTTTGTATGAGAGAAACATTATTTTTTGAATTACAGACTTGAAACTTTGTAGGAAGATTACTTAATAAAATACAAAAAAGAACTGTCAGCGTTTTAGAAAATTCCACCCATAAGGGGGTTGAATAGGGGTGCAAAGTTTGTATGAGAGAAACATTATTTTTTGAACTAGAGACTTGAAACTTTGTAGGAAGATTACTTATTAAGATACAAAAAAAGTACTTTAGTTAGTACAATTCACGCCTTTATTCCCAAAAGAGGTAGGCAGAGCACATGAAACTTATGTTCCAGCGCCACTTTTAGCATAAATGTGGGTATATTGCAGTGATAGGTTGTTAGCGCATCGCCCACAACACACTTCAACCCTGCTCCCTTAGTCGACTTTTACGACACCCACGGGAAGAAAGGGGGTGGTGAAATTCGAACCCGACACCACACGGGAATAAAAATAATAGGAAATAAATAATAATTTACCATAACGGGTTTTGACGAATGGTTATTCATAAGGGAAGTAACTCAGTAAGTAGGCCGTTGCCGGCGTAACAATTCAACAGTTATTGCAAAATTACACTTATTACGCGGGCGAAGCCGCGGGCAAAAGCTAGTCATATAATATTTAGGTAAAACGGAGTCGGTGCCCATTATGTGTACAAAATTTTGCTAAAAGCTTTACTGACGAAATAAGTCCAATCAAACATATTTGTAATGTTAAGTTTCTGGAACGTCTAACGTATATCAAGACACACACATTATGTGTAAATTGTATTGTATTTGTACTCCCTTTGTCTCTGTGTGTCTTTTGCGTAGTGAATAAATGTCTTCTTTCTTTCTTTCTTTCTTTCCATGTTTTGAGTTTTAGGTATCAGAAAGTAAACAACCTAAATATTGAAAAAAATATAGTTAATAAAAAAATAATACAAACTTATGCTATATCATGCGTTGGCGCGCCTGGCGGACGCTGTGATTGGATATGGACTAATAGCTTACGGGCTTACATTTAAAACCTATTTAGATAATTTATTAAATTTACAATTGAGATTACTAAAAAGTGTTATAGATAAAAAAAAAGAAACCTGTTATAATGATTACACGGCGCTACACCCTTCCTAGCTAGCGGGAGGAGTCCCCCGTCGATGGAGCTTCGCCTCGATTGTGACATTCCGGAGTATCACCCCCGAAGGGTGTCACCCAAGGCGGCGAATTAAAACGCTGCTTTGCGGCATGAAAACTATCCTGAAGTCTTACTTCCTTGGCCATCTTAATCATGGTGTAGTCCTTGCCAGCAGGGCCCAGCAGCTGCATGCGTGTCTTCAGTAAGTCCATTGGTTGGACGATGCAGATCGCCAACATTCTGCAACAGGTCAAATCTTGATGAGGGATCAACTGACGTATCATGACTTATATAATACGTACTTATCTAATCTATGACATGTAAAAGTGCCCTTGTGGCCTATTTGCAGAATAAATAATTGATTTGATTTGATTTGATATGTCTGTTTTCAAGATTTCGATGGGTTCTGGTATTTTTCATATTTAATAGGTGCTTAAAAACTAAAATAAAGATCATTTTTAGGGTTCCGTAGTCAACAAGGAACTCTTATTGTTTCGCCATTTCCGTCCGTTCGTCTCTCCGTCTTTGGCTTAGCTCAGTTACTACTAGCAAACTGTAATTCGGCATGGGTATAGAAATCAATCACGCCGACGAAAAATTACATTAAAATCTTGATTTTTTTTTTGTTGCGACTGCTAGTGAGAAAATTCGTGGCAGTAGTACCTACATATAAAGAATTTAAAAGGAAAACTATCTCGGCTAAGTAGGCATAACTAGTTACCGAGTAATAGTCGACCAACTTAAAATGTAGAAAGGCCAACTTTCGTACAAGTTCGACGCAACCGCACCATTTAGTTGGCGCGCGCGTGTCGATGTAACTAAGACGGGCAGGCACTGCGCGTGGCCCGACACGCACTTGGCCGATTTTTGAACAATTAATGCTTAGCTGGGATTTTATAGAGCTGTTAATCTTTGGCCCCAAATGAACACAACTACGTACCTATACAGGGTGAAATATTATTCACCGTAAAAAATTTGATTTTTCTTGATCAAAATTGATCAGATAAGTTGTATCCAAATCGCGAAAAAAAAACCAGCTGTTCCATACAAACGGTGTGAGCTCCGATACACCCACCGAATCACCTCCCAAGAACGGTGAATGATTTTCACCTTGTAAATAGCTATGAATGTATCGACTTGTAGGGGCCTCGCGCACTCACGTAACAACCAAAAAGATCGTTGGAAAATATTGGGTACAAAATCCTCGCAAAGATCTACCCATCCGGGGCTAGCCCCTAAAGCCCCTGTCTAGTCTCTCAGTAGACTGGAAAATCAGACTGTGTATAGATCGCTAATACCTACTTGATGTTTCCACAATTACTCACCCGCTTAGGCCTCCGAAGGCAAACTGTAGGCCTCCAGGTATTTTCGTGATCTTGGGATTGTCTCCTTTGGTTGCCATATTTAGTAGGAACAATACAGTTTGATGCACATTTATATAAGAAATGGTTTACTGGTTTGGTTTAAAAATCTGTAAGGGATTGGATGGTTTGTGTAAAAAAACTATGGAAATTGATGGTTTTGATTAGGGAAATTTTCCTTTTTTACTGTTTGGCATTTTGTGTGACATTTGATGCCAAACTTTACAGTTGAAGTTGGTTGCTGAGCTGTTTTCGTTTATTACACGATTGCCCAGCAAAAAGGAGTGTGGTGTAAATAATTATATAGACCACTTGCTTCTGCCCGCGACTCCGTTCGCGTGGAACTCGTTTATATCGTAGCTCCATACAAATTTTCATCCCCTTAGGGGACGAATTCCGGGACTTAAACTATCTCTAAGTATATCAAATTTCATCTAAATCGGTTCAGCGATTTAAGAGTGAAGGGGTAATAGACAGACAGACAGACAGATAGACACACTTTCGCATTTATAATATTAGTATGGATAGTATGGATTACACAACGACTCGGAACAATGACTTCCAAAGTACGGAAGCGCTGACACAACATAAAGCGGTTAAGGGGATGCCTTGATTCGAGTCGACCACGCCCCCTTCACAGAGACACGCTTATGCCTTGCGCGCACGAGAAAAAGAGATGCAACACTTCGGGAATGGCTTTTTTGGACAAATTTCGATAAATACCTAACTTAGTGAAGTTTTATTTATATTTCATAAGTGAGATTTTACAGGACATAAAATAGTACTTGGTTCTGTCGTAAAAGAATGTATTGCTTGAGTACGCTGAGTGAAAAAAGGAAAATAAATACCCAATTTTATATTTTTTTTCTTTATTTTAGGCTATCACGTATAGATTAAATCAGATAAATAATCATATAGTCAAGATTCATATGTATATCTGAAAATCAGACCTTATTGTTTATCTTAATATATCAGAACGTCGTTTCAAAGCACGCGGTAATTTCCAATTCAACCTCTTAACGATTAGGTAGGTAGGTACTAGGTCTCAAGCCGACGTCACTTAACCCATCGTATGCCACATGCTATGGAAACTTAGAACCTATTGCAAATCCAGATTTTGATTGAAAACGGTGATGCCACCTACTCGCCAAATTTCTAGGTAGCTGTTGCTGTAGCGAACTAAAATATCAGTGTTGTTACATTCAAATATTTTATTTGAATTGATACGTGCTACGTAAATGAATATGAGGAGTTAAATAATGAGAAAACCTGTAGTATTCAGGTTTTAATAAACATAAAATTGTACATTATTTGAAATAATACACGGAGAAATATTGAATGACAATGACATAGCAGACAGGAGTAAAATTAGAGGTTGGCAAGGAAGGAGGTTGCAAATAGATCATATCACGTCAAGGAGAACAGTATATTGTATAATGGTAACACAACATTGTGTCTGCTTGACATAAGTATAATGTCGTTTTGCGTGAAATATGTTGACATAATTTGCGTCAATAAATCCAATTAAAATTTTAATATTCAACGAAGTTTGTTTGTGATTTGTGCATTTATCTATTACTGGAGGACCTGGAGACACCGCTAGTCGGCTGAGCGCGGCGGTCTGTTGAGAAATATCTAGGAAAATGTAGTACCGAGTGACCTTGGTTTTGGATGAGCGTGTCGTTTTAATGTTTCTTGCTTTATATTACTAATATGCTCCTTTCCATTCATGAAGTTACTAATCTATTGTTAATAACTTAAATAAATCTGTGTAATCCTCATTTTTACGTTTCATTTCACAACAGTTATTACAAACATTTAAAATACTGATTAATAAAATACGACCGAATTGAGAAGTTCCTTCTTTTTTTTTATCGTTTGAAAAGTTTTATACACCAAAGCACAGATGGCGCTTGAACGCAAGCATAAAATGCCTTCTCAATTTGGCTGAGTTGCCTGTCTATCTCAGTATGTATATTGTAGTCTTTGGTATGCCACACACGTATGCGACACGGAACCGTGCCGAGCATTTGAACCAATAGTTTTAAATGTCAAGGTCGTCTATGATTAGATTGATTAGCCAGTTTTGACATCCGCATAACTGCATAAGTCGCGTGACTTTGGTTGATAGATAACACCAAGAGACTCCGGAAAAATTGATTGCGACCAACCGACGCTTCCCGTGACATGAGAGGCGTCTCTAGCTCATGTCGCGCCCGGGTGCAATCATTACCGTAGCGCCCTCTACCATCCCCCCTAGCGCGCGCTAGCGCCCGAGTCGAGCCGAGTGGCGCCCTTAAGTGGCGCTCGGTGCCCCCTCGGACCGTGCGCCCGGGTGCAACGCACCCCCTGCACTATAGGTAAAGCCGCCCCTGGACATGACACCAATGGGCATCAACGGCAGCCAGCGCCGAATTTGATGTCTACCAAGTACAGTCAGCATCACCAAATAGCCCCAACGGAAGACCAGTGCTGGCTTACGCTGCTGAGTTGTGGCCATCTGCTGACAAATATGAAGATTTGTATGTGTCCAGAATTTAATGTTATTTATTGTCAGGAATACATAGGTATTTTTTTCTTTCTTTCTTCCTTTCATATAGTTACCAGCAGCCAAAGTAGTCAAATATATCGGAACACGTCTTTATTACTATAGGAGTAAGGATGTGTTACGACACATTTGGCTACTTTGGCTGCTACTAACTATATGATGCTGACTGTACATATAAAGCTAGTCACATCACGCTACGCGGCATCAGTATTGCCACTAGGCCAAAAATGATATCCTTTTTTTTCACCTATTTCCCTATTTCCGCTCTAGGCTTTGGCTCAGTTCGGGTACAAGACAAAGACACAAACAAGACAGACCAGCATTCTTAATTCAAAAGTATGTGTATTTGTGTGTACGTGTGTAGAAGAGCGGCGCCATCCGACACCTGTTTCTTTGCTTACCACCCGCTCCATCCCCTTAGATTATAGACAAAAGTATATCTTACGAACCTTACGAAATAAAGAATTTTGGATTTTAATAACTAGGCACTTTCATGGTCAACGGCATCCTAAGAAATAGAAAGTTTAATAAAACGAATTGCATTTAAATAATATTTTAATAAATTATTTTGTAAAAAAATATATCAATAAATTATAAAAGAACACAGTTCAAACTTGTATGTACACCACAAAATATCCAATCATAAGTGTCAGTTTTGGTGTAAATATTCTGCGAAGCTGTATCTCGACTGTAGCGATAGTGTATCGCGATAGTAGCGATGACGAATCGCGACTGTAGCGATAGTGTATAGCGGCTGTGTCGAAGCTGTATCACGACTGTAGCGATACTGTATCGCGATAGTAGCGATGACGAATCGCGACTGTAGCGATACTGTATCGCGATAGTAGCGATGACGAATCGCGACTGTAGCGACACTGTATCGCGACCTTTTTGCGACTGCATCGCTACTGGACCGTTGTGTGCGAACTCCCTAAGTTTAACAACGGGGTATTTTCAGAATGTCATGTCACTAGTGCTTTAGCTGCCTAAGCCTAGCATCATCTCGTTTATCGGACATAAAGCATTCGTCCATCACTAGCAACTATTTAAGTGCGAGGGGTACGAATGCGTTACGTCTTAAATTTAAACGCAATCGTTCATAGCAAATGATTAAAATATGAGCAGCATGCCTCTACGTGCGATTTCCGCCACAGACTCTACAGAGCGAAAAACGCTGTTACGCGCTAAGGCGTAGCACACGTGGCCGTGGCTAGCTACTTTGGTAACATACTCGTACCTCTAGCATTCTAAAATCACTAGAGCTCAGATTGTATATAACAAACACAAACATAAAACGCTAAGACGACATGTCTCAATGATTTATGGCCCCATGGCCCTACGTCTTCCAACTTCAAATTGAAGGTCCCAGCGTAACATGCGCACATTGAATCGACGCATACACAGACTTACAACTATCACATAGACACAATATTCACATTGACGCTTAAAAGTCCCCCAGGCCGGTTGACTCAACTTCTATACTCAACGGGTTCCGCCATAAGGGGCCGCTACACGGGCCGATATCGACGCGTGATTCGGCCCGTGTGGATACGTGTAGGAAGCACGGCGGCCGGCCAAATCGAGGCCACTCTTACTAGATTATCTGTGACCTTGCTTGGCCGTCCGCCGATATCGGGCCGTGTAGCGTCTCCTATATCTAGGTCTGAAACTAGTTTCTGATTTGGAGCTTCCTATGGGGACTCTTAACACATTGACTGCCAAGAATCGCTACGCGCTACGCCCGTGGTTTTCCTCGTATGCAGCGGAAAGCGACTACGGCGTAGGCATCCGCTAGGCGGGTTCCTGGCAGTGAAAGTGTTAAGTAATGTGGGTCCAGCTGTCCACCGTATAAACGGGCGTTTTCACACGTTCCCTGCCATCAATTTCGTAGCGCTACGCTCGTAGCCGATAGCACGGAAAAACCGTTTGTGGAGGAAATCGCCAACGAGTAGAAAGCTCATTTCCGTTCCTAGCACTGAAGGGTCAATGACTCACACGAGTCGAGCCTCTACGAGTAATTTCCGCCACAACACGGAAAAATGCTCATACGCGCTACGGTGTAGCACTCTTGGCGTTGTTTGGCCTCGAATGAGTTAAAACTGTTAAAAGTGTATCTTTTATTATTTCCCTACATTGTGTAGTATCGATTCTGATATAGAAGAAAATCGTCTCCAATTTCCTATATTTTTTTCTAGATTATCACTATGGGCCGGCTATACAAAAAGTATAAAAAAACGTCACACACTAGTGATTACAAAAATGATGAGAATATTGATTACAGAGTAAAAAATACCAACCATTGACAATAAAAGCGAAAGGTAACTACAGTATTGAGTGAAAACGCCCAGACATTGTCAAAAATGCACTTTGCTTTTCTGGTGCTTATTCGGTGAATTCTCATAAGTTTGAGGACCCACATTGCGAACGGAAGTCTCAAGTCTACACACTGACGACAGCTGCCTTTGAGGATCGCAGTAGATATCACGATAACCAGGGGCAGGACATCCCCACGGGCAAGCATAGCAGTCCGCGTGATTTCAGCCTGTCTGGACAGTCGCACGGCGTCCGGCTAAACTACAGTCTCACCGTACTGGCCTGCTATTCTGTAACTTGGCCTGTTATTCCTAGTAACTAAGCGTAGGTAGAGGTCTAGTTTCCTAAGACGTGACGGGTAAGGTGAGACGCATGAGCGCGAAAATAATAACGGCCCTGGATCACCTTTAGCTCGCCCGTGGGGAAACTCCTTATCGACAGTTTTCTTTTTAATATTTTACGCCATACTTAAGTAGAAAGCGTTTATTTGCTCCATCACGATCAGTGTGAGCACCGTGTGGGGTCCGATCTTGAAATACGTGGGCAGGAAGCCGCTCCAGAGACCTAGCAGGCCTTCTTTCTTGACGACGTCTATTATAACGCCGCTGATGGTCGCTTTTGACCCGCCTTTCGCTGCGTTCTGAACTCTGAAAAAATTATTAAAAAAATTAAGGTGGCTTTTAGTATGGACTCAGGTAAGTACTCTTGGTGGCTTGAAAAATTCTTCGTTAATATACATATACATAGGGTGGGCTAATCGGCCCTTATGACCAATAAGGACAAGCGATATGTATAGGTTAGCATAGGTTATGTATATGTCTTTATTTGTATTAATCATACATTGTCAATTATTACATAAAACGATTAATTTAAATAAATAAATAACTACATTTCAGGGTTAGAATATCCTAAGAATAAAATTAAAATATACAATACAATTCAAATTCATTACATTTCTAATGAAGTGTTCGGCTCTACATATTCATTCATCTAGGAAGTCCTTCACAGAGTGGTAAGAGCCTTATCACACTTGCGATTTGCAAGCGTATTTTGTATGAAGGCGATGACGCAGCGTGTTCGCCGCGACTGATAATTGTATAGAAAATACGCTCGCAAATCGCAAGTGTGATAAGGCTCTAAGCCTGTGTTGCGCAATATATTTTAAATTTGTGCGCAAAACTACTTTCGGTGCCTAAAGTTCTGATTGGTTCTGGTATTTTGTTGTAAATTTTAGCACCCATTACACCAAGAGATTTGCCAGTCTTTTGGAGCCTGTGCGCGCCTGTGCGCGTTATTATAAGTTGTAAATAAATATTTACTATGGCTATATCAGGTTTATCCACATATTTGTGTGAAAAAAGTTATCGCCGCTTTAAAAGCGTCAGTTACGTTAAACGTAAATTATATAGGTTTTTTTCGATCCTAAGTAAGTTCCTGTGTCGCAGATTATGAAGGTTTTGTATTTGTCGATGAATTGATTTTGTGTCATGAAACTTTAGTTTTCTATGCGTTTTTTTATGTTTTTAGGGTTCCGGAGCCAGAATGGCAAAAACGGAACCCTTATAGTTTCGCTATGTCCGTCCGTCCGTCCGTCCGTCCGTCCGTTTGTCCGTCCGTCCGTCCACAGCTTAGCTCAGAAGCTCTTGGTACTAGAAAGCTGTAACTTGGCATGAATATACATATTAGTCATGCCGACAAAGTGGTAAAATAAAATCTTGAAAAACATTTTTTTTAGGGTACCTCCCCTACATGTAAAGTGGGGATGATTTTTTTTATTGTCGTCTACCCCATAGTGTGGGTTGTCGTTGGATAGGTCTTTTAAAAATATTGGGGGTTTGTGAAAACAATTTTTCGATTAAACGATCCGTTTGTGAAATATTAAGCCTTAAAGTGCTAATTTTTGTTAGACTCCAGTGTCCCCACCCCCTGCTAGCTAAATGGTTGTTTTGGGATATGTGAAAAAATTCATGGTAGTAGTACATATAACGAAGTTAAAAGGAAAACTATCACAGCTAAGTAGGCTTTACACGTTTACGAGTAATAGTCGACCAGCTTATAAAATGTACTTCAAGAAGTAATAGTTTCGTACAAATTCTATTGTAACTTATTATTATATATAATGGTACGGAACCCTTCGTGCGCGAGTCCGACTCGCACTTGGCCGGTTTTTATGTCTACAGTTTACACAGAGATTTGCTAATTGTCGCCTCAAATAATTGGAGTATCCTCCTTTGACGCAGAAAACGGGGAATACCGAGGCCCTAAATTCAAGTTTTTGTACTGCGTGCCAGACCGTATTTGTTCTGAAAGCGCTGCTCTGCGCTAAAATATGAATAAAAAAACTGGCCAAGTGCGACGTGTGCGGCCGGCACGAAGGGTTCCGTACCATTATCTATATAAACGGCAAAAATCACGTTTGACGCCTGGCGACAGAGGGACAGACAGACAGCGGAGTCTCAGTAATAGGGTCCCTTTCTACCCTTTGGGTACGAAACCCTAAGAAAGATGTGATACTTACTTCGTCTTGACCTTGTCGAGGGGCAGCGAGGCGCACGTGGCGAGGAGGCCGGCGATCATGGACGCGCACAGGTGGAGGGGCACGCCGTCGCCCACGCGGGGCTGCAGCGCCTCCCGGGCCTGCGGGCAACCGACAACATTCAAGTGGGTAGGTTACACGTATGGGCTATAAAATCGTCAATTTAAAGTTCGCAAACTTGGCTCGATCACTCAACGCCACAAGCGATCCGCACCCACAGACTGCACACACAAAATGGCGGCTCGCGATTCGCGGCAGTGACATACGAATACGTATAGGTACGTACGTGCCATAGCGGGCTACGAGCAAAGTTCAAACATGTTGGATAGTCGACAAACATGCTCGGAGGCTACTTAAAGTGCGCGTACTTAGAATGATACACAGGCGAAGGTCGTCGAGCTGTAAGTCCGCGAAATTACTCGCCCGTCTATGACCCCTTTAATACTCATATTATGCATCTGTCTCAGTCTTGTCTAAATTGGCAACACTGAGCGATTATGTGTTTCTGGCGGTGAATAAGGTCGCCAGCACGGTTAGCACAAGACGGCGCGCGAGCTATCTCGAGCTTTCTCGCATTATCCGTCTCTCTCTTATTAGACAACTTAGGAAGAGATGGACAGTGCGAAAGAGCGCGCCGACTTGTGCTAAACGTGCTGAGCTCTCTGGAGAGGAATGGATAGGCTATGTCGGATACCTTAGATATCCATAATTACATTCCATAACGCTAGCGATTGCCATAATCATCATTTGCAAAGTAACTTTCTCTGAAACCGTAAAATTTTCAGGAAAAAAAACAATTTTGTATAGATAGTAGGTACACTGTACGTTAGGTTAGATTTAGTTTCTGGGAAAAACTAATTAGGGCAAATGGTGATTGTGGTTGTGTGTTGTTACATTTATGGTAAATTTTAAGATCCGCTAGCCCCCTCCCGGATCCGCTAACGCGGGCAGAGCCACGCAGGGACCTACTAAGTACTTATGTATAATCAACTTTAAAAACAAAGTTTCAGTACATGATCATTTCCACATTTCTTTTCCACTTTACCACATGAACATTGTTTTATTACAGAAAAAAACCAAATCGCTGTATGTGGCCCGATTATATTTGTAGGAATTCCGTCGATTCATCAAGAAAGCTGATTCTGAGACCTTTGGCACTTCATTTGTTGCTATTTCAAATTTCAGCGGAATCATATCAGAATCTATGACGTAGGTACTTTTATAAACTTCACCACATTTGTAATTTCTGGGTAAATTCACGAGATATTAGAAAATACCAAAATTACTAATGCGTGCATAATATATTTGAGGAGTTCCCTCAATTCCTCATAGATCCCATCATCCAACTGGATTTTTGAAAAAAATGGGACCAATCTGGAAGCATATACTTACAAGCAAAAAATAAATTGTAGGTACTAATCGGTTCATAAATGACGGAGTTCTGAGGTAAGAAACATTAAAAATAATGAGGATAAAAGAAAAAAAATAAACATAGCGAAGAATTGAGAACTTTCTTCTTGATTTAAACATTCACGATTCTCACACATTGTTTATACTAATTATATTGTGTATAATTAACTCATTTATTTACCTCACTGATGTCTCCCGACGCTTCGGATGTTGCGGGACAACCGTCCCGTGACCATGGATGTTGCAACACATCCGAAACGTCGGGTGACCTCAGTGAGGACAGTGAGGTAAATAAATAATAATTAATACGTGAATTATACGCGATTAAGTCCCGTTTAGTATAAATAACCTTATAATTTTTTGAAGTCGATTAAAAAAAACTAACCTGCGCGTAGGTGCCGAGCTGCGCGGCGTTGAGCACGGCTGCGCGCGCGGCGGTGGCCGACGTGCCGCGCATGAGCGTGCTCAAGCCCTCCTCCTTCATCATTCTGGGGAGCAGCAGTAAACGTTAGCGGGTCGGCATCGGGGTGATCCTTTTGTATGAAGAGAGAAGCTGCGATGAGAATGGCAACCATTATGGAAATCGTCGATGTTCTAGCCTCCTGAGGCCTATTGGCCAACTGAAAGGACTTATTCGCTCAAAGGAATTTAAATCGTTTTCAAATGAGAGAGTTGCATTAGTTTTGACTCGGTTTTCTTTGATACAAACTAATTTAATCTACTTCCTACACTAGTAGATTATTATTTCAACGCCGTTCGTTTCACAATTATACAATTTAAGTTTGACGACCGGTTAGCCTAGTGGGTAGTGACGCTGCCTACGAAGCTGAAGGTCCTGGGTTCGAATCCCGGAAAGGGCAAATATTTGTGTGATGAGCATGATTGTTTGTTTCTGAGTCATGGAAGTTTTCTATGTATTTAAGTATTTATATCCATTATATATATCGTCGTCTAGTACCCATAACACAAGCCTTACTGAGCTTACTATGGGACTAGGTCGATTTGTGTAAGATTGTCCACTAATATTTATACTTATTTATTTTATTTAAGTAACAAGTCTTGACCGCTTGACCAATAATTACTGGCATTTGTCCGGTGTTGCCTGTATGTACATACAATTGTGACGTGTAGCTTCGTGAAACGGGCTACAGGTGTTTTCTCATTTGGGTGACTTTCGCCGCGTCACCACACGCCCCGCTTATCCACAAACGCGGCCTTATAAACCTGTAGCTCACCTGCCAAGAGCGTTGAACACGTTGGTGTAGTTCCGTCGCAGTTCGGGCGGTAGGCGCCCGTCAGCGGTCATCCTAACTAGCGCCACCTCCGCGGGGTTCCCGACTAGCGCACCCATGCAGCCGGATACTACACCAATCGCCAGCTTCACGCCGAAATTTGGCACGCCATAGTTACTGGAAATCAAAGTCTAATGTCTCAAAAACGGCTGAACAGATTTTCATGAAACATAGCTAGGAACATTCGGGCACACTCGGGATACAATTATCTATGACACAAAAAAAACCGCATTCAAATCGGTCCATCCGTTTGGGAGCTACGATACCACAGACACAGATACACAGACACACAGATACACAGACACGTTAAACTTATAACACCCCTCTCTTTGCGTCGGGGGTTAAAAACAGTAGCTTATTTAACAACCCTTGAATCGCCATTGTCTAATATTTCCGATAGTTCAATTTCCGTTGACAACTCGCTGAGACGTCAGGCGGTCAGAAGTGATTCTTCTGGAATCGTACGCGTCCATAGGCTACGGTGTCTGCTTACCATCAGGTAGACCGTATGCTTGTTTGCCACCATCGTAGTATTGCAAAAAGTTAGTCATCTGGGACCACGGCCGGTTTAACCCGTGTCGAAACCGAAACGTCAGAAACAACGTTAGTAACAATTTAAATACCCGATCAATATTAAGCGATCAGTTGGAGTGTTATATTATATTAATCTCATCTCATCTCATTCTCAACTTCTTCATTATTATTATTAATAATAATAATAATGATTTATTGCGTTTCAATTGTTTTTTTTGTTTGTTTTTTTTTTTTTTTGTCGACCAACTGGGATCATATTACAAGGCGAGGAATAACATGAAATAATTATAATTAGCTTGTTACATTACACAATATACTATACTACTATACAATATAATTGTTTTTTTTTGTTGTTTTTTTTACATTAAATTAATTACTGGGATTTGTTTGCCACTACTTGAATCAAATGACAATGATTCATGTAATGGCAATCAAATCTCTCTGACAATGCCCTCAGGATGGGATTGGAGCTAGCCCGGACCCTGCGCACCAGGGATGTACAGCGTTTCCTCATTATGGTGTAGAAACAATCTACCCCGGCCTCCGCGAACATCCCTGATGCGCTACAGAAACGGGGTAGCCCCATCAGCACCCTAAGGCACTTGTCCCACCGCCGGCGAGTAGCGAGTACTCTCATAGTAATTCTTACTCGCGCGAGTAAAAGCGAGTAAGAATTACTATGAGAGTACTCGCTACTCGCCGGCGGTGGGACAAGTGCCTAAAGGCATTGTTATATTGTATGTACACGAAGAGCGTTGTACTGTTTCTGCGTATGATGAGTCCATAGACTAGCCGTATAGAAATTGGTGCAGAATGCTCTAAAGAGTGTTGAGATTGATTATTGTGTTTTGATAATGTCATGTGAGCGCTGCCCGTCGTGATCTCACTGATGGTTCCAACGGAAGACAGCTCGCGCCAGCGAGTTTGAACCATTTCGTGACAAGTTACCTACTTTATATTTTATGTTTGTCGTTTTGTGCGTGCCACGAATAAATGTTTTTCTATTTATATATCTGATGATGATGACGACAACTTACACGTTATATTTATAGCGATACTTACGCGGTATACAGATCCGTTATGTATGTGAAGCACCCGAGACGGCCTGTCGTGTAGGTAGCCTGTCGGAACAGGGCTGCTGAGAGCCCGATGTACAGCCCCCCGGCGCCTTGGTTACTCACAACCTAGACACCAAATATGTGGGGTTGAAGTCAACGTGTTGGTTGGTACGGTCGACTACAAAGAGATCGATACGGCCAAAGTTACCTTAATGTTAAGGCAATAAAGTCGTGGATACATATTTTTGTAACTCGTATCGATCTCTTTGTAGTCAACTGTACATGCACTGCATAGACATAGTATGCAAACTTATGACGTTATGACAAAAGCACATTTATTTGTGCCATTCGAGTTTTTAATCAGCTTCTTCCTAATGACTTAAAAATATTGGACGACACAAAATTTAAACGTAATTTAAAAACATAGTTCAGCAAGAAAGGTTTGTATTCGTGAGAGATTTTTTGAATTTTCGTCTTAAAAGAAAAATATTAGTTTTGATTTATTGTACCGAAATGGGTTACCGTGTTGGGACGTAACACTTGTAATATTTAATACCATCTATGTGACACGGTTAAACAATAAAGTTGTTCTATTCAATCCTATAGTCACCAACATCATAAAGGTGGTTTTCCACCGGATGAGCGCGGATTGAATTGTTTTTTTATTTGCACGCTAAATTGAACCGTACTGCTGTACTGTTAGAGTGCAAATCACACTGAAGATTATTTTCAAGCGCTTGACATCGCGGGAAAATTTCTTCAGTGTAATGTGTATTCTAATAGTACGGCAATACGTTTCAATTTAGCGTGCAAATAAAAAATCAATTCAATCCGCGCTCATCCGGTGGAAAACCACCTTTATGATGTTGGTGACTATAGGATTGAATAGAACAACTTTATTGTTTAACCGTGTCACATAGATGGTATTAAATATTACAAGTGTTACGTCCCAACACGGTAACCCATTTCGGTACAATAAATCAAAACGAATATTTTTCTTTAACATCTGCCGCAATAAAGCATGCGTAAATATCTGACACGACTCGTATTTCTAGGGCCGTTAACAAGTCAGATATTTTTGCATTTTAGCCCGTATCACGGTCGGCCTTATCACGCGATAAGTGACAAGATAGGAGCGTCGCCTCGTTCTATCGAACGGTGTCAGCCAGTGACGGACGCTCTATCTTGTCACTTATCGCGTGATAAGGCCGACCATGATACGGGGTCTGGTGACTGTAACAGCTTAGACTAATATTGGCTGAAGCGGATAGTATGTACAGAGTGGAATTGATAGATAGATAGACAAGAAAAGCCCTTTTTCTCACACACGTCACTTTGACATTTTTGTGTGCGAGAAACTGTTAACAAAGGCTAGTTAGGTTTTATGAGGGTGCTAATACGACACATAGATTGAAGAGTTGTGAAGTCCAAAGGGCATCACCAAAAATTCGATAATTCTGAAAACATACTTGACTTTCCTACTTCTCTTATAACATGAATGTAGGTACCTCTCTTGTCATGGAAATCATGGAGACATTCTTGCCAGCTGTGCCGAGGAGCTGCATACGGGTTTTCACTAAATCCATAGGCTGGACCACGCTGGTTGCACACATCCTAAAAGGGATAAGATTTATAATGAAATTGTGAGTCTGTCTCGCGCACCGAGGGTTCCGTACATACTTTCATAGGATATATGCATTCACGGCCCCGCTTTATTATAAAAAAAACGTAGTAGCAACCGCAGATCGATAGTTGAGGGATAGTCTCCGAGAGTCCCACACTCCCAAAATTGAGAGCGCTATTATTATTTTTTGTCGTTTCGCCCTGTTTCTGTTTGGCCTGCTGAGCGGCCAGTAACAGATCTGGGGCCCGTTTCACGAAGCAACAAGTTTCAAATTACAAGCGGAAGTCTCTTTTCAATACCTTTTGAGAGAAAGAGACTTCCGCTTGTAATTTGTAACTTGTTGCTTCATGAAACGGGCCCCTGATATGATTATGTATCATACATACACATGTATACATATACATGTTGATTGTGTGTCATGCACAAGCAATGACAACAAAAACAAAGCCTGTAATGTAGTTAAACAAAAACAAAAATATAAATGAAAACAAAAATTTACAAAAAATAAAAGACATAAACAAATGCATATCTGGAATCGCAATGCGCTACCTAATATTCCCTTGATCGGTTCACACCCCATTTTTGGTACACCTGTATGGCGACTTCTGGATCAGTGCGCGTTGAGCGAGTAAACAAGGGCCAGAGGGACACACTTAGCATCATGCTAGCTAGGCTGATAATGGTCTTTGACATGCACACTCCACTTACCCACTGAGACCCCCGATCACGAAACGCAGGCCTCCTGGTATAGTCTTCTGAGTATCCCCCATGGTGACCACAATGAGGGTCTACTAGGCTGCCAAACTCTTGAGAAGTGAACTGCTCATTCCTTTTGCTCTACCGAGTTATTAGGATCTGAAATACACATTATGTATTGTCTTAGAGTGAGTAATTATAAAGTTGATGTGGTTCCATGGTTCGTCACAAAAATAAATAAATAATACAGAAAATGCACCAGTGTCTCGATCCTATAACTAGTATTTATTTATCTATATAAGTGTGTTTATCGTCGTCTAGTATCCATAGTACAAGCTTTGCTTAGTTTGGTTTGGGACTTGGTCGAGTTGTGTAAGTTTATCCCCTAATATTTATTATTTATTTATTGATTTAATAACCTATAACAGTTCATTTATTTTTCCATTTTAAATACGTACGTACGTACAAACGACACCACAGTTAACTGACCATCCTGTATTTATATATAACCTTATTACTGTTATTACAATGCACATAAAGTGCACGGATGGTCAGTTAGCTGTGTTGTCGATAGTACATACAGCAACACACCTAACTAACCATACCGTGAAAACCTAGAACCTTATTACAATTCACTTAAGGTCAGATTAGATTTCCGATGGTCACTTAGCTGTGTTGTCGACTGTACCAGGGATGCCGCGGATGCCATTTTTTTGACATCCGCGGATGCGGATATTTGGGGGCACACATCCGCGAATGCGGATGCGGATTTGGTGGTCAACACTCAAAAAACGTAAATAAACAACGTCCACTTTATGATATCACGCAATCATCAAACAAGTTGAGACTACACTAGAATCGTTGTGAACAAATCAAAATAGCGTCTGCTCTTGGTCACAGAAACGACTATCTAAAACTCGCGCGGAAAGCGCCGCGTGGGCTCCTTCCTTCCTGTCGTGAATTATACTACATCCGCATCCGCAAAAACCCCGCATCGTTGAAATTTGTGCGAAACTTCCTCGGTTGCGGCTGCGGATGGATGCGAATGTCTGCAACATCCCTGGTACGTACGCTCGTACCAATGAGTTTAACGGAACACAGACAATCATTTGTTAGATATTGACCGTTAGCTTTTCGGTGAAGGAAAAACATCGTGAGGAAACCTGCATACATCTGCGAAGAAATTCTAGGGTATGTGAAGTCCCCAACCCGCACTGGGCCAGCGTGGGGACTACTGCCCGTTCCTTCTTATCCATGAGAGGAGGCCTACGGCCGCGGCGGCGGCGGCCGCCGCTTTAGCCTAGTTGGTAGTGACCCTGCCTACGAAGCAAGAGGTCCCGGGTTCGAATCCCGGTAAGGGCATATATTTGTGTGATGGATGAGCTGATGAGCACGAATATTTGTTCCTGAGTCATGGATGTTTTCTATGTATTTAAGTATTTATTTATCTATATAAGTATGTTAGCGTCGTCTAGTACCTACCCAGTTTGGGACTAGGTCGATTTGTGTAAGATTGTCCACTAATATTTATTCTTTAATTTTTTTGAAGTACGGAACCCCTTAAAAGTCTTAAAACTATCCCTATTGGTAAAATCACCTGCAAAAACGTATTCACTACAAACGCACTCATGAATTTTGAATATTATCAAAAATTATAATCGGTAACACCGAGTCTCTTGCCATTGAAATGTACGTATGTATGTATGTGCCTATATGTCGCAACTAATCGTCATTGAAGTTGAATTAGAGTTTATGTCAAGATTAAGGTCATTAGGTATTTTACTTTATATTCACCTTGCCGTGAATTAAACAAGGTTGAAATATCCTAATCTATACATATGTATTAGAAAGACGTAATGTCTGTGAGGTTGTAGCTTTGTAAGTTTATACATACTTACATATAATCACGCTTATTTCCCGAAGGGGTAGGCAGAGATCACGGATTTCCACTTGCCACGACCTTGACAAACCCTTCTTTGCTTCATTCACTTTTATTACATTCTGCATACATGCTCCTCGGTTTAAGGTACTCTTGAGCTGACCTAAGTTTATATAGGGAGTAAAATCAAAACAATCATCCGATCGCACAATTCAATCACCTGTGTATAGATTGGACATTCGCTGTTGTCCACTAGAATCCCCTAGCCTGATCCCCCAGGTAAAAAAACGGTTAGGTTGTTAGGTGAACCGCGAACCTACAGCGCGCGAGCCGAGCGAGCGAAGCGAGCGTGACGCGGTAGCGTCCGGCGAAGCGCCATAACCGAACATTATCATTTTTTCCTAGTTGAATATAAAATAATTGCCCCTGGGTGATCGGGGTCAGGTAACATGGATAACGTGGGACATTCAGGATGAGCATCCATACTTCCATATCCATACTAATATTATGAATGCGAAAGTGTCTGTCTGTTACCTCGTCACGCTTAAACCGCTGAACCAGATCAAATTTGGTATAGAGATAATAGTTTGATTCCCGGGGAACCACATAGAAAGAAAGAAAGAAAGAAAGAAATAATTTATTCGTAACACCAAAATACAATAACTGTTTATTTCTGTGATGAGCATGAATATATGATTTTTTTGAGTTTTTGAGTCATGGATGTTTTCTATGTATTAAAGTGCTTAGTTTGGGACTAGGTCGATTTGTGGAAGATTATCCCCATATATGTATTTATTTAGACATCGGCATAGAACGTAGGACATAATGCACATAAGGCACGCAGGATGTGCCCGCGGGCAGCAGCCAGTCCACTGTTAAATTAAATAAGAATTCAAAACAATAAATTCCTTAACTGTAAAGAAACTAGTACAATAGTTTGTTTTAATTAGTGTAACTCGCGAACAATGGGATGATTTATGGTGCTATTCCACCAGAGCTAAGTTGACCTTATTATTTCAAAATATAACGCCTCTGGGCGTAGCGCAGTGTGAACAAGCGTAATTATGAAAGATTAATTTAAATAATGTTGAACTATATATTTTAATGCCATGTAATTATTATAATTTGCTTATCATGTAAGTAAACGCTGTAATATCACGCACTGGACCGCGGAACCGTACCTTGCCATGAAGAGCATGCAAATTCAGTCAATAATCCGTGCGTGCAGTTAATGTTATTTTAATAAATATTTTTTTCCATTTCACAAAGTACAACTTTTAACGATATTATTTTGAAGAAATAAAATCCAATCGTAAACGTTACTTAATCAGAAACGAATTTCTACAATTCATTTGCTAGACATTTTGTTAAACTAATTAATAATTAAATGAAATTATAACCAGAACAAAAAAGCACTTTTCGCACCAAAACACAAAAAAAAAAAAAACAACGTAAACTCCATCAAAGTGTTGCACCAACGTTAAATCCACCATGGCACTCTTAATACCATACCATAAGGTCCAAATCGCGACTCACCTGCGAACGTCAGAGGTGCGGTCCGGACAATGTCATTGAAAAAGACAAGTCGAAGACAGGCCCAAAGAGAATATAATCACTAGACAGGCCCACGGCCCGATAACGCGCCGAGTGAAGCTAAGTAGTTGAATTGCAGATGTCACATATATCACATTTGGATTGATGAGTGGTGTAATGACTTTGGACTTAGGCCGCAGCACAACTGAATAGGTACTCAGAGCTTGGAAGTCAATACAGTCAAGTCATTATCATTATCAAGCCCTCAATAAGTTATCTCGCTCGCTCAATAGACTGTGCTCTTCAATCGCGACAAAAAAATAGTTTAGAAACAGAAGAGAATTTAATGTTGAAAGCAGTCATTAGAATATTTTTTGGACATACTTAGTAAGAATTTAATGATCTTAAAAAAGGAGACTGGAATTGTCAGTCTACACAACCCAAAGATTAAGAAATTGTTACCTATTTCCTGGTAGTTTTTGTTGCTCACTACTTATTATACCTCACCTTCAAGAATCACTTTTTACCAGACCGCACGGACAATACGACTTAACTTGTTGTTATTAATTTATGTTGGTTGTATACGTAAGTACGTTATACAGCCGTATACAGCATGACAGAGCACTAATAAGATTAGATGTTAATAAACTACTACTTAGTTCGGTAATCGATTAACTTATTAGCTGCACCTGCACGATCGATTAACTCGTTAGGTGCTACCAAATTGAAGTTACAAGTAAGTGCGGCTGGTCAACCGCCTCTACTTTCTACGGGGAGAGCCGCGCCGTAGCCGACAGGTTCCTACGAGCACAGAATAAATAATAGGTAGAATCTACAGAAATCGCCAGTTTAGGTATGCCGAACGAGCCTAAACGTAGCCATCCCTTTCTATCGCGTTCATGCAATCGTTCGGACTGTGGGAGTGACATAAGCTGACGCCACACGTCCGAGCGCGATGGACGGCCGAGGAAGTTTAAAGAAAATTTTGTCTGGAGTGACCTTGGTTTGGCCGGACGCCGTGCTTCCGGTACTTATCCAGACGGGCCGAAATCACGCGGCGGACGGCATGCTCGCCGATTTCGCTCGTCTGGCGACTGCTATAGGCTAAGTAGTACTTGTAAAAAAGCGATCATCTTTTTTTTATCTTTAAATCTCGTTTGTTTAAGAAGCAATTCAATAGTATGATTGAGTATCGCCATCTCTTTCCTGCCAATGCATAATTAATCAAATACTCCATCAATCCTTTTAAATATATGCCGACCTACAACTCACTGTTTACAAGACGTGAACTTTGTAACTTGGGCTCGCCGCGCATCAAACAACCACCTTATCACAATTATGTAAGGTTCATATTCCATCAACAAACTCGCAATCATGTGTGGAGCACGCGCGTATGTACACAAAATTACACTGAAGTGTAAAAGATACACCTCAGTTTCGCGTCGTCAATGGAAACGTACCTATGCTGTCAGATTTGGTGGCGATCTGTATATAGACAACGTCTAAAAATCTCATCTTTTTTATATTACATCAATGGTTTTGATAGACCGGCAGATCGCACCCGTATTTGGTTCGGAATCCTAAAAATAATCATGCCCATAGTAAAAAGTATAATGAATTGTTTTGTATTAAGCATATTTTAGCACATTTATTTGCATCATCTTCATAAAATGATATCTCTTCCCTTATCGTATATTGCCCTGACCCTAGGAACACTAAAAATTGATTATTGTTTTATTTTCTGCCCGCCTGTGGCGAAGTGACGTCGAGTCAGGAACCTTTGAGACCGCGAACTATAGGAGCATTTTTAGGGTTCCGTAGTCTACAAGGAACCCTTATAGTTTCGCCATGTCCGTCTGTCCGTCCTCAGCTTAGCTCAGTAACCATTACTACTAGAAAACTGTAATTCGGCATGGATATATAAATCAATCACACCAACAAAACAGTACAATAAAAACTTGAAAAAATGTTTGTAGGGTACCTCCCCTACACCTAAAGCGGGTATGTAATTATTTTTTCTCGTTAAACCCATGGTGTGGGATATCGTTGGATAGCTCGTTCAAAAATATTATGGGTTTCCTAAAACCATTGTTCAAATCAGTGATTAGTTTGCGAGATATTGGGTTTTAAAGCCCAAATTTTTGTTCGAGTCATGTGTCCCCCTCCCCCTGCCGGCTTAATGGCTACTACTGGGGATGTGAAAAAAATCGTGGTAGTAGTACATATGTATAATGAATTTAAAAGGAAAACTATCACGGACAAGTTACCGAGTAATAATCGACCAACTTAACCCATTCAGGGCCCATGACGACACATATACGTAGTCGCTTTCCGCTACATACGAGAAAAACCACGGGATCGGCTACGAGCGTAGCGCGTAGCGATTCTGGGCAATGAATGTGTGTGCACTTTGAAAGGCCAATTTTCGTACAAATTCGGCCGACGCAATCGCACCGCACGTCGATGTAACTAACCGCGTGTTCACACTGCGTTCGTTTCCGTTTCCGGGAGGCATCCCTCTTTTTCTCGCTTGCGATGTTTAGCCCGAGTGCGAAAGAGACGGATGCCTCCCGGACACGGAAACGGACGCAGTGTGAACACGCGGTAAGACAGACAGGCAACTACGGAACCCTACACTGGGCGTGGCCCGACACGCTCATGGCCGATTTTTTTGTGTTGAATTTTCGCTACCAAACCAAACCACAGTGGTAGTTCGGATGTTCGGAATCCTCGGTGTGCGAGTGCAAATATCACTTTGATCGGGTTTTATAGATAATTAGCTACAATTACTTACCTACCTTTTGCTTCAGGTCCTCGTGAACTGACTCGTCGCAAACTTTCTCAATGTTTTAAATTTTTGTGATCCATCTTTGAAGTCTCACAAGCGACCTTCTTCATCTTTGTTTGTTTCTTTCCGTATGAGAAAATTGCGGCGTTCAGCTCAGCCTAACAAACTGTACAGATCATTTTAGCAATTAGCTATAGTACCTATATATATTGATTCCCAAAGTCCAAATCACCAATTTCTGCTGACACAACGAATTTTTCTATTGACACTGTATTGACGTGTATAATTTGAAGCACGTTTACATAGTTCCTTGCGACTTCTAACGAAACTCACTGATAACGTGATACTCTCTCAAGTCAAAAGTCATAGCATAAAGTATTTCAAAGGAGTATTTATAAGCCTTTTTGCTCTAACTGTAGTTACTATGGGACTAGATCGATTTGTGAAAGATTGCCCCCTTATATATCTTTATTATTTATTTATTAAAAAGATGGTCGTTACCATGATGAAGTTAACGTCTTCTTCTTTTTGTTTTTGTAGTACCTACTGAGTTTCGCAAAACACTACCATTTCTCTGTTATAATATAATAAAAATATTGAATACCTTTAGCCATGTCTACGTATTTTGACGACCGGTTAGCCTAGTGGGTAGTGACGCTGCCTACGAAGCTGAAGGTCCTGGGTTCGAATCCCGGTAAGGGCAAATATTTGTGTGATGAGCTTGAATATTTGTTTCTGAGTCATGGAAGTTTTCTATGTATTTAAGTATTTATATCTATTATATATATCGTCGTCTAGTACCCATAACACAAGCCTTACTGAGCTTACTATGGGACTAGGTCGATTTGTGTAAGATTGTCCCTTAATATTTATTTATTTATTTATGTCTGCAAAACGGAACACAGCTGCGGGTTTGTTTAATTTGTAGTGATGTGATCAAACTTCGGGATTACTTTGGACTAGTTAATCTTGGGATTCCTAAACCTTACCTAATTCAGATTCAGATTATTTAATGCGTTCATGTTGTAACAAAATAGGTCTTAAGGCTAGGTGTAGGTCTAACATGAGATCTGTCGAGCATTGCAATATCTATAAATATTTTAAACTAGCTTCTGCCCGCGAATCCGTTCGCGTGGAACTCGTTTATATATCGTAACTCCATACAAACTTGCACTCCCCATTTCACCCCCTTAGGCGATGATTTCCGAGATGAAAACTTAAATAAACTGTCTCTATACCACATCCAAATCGGTTTAGCTTAAAAGCGTGAAGAGGTAATAGACAGACACACAGACACATTTTCGCATTTATAATATTAGTATGGATACATAAATAAATATAAAACTAGTGAGAAAACTTGGAATTCGAGTAAGTACGTCGTTTAAAGAGCGCATACTGCTAAGTAACTAGTATTTCACCCATGGCTACACAACCAATAAAACTTCCATGACACATAATTACAATAGAAGATACCAAATTATACCAGCACACAAGCTCAGTCGCAGTCGAGTGAAACGTAAATATACGAGGGCTCAAAGTT
This sequence comes from Epinotia ramella, assembly GCA_947578815.1. Lineage (NCBI taxonomy): Eukaryota > Metazoa > Arthropoda > Insecta > Lepidoptera > Tortricidae > Epinotia > Epinotia ramella. Next base: position 22,624,899 of record OX388217.1, read on the forward strand.
CCCTCTACAATTTGCAATCACTTAATGTTAATCAGTAGAGTACTGTTTGTTGATTTTATTGTTACATTTGATGACGTGTGAGTAGCTTTCCAGACAATCGTGCCAATACACGGATAGATAAACAATCTTTGGACAGCACAGTCGGTCTATTTGCCTTGATACTTGTTGGTATCAACTTGGTATTTGAAGCGCTCGAAGCTACCGTGCGGGAGTAATATAAAATCGATTCCAACTCTGAGAAAGACCACACAATAACAGCACTAAGTACTGTACTTGTTCTGTAGGTCGGTAATTTTATTTTATTTTATGAGTTAGGACTGTTAGGTAATTGATGGAATCAGGCGTCTATGCGGATAAGTCCATGATAAGTTACAAGCAGTTAGCAGAACAATATTCCTTTGCTATTTCGCTAAATAACGTGCAGGTTTCTAAGCGGAGTGTTGAGATAAACTACCCAAAATTTTTGTTTGCGAATATTTTTTGTTTCATTAGCTTTTTTCCCCACTTTTTTATTTTCCTATGCGGTTGTGTCTTCGGACGCATTCATTTCTATTCGTTTTTGTTGCCAGACGCATTCTTTACCATGCATTTTATCTCCTAGTCCGTATTATCCTCGCGTAATTATTTCACCTGTATTAGAACCTTCTGGCGCTTCGCCGGCCGCTACCGGGGCACGCTCGCTTCGCTCGCTCGGCTTGCGCGCTTTAGGGTCGCGGTTCACGCTTCGCTCGTCGTCGTACCTACACCGACCTGCATTAGAGTATAATAGGTAGGGTTCTGGTTATGGTCAGCTAAAAGATGGTTTTGGATGTGTCGTTTTGCGCATATGGCATTATGCGTGTGATTGAAAAAAAAATACCTAGTAAAAAACGCGACTGGAAAATAATCAGTCTATCAACACGTGGGAATATTCATGAACTACATCGTCTAGAAAATTATCTGTTGGGGAAAAACTCTACTAGAAAACAATCCGTTTGTCAATACTTTCGTATATGAAATAAATCGACTATGAAAAATAAAAAGTGAGGAAAAAAGCTAATGGTACAAAAATTATTCGGAAACAAAAATTTTGGGAAGTTTGATGCCACACATCTGTGAACATAATATTGTCAACAATAAAAAACTATGTTATTCCAATCCTTTATTACCAAATGAATAAGTTTCCAAAGTGAAAAGAAGAAGAATATAAAAGCGGGGACATCACCAGTGCCACTCCTCCGTGAAGTCCTGGTCTAGGGGGAAGTGTCTCCTGAAAACAAGAGAAAAACTTGATATGACGGTGGAAATGCGAATCAAGGTTTTTTAAATAGGACACACTCAATACGTATATATAACCACCCGTTTTCTTACAGGTAATACGACCGTGGCACGAATACGACGATACGCTTACGACTACCGCGAAATCACCAGCACGTCTATCATGGGACGGCCGCGACATACTCTCGATTTTTCTCGCACTATACCTCTTGTTCTAAGTGTTCTAATAAGAGAGGGACGTATAGTGCGAGAAAAATCGAGAGAGCTCGCGCGCCGTCGCGTGATGGCCGTGCTGCGCACTACCGACCGAGACTAGAGAGATAGAGACAAATTCAGATCCCTCACTCTCGACGCAGCCCATCACGGGAGCTCTGGTGACTCCAGGAACGTACCACCAAATACACAAAGCAAGGAGTGGTGTAAATATAGCTGCGGCCTTCTAAGCTGTAAGGCGCCTGTCCCATTTGTTGAGTCATTGGGTTGAGTTGGGATTTTAAACCCGGTAACGAATAAGTACACAAAAACTCTTTTGTGGCGTGCAGATAACCACAACACGCCACTCAACCTGACATCGGACGCCGCTGTTGGGGTCCCTTTTCAGCCCCGACGGTTGTCTTTCCGCACAAACTCTATATAGCGGTTCATTATTCCATTCGAGGATGTCACCGTTCAGGGATGTAGTTATTCAGGGAAGTGGGTGACCGTTAGGGGAAATGTGGCCTTTTGGGGGAATGGCCACCTGGAGAAGTCACCGATCAAGGAATCTCATTCAAGGATGTGACCTTCTGGGGAAATGTGACACTTTGTTGAAGTGGACTTTCTAGGGAAATGGCCGGAGAATTGGCCATTCAAGGGACATGGCGGTTCAAGGAATATGGCGGCAGCTGACCTGATCCCTTCAAGGAAGAGGCAAGGCATGCAAGGGAATCCGCAAACTTCCGACTTACCTCCTGGCGGGTGGCGTGCAAGGGGAGCCGCGGCGCGGCGGCGTCATGCAGCCGGGCTGCCGGCGCGCCACCTCGCTCAGGAGGGACAGGCACGAGCGAGAAAGACGCTGGTTGAAGTTCTGGAACACGTATGAATTACATTTATATTTTAATTTGTCCGAATTTTCCGCGAATCGGTTCAAAACATGTGTCGCGAGTTTCGACCTATTTCATTATATTTTAATGTGTCTGCTTTTCACGGAAGTTTTCTATAAAACACTACCATTGATAGAAAGATCGAAACATAAATTAAACCCGAATACTAGAGTAGCTGCAGGTCGAGAATCCAACTCCGTGTCTCGTGATTACTGGTCGCAATTGCGTATACCACTCCGCCACCTAATTATGTTGTTGAATTTTTCCTTGTCACTCTTGACAAACTGGCGACACTCCTCCGCTTGACCCGTGTTAAAATTGTATCTTGATCACAAATTATGCAACAAATAACACTCGCTGATAGAACTCACCGGGAGACAGGACCCCTTCATCTCCCTTAAGTCAATCTTGCGGAACACCTCGCAGAGAAGCAGCTCATGTAGGCTCGGTATACGGGGCCCGTAAATCAGCTCCATCATTTCCACTATCTGGAAAGACCACGTATAATCGTCACCTGTCCGTATATAATGCCAATTTAATGGTAATCTTTAACCCCCTTATTCATAAAACTTAAAATAAGGACAAACTAATTTTAACGCCATTTTAGTTAAAACAGGCTTATAGGAAGTTTATGAATACGGTCGTAAATGTCGACTACGGCCGTAGAGCATGACAGAGAGAGAGAGAGAGAGAGAGAGAGAGAGAGAGAAGGAGAAAGAGTTAAGAGAGCTGACTGGGCCACTGCACTCGTGGACAGGACTAGCTCAGGATCGGAATGACATAGGTACTCGAGGTCTATACTCAACAGTGGGCGATTAGAAGTACGAAAAGAGAATGAAATGCTCACATGAGGGTAGTTGGGCAGCAGATCCGGCAACAGCGCCAGGTCGAGCTCAGCGCCTGCGCACATCTCGTACAGCACACGGCCGAAGCTCAGCGCCTCGACGTGTTCGGACGCCGCCGGTATGCGCGGCGAAGCGCCGATCAGGGTGTTCTCCAGGGCGCATATCCTGAGATATTCAATGTTACATTTATTAGAGAGTAAAGTGTTATACAATGTGTATTGCTTATACTGGTTTAATATAGTACTATGAATAACAGTTTTTAAATATAACAACATAATCAATAAAATAAACGAAGAAACAATAAATTAATTACAAAATAACTTACAAACTAACCTAACCCAGTCATAGCAAAAAGACCCCGTCCAGCAGTTCCGTCTGCGGCATGGAGCCCATAACGCTGGCGGCGTTACCTCTCTGTATTGCTAATGAAATACGTTGCGAGAGGTAACCGCCAGCCCTATGGTCCCCTGAAGCGTCGATGAGTCGCTCAGTCATTGCCCTCATAAAAGATTTCATGTCAGCCGACCAGGGACCCAATGTTTCTACCGCAAGCGCCGCAAACTCGTAGTCTTTAACTAAAGACGAGTATTTGCGGCGCTTCAACACCTGGGCCTGGTCAGCTGCAGCGCCGGCTTGAGAGCGAGTCCCCTGGATGTGGGACTGAGCAAACGTATCCACGCACGTTGCGTCCCACACCAAGGCTCTACCCAACCTCCACGGCACTAATGTGGCACCATCAGGTCGCTTGCCATCGTCTCTTGCCAAACCCGTAGGTTCGAGTATAGCAGGCACAGAAGCGGTGGCAAGCGAACGACGGACCAAATCGTTTATAGTGCCGTGGCGGTATAAGCGGCCGGCGCTTTTTGTACACGAGAGGCCATGCCTACCCAACCCATCGACGCTTTTGCCACAGACGCATGTATGTGAAACACATATTCTGGCCCCAAGCCTCAAGCAACAAGCAATTCTTAAGGTGCTTGGGTCCAGAACGGTGCCTAACTGTCGTGACGGAAGCGCGTGGAGCCAGTGTCCCGACTCGGGGGCGGAAACCGCCAGGAGCCGGGCCCGTTCAAAATCGTCCGGGCTACTTTCTGACAGGGATGCTTGCACCTTTTTAAGGCGAGGGGAGTCCCAAGCTCGCTGAAAATGTCTATCGGCCGGGATGACCGTTCCAGGGCAGGAGTCACACCATGCATCCCTGGCCTCCTTCAAACTCGCTATCTCATCGTCAACTATCTGGGGAAGGTTAAGAATGATACCGACGAGAGACAGCGAGCCATAAGCAGAGGACAGGAATACAGGTAGGGCTACGCTAGCCGAGGTTCGAACGCCCAGCCCCCCAAGCTTTATTGGGAGAACCGCATGAGTCCAAGGTCTGGTGCTGAAGTCAAAATCAATGTTCAAAAAAAAAAAGCCAAAATAGTGCAAAAAAGTGTTTTTTGCACTTTTTTGGCTTTTTTTTTTTGTAGGCTTTTTTTTTTTTTTTTTTAGCCTATAATTTTAATTTTTATTTTTTTATCGATATTTTTTTGTCTAGTATCCGCACATTTCGTTTGATCAAGTATAAGCAATACACATTGTATTATAATAGAGTATACACGTCACATAAGTTTGCATCGGTCAAACCTTTGTGACACCATTGCGCACCACATAGGTATAATTAGACTTTTTTAACAGCTGATATTAGACAGCTATCATCCCGGTACAATAAACGTCAATGATGACATATGATGACATAAATTGTACTGGGATGACAGCTGTCAAATATTGGATGTTAGGGCATTTTCACTATAAGTTAGCGTCTCTACTAGTAGCGACTATAGTAACTAACATCAGCACGGCTATCACAAGACGGCGCGCGAAACTATCTCGATTTTTCTCGCACTATATCTCTCTTTCTAATTGTTCTAATAAGAGAGAGACGGATAGTGCGAGAAAAATCGAGAGAGCTCGCGCGCCGTCTTGTGATAGCCGTGCTGAGACGCAAATTTATGTGGCGCGTTGGTACTGTAAACTGATACGAAAGTGGTTTCGTTACGAGACTACTAACGTCATAAATTATCCACGCAATAATAATGTTATCATGTTAAAACTCTAACATGCATTTTAATATTTTTTCTCTAATCTGAACTCTGCCCAGAAACAACACGTGCCTTTGTTTTGTGGGTGCGTTGTGGGTGTGGGTGGTTTGCGTTGATATGACGTCAAATATGTGTATAGTAATTACCAATATTGATAGGTTATCACTTATCAAACTTTCCGGTTTAATGACGTAAACTATTGCAGTCACGTTTATTTAATCGGATAGCAACACTGCGAACTCACTGCTTTTTACAAGAGCTCTATTAAATACCATACGGCATAATTCTCACCCGTAAGATATCATATAATGCATTTTTTTTCAAAAATCGACACATGGTCGAGGAGTCGGCATAATTCTCACCCGTAAGATATCATATAATGCATTTTTTTTTCAAAAATCGACACATGGTCGAGGAGTCGAGTCTGTCTGGAGATGGGTGAAAAGTCAAAACAGTCAAAGACAATTCTTGTAGTGCTCACTGCTGTGGGAGAAAAAAAAGAATGGTCAAAACTACGACGATCGGGGAAGCATATTATTAAGTCGATTCCCATTCAAGATCCAGTGTTCTGTTTTCGAGGACAGTAACTAACAGAAGTAATATTTTTATTTTTACAAGCTTTATATTAACTTGACTTGTTCGTATGTCTTGCAAGTTAAATTTGACCCAGTTCCCGGTGACCAATTGAGCTGAAATTTTGGGTTTGGATGACAATGCAATATTATGGTACCATCGAGCTGATCTGATGATGGAGACAGAAGGTGATCATAGGAACTCCGTAATAAAACCACATAACCCCATCGAGTTTGGGCTCGTTAGAATCGTCTTAATGAGCAGTTGATGACGGTATACAGAAAAGTACAGTCGGCAATAAAAGCTTGTACCAAAAATTACATTTTTGACAGAAACTTATTGTCAGATATGTCCTCCTATGCCGTGGTTCAGTTCAGAATCGCAGTTGAGGGATATTACCTACCTACGTAACACTGGAAGTTCTCGGATGTAAAAACAACTTTATAATCATAATAATCAAACAAGTACTACGTATTTAAAAAATAACTGACATATTTTTTGATTTTACTGTAGCCCCAAGTTGCGCACCACTAAATTCCTCGCTCACCATTTTGCATCATTAGGTTTCCCCATGTTCCTCAAGGAAAGTGAGGCTGCTTTGACCTTCAAGGCCCGGATGGCCTTCTAGATTAGTTTACCTCGCCACGCCATTTTGGACCATCACGTTGCCCGAATGCAGATGCCGAAAGGGCGGGAATCCCTTCTCCTTGAGGAAGGTGAGGCCCTCGAGCATCTGGCGGCCGAAGCGGGCGACCTGCCAGGCCGGCAGCCCGGTGCCGCCCGAGTCGTACTTGCGGGTGTACTCCTCGTTCCATGTGCTCTAGATAATAAAACAATTCATTACACAATACGGTAGTACTACAAATATGTAGGTAATTGCCATTGGCTCTGGTGTCAAATATCTGCGATCTGAGAAATTCTGTTTTACCATTCGTGGTGAGTATAACATTTTACGTCTCCTAAAGAGCCAGGAAGAGGGACTTTCTAGACGCGCAGTGGCGGTAATTGCCGCTTAGTAAACTCACAAAAAAACTCGGAAGACATCACACCTTATAAATGAGATCCTTGAGGCTGCCTCGCGCGTTGAAAGGCATCACAGCGAGTGCGTGTCCGCTGCACTGCTCCAGGTCCAGGACTGGGTAGATGTAGGGGTGGTGTAGAGACCGGAACAGCTCTACGATCAGTCCGCGGGAGCGCTCGCTGAACTCGATGGGGCATTTGCTGGGGAGGGGCATCTGAAGCGTGGTAAAAGTGGAGTAAGTAGGAGTGACGAATCCAGGATTTTGGTTAGGAAGGGGCTTGATCCCACTGTCAGATTTTGGTAAGGGATCATATGCTTTTGGGGGCAGGGGTGAGGGCATGGTCAAAATCGCCCGGTGTGGAGAGAAGGAGAACTGCACTTGTCAGGCGTCTATGGCGTTTCCATAGTTATGGTGGTCACGACTCTCAGTCACCAATAGAAAAACTCAGCCGTGAAAATTCTGATCTTGAAAAACTACTTAAACCCCTTTGGAGAAACTTAGCCTGATACCAATAAAACTACATCCACAGGCAGGGAGTGCCCAGAAGAGACCTGTTAAAAACAGTGGTCTATACGAGTGGGTAGATAAAGAATCAAACTCATATTTACGAGTTTGATTTTCGTTTAAATGTTGCCGATTTAAATTAAAAATCAGAGCCCTTTGCATTAGTTCTCAACCCAGTATATTCTCAATACAGTATAACCCATATTCACTAGAAGCATCACCATGAATGTAGCATATTTGCGTCGACAAGTCACTAACCAAAGTGAGGAGGCGGTCTGTCTTGATGGAGTTGTCGTGTACCGCGAACCAGTGCTTGTTGGGTCGCGAGCCGATCGTGCTCAGCTGCGAGATCAGGTCATACCTAAAACAACCATATCCATTAGTCTAGAAGAGGTTTAAAAACCAAAAGAACATAAAGTCATAGTTAGGTTGAGTATCCACCAGAGTTGTGCGAGGTAGCGGAACGGGGTACGGGGAAAAATCCACCAATAGGAACAATACATATGCGTGTGCCATGCGAATTATCAAAAAATATATATGTCATTATAAAAGCCCGAAGTGCGGTAAATCTTAGGATTTACCAGGAAAACCTATGATTTACCAACATGGGTTGGTAAAAGTCCAAAATGCTTTGCGTACATTTCGGACTTTTACCATGATTATGTCAAAGAGAAATGAGACTGTAATTTTGACTCCACAGTCAAACTGATCGATGTAGTTTAGTGGAGCAATGTATGTAATGTACTTATACTATTAATGTATAATTTTAGTTTTTAATAAATAAGTAAATATATAATGGGTAGCGGGGTGGGAAGAATGCCCTTGAGTACGAGATGAAGCGTCTTTATTTTCAAGTTTTACCACGTCTGTGTGGCAAAGCTAAGATTTATCAAGTGGTATAAGGCCGAAATTAACGATGATTACTACGCATTTCAGACTTTTACCAAACCGTGTTGGCACATCTTAGGTTTTACCGGTGAATCCTAGGATACCCAGGCTTTTACAGTAACGAATGAACTTTGTCTTCACTCATGCATCTTACCTTGAGGTTTGTGATAAGTATTCTGTGCAGATTGCAAACGCCGCTGAGTTCTCCATGGTCCTCTCGCCGACTCTACAAATAAAAATGTAGATAAAAGTTCGTCTCTAGCTATCAACACGACGAATCATCAAATCAATAACGGGTAGGTAATGTGCATGTGATTCTTTTGGAATTTATACAGTGCGACCTGTGCGACCTAGGCTTAGTAGCCACGATGATGCTTTAATTTTGCTAAGTTTTGATTTTAATAGCGTATAAAAGAGTTACCGAAGTTGGTTCGTGTGCTCTTCGATTCGGCTCACGTTTCGTGTAATGCTTTTATGTTGAAATGTTACAAAACAAAGAATGTTCGGGTCGGCCACGGACATGGAACACGATACTTGCGAGCATCGATATGATAAGTATACGTAAAAAAACCGGCCAAGAGCGTGTCGGGCCACGCTCAGTGTAGGGTTCCGTAGTTTTTGTAATTTTTTTCAAAAACTGTTCAACCTATCAAGTACAAAATAATTTTCCTAGAAAGTTTTTATAAAGTTCTACTTTTGAGATTTTTTTCAAATTTTTAAAACTTATGGTTAAAAAAAAGGGGGACACATATTTTTTTACTTCTGGAGCGATTATCTCCGAAAATATTAACATTATCAAAAAATGTTGTTAGCAAACCCCTATTCATTTTTAAATACCTATCCAACAATATATCACACGTTAGGGTTGAAACGGAAAAAAGCACCCCACGTTACGTATTGGGGAGGTACCCGAAAAAAAAAAAAAAAGATCGGGTTGCACTCCGGGAGTGCCGGCAGAAGTGAAAACTCAATAACATTGTAACAGTTTTTCGATCAGGTCACGTGACATCTTACGGTGTCACCCTAAAAATGAATTTGACGCAAATTTATAAACAATTATCAATTATTTAGGCGGACGGGCCGCGGGCGCGTTGGGTGCGACTGGCTGCCGGCTCGACTGGTCGACGGGCGGCGGCAAACACAATACCAATTTGTTTTTGCCATTGCCAAATATTTTTCAAAGCTTTATCTCTTCAGGAATAACGTCTAAATTCGAACTATTCGAATTTGCAAGAACAGCAGACGGCGGTGGCGACCAAAATATCAATTTGTTTTTGCCGTTGGTAAATATTTTTCTAAACTTTATCTCTGTAGGAATAACGCCCAAATTCGACCTATTCGAATTTTCTCAATAGCAAAACGTTGAAGGACGCGTTGGTATTATTACAAATTTATTTGCAGAATATGCTATTGCAAAAAGTGATTAACGGCTTTATAACCTTACGAATAGCGTTCAGTTTTGAATGAAGTCGAATCGGCTAGCAGCAAAAAGTGACCTCCTTCACATCTGACGTCACAAAACTCTGTCGCGTATTTAACAATTTTTCCCCATCCCAAAAAGTGCTCAGCGCCGCTAAAGAAGTTTTCACTTCAAAAATTACTTTTTATTTTACCACTTCGTCGGCGTGATTGATATACATATTAGTACCATTTCAGCTTTCTAGTGTTAACGGTTACTGAGATTATCCGCGGACGGACGGACAGACAAAGCGAAACTATAAGGGTTCCTAGTCGACTGCGGAACCCTAAAAAAGCTCAACGTTTTTTCAGTACCGTGCGCAACATTGTCAAGTTCAAACACCGAAAAGACGAGCTTACTTGGGCGAGGAGGGAGGCTCGGAGGGCGAGGACTTCCCTGACCCAGTGCCGATGATGGACTTGTTGAACAGCAGCTTCGCGAGGGAGTCGATCTTCTGCGCCACCAGGGGGGTCTTCTCCGAGTTCTCTTCTGCACACAAAGCCCTGCTCTTGAGATAAAATATACCTATTCACCCTTAAAAGCAGAATACTTCGTCGGAAATTCACCTGCAAAAGGGTGCCTTTGCCCATGTTGCAAAATGAAATTAAAATATTTTCATAAATAAATCCAGCATCACCCCATTATGTTAAAATCCACCAAGTCGTTTGGACAGGAGCTCGTGAAATAGAATTATTCCTGTGCACATACATACGCTCGAAAAACACAACATCCTTTTGATGCATTCAGGTAAAAAAGGCCACGGAAATAATCTTAATAAGTTTAATAACATTTAACTTTAATTCGAATTACTCAGGACGTTAACTCATTTATTTATTTTCTAGCTTCTGCCCGCGACTCCGTCCGCGTGGAACTCGTTTATATCGCAGCTCCATACAAACGTTTACCCCCCCTCTTAGGGGATGATTACGGGGATAAAAACTATCCTATGTTACTCTCCATCCCTTCAACTATCTCCACTTTTTTAAGTGGAGATAGTTGAAGGGTCACGTCAATTCGTCGCTCCGTTTTGCCGTGAAAGACGGACAAACATACAAACAAACAAACACATACACTTTCGCATTTATAATATTAGTATGGATTTATTTTTCATTTACACAGAGAGATGAATGGGATGCACCCCAGAAGGGTCTTGTCTCTACACCCCTATTTCTATGGTCACTGTGTGGTCGCTGCACGCCCGCAGCGGAGCGGGTTTCCAGACCGTACACTAATAAACTACTAACAAAAATACGTCACCTTCGCTCTCATCTCTATCCGTAGACACCGATCTAATACGGAACGCATCCCTCTTATTAGCCGCCGCGATGCTCTCAGGGTTCAACTCCGCCGCCGACTGCGCCCTCCTGCATGCTCCACGACGTTTCTTCTTCCTATAACTAGTCCGCGGACGCTCCTGATAGAACCTATCGTGTCCTGTATATTCCGGCTCTTTCTGCTCTTTCTCGCCGCCATTATTGGCCTGCTGCATGTGCTTGTACAAGTTAAACATGTTGAATCGATGGAAATACTGCTTTAACTTGCCGAGGGTCAATTTCATGAATATATCCTTGAATTCAGTAACACACGTCACATTTTGAAGGTTAAACTGCGTAGAAACTTAGATGAAACACTGTTAAACGTTTTTAAAGGGGTTTTATTGTGAATTGTGGATCGATATGTAAAACACGCGCCCAGTATCGCAAAGTTTCTCGACTGGTGAAGTGTGTCAAAGGTAATGGTGACTAATTGAATACTTAGAAGTGCGGCTTTGGCTCAGCTATTGACTACATCTACGTAGTACTGCCGTGGAGTGATGTAGTGCTACTGGAAAACGCACTCAATTCAATTCAATTCATTTATTTACTCAGATAACAAGATCCAGTTTTTGTTAGTAACTATTATCCTTAAAAAGAGACAATGTTAGTAGTTAGAATACCAAATTAAAAGAACATCAGACCTTTGGCTTTATTGAGTACGGAGCATGTAACCGACTACAATGAAGCAAGTAGGGGCAGTCCAATCTGTCCCCTATCATCCTTAAGATGGTGTTGGGGCTGGCGCGCACCCGACGCACCAGGGACGCAGCTCTCTTGCGCACGGTGGCATAGAAGCAATCCACCCTAGCTTCTGCAAACATCCCTGATGCGCTACAGAAGCAATTAAGAAGGAGGATACGCACTTGCTAAATAATAAATGTCATTACTGGTGAGAACCTGTAATTGGTTTTTACAATGCACTTGCTCTGAAAGCGCGCCTTTATATGGGTCAACATGAACACGGGAATCCCTCCATGCCCGCACGGCGGGGCGGGCCGGGGGGCGGCCGTGCGGGAATGGATTTCGGCCCAATATTCCCACACAGTGCGCGAATGCTCGGTGTGCTCAATAGATCGAGACAGTATTTCACACCGGCCCACCGCCTGCAGCTTTATAAGTCGCAGGTCCGCCCACACATGGAATACTGTTCTCATCTATGGGCAGGGGCACCCCAATACCAGCTTCTCCCTCTGGATCGCATCCAACGACGAGCAACTCGAATTGTCGACAGCGAGCATATTTCGGATCGGCTTGACCCCTTGGCGCTGCGTAGAGATGTGGCCTCTCTCTGCATTTTCTATCGCATGTATAACGGGGAGTGCTCCGAGGAATTGTTCGGATTAATCCCTGCCGCTTCTTTTCGCCATCGTCCAACGCGACAACATTACCATCCTCACCACTTAGATGGTTGGCAGTCCTCAACTGTGCGCTTCTCCAGAAACTTCCTGCCTCGCACAGCTAAACTGTGGAATGGATTGTCGCCTGCGGTATTTCCGGACCGATACGACCTTCAAACCTTCATGAAAAGAGCGTACTCCCATCTTAAAGGCCGGCAACGCACTCACAACACCTCTGGTGTTGCAAGTGTCCATGGGCGGCGGTAATCGCTTACCATCAGGTGATCCGTCTGCTCGTTTGCCTCCTATATCATAAAAAAAAAAAAAAAAGAATGAGATTTCATGACAATTTAAATTTGACCTTTTATGTATAATTTTCAATTTCCTCGAATGATGCATTGTAAAATGTTGTATGTTACTCGTGCGGATAGGTAATTTCCAACTCGTGTCGATCAAAAACACTCGTTGGGAATTACCTACTTTCCGCACTTGCATCATAAATAACTATTACAAGTATTCATTTTTGCTCTGTTAGTCCCAAAAGTAACGCAAGATTTGAATTATAACTATAACACGTATTGAAGAACTTACACGTATGCAAATTAGTCAAAGAATATTTCGCAAAAGAGCTCGTTCCTACGTCCCCGTCCCATAAAAGCTGTGGAAACCATTTGGCCCGTGAGCTACTTCATAAAAAACCCTATATACTTACTATACAGTGCTATAGTAGTATTCAATAACTACATATTTACTTTAAAAACAAAGTTTTAACCGACTTCAATTTAGTACATCGCCAAGCAAAAAAAAAAAATATAATTAAAAAAAATATATATATTATAATGAAAATGAACATTTCCTTTCCACTTTACCAAATTCGTGAACTGCTTTGCGAGAGCAAATGCGTTGATTAATGATTATGACGAAAAAAAACCCAAGTCGCTACATGTGGGCCGATTATATTTGAGGAGTCCCATCGATTCCTCAAGAATCTGAAAATAACCTTTGCCACTTTATTAGTTGCTACTTCAATGTACTTTACATCATTGTGGAGTTCCATAAGTCATCTGTGGTCTTCATCACCAGTTCCCCTTCACCAAATTTGTGGTTTCGTTTCGTTGGTGGGAATTGAGAACCTCCTCCTTTTTAACCGACTTAAAAAAAAAGGAACTCCCTTCATTTATGTCCTACAATGTTTTTTTGTTTGTATATATTTGCTTCCAGATTGGTTCCATTCTTTTCAAAAATCCAGTTAGATCATGAGGAATTGAGGGAACTCCTTAAATATATTAGGCACGCATGTAGTAATTTCGGTATTTTCTATTATGACTCGTGTATCCGGAAATCACAAATGTGGTCTCCACTTAAAACTACAAAAGTACTTCACAGATTCTGATATGATGCCTTTGAAATAGCAACTAATGAAGAGCCAAAGCAATCACCTTTCTTGATGAATCGACGGAACTCCGGGTTTGGATCGTAAGTTCAAAATAAAAACAATTTGAAAAAACTGTGTTTAATGGCAACACAGGTCAAGAGCCTTGTTATTGGTCAAGTGCCTTCTGTGTCGCTGTTTAGCCTTGTTGAAGGAGCGAGCGCTGCGAGCGAAGCGAACGAAGAACTCGACCGATTCTCGTGAAATTTTGTGAGCAGGTCCGATAATTATATAAGTACCTAAAATATATTTGATTTATGAGTTTTTTTTTTTTTTAATTTTGATTCGCGAGTTGCTTGCGAGGACTACAGCCCACAGAGCTGCTAGTAACATTTTTACTTGTTTGATTCGAAACGTTCTTATTATTCTTTAAAAATTTTTTTATAAAAAAGGGTGAAAAATGATGTTACTAAATAAAACCAATCTTGCATTAGATACCTACCATTCCTACCGCTCGTTGAGAACCTACTGTTATTAATTTACAGTCTTTTATCTCTTTTAGCCGTACCTACTAACTCCATGTTAATAGTGTTAATACCCATTCGATGCTCTTAGGTTCCCGCGCATAATCCGATTCTCTAAATACGTAAGGGAATGTAGGTGACAGAAATTAGTGTCAATCGTGCTTTTGTATATCATTAAAACGTTTCTGTCTCTGTCTTTCACGAGTGTGCATTGAGGGATTGATGTAATATGGCTTCGATTGCACTGATTACACGAGTACCTCATTTTCACACTCATTGTAAATTAATGTGATTAGTTTAATTCCTTAATAGCTAGCGCGGGCAGGACCGGTTACTTTGGCACTCTTTTGGGGAGGCTTATGTCCAGTAGTAGTGGCTAGCAGTCTTTCGGCTGATAGGTTTGATGATGTTGATGGTGCGCTCGACTATCCGCGTAAACTCTCTTATCAATGATGATCCCCAATTTCAACTCTTTGAGGGATGATTGGGGATACAATATAGTACAGATCATTTATTGGTACAAATGTAATTTTACATGTCAAAGTAAAGGAGACGCTACACGGGCCGATGTCGGCGGACGGTCAAGCAAGGTCACAGAAAATCTAGTATAGAGTGACCATGATTGCGACAAAATAAAAAAAAAACAAAATCAATTATTTATTCTGCAAATAGGCCACAAGGGCACTTTTACATGTCACGTATCCACACGGGCCGAAATCACGCCTCGGCTTGCCAGCCGAGGCGTGGCTGCATGCCTGCAGTCCGGCCGATATCGGCCCGTGTAGCTAATAGCGTCTCCTTAAAAATAGTACCTATGTAGTATTAGGTCACACAGTGCCATAAAAAGTATCTTATGTTTTTTAATCTAGGCTTTAGACTATTAATATACAAAAGTTAATCTTAAGCATTCATCTGCATTACTCCGCCACGGCGCACGGCTGATGACATGGTGGAGTATACAACGTGTTAAAAAAATAATGCAAAACCGTTTAAGGGTATAACAGGCATCGTCGTGTTCTGATAAGAAAAAAGTAAAAGATTTCTTTTTGAGGCGATTTTTTTTTACGTTAGTATGGATTTGGATTTTTTTAACACGTATTCACCAGAATACTGGCTATTCGCTGAGGATTTTCCAGCTGCGTTCGCGCCACTACGTGCACTTCAGTTCGTTTGTGGTGCGCGTGCCGCGGCCGCTGCAGGAGACCATCGCGTGTGCTGACTTTTGGCCGAAGTGTCGTGTTTCGGCGGTTCCGTCCGGGGCAACCTACCAAATTCTACACCGGACGTGACGACGCAACGGAGCCACACTGTTTCGTAGCCTAAATAATAATTCGTTTTTATTTTATAATTGGGTATTTGTAACTATGGGCCTTAGATGCCTGAAATAAATGGTTTATTATTATTATTATTAATCCGTTTAGCCGTTTATGCATGTAACGCATGATTGAGTAACAAACATCCAGACTTTCAGATTAATAACATTTGTAGGATGTTCTCACACCGTCGAGATAAACAATTCAATAAATGCGAAAATGTATCTGTCTAGTAAGGTTTTTGATCTTCCCAACATTGTATGTGTAGTGTGGAAACATGGAATATGAAAGCAAGAGAGAGGCAGGGCATTGATGCTTTAATTGAAACGTGGTGCTGGAGGCGGATATTGAGAATACCCTGGACCGCCAAACGCACAAATGTGTCAATCCTCTCACAGCTGAAAATAAAAGAGCGTCTTTCGACAACGTGTTATTTTATCAGCTTAGAAGCGGAGACAGCCTCGAAAAGTTAGTCATCGTTAGGAACACAAAGGGGAGAAGATCCAGAGGCCGCTCACCAGCTAGATGGTCGGACCAACTAAGAATCCTGCAACTAACACACCGAAATTTTTCAGCGTCGCTGACATTGCAACTGTCAGGAGCCGATGGAGACAGTTCATCTGTTCCAGACTTGCATCCCACCATGCCCACGATCTTCAGACATGAAGGACTGACCAGAAAGAGAGATCTGTTTGTTAGGCCTTGTTCATACGAACATATGGCGTGGCCCAGGAGTGTGTGTGGGCGTATCCATACTCACCTGACAGGTTGACAGCTATTCCATAAACAGGGCCTTGGGCCGCGGCCTGGACGGCAGCGGGCAGCGGGCCGGCGAGCGGGAGTTCATACATTCGAGCGACTTCAATGTATGGGCAGCCACTACCCGCTCCGCTGCCCGCTGGCGTCCAGACCGCGGCCGAACAGACCTGTCCGTTCGTGAATGCACTATGGACACTTTATTGATTCTCTCCAAAATTCCATATATTAGTTCAGTACGATTACTGTTAGTCAACCACTGACAGATAGTTTGCCTTCATTTAATTTTCAACTTTAATGTCATACAAATAAAGCCATTTTCAGAATACTGTTACCCACGTCTACCGATTTAGAAATAAATACTTAATTTGTATGAGGTTAAAGTTGAAAATTAAATGAAGGCAAACTATCTGTCAGTGGTAAACCCCAAATAATTCTACTAGTCAGTAGGCATATCATAAAAACAACATTCGTTTTCATATAATTTTAATTGTCTAACTCATGTCTTTATTTTTATATCAAACAAGTCATACAAATGTTTGTATGAATTTAACAACAGCTTGAAAACTAAAACCTCACAGAACAAAACAAACAGTTAAGTAGTTGTAAAAGAATAACAAAATAACTTGTATAATATTTGTGTGGAGTAAACGAAACTATTGAATAGGAATGGATTTACAATTGTCACCCACGCTCATGAGTCAAATATTAGCCCCCCTGGAGTAGGCCAACTGTGGCAACAATCAAAGCTCCAAACGGGCCCATTCAAACTCCTTCCCAAAATATCATATTTTAAGTCGAAATAGGGTCACTGCACCGGTTGTCAACGCGCTCAGCTTCAGTTAAGGACCAAGTAGGTGGTCACAAATCGGCACATTAAATTGGGTGCTATCGCGCGAACTTTATCTATTATTTTCGAACTACTTTTTTTACGTCGGTCCTTCTGCAGGCAGAGGTTGTCTTTCGGAACCGGTGGTAGTTCATCCACGTTCATGTAATGTGCCTAAATTGAAGAATAAATAATTTTGACTTAAACCGATAAGAGAAGTCTGAAGACAACCGAAAATTCCACAAAATGCCCTTGCCTTTATTCACAACGGATTCCAGATTTTCGATAACGGAGATTACCTTAACCTTGCCATGAATTGCGAATCATAATCTGCTACCTATAGTTCAATAGTCTTATTTCCCACGAACCTCAAAACGATGAGCATGCGTATTATTGAGGATGGTGAGAAAATGAGAGCATATGTGATGATTATTGTGACATAAGTATGAGCACTTTGTCCACTTTCGTCTGCACTTTTTCTACATAACTATGTAAGAGATATGTCAGTCAGATTCATCAGTAAGGCCTAGAAACCCTTTGAACATCAAGAACGCCTTTAAAGGTGTCACGACTTGTCGTGCCCACAGCGCGTGCAGCGCCCAGACCGACACTAGGAGTTATGGCGTACGATGTCAAATAGACCTTTACGCTTTCAAAACCTTACTGATTAACAGGAACGTCCTTATCGCGTTCATTCACACGAGGGGTAACTCTCTAGATCTATAACAATGGAGTTGGAGAGGCGTCATCGCTCATTTACAATACACTTCTTTTTCGTCTATTTCTCATCATGTACATGGACATCGACATACGCCTCAATAAGTTGGTCCAGCATAACATAAGTGATCATGGTGTGTACCGCCTGTCGCAAGTAATACGGGAGGAAGCCCTTCCACAGGTACTTCACGCCTTTCTTCTTGAGCAGGTCTTTGAAAATGTCCCCGGCGCGTAAGTGCCGCTCTTTATAGGATTGATATCTGGCAAACAAAGTAAAGCTCGATGGGTGGACGATATTAGAAAGATCGCGGGTCACTTCTGAATAAGATTAGCTCAATATGCTGGATAAGATAGGGATGGGTGGCGTACTCGAAGGGAGGCCTACGCTCAGCAGGGAATAGTAGTGTCTATGGTGAATATTATATGGTGATAGTATTTTACATTATCTAAAAATTCTAAAACCTCATTGGAGCAAATACATATTTATAGAACTTCACAAAGTTAGACATTTATTCAAGAAAACCATTCCCGTAGAGTCTTGCATCACATTTTCTCGTGCGTGTCTCTTCAATTGTACAGTAGGTTACTAGAAAAAAAACATATTCAGTGCAAGATTATTTTGGTACTTACTTATTTTCTTACTGATGGAATTTATTTATATTTATTATTAAAGTATTATAATTGTAATTTTGATTATAGAATGACAAATAAATAATAATATTTATACCGTGGCCCAAAATTACATTGACAAAATTAAAAAGTAAAAATTTTGAAATTGGAACACTGCACGATTCTTTTGGATTTCTGTTACATTCTTACACACTTTGGCACAATTTTAAAACGTACAGCTTGTTTTAATTATTTGATTTTTATTGGATTCGCAACGCAAAGCAATAATTTCCTTACACGAAGCTGGAAAACGACAGTGTGAGATAGATAGACCGCTACGTGTTGGTCGTCAACTAGTGTCCAAGACTATTATGCGATATAATGAACTCGGGCATGTTGCAGACTGTCCAGACCCCGTGTCATGGTCGGCCTTATCACGCGATAAGTGACAAGATAAGAGCGTCGTCTCGTTCTATCCAACGGTGTCAGCCAGTGACGGACGCCCTATCCTGTCACTTATCGTGTGATAAGGCCGACCATGATACGGGGTCAGGAAGAGGGAGGAAGAAGGAGAAAGAGGACTATGAGGAGGCTTCGTAAGATAATAAAGAAACGGCTTAATCGCAATCCACGGACCGAAATGAGAAAAATGGCTCAGGATCTGGGTAAGTCGTTCGACGGTGCAACGTATCGAATGATCTGAAACTGAAAACATACTTACAAGCTACGTAAAGCACAACTCCTTGAGGATAAAGATAAAAAAGTTCGCTTGGATAGTGTTGGATAAGTCAAACAGAGTAGGATATTTTAAATATGTTTATTTATGGAATAAACACTTATTCTAATTATACAGAATATTTTTGTGCCCACATAGTAGAGCAAGTATGAGTAAGATTTTCTAACCGGGGTTGCCAGGAGGCAAACCTACAATATAACTAAAATTAAAGATACTATTCATGTTCAATCATGTATTGAACATAGTTGGGCGGGGCCAACGGTGATTAGAGGTAAGTACAATTTTTTGCTATATAGGTAAGTACAGTTTACATTATTTTATTATTTTGGTAAGGAGTGTTAATAATATTCAGTACTGTAAGAAAGAATGAATTTTGCATGTTTGTCTTATTGGAATGAATAATTTAACAAGGTATATGGAATTACTATTAATTTTATGAATTTATATGAGTTATACAGCATGTAGTTATTATTTATATTAAATAATAAATAATTTATTAATTTAATTAATAAATTATTAACTAAATTGTCAAACAATAACATTTTTATTTGACTATATACACGCAATTGTTACAATACTGCTGCTAATTAGTCCTGTATCGGAAGAGGACATAACTTGTTATAAGACCTATTATAAATTTTTCCATTATGGCCCATCTTAATGTCAGCTACTCTGACCTTACCATCCGGCCCAGGGTATGTCTTTACAATTCTGGCCATAGGCCAAGTAAGATTAGGAACATTGTTTAGTTTTACTATAACTAAATCACCTTCTTTTAAATTAACATTAGTATATTTCCATTTAGGTCTATTTTGGAGCTGGGTCAAATAATCATTTGACCACACTTTCCAAAATTCTTGTTTTAATTTGGTACAAACATCCCATAGTTTTAATCTATTTACACTTTTATCTGTGAAATCTTTTTCAGGGTAACTTGTAAGTGGAGCACCTATAAGCAGATGTCCAGGCGTTAAATACCTAAAGTCCGATATGTCAGAACTTAGAGGAAGCAAAGGGCGCGAATTTAAAATGGCTTCTATTTGAGTTATCACTGTGTTGAACTCTTCGAAAGTCAAGCTAATGTTACCAATCACACGCTTTACATGGTACTTGAAGCTTTTAACGCCGGCTTCCCACAATCCACCGAATTCGGGTGAGTAGCTAGGTATATATTTAAAATCTACATCATTTGCGGTACAGTAACTATCAATAGAGTCTTGGTTACTCTTTGAAGCATGTAACTTGTACAATTCTTTTATGTAATTATCTGCACCCTTAAAGGTCTTTCCATTGTCACAGAAAATTGAAGATGGATATCCCCTGCGAGATATGAATCGTTGGAGACCTGCCAAGAATGCTGCAGTGGTCATATCACTGATAAGTTCGACATGTATGGCTTTTGTACAAAAGCAGACAAAAAGTGCTACATAGCCTTTCTTAATTAATGGCCTTCTAATTCTGGCAACTTTAATGTCAAATGGACCACAGAAATCTATTCCAGTGACCAGGAACGGTCTTGTGGGCGTTACTCTGGGAGAGGGCAATGACCCCATCAGCTGTTTTGCAACTGTGGATTTAACTCTGAAACATTTGATACACCTATGCGTTATCTTTTTGACCTCTCGTATTCCGTTAACTAACCAATAACGCTGAGACAGTGAGCTCAGAACTAATTTAGCTCCCACATGTAAAAGTCTCACATGTTCTTTTCGAATAATCATGTCTGTAATATGTGAAGATTTTGGTAATATTATCTGATGTTTTTTGTCAAAAGAACAATTTGGAGCATTATGCAAGCGACCTCCTACTCTTAAAATGGAATCTCCATCTAAGAAGGGGTGTAAACCGCTGAGATTAGATTTAATTAGCTGGTCATTTTTTAAAGACTGAATTTCTGAAGCAAAATGGCTTTCTTGTGTATTTTTAATTATATACTTTAATGAATTTTTCAATTCTGTTGTAGATAATGATCCATTAATTTTATCAGTGGATCTGCAATTATTTATGAATCTTAATGTCCATGCTAAAA
Source organism: Epinotia ramella (assembly GCA_947578815.1). Taxonomy (NCBI): domain Eukaryota; kingdom Metazoa; phylum Arthropoda; class Insecta; order Lepidoptera; family Tortricidae; genus Epinotia; species Epinotia ramella. The sequence goes on from OX388217.1 coordinate 22,646,148, forward strand.
CTCTTTGTAATTTGGTCAACTCTGAGAATTTATCAAATAAATTTGAATTTTTTGTCGGGTCAATGCTACCAACATTTGCAGCTGTTTCTTCATGCAAGCTCTCTGGTGTGTTCTCAGAATTAATTTGGAAGTAGAACTCATTTTCTTTGTGCTGATACATTGTATCAGAGAGGTACTGTGGACCATGCCACCACAAAGTATTATTTTTTAATTTTTGAGGAGCTATACCCCTTGACAATAAATCTGCAGGATTTTCTGCGCTCCTGACATAAGCCCAGGTGCATCCTGATGTCAATTTTTTAATTTGAGCTACTCTCTTAGAAACATATTTTCCAGTTTTTAAGTTACTTGAGCTAAGCCAAGATAGTACTATCTGAGAATCAGAATAAAGTGTCATATTGAGTGGAAGTCTTGTCTGTAAAGTCTTTTGAACTCTATTTGCAAGTTCAGAGAGTAAAACTGCGCTACCTAATTCCAGGTTAGGTATTGTCAAAGTCTTGCCCATGGGTGCTACCCTTGACTTTGAGCATAGTAAATGGATTTTGACAGTACCATCCTTGTATATGACTCTCATGTAGATACAGCAACCGATTGCTTTTGCGGTCGCATCACAGTATCCTACAAGTTCAGCGGATTCTACATAACCTCCTAGGACACTTCTCGGGGTTGAAATAGTACCCATTTCCTGCAAATTTTTTAAAAACATTTCCCAATCTTGAAGTTGCGCCTGAGATAATATAGAATCCCAATTTACTTTTGAGGCCCATAAATCTTGCATGAAAAGCTTTGCTTTTACTATTATTGGACCAATTAAGCCGAGAGGATCGAACATCTTGCCTATGAAGCTAAGGATTTTCCTTTTTGTATTTAATGCTTTTGGATCACAGTCTGGACTATGGAAGGTAAATGAATCTGAATTTATATTATATTTGACACCAAGGGTTTTTATTGTGTTATCTTTATTTATGTCTAGTTCATCAAAATATTTTTGTTCCCCAGGTATGTCATCGAGGATGCTGTCATCATTGGAGCACCATTTGTGAAGCTTAAATCCGCCTTGATCCAATAGGTTTATAAGTTCTTTTTTCAGGTTAGCCAGTTGCTTCAGATCGTCACAGCCGGTGATGACGTCGTCAACATAAGTATTGTTCATGATGGCCTCAGAAGCAAGAGGACACTCATCATGGAACCGCATTGCAAGTTCGACTAGACATCTTGTGCTGAGAAAGCTTGAAGCTCGTAACCCGTATGTGACGGTTTGAAGTTGCAGGCAAACAATCGGCTTTTGAGGGTTATCCCTCCATAATATATTTATTAATCCTGCCTGACTTTTATTTAAATATATCTGCCTGAACATTTTCTCAATATCGCACATCAGTGTAAACCGGTAAGTCCGAAACAACGTAAGTATATCAAACAGTTCGTTTTGTACTGTAGGTCCATTGTACATTTTATCATTAAGAGAGACTCCGTTTTTAGATTTTTGGCTTCCATTAAACACAACTCTTAACCGTGTCGTTTTGCTGTGCTGATTTTCTACTGCGTGATGTGTTAAGAAATAAACAGGATCATTTTTAACATCATAATTACCAATATCAACAATCTTGGCATGTCCCAAGTCAATGTACTGGTCAATAAAATCCTTATATTGCTGAAAATATTCAGGATGTCTATTGAATTTATTTTCAAGGGAGTAAAATCTCTGAAGAGCTATTGAAAAGGAATCTCCCAGGTTTAACTGATCCATGGGAGCCTTAAGCGGCATGTCAACATAAAATCTCTTATCGATCAATTGCACCGACTGTTGGAAAATATCCTCAGCTTTTTGACACTCCGAGGTGACCTCTGCTACTTCAGGGATTTTCTCCGCAAGCCAGAACTTGTTCATGACTTCATTTAAATTTTCTTGAGTGTCTTCGATTACAAAATTTGAAACCATATTATTATTGGTCTGCACTTGGGTATTGGTGAATGACAAGCTACCACCTATTACATGCCCAAACAAAGTATTTTGCAGTACAAGACCATTGTTTAAATTTATTTGACCACTCTGTATAATTTTGAAATACAGATCTGCACCTAACAACAGTTGAATTTCAGATGGGACATTGAAATCAGGGTCGGCGAGCTTGACACTGTCAGGCAATTTAATATTGGACATATCAATGTACTGTTGTGGCAGTTTAGTTGTAATTATGTCAACAATGTGACAAGAGACAGGCAACTCCACATTATTACCAGTGTGCAATACAATATTTGTGCACCTGTCAAGCTTGTTGGGATTGTTGCAAATACCTACTATTTTTGTATTTGTCTTATACAGAGTGGTTTTTTTAAATGGGACAGTATGGGGAAATCCGAATCTAAAGGAGATAGAGGAAAAGTGTCCAAGGAGACATTAGGTGTTTTTTGATGTAAACAAATTTGGCTCGTTAAAATTTTTGGTCAAGCGTGAGTTGTTCTTAAAAAAATATAAAGTTGGTCAATTTTTTTTTTGACGCGGGTCGGCTCTGTTTTATGTAAGGATTATTTCATTGTATGGAAAGAAAAAAATCTGAACAGCAGAAGTTGGTCAAATTTAATGAAAACTAATCTTCATACAGTTGGTTTATTACTTGAGTAAATGTTCGATGTGGCCGCCGTCTTGTCTTATGCCGGTACGAGCACGCTTCAAGACACTTCTAGTTGCATTTAACAGAGACTTATGGTGAATTGTGTTTAAAGTGTTGTAAACAGCATCTTTTAATTCTTGTACGGAGTTGTATCGGGATTCATAAATTCGACCCTTAAGGTAACCCCATAAGAAAAAATCTAATGGCGTTAAGTCGGGCGATCGTGGGGGCCACTTTATCGGCCCATATGTACTCGTACCCATCCAACGGTTTGGAAACTGCTCGTCCAAACACAGTTTACTTGCCCTACTGTTGTGGGCTGGTGCACCATCTTGTTGGTAGATTATCTTACCAAAGTTCCTTAAAAAAATGTTCTTCTCTTGAATCATCTGGAGCTCTTATCGATTATCGAAATTTAAAAATGGAATAATTTTAAATATTTTTTTACACTCCTAGGCACTTGTAACAATATTAAAAGGTGAATACTGCAATTGTATGAAGATTAGTTTTCATTAAATTTGACCAACTTCTGCTGTTCAGATTTTTTTCTTTCCATACAATGAAATAATCCTTACATGAAACAGAGCCGACCCGCGTCAAAAAAAAAATTGACCAACTTTATAATTTTTTAAGAACAACTCACGCTTGACCAAAAATTTTAATGAGCCAAATTTGTTTACATAAAAAAACACCTAATGTCTCCTTGGACACTTTTCCTCTATCTCCTTTAGATTCGGATTTCCCCATACTGTCCCATTTAAAAAAAACACTCTGTATACAGGCAAATTTAACTTATTGACAAGATCTTTTTGAATAAGTGATGCTTGACTGCCAGTGTCAAGCAAGGCCTTAACATATACATGCTGTCCACATATGTCAGTAAGTCTTACCTTGATTGTGGGAAGTAAAACATTCCCGGTTGATTGCTGGTTACATAGGTTACCAACTTTTTCATCTTTTCGGCCCTCCTCATGCAAGAGGGTATTGTGATTGAGCTTGCAAATTTTGCATCTAAAGTTAAATTTACATTTATTTTTATGTGGCTTAAGGCACACATTACACAAATTTTGAGATTTTGCAAACTCAATTCGTTCCCCTATGGCCGCAGTTTGAAATGCTGGACACACATAGATAGGGTGTTCTTTATTGCAATAAATGCATGTTTTTGGTTTGGATGTGTCTTGAGCAACTGCATTGCTGACTTTATAAGGACTGAATTTGGCCCGAGCACTCTCATAGGGAGGAGTACTTTTTAATGCGGGACTGTCCTCCAGCGCGATTGCGCGCCGTTCCAAATATGACACAAATTCATCCATTGTGGGTAAATTATCAGGGTTCTCTCTGTCAAGGTGATATGCCCTGCATGTATATGAGTCCAATTTGCGACTCAATATTGAGATCAATAGCATATCCCAATGTTTTGTGGGCTGTTCAAGGTTTTTTAGCGCATATATTTGTTGCTGCACCTCAGAAATAAATGCCCTTATGGAGCTAGCTGTGCCTTTTTGCATGGGAGGAAGGTCCAAAAGATGATTGATGTGGTTGGATATCAAGCGAGCTTTATTGTCAAAGCGTTTTTTAAGAAGTGTTAAAGCCTCAGGGTAAGACTCATTGACCATTGGCGAATTGACAATCACTGACAACGCCTCTCCTTGTAAATACTTGCGGAGGTAAAACAATTTTTGGATGTCCGACAAAGATTTGTTGTTGTCAATGAGTGCTGTGAACAGATCCATAAATGGTTTGAACTGTGTAAAATCTTTGCCATCATATGTGGAAATTTCAATATTTGGCAGCTTTGACATGGATACATCCTTGCTAGAACTTTTTACATTATCACTGATATCACAACGTTTTATAGATTCACTTAGCTTTGCAATAAGTTTGTAATATTTTGACTCTACTGTTTCAAATATTTCTTCATCTTTTGGATCTAACATAGATATCTCGACGTTAATGTCCTCATAATCTTTGAACGTACTCACGAGCCTGCTCCTACGCGCCTCCAAGTCCGCTGTGGAGGCCGATGCAATACTCACTGGGTCGTTGACAAAGTTCTCCAAGCGTGTGATTGTTCCCTTTAGATGGCCACGCCTGGCACGCAAATGTGGGAGATTTTCCGTCATTTTTAACCGCACAACGCACTATTTTACTTACTTTATAAACACTTATGCACAGCCGCTCTTAAATTAATGCATCAACCGCAAAGTTTAATAACAACATCGTCGTACGCACGAACTTCCTTTGACAGCCGACACTGACGTTTACGTTGACACCTGACAGTTCGAAACCACAGAATCTGCGCACCCGCTGCTGTCAATTTAGCGTTTCGCTACGCCGTAATTCTTTTGTTGCCAGTATGCTCCGCTATCAAAGTCCCCACATTGTAGGTGAAGTCGTTCAAATTTTGAATTTGGCGCTATTGTAATGCGAGCGTATTTATCTTCCGATGCCGTTTTCTGGTGATCCTCGGGATCTTCTTTGGTAGCAGGCAGTCTCATTTGAGTGAAAAATGCACACCCTGATGCGGATCGGAGAAATTTTGTTCCCGGTCACGTAGGCACGCCGACTCTCGCGCTGCTTTTTTCTGAGGATATAGACCTCTTTCCTTCTCAAGTTGCACTATCCACTTGATCTGATCGTAATGCACGGCCTTACGATTGAGAAATATAGATTTCTCGTGAATTTGAAGTAATCGCGTAGTTTTTTCGGATTGCGCACGAGGTGAAAATGTCCGCCGCTGACCACTTTTGCACTCGCGAATAAACTTCTTTCCACTTATATTTACGAAGGACCACTTACTCTGTTGGATAAGTCAAACAGAGTAGGATATTTTAAATATGTTTATTTATGGAATAAACACTTATTCTAATTATACAGAATATTTTTGTGCCCACATAGTAGAGCAAGTATGAGTAAGATTTTCTAACCGGGGTTGCCAGGAGGCAAACCTACAATATAACTAAAATTAAAGATACTATTCATGTTCAATCATGTATTGAACAGATAGACGTCGGTTGATTAAGCAACGTGCCGCTACTGAAAAGTGGAAAAATGATTTTTTTACAGATGAAAAACTTTTTTGTACTGAACAGGCCCATAATCACCAAAATGACAGAATGTATTCTTCTAGTCGCCTTGGTGAGCCGCAGTCATTCCTCATCGCCAAAAGCCGGATTCAGTTATGGTCTGGGCTGGTATTTGCTCCACAGGCAAAACTCCTCTTGTTTTTGTAAAAAAAGGTGTCAAAATAAATCAAGAAATATACAGAAGAGATATTCTTGAAGCCGTAGTTCTTCCTTGAATTCAACAACATACTGGCAACCAGCCATGGATAGGACTCTGCGCCATCTCACAGGGCCTCTAGTGTGCAGCAGTGTAAGTGGTGCAAAGATAATTTTCCCGGATTCATAAGTTCAAAAGGTGGCCAACCTACTTGCCTGATCTAAATCCAATGGATTATAGTTTGTGGTCAATCTTAGAGGCAAGGGCCTGTGCTACTTAAACACAAAAGTCTCTAAAAGTAACACTTCAACAAGTAGTTCAAGTCGCTCTAAAAGTAACACTTACCAAAGAATGGGAAAAAAAATCCTTGGAGGAGCTGCGGCATATCGTTGAAAATTTTAACAAATATTTGCGTTTGTGTATCAAAGCGAAAGGAGGTTATTTTGAAGACAATTAGTTTTTTTTTGCATAAAAAAGACTGTAGTTTTAATTTTTAACTTATTTTGTACCTACTAGTTACGTAAGTACTTAATAAAATAATTAGAAAAATCTTTGTCAACGTATTTTTGGGCCACCCTGCTTCACTTTAATGATTAGGTTATGGCTTCGTTTTGTTTTTTTAATTTTTTTAATAATATATTAAGTCTGTATGCTCGTGGGGTTGCGATCGACCCTGTCATAGGGACCAACCTGAAAACCAGCTGCCTGCTGCTGGGCCGCATGCCTAGCGTACGCTGAGATTGGTAACCATTACTTACCTAACACTTAAATAAGTATTTGTATCTAGTTAAGGTCAGTTCGGGTATGTGCGCCACCGGGGAAAGTGCGCCCCCGGGGTAAGTGCTGATATTGATTTAAATGACTGATTGAGGAATGAGGCGCACTTTCCCCGGTGGCGCACATACCCGAACTGACCTTAATTAGTTCTTGTTTTGTATTATTATTTTTTGTGTTTTGGTAATAAATGTATTTTGATTTGAGTTGATTTTGATTTGAAGTATAGTACAATTGCATTTCATTTAATTTCTTACACGGTCGTGGTTTAAACGAATCAAGGAATCCCTTTAAATGAGACGGCGCCTATCACGAGACACGGGGAGACGATAAACTATGTGATTGCAGGTAAGTAGTTGTTTGAAATTGGTAAAACCTTTTGGGGGCGGGATCAAAAGGTTACAAAAGACTTAAAGAAACCTCAAAGCAAAAGAAAGAAGAATAGTAATGATTGACTTGGAAGAGTTGGAAGTTGCACAACGTCTGCTAAAGATAATGAGAAAAGTGGGGGGCAAGGGTGCTAATCAATGTTCTGGATTCCCTCCCGCTCCCTCTCTGCCCTCCGCTACCCACCTGGCCCCTTTATCGTCACACCCGCACCCTTTTTGTCAGTCTGTCTCAGTTAAGGGTCGACCTATATATGTAAATATGGTAGTGGTACCTGGTCTTGACCTGGTCAACCGGCAGCGACAGAATCGAAGCGACGATGCTGGAGATGCCAGCAACATAGAAGTGGAGATACGGTCCGGAGTAGACGATGTCGCCCATCGTGAACGCCTCTCGAATCTATATAAGAATACCTAATAACGAGTGTTCAAAAACCCAAATACTATTTTCAAGGTGTCCTGCCGTTTCGGCAAAATATTTTTCACCAAATGTCACTTCTCACAAAACTTATGGCAGTAGTTTCATTTCCCAAACGAACACATAGCACATTTTTGTTTCGCATTTTGTTCATTTGGTCAAAATATCATCCGGCATAATTTTGCTTTGTCAAGTGTTATTAAGACAAAAGTTTATTGAGCAAACACTGGGCTAATATTGTTTTCCAAACAAAACATTTGTTCAAATTTTCATTTCGCACACTTCACATAGCATAACTTTGGCAAATAATTTATTTTTACTAACAGATTACTAGAATCTCTAATATGTTAGTAATCTGTTAGTAAAAATAAAATATTACGTCAAAATAACCATCATTTAGTGGAAAAAGTTTTCTCAAATTAAAAATGCCCGAGTGAGACGCCTCCAAAGATTGATGTTTTTTAGGATTTACTAGGAAAAATATTCACATTTTTGCTCTATTTTTGATTAGAACTTTAAATAACACATATAAATAAGCATCTTTTATTGAATATACGACGACGATATATGACGACCACTTTAGCCTAGTTGGTAGTGACCCTGCCTACGAAGCAAGAGGTCCTGGGTTCGAATCCCGGTAAGGGCATTTATTTTTGTGATGAGCACGAATATTTGTTCCTGAGTCATGGATGTTTTTCTATGTATTTAAGTATTTATTTATCTATATAAGTATGTTTATCGTCGTCTAGTACCCATAGTACAAGCTTTGCTTAGTTTGGGGCTAGGTCGATTTGTGTAAGATTGTCCCTTAATATTTATTTATTTATTATTTATTATATAATTTTTTGATTAACTTGCCCGTTTAAGAACTAGAGCGGTCCAAAGTTGCGAGTTCGGCCAGTCGGGTCGGGTCGTGCATTAGGTATCAGGGCGGACAAAAATGGCTTGTCATAAGCGAATGTCTAAGGTCGGTTAGGTTAGGTTCACTTGTGTCCCTCAGACTAGAAATAGACACCCCGCCCAGCGGGGTGGCGTCGAGGGCGAAACCGACTCGGGGCTTGCTTGCGTGCATGCAAAACGCAGCACAAAACTACCCGCTTAACAAAATATGTAATCTCACTCAAATACATTTCGTATGCACTACACAATTAGAATCTAAATCGTATACCATGCAATAATTTTGCTCGGGCCACACTAACGAGAAATGCCATTAATTATCGCGATAATCGTAGTGTGGCCGTACCTTTAACGTCCATTATCGCGATAATTAATGGCATTTCTCGTTAGTGTGGCCCGAAAACGAATGTTATGCCAAATAATACGTTTGACCAGATGGAACTTGACTGTATAAAACTTTGCCAAACGATAATTTGCGAAGTAATATTTTGCCATAGGAGATAATGCCAAGTGATAAAATGCGAAACAATAATTTGACTACTGATTTTTTGTCATATGAACATTTGGGAAAATTTTTTTGGGAAGTGACACATTGGGAAATAATTTTTGCCCATACAATAGAGAACCAAATGCCATACATATACGCTCGAAAACCATGACCCTCCTTCTGCACGTGTATCATGAGACGGCCGCGACATACTCTCGATTTTTCTCGCACTATCCGTCTCTCTCTTGTTAGAACACTTAGCTTAGAACAAGAGGCGCGATCAAAATCAAGAGCATGTCGCGGCCGTCTCATGATAGACTTGCTGAGGCGGTCGGTAACAATACAATTAATTCCTCATGGTTCTTATCAGATTCCATTTTGTTGGAATTCAATCAGGGGAGAACTTGAACTGTTTTAGCCCCTAGTTTAAAAAATGATTATTTAAGTACGTTATCAGTTTTTGAATAAATACTAATAGTTACGTCGTAATCTTGAATGAAAAAGGAAGCATTTTGCAAAATACGCCTAATCATTTTCGCAATCACCAGTTTGAAAAAATATGAATGAATTGATAACCTCCTGTCTTCTGGGAACCAATATAGGAGTCCATCCCTAAAGTAGGTACACTTTGGGTAAATATTTAGATATACTTACCTACTTTTGCTATCACTGTGTGTCTTTACGTTACCGGTATTGAATGTGAGAATCTGTTCACAAAAAGTTATATTGTTACCTCCGTATAAACACCGACTTGAGCGGAGGTGACGAAGCTGGATCGCACTAGTGTGGGCACAGCGCCGCGCCAACACGCGGTTATGCCCTCTGTGCGGATTAACCTGAAATAACAAACAATTCTGCAAGGGGATCTTCACAAGAGTGACATGATAATTCATGGGGTATACAGGTTATGTGATGTTACCCCAATTTGTCAGTACAACTTATCGAAGTCATAAATGGGTGTAGCGTGTAGATGTAACAATCCGACCACATGTGCATGCTGCAATTCTCAGTAAAACTCGTTGTGCGCACTAGCGGCATCTCCTAAACTAGAGGATCGCCTCGACCTGTAAACTCGCGATGTACAGTAAAGGAATTTAATTTCCGACCCAGCTAAGGCTCAATATTGTATAGCAAACTGTCACCATAAGAGCTAGCTAGAGCACGACAATCCTTTGACATATCGCATGCATTGTTATATGTTAGTAACTAGGCAACCAGATTAACTACGTTGACATGGTGAACTGAAATTTTAAACGTGTTATCTCCTCAATCCCCACTTCCTGGTGTAACTCTGCTATTTCTAGCTCTTAATAGATCACGGTTAGCGGCAGGTATTTTATTTTTCAAATTAATAACGTAATTGAAAATTATTTTTCAGATTTCTCGACTGACACTGACACATGTTCGAAATTAGAAAAGCAAATGATAACTTTTCGCAAAGAGGTTATCTATAATGTGAAGTGACAAATAAATATGTATTGACAATTTGACATTTCAATACTATTACTGAAATAGAAGTTTCGACCTTAATGCATTGCGAATGTCTAACGACATTTCAACGAAATGGGTAGGTGTTTAAATTCCTTGACTGTACCTACTCATAAAAAACCACCTGTATCTCGGAAACTTCTTGACTGTTTTGGCTCATGTCCGTACTTAAAAAATCTTTTTGTCTTATTGGTTGACTTACCAAATTCTAAGACCTTCCGGTCAACGGTTATTACTTCAGTTATCGTTGAACAAACATTTATACGTTATACTTACAAACGCTGCCCGGACTGTTCCAGTAGACTCGGAGAACTTCACTCGCTTTGCGCGCTCATTTTTTATGATGAATTAACTATGATAGCTGACCTCAGTAAGTGCTGTATGACCCACGTTGGGTGCCGTATCTTCCTGCAGGTCTTGGAGCACGTCGGCCTGCACTGCAACCGGCGGAGTTGCCGCACCTCGATCATGCGTACCAACGCCACCTCCGAGGGCACGCCCATGAACGCCCCCGCTAGCCCCGACACTATCGCTATGCGCATGCGATCGTTGAATTCAGGATATTTGCCGTGGGTGCTGTGGAGCCAGACGATATGATCAATTGCCTGATGCCAGTAAAGGAGACGCTACACGCCTACACGAGCAAAATCGGCAGGACTACCAAGCAAGGTCACAGAAAATTCAGTTTGCAGTGACCTTTATTTGGTTGGCCGCCGTGCTTGCGACGGGCAGAATCACCGCCTGCATGCAGTCCTGCCGATTTCACTCGTGAACTGTCTCCTCAAGTCACTATCATTTTCCAATTCACCCAGTTACAAACACATTTACCCGTAAGAATTGCTGCAATTTATAAAGATAATATTTTATTGGATATATATAAGGGACCACCAAAAAAAGAGACGTCCTGAAAGAATTCGATTTATTTATTTAATCGTATGGCATATATTATTTTGGCCTTTTAAAGTTTGTCACTCTTTAGAAGTGGGACACGTGCAGGGTGTAGGTAGGTAGCTCCTGCGGATGCGAGTAACAGGTGTCCCCCCTTTGTCAAGTGAGTGGGCAACTCGATTGTTAGACGTTCTTATAAGCCGCCCGAAGGCCTCTAACTCGGCTTAACGACTACTGTCATAGACAGCAGCCGGGATCAACTGCTTAGCGTGCCTTCCAAAGCACGGAAACGCTCATTTATATTAACCACTCAAACATCAGGCGGTCACCCATCCAGAGACTGACCGCTGCCATCTTTGCTTAACCTGCGTTATCGTTTCCGACTCGCAGGCGCCGCTAGGCTATGAGCGCTGCCAATATAATACGATAAAAATTACGAATGCAAAGTCGCACGCGATGGCTTCATCTTTGAGGAGATTAATGTTCTCGCAGGAGTCAGACAAGGCTAGCTGGGTTTATCATCAAATTGTCGGCACTCACTTCGTCGAATTTCACTTCAAAGTCAACGTTTCATGTATTTTCATTTCGTCGACAATTCAGTTCGTGGAATGGTCATTACAAGAACCTAATTTTAAACCCTGTATTTTTACTTGTCGGATGAATCATTAAATAGTTGAATTATGTCATGGAAAACGTTTTGTGATTTATTGTTTCAAGTATTTTTAATTAACATACAAATGATTACTATAAGATAGTTGGCATTATACAGTTATCTATGGCACCTAACCTAAACCTTTTTTTTTTTTTTTAAGTTGGGGGAATGCTTTGACGCACCGTCCGCCCGGTCAGGGGGAGCAGACGGGTGTGTGGGACTCCCGGACAGAAGGCCCAGACTACCCACTAAACCCCCAACGATTGTCCAACCATGTCGCTGCCAAGGAGAGCCAAAGGTTCGCTTGACGCATTCTACTTTGACTCTCGCGATTGGCCGTAAACACGCGGGCACGACCAGGGAGAGCGCCCCGGGACAATTTCGGGGCGCTCCAATCCCGTGGGCTTATTGGACGGCTAGGGTCCCCCGACCCTGCCATCCAGACCACTACGGCGGGGGGAGCAAATGCGCATAGCGACGGCGTGCGCGCCCCGCTCTCCGTCTGCGGATATTTGGAGCGGAAGGGTCGCTCTCACGCTCTCTCTCCGCAGCCTCCTTCTGTGCCATTACGGACTTGCAGAAGGAGGCCATAGCTTCCCAGGACCTCTCGCTGTCAAGCATTTTCGATACAATGGTCGGCAGCGAGAGGTCGTTACCCACTAGGGCGACCAAATTGTGCCGCTGTGGCCCCCACGCCAAACATACCTGGATACATACATACCGCCATACTTCCATGACTCAGAAACAAATATTCATGCTCATCACACAAATATTTGCCCTTACCGGGATTCGAACCCAGGACCTTCAGCTTCGTAGGCAGCGTCGCTACCCACTAGGCTAACCGGTCGTCAAAACTTTTATCCTCTTATTCATAAAACTTAAAATTCCTTTGATATATAAAATGTGTTTTGTCCCTTTCTTACGGATTTAAATATCAGAATGACAGATAAAGACCAAATTTAACGGCATTTTAGCTAAAATAGGTTTTTTCAACGTTTTACTTGATAGGTTAAATTAGAACTGCAATGTTTCCTATGTCCAAGAGAAGAAATGCGTCGATTCCCACCACATTACCATGCAAACGAAGTCGCAGGTACAGCTAGTTGTAAATAAACCTATGAATCGCGAAAGATGATTTATTCGCAGTAGTTGCTTCTAAGCGAACTAATGCGAATAATCCTGATCCGAAGTGAAGCTTGCAGCCCGAAACAGAACGCGATGGCGGCGCACTGTGGATGCCCTCTACCGCACCCCCTAGGACTTTAAGGCAAAGTTAGAGCACCAGTCCATAGTAGGTACATAAGGCAGTCACGACGTCCCTCCGTTTAAGCGACCAGCTAGCTCTATCGGCCTGCGACTGACATGGGTAGGGTTTTGCGACCCACTTGCCTTTTTTTTCTCATCCTCCCTGTCTCTCTCTGTGCACTTGCATCGACACTCATACTTACTCCTTATAGCTAGCGGAGAGCGAGTGGTAGACAGCCAGTCACGTGCCGGTGTACGTCAGCTGTCGCAGCATGCCAGCGGTTAGCCCGGCGTACACCCCGCTCACTCCCTCGCACGCCACGATCCGCTCGAACATGCATACCGTCGTCATTTTCTCCGGAAACAGCTGAAGACGGACCTTGACGACGTCCAAGGGATGCACGGTTGCTGAGGCTACCATTCTGGAACGTGGCATCAGCAGTATCAGCACTGGTATTTTGACGTTTCATTCTAGGTAGGTATAGAAGCTGAGCCTCTTAGGCTATAGTCTAAGAGGCTCAGAGCCCCGCCTAGAGTCCTTACCGAAATTTTACATTAGCGGAACTTAAAAATATCGAACTATGTTCACAGATCGAATACTTTTTGTCTGATCGAAGGTCGCTAGGCATCATAAGTGCGGGGGTTCGCTTGCACCGCCTCTCGGGCCACGGGCCCCCTTAGCCTTGAGACCCTGTCATTTCGCCCGCACTGTATGTGTAACTATGGGGCGGCCCCATAATTACGCCACAGGCAGCTCCAGAAACGTCCAATTTACTCTAGTGGGTACCTAATAGTGGCTTCGACTTCATAAGGGCAAATATTTGTGTGATGGTTATTAATATTTGTGTTTAGTCTTGGATGTTTTTTAAGCATGAAGTTTTGTGTTTAGTCTTGGATGTTTTTTAAGCATGAAGTATGTTATCGTCGTCTGGTACACTACACACCCAACTACAACCCTTATGAGCTTACTGGTCGGGGTAGATTTGCGAACAATTGTCCCTTAATATTTATTTAAGTACCTACTCACCCACAAAATACTCCCATAACGACTTTTACATTGTTAGGAACCTTGTCCAATTTCCTCTGGTGCAAATCCATCCGAGTCCAGCTGATTTCTTTTGGTATTGGCCTCTCCAAATCCATGTACATCGCGTTTGGCCTCTCTGTGGCTAAGACTGGTCTCTGAAAGGCTGTGAACATAGGCCTTGTACCGGGTGTAGTTGTTAAGGCAGGTTCTGGTGGCAAAAGAGTTAAAACCATGGGTATTTCAGGTGCCACATCTGTGGATGTGAGCCGTATACATGATTCTAATCCAGGTATGTTTATAGGTTTTGATCTTCCGGAGATTATAGCCGCGATGTTTGGCCTCACAAAGATTGGCTGAGTTTTTGGCGTCTCAAATGTAGTAGACTTCCCTGAGGACATGGTGTTAGATACAGCTAAGTTTGTTTTAGTCTGGTAATACCTCTCTTTGTTTGTTTCCTTTTCAATGTGTGTCCGTCGGGTACAGATAGGGGTTATTTCTTATCAAGGAAAGTATTCATGGCGAATTTAATGGAGCAAGATATCTATTCTGTTGGGAAGTCACCGAAGTTTGGTTTCTAAACTGAGCCATGTTTTAAGTTCTACTACACTTCACTGTACTTGTTAATTTAAACAAACATTGTGTGCCAGAAGATAGGACTGAAGTGTGTTTATATTGACATGGTATTGTCATTTTTGACGCGGCATAGAGTTACACCAGTGGTTTTTGGGAAGAGGATTAGTTTATAAAACCAGTCTTTGGTAGGTATGCATGAAGTTTAGTGTTTAAGTACCTGCTTACAAGGGATTTCTCGCCTTCTTTGCTATTTAGAGATTTTGTATTCAACATGTACGTATTTATTTATATCCAGTCCGACCACGGCCGGTGGGCGCGCCACATTGCACGTAGAACCGACTGCCATTGGGGCGGAAAGGTTCTCGAGTGTCGACCACGTATCGGAAGACGCAGCGTGGGTAGACCCCCCCCCACAAGGTGGACTGATGACCTGGTAAAGGTCGCGGGAGTTCGCTGGATGCGGGTGGCGCAGGACCGGTCACTTCGGAATGATAAATGTTAAATGCTAAATGATAATGTAATGATAAATTATAAATCAGTGGATCTTCACAGGCATTTTTGAACATACATATCGGCATGCAAAACATATAGTTATTAGTTATTTATTATGATATTAAACACTAACGGCCGTATTCATGAATGTTGTTGGCTTGTGCCTGTTTTAACTAAAATGCCGTTAAAATTCGTTTCTCCTTATCTGTCACTTTGACGTTTGTGTTCGTAAGAAGGGGACAAAGCACATTTTATTTAGCAGGGTCATTTTAAGTTTTATGAAAACTTTAATTATACAGAACCAAAATTGATAAATTATAATTAAAAAATAGTTATGGTAAGTATCAACATAGCTATGTTTGATTTGTTAGGCTGTAATGTTTTACAGCAAACCAATTATTTATAAAGTAGAAGGATTTTTCTGTAAGCCAATTGAGCAGTTTAACACACACATGCATGACACATGGCACGAATACATTGTTTTTGGGTAACAAAAGCTTTCTGTACAAACGCCAACACAGTTAACTGACCATCCTGTATTTATATAGAACCTTATTTCAATGCACATAAAATGCACAGTGCACGGATGGTCAGCTAACTGTGTTGGCGATGGTACATTCGC
The DNA here is from genome assembly GCA_947578815.1 of Epinotia ramella. NCBI lineage: Eukaryota > Metazoa > Arthropoda > Insecta > Lepidoptera > Tortricidae > Epinotia > Epinotia ramella. The sequence goes on from OX388217.1 coordinate 22,661,934, forward strand.
CGAGTTTCCCTATACTATAGTACACACACACACTACCGATACCGTGTATACTATAGTATACACGGTATCTTATGGAAACCACGTGTGCATGGTAAACCATGAGTGCAGTCTTTTTACTGGTTATAGTTCCCGTCAAACAACTTGAACATGCGGGACGAAGTGGGGGGGCAGCTCGCACGTACAATTCGCCTCTGCGCAGGCAAGGTCATTTGCTCAAGTTGTTTGGCGGGAATTATACTTGGGCTAGTGTCCAGAGTGCGTATGCAAAACGCGTTTGTGGTGCGCGTGCCGCGGCCGCTGCAGGAGACCATCGCGTGTGCTGACTTCTGGCCGAAGGGTGTCGTGTTTCGCCAGTTCCGGGGCAACCTACCGAATTTTACACCGGACTTGACGCAACGGAGCCATTTCGTCGCCTAAATAATTAGTTTTTTATATGTATTGTATGTATGTTAGGCTTTAAGGTATTTGTTGTTATGGGCCTTAGATGCCTGAAATAAATAGTTTATTCATATTATTATTATATCGGTTTATCTTATTACATACCTTAGTTTTACTCGTCGTTTACAATTACACTTCCTCATCTATACTACCAAAGGTGGCAGTGAGCTCGCGCGCGTGTCCAAATTCAAGTACCTGGGTCACTGGGTGACGGATGATCAGTCGGATGTGGCTGATATTGAGATAGAGCGTAGAGCTCTTGCAGTAAGAGCAAACATGCTGGCCCGCAGGTTTGCACGCTGTACTACTGGGCAGGTCAAATACTGTAAAACCTTCTACACGTGTAGTCTGTGGGTCAGGGGGCCTAGACAAGGTTACAATCGACAAGCGCTAACGCCAATAGAAACTAATAAAATGTATGGGAATGACAGATGTTAACGAAAAGTGTTTCGTCGGCATATGTACTGAGTGTGCAATATAACGAGGCTGACAAGACCTAATTTGGTGAAATTGATGTTATTTAAGCAGTTTTTTAAGAAAAACTATTTGTTCTAGCACATCGAATAAAATATATGTTTATAATCACCATATTTCAAAGACCGTAGACGGGCTCGATACGTAATTGGACGAAATCGGCACTATAGAAAATAATTGCAAAGATTGGTCTTAAAATCACATTAAACGGTTCTGTCTTTATTTTTTAGACGTATGGGTCTGCAATTAAAAACACGTAGTCATCATATTCATACCTAAACCGCTAGCGAGTCATATTTCACAAATAATCCACAGTTTTTTGAAGTGAAAACTTCATTAGCGGCGCTGAGCACTTTTTGGGATGGGGAAAAATTGTTAAATACGCGACAGAGTTTTGTGACGTCAGATGTGAAGGTCACTTTTTGCTGCTAGCCGATTCGACTTCATTCAAAACTGAACGCTATTCGTAAAAGTATAAAGCGGTTAAACACTTTTTGCAATAGCATATTCTGCAAATAAATTTGTAATAATACCAACGCGCCCTTCACCGTTTTGCTATTGAGAAAATTCGAATAGTTCGAATTTGGGCGTTATACCTAAAGAGATAAAGCTTAGAAAAATATTTATCAACGGCAAAAACAAATTGATATTTTGGTCGCCACCGTGCACCGCCATCTGCTGTTCTTGCAAATTCGAATAGTTCGAATTTAGACGTTATTCCTAAAGACATAAAGCTTTTAAAAAATATTTGGCAATGGCAAAAACAAATTGGTATTGTGTTTGCCGCCGCCCGTCGGCGCGCCGGACCCGGGCACCGTTGCGCCGCGGCGGCGCGTTGGGCCCGTCGCACCCAACGCGCACGCGGGCCGTCCGCCGAAATAATTGATGATTGTTTATAAATGTGCGTCCAATTCATTTTTAGGGTGACACCGTAAGATGTCACGTGACCTGATCGAAAAACTGTTTTTTTTTTTTTTTAATGATATAGGAGGCAAACGAGCAGACGGATCACCTGATGGTAAGCGATTACCGCCGCCCATGGACACTTGCAACACCAGAGGTGTTGTAATGTTATTGAGTCTTCACTTCTGCCGGCACTCCCGGAGTGCAACCCGGTCTTTTTTATTTCAATATTTATGTAATATTATCTTTAAAAAGCGGGCCGCCCAGTAACACTCGCTCTCGTTTACTCCAGTGTGCGCGCTATCCAAAATCCTCAAGGGCATTTTGGTGTTGACAGCGTCTTAAGTTGCCGATGGCGCCGCGCTGCCGCGTTATGGCAGCGCATCGGGTACTCGTATGTTCGCCGAGGCGCGCGTTATAGTCCAGGCAATGAACTGACAACTTGTATGGAAAAAATGACAATTTTGGAAATAATTTATAATAGCTTATTTTTTATGTATAACGGATATATTATCAATTAAATAGTTATCTACCCAGCGACAAAATCCGACAAAATTTCAGACATCGAAAAAATGATAAGTTAACTGGCTTCTAAAAATTCATTAAAAATATTAATAAATGTTTTTGTCTTTATTTTGGTTCATTTACATTTGCTCTATAATATTCAAGATAAATCGTACAAAGAAAGATAATACATGCTTCATTTAAATCTACATAATTGGGCAATTCTTCTTTTTCGTGACCATACATTTTTGTTACTTTTTCGTAAAATGCATATTTTAGAAAACTTGCCAATTATTTCAATTTTTTATGTTTTGGTTGAGAAAGAGGCTTATTTAGGCTATCAATTCCGATAGCTTTGTTTAATAAATAATCACTAACAATATTCTTAATCACGGTAACTCAGTGGTCCTTGATTGTCTCCCGATTTGTATAAAAATGAGGCATTCACCACTGCGTTACCATCTTTTTACAATTATCAATAATAATATATGAATTTTCGTTACCAATTTCCAAAAATTCGGTTCAGGTAGAATTAGGCAATATATACTTTATACACCATTTCAGTATTTATCATACTTTTTTCTGCCAATAGATTTATGGTCACAGAAAAGTAGAATGACCCAATTACTTCCGGGTGGAAAGCTTGTCGGATTCTTGACTAAATCATCTTAGAATAACATTTTCAAATGAAATCAACAAAAAAAACGCTATTATAAATTAATGTTTTTCAAAACCGTATTTTGCCTGATGCGACGCATTCGCGGCAGCGCCAATAGCATCCAAGCAATTGTGGCTGGAAGGTTGGACTGCGCCATCCAGGCACATTGGATCCGTGGGGGGTGGCCTCCCACCCACATGGAGTTAGATCTGACTTGTGAGCCTCCTTTCTGCTCTCTCTCTCTCTCTCTCTCTCTTTAATTTAATTTAATTCTTTTCATATAATTTATTTTCTAACACTAGGAGTAAGGTCTTTTGTTACTAACGTATTTGTCACTAATATATTTTTATTTTATTTATTTATATTTAATTTAAGGTTTGGTCCCCATATTTAAGCCAATTTCAAATTAGTTTTATTTGCGCCTTGATTTATAAATTGGGACAGGTATACTAGAGATTTCTAGCCATTTTCTTATGTCATTGATTGTTTTATGTCATCATTATAATCATGATCTGAATTGTTTGCAATTACTATGGAAATATCGTCAGCGAACAATTTACATGAATGGCAGGTAATTTAAGGCAAGTCGTTAATATATGGTAAGAATAAAAGCGGCCCATATACTACCTTGAGGTACCTAGTTACCTACTCCAGTACGGTTTATGAATGTTTTTTAACCGACTTCAAAAAAAAGGAGGAGGTTCTCAATTCGGTTGTATTTTTTTTTTTGTGTTTGTTACCTCAGGACTTCCTCATTGATGAGCCGATTCGAACAATTTCTTTTTTCTTTGTAAGTATCATAATATGCTTCCAGGTGGGTCCCATTTTTTTCATAAATTGAGTTGGATGATGGGATCCATGAGGAATTGAGGGAACTCCTCAATTATATTAGGCACACATGTAGTGATTTTGGTATTTTCTATTATAGCTAGCGTATTTACACCCGGAAATAAATTTGGTGGAGTGGAATCGATGATGAAGACCACAGATGACTTATGGAATTCCTCAATAATGGACTTAGAAGTACATAAGTATATCATAGATTCTGATAAGATTCCGATGAAATGGCAACTAATGAAGTGCCAAAGGTGATCCTTGTGGAACCTTAAAACTTTGTTTTTAAAGTAAATTATTCATCTAAGTTACTTGGATAACTTAATAAGCCAGTCAAGCAAGAAACCTCCCACATCATAAATCTCACATATTTTTTATTAAAAGCTCATGATTAACGAAGTCGAATGCCTTCGACATATCCAAAAAGACCACTGTGATGTTCCTCTTCATATTTATATTGTGTGGAATATATTTTATATAGTGAACATGGCCATGAAGTCGTGGAATTTTCCTTTTTGGAATCCATTTTGTTCCGGTACGATGCCAGAATGTTTATTTAGGAAACTCATCAATCGTTGATCAATTTTTTTCTTTTTTCGAGAAAATATGACATTATTGATTATTTTATTTAGTCTACGCCCCTGTTTAATTGCGTATTTCCGCTGCATAATTCCGACCGCAGCAATTTCATAAAAAATCTTTCTCTCGGCCAGATTTTATGTAGGTACCTATATGATATATTTTAAAAGTGCGAGTCCGACTCGCTCTTGGCCGGCTTAATCCCGTTCTTGTTGTTGTTCTAAGAACTCTAAGAAAATATAGTTCCTGAACGACCTAGTCAAACAGAGTTTGAACGATAGAAAAAGGAACCGAAAATTGCACAAATCGGGCCCACATATTATTTATTCTGTGCCCACATACAGAACGGCCCGCGAACTGTGTCGCGGCAACATATACTCTATCCGTCTCTTTCTAAGCGTTCTAATTACATAGAGAAGGATGGTCTATCTCGCAGCGACATAGCTCGCGGGCCGTCATGTCATAGGCGTGCCATGATGTTTCGCCTGAAAACAATACCGTAATATATTATTATATGAAATAACTACATTAGAATTGATTGCAACATGCTTTTATTCGTGAAAATAGAATAACATGGACAGAAGTCAGCATACAACAAAACACATAAAACAGTAGGTATAAAGCCTCTCACAGGCTGGCGCCGCCTGGTTGCGTCTCTCAAACTTGTCATTGACTGTCAAATTTACTATTGACCGCCACCGCAGGCAGGGCCGTCTTTAACCTATTGGAGGCCCTGGGCATATTAGGATAATGAGGCCCCTATGACTTGGTATTTGATCTGAGGGGCCCACTGGGAAAGAGGGGTTTGACCGCAGGCCACGCCAGTGTGATTCAGGCCTTACACTACACAACTAGCAATTTATCACAGCAATAAACACACCTCTCCTTCTAACCTAAAGTTGGTATGACAAATCGCATCGTTTGTAGCGCGTTACACTACTTGCGTGTTCTTGCTTCGTGGATTTCGACATACGCATCAATGAGAGCATCCAGCAAGAGATAGGTTATCATAGTGTGCATCACCTGCCGTACATAGTATGGTAACAATCCCTTCCACAGGTACCTCACGCCCTTCTTCTTAAGCACATCATTGAGAATGTCCAAGCCGCGACGGTGTCGCTCGTGGTAAGATTGGTACCTGATAGTTGACAGACAAAGTGGAAATTATAATGTCTATATGCGAATAGCCCTCTCTATTGCGCTTTGGGAGACTTTTAATGAGCCCCATAGTGAGCGACCACGTTTCAGTACCATACTTAAGTATGGTACTGAAACGTGGTCGCATTGTGTACACACAATGGTCAAACACTCTCGTCTGATGACCTGTTATGGGGTATATACATGATGTGTCAGCCCCAATTTATCAGAAGCTAATTAATTGCTATCGTCTGCATGTTGCGCTGCTGATCCAACTGTCAAACGCGTTGTACTGAGAAATTGCATGCTCATTTGGCCGGATTGTTACATCTGTACCCTCTACACCCAACTATGACTTCGACATGTTGTACTGACAAATTGGGGTAAAATCACATAATCTGTATACCATTAAAGGTCGCGGGAGTCCGCTGGATGCGGGTGGCGCAGGAGCGGTCATTGTGGCACTCTTTGGGCCTATGTCCAGCTGTGGACGTCGGTCGGTTGATATTATGATAAATATGATAATGATGATGATGGGCGAATAGGCGCATCCCCACGGGCGAACATGGCCAGGCAATCCTGCTGACAAAGGTCAATGGACCCCGTGTAGCCTGCAACTGTCCACACGGGAGGAAATCACACGCATGGTTGCCTGTGCTGGGGCTGCGAATTATCGTCTGCAAGTTTAGGTCAAAAACATGATGTATTCATGTTGTGTTGTTGTGTTGTAAACATGTTGTGTTGGTGTTCTGTTAACCCATTCAGGGCCAAGACAGTTTGGACAGGTTTTGAAAATTATTTTTTTGTTTGAAAGGGTGTCCTGTTTCCATGGTCAGGATCAGATGATAGGTTCCTGGAGAAATCGAAGGAACTCTTCAAAATTTATAGGCACCCTTGAAGCGGAGTAGGTACTGAATTGAAGTCGGTTATAACTTTAATAAAGTAAATTATTTGTCGAATTAAGGGTTAGCAGAGAACATTTTGCAATCGCACCTCGTCTTGACTTGGTCGACAGGCAGCGACAGGAACGCGGAGAACATGCTGGAAATGCAGGCGGTGTACATGTGGACAAATGGCCCGGTGTACACGTAGTCGCCCCTGGTAAACACTTGACGGATCTACGATAAAGTATTAACAATAATTATATAATATTTGCCCTTACGGGATTCGACCCCAGGACCTTTAGCTTCATAGGCAGCGTCACTACCCCCCACTAGGCTAACTGGTCAATTGAACGAGCGAGCGAAGCGAACGAGTTGAGTGATACAAGCCACACCGCCGCGAAAACACTCATCCTGAAGAAGGACTCCCGAGAAATTCGAAAGATGTCGCCCGTAGTGACATTGAATACGTGAGTTGAACCGTGTAATTGTTAGTACGAATTGACAAGCTACTTATTCAGGGTTCTGTAGTCAAAGTTCCTAACACTTCTCTTCCAACCTTTGGATAATTATAACGCAGCTATAGTTTCACCGTGTATGTCTGTTGACGAATCATGTGTGATGTTGTACCTCCGTGTAGACGCCGAGTTGAGCGCAGGTGACGAAGACGGAACGCACTAGTGTGGGCAGCACGCCGCGCCACCATGTGGCCACGCCCTCATTGCGAGCTATCCTGCAATAACAACACAGAACAGGATAAGTTTTTTTTTGTCAATACTGATAATTAAAGCAATTCGCAAGTTTTCACTTCTGCCGGCACTCCCGGAGTGCAACCCGGTCTTTTTTAGGGTTCCGTACCCAAAGGGTAAAAACGGGATCCTATTACTAAGACTTCGCTGTCCGTCTGTCTGTCTTTCGCCAGGCTGTATCTGAAGAACCGCGATAGCTAGACAGTTGAAATTTTCACAAATTATGTATTTCTGGTGCCGCTATAACAACAAATACTAAAAACAGTATAAAATAAATATTTAAGGGGGGTTCCCAATTCCCATACAACAAACGTGTTTTTTTTGCCGTTTTGTATGTCGCCAGGCTGTGTCTCAAGAACCGCGATAGCTAGACAGTTGAAATTTTCACAGATTATGTATTTCTGTTGCCGCTATAACAACAAATACTAAAAACAAAATAAAATAAATATTTAAGGGGGGCTCCCATACAACAAACGTTTTTTTTTTCAGGCTGTATCTCAAGAACCGCGATAGCTAGGCAGTTGAAATTTTCACAAATTATGTATTTCTGGTGCCGCTATAACAACAAATACTAAAAACAAAATAAAATAAGTATTTAAGGCGGCCTCCCATACAACAAACCTTTGCGACTCGCACTTGGCCGGTTTTTTTAATTCAGGAAAGCGGCTCTGGAGATTACCCATTACATACAAACATTTTTACAAAGCTACAATCTCACTGAGTTTTCCTTTTTAACCGACTTCAAAAAAAAGGAGGAGGTTCTCAATTCGGTAGTATTTTTTTTTTTTTTTTTCAATGTTTGTTACCTCCGTCATTGATGAGCCGATTCGTTATTTTTTTTTTCCTCAATTATATTAGGCACACGTGTAGTGATTTTCGTATTTTCTATTATAACTCCTTTTTTTTTACACCCGGAAATCATAAATTTGGTGGAGTGGAATTGATGATGAAGACCACAGATGACTTATGGAATTCCTCAATGATGTACTTAAAAGTACAAAAGTACGTCACAGATTCTGATAAGATTCCGTTGAAATAGCAACTAATGCCAAAGGTGATCCTTGTGGAATCGACGGAAGTCCTCAAATATTATCGGCCCACATACAGCGATCGGGTTTTTTTCTCTAATAATCAACGCATTAATTTGCTCTCAGAAATCAGTTCATGTGGTAAATTGGAAAGACAGTGGAAATCTTCTCGTGACTTGGCGGAGTACTAAATTGAAGTCGGTTAAAACTTTGTTTTTAAAGTAAATTATAGAGGTAATGCTGGTATAAGTAGAATAGATAATTAGTTCGGTACTTCAACCAGCATAGTAAAACTAGTTACACTTTTACACAACTTTCTTTCGATCGAAACCAGCCTGACCCCGTCTAACATACATTTCTAGAACGATGACATACTAAATGCTAACGAAAACTGACCTCAGCAACTGCGATATGGCCCACTCCGCACGCTGCACCTTCTTGCAGGACGGCGAGCAGGGCGGGCTGCACTGCGAGCGGCGCAGGCGCCTCACCTCGATCATGCGCACCAGCGCCACCTCCGAGGGCACGCCCATGAAAGCCCCCGCCAGCCCCGCCAGTATCCCTATGCGCATACGGCCGTAGAAGTCAGGATATGTGCCGTAGGTGCTGTGGGAAGGGATGAAAATAAATAAATAAATAATAAAAATTCGGGGACAATCTTACACACAACGACCTAGTCCCAAACTAAGCAAAGCTTGTACTATGGGTACTAGAAGACGATATACATACTTATATAGATAAATAAATACTTAAATACATAGAAAACATCCATGACTCAGGAACATTCGTGCTCATCACACAAATAAATGGCCTTACCGGGATTCGAACCCGGGACCTCCGGCTTCGTAGGCAGGGTCACTACCAACTAGGCTACAGAGGTCGTCAAGGATGAGAAGCTCCATTCACAGATGGTTTCCTTCGTTTTACAATTTTTCTACGATTCTCACACATTATATTTTACTAAATGGGACTTAATCGCGTATAATTTAACTTATTTATTTACCTCACTGAGGTCAACCGATGTTTCGGATGTGTCGCAACATCCATGTTCACGGGACAACTCCCCGTTGAACATGAACAAAGGAGATTTTTTATTTTATTAATTCCTATATTGTGTCCACAAGATGGCTACCGAGCTAGGACCGAGATTAGCGACAAAAAGAGGAGACCTTTGCCCAGCACTGGGACAAAAAGAGGAGACCTTTGCCCAGCACTGGGACAAAAAGAGGAGACCTTTGCCCAGCACTGGGACAAAAAGAGGAGACCTTTGCCCAGCACTGGGACAAAAAGAGGAGACCTTTGCCCAGCAATGGGACAAAAAGAGGAGACCTTTGCCCAGCACTGGGACAAAAAGAGGAGTCCTTTGCCCAGCACTGGGACAAAAAGATTTAAAATCCGTAAAGTTAACTGCGAGGCGGGCGGGGCCTGTCATGCACGGCTAATACTGGAAAGCCCGCGAGCTGAGTCGCGGCGAGATAGATTATTTATTTATTTATGCTTAAGGAGTACTAACAGCTGCAAAAACATAATATAAGTCTTACATAGTAATACAAAGCCAATTAAAGGAACTCACAGATAGAAATGGCATAGAAAAAAGAAAAATGTTTGACACACTTAGCACACAATATCGCACTAGGTATATGTACACTACAAATACAGAATAGTGCACCAGAAAAACAGATTAAAAAAAGAAAAAAAAAATACATAAAACTACATAGCAACTAATTAACAAAGAAGGAACACGTGAGCAAAGTCACACGCACCTGAACAAATCACCACTTGCAAATTATGAATTGTTATTATGAAAAAAACCGACATGCTAGTTTTCGCCTCACAGAAGGAACCGAACAGTTGATGAATACATCAATATCCATCTCTTTCGACAAACTATTCAAAGTGCGACTAGCGCGACTCAGGAAACTATTTTGCCTGTAATTAGATGAGGTACATTTAAGTGAGATAGGGGGAAAGTGTCTTTAGATCGAGTAGGCGTATAAAATTATCCGCCTAAATAAATAATAAATAAATAATTAGAACGCTTAGAAGGAGACAGATAGTTTACTTATGTCGCCGACACAGCTGGCTGACACGCTGGCCGTCCTGGGATAGCCATGCTGATCCCGGTGGGCCGTTTCATGAAGCTACTAAATACTTAGCTACAAATTGACAGTCATTACCTATTGGTCAAACTCAAGCGCCTCAGTGTTTGTATCTCCAGGGTACTACTAGGTAGAGCTAGTAGATGATTAAATTTTTAATCACACAACTCCGGCGTCTCACAGACTGGTGCGGCCTGCGATACCGGTGGTGCTGGTGAGAGGTTTTAGTCGTAGTCATGTGTGCTTACTCCTTATAGTTGGCATGGAGCGCGTTGAAGACAGACAACCTTGTACCGGTGTACGTGAGCTGTCGCAGCATGCCCGCGCTCAGCCCGGCGTACAGCCCGCTCGAGCCCTCGCACGCCAGGATCCGATGCAGCATAGACATTGTCGACACTTTCTTCGGAAACAGTTGGAGACGGACCTTTACCACGTCCAGCGGGTGCACGGTTGCTGAGGCAACCATGCTGAAACAACAAAGATATTTCGCCGCTTAATTCCTAGCCCAAAAGAAGACGTGGTTGTAGCTTTTCAACTATTTCATCGACTTTTTTTGTATATTACGACGGTGGCAAACATGCTTACGGCATACCTACCTGATGGACCTGGGGGGATGGAGACTACTTGAGGATTCGTTGTGTTGATAGCTAGAGACAAATGCCACCCGTAAACCGTAAATATGAGAGGTAGGAACACAACGTAATGTCATCTCGCTCATCTTTAGAGCAGCCTAACCTTTATAGAAGACTTTTTTTTCGATGTAAGTACTCATAATACTAACCCGCAAAGTATTCCCATAACTACTTTTATATTCGCAGGAATCATGTCCACTCTCTTCTGGACTCGGTCTACTCGGGTCCAGTTTACCTCTTTAGCTGTTGGTTTCCCACGGGTAACCGGCCTCTCATTATCCATGCAGGTGTTTGGGTTATCTAGGGCTATGACTGGTCTCTGAAAGGCTGTGTACATGGGTCTTATACCGGGCACAGTTGTCAGGTTAGGTTCTAGTGGGACAAAACTTAAAACCATGGGTGTTTCAAGAGCTAGATCTGTGGATTTGAGACATGATTTTGATCCAATTTGAAGCATATTTATAGGTTGTAGTCTCTCGAAGGCTACAGTGACGATATCTGGCCTTCTAAAAGGTGCAGTCGTCGTTTTTGGCTGCTCGAATACCGTGGACTTCTCTGAGAACATCGTGTTAGGTCCAGACAAGTTTGCTTTAGTCTGAAAAGAGCTAATTTTTATTGTTTCCTTTTCAATGCGGTCCTTTATGTGTAGGAATTTGGTAATTGAAGGTTGCAATACTGTTTTTGTGGCAATTTCATTGATCATACCAATATGTATGATCAGTTCTGTAAGGCAGAAGGGGTTGTCCACGGGAAATTTCGGCTTGGAGGAATATAAACATGGGATAGCAGGTTTCATCTTGAAAGGATTCCTACAGGATAATTAAGTTTCCTATTTTTATTAGGAAACTTATCCATGGCGAATTTAATGGAACATGAAAACTATTTCGTTGGGAGATTACAGAAATTTGAGGTTTTTATTAAACTGAACCATGTTTTACATTTATTTACTGGGAGGAAATTTAAATAAACTTTGTTTGGCAGATGCCCCACTTTGTCATTTTTGACATGGTGTATCGTGTATGTGTAATGGATGTGTAGAAGCAAATCAAATGACAATGTCATTGTCATCCAAAACTTAGTTCGAAGTCCCGTCTCTTAGAACGTAATGGTTATATTCTCTTTGGTGGCGTCCGTAGTAAATTTGACAGCTAATGAAAAGTTTAAGCCTGCAACACACTGGCACGGCCTGCGGTGGCAGTCAATAGTAAATTTAAAGTGACCCGCCGTGCCACCGACGTCAAATGACGACCGTCCAAAAATCCATAAAAACCACTTCTAGAACTCTTTTATAATGTTTGTTATATATTATTGTCTTTATTTTATGGCTCTGGCATCAAGGGCACGACTTTCCGATGACGTGAATGGCCGTCTTTGGCGTTGAAAAGGTTTAGCCCATGATCATGTCAGCCGAAAGACTTCCATTGCTGGACATAGGCCTCCCCTAAAGAGTGCCACAATGACCGGTCCTGCGCCACCCGCATCCAGCGGACTACCGGAATGGAACCAGGAATGAAAACTCAAAGAAACAAGTTTTCACAGAAATGAGAGCTTGATCGATTTTTCGCCCCCCCCACATAGAACCCCTGTTGCAAATCATTTTAGCTATTTTCGAGAACTCATTCACGAATAAATAAGTATTGCTGGTTTATGGTTAGTAGATGTAATGCTTTTACAAATAGGTACTTATGTGTGATTGAAACAAATAGCATTTTACAACAAAAATATTTAATACGATAACAACAAAACATTCATGTTACATCTATGTTAGTCGCAGTTGATTATATTATATATCTATGTTTATATTAACATATAAATAATGCATCAGATGGAACATAAGGAGCAGCGTATGCAAAATGGTAACCAAAACTCGAATACAAATATAAAATTAAAGATAATATTTATAAGTGGTTTTATCTATTTCAAGTTTAATAGCTATACTTTCTTCATAAAGCCATCATTTTAAGCTCGAATGTTAACAGAATGATATCTTATTATACTAAAAGGTCTAAAATGCAATGGTATGAGATACAACCTATAAAAATGGTCATGAATTGTGTCACAATTTCGATTTATAGCCATTTTGTTGCCGATGTAATTAAATTAACATTTTCTATAAAAAGCTTACCAATTTCAAGTGTAAATATATTTTTTATCACTATAATAAACAACAGAATACAAAAAAATGTTACTCTTTTATTTGGTTTTTGCAAAGTGCAAATGGCTCTTACCGACTAACAAGGGTAACCTTTCGAACGCCAACGACACAGCAGTCGCTTCCGCGCCTCTATAGCGAATGTGTACAAGGTGAAATCAACCTAAGTGCCTTAGAATAAGGTTTATTTCGCTGTAAAGTAATGGCATGTAAGACACGATACGACTGTGTTAACATTTGGAGTCCAAAAGGTTAAGAATCTGAAAACCTACAGAATTCTGTAAAGTTGTAAAGTTATCCAAAATTGTTAATATATGTATTTGTACGATTTCATTGTAACACTAGAAGTGCATATTAACACATTAATATATAGCTTAGGTTAAATTATAGACATTATGAACTAGATGATAATCACATTTTCACAAGTTTTATAATTTTTTATCATGATAAGTTTGGATCAACTTTTTCTTGTCGTTAATTTGCGCCGTTAACGAGAAGGCGATAACAATCTCTAAGAAAAATGGATATAATATGGCCTCCATAAACCCTTAAGAAGTAAACACCGTCAAATGTGTAATCAATTGTCACAAAAAGGTATGGATTTAAAGTCTATAATACGTAGTCTTCGAGGTGACATATTAACATATATCAAGAAAAGTTAATTGGTCCATAAATATTAATTATACAGACATTATGTATTGAGAATTGATATCTTTTTTTTATAGTGTATTGCTGAAAATAAATAAATAAACAATAAGTAAGTAGTAGTTATGGACTGCGCATTGATAGTCTAAATAATCTTTTACTGGATAAAATATGAACATAAAAGTAAAAACAGCGTCACATTAAACATTTCCAATACGAAATATCAATCGTTCTCTAATTCAAAAATTGTGCGTTTCACATTGGTTCCGTTTTGTATTGAATCCTCAGTTAGTCTAGGGCATAACCATAAAACGTAATAACTAGCTTTGTATTTAATAGTACATTACTTACCAAGGGCTGTAAAAGAAAGAAAGCCCGAAATCGCTGGTATTTGTGACCCGAGCCGCAGGCGACGGTTGTAAATATGCGATAGAGGGCTTTCTTTCTTACTGCCCGTGGTGAGTACACAATTTTACGTCTTCACCTGGCCACAATGCAAGTTTTATGCTCGCATTATGGCCAGGTGTGACGTAAACCATATTATCTGTCTTTTGTATTTAAAGCGCAATCTTAAGGTCTATAAAGAATATAGAACCTCAATGACTGTGCATGGAATTATCAACTCTATCGTTTAAGACAGTAGATTCAAAATGAACTAAGAATTAAGTACACTTCTAAGGCATATTCCAATATATTGCTTATTTATTAGTTGATTTTGGCTGAGACAGGATCTGAATGGACATTTGTGAATGTGATGAGTAGAGTAGGTACATATATGGTTTCGGCTACAATAAGTGATCAAAGCAATTGCTTTAATACAAAACCTTTGTTTTACGATAAGAGGTTCAGTTTGAAACCCGTGCAAAGGAGCATCACATACAAATATCCCGTGCATCACATATCTATCACAATATAAATCTACTTACAGCAACTAATAGCAACTGGTAATATGAATCAAAATTAAAATCTCAAAAAGCAACAACTAAGAAAATAAACTATTAAGTGCTTAGACACGAAAAAATAATAATATTGAATCACATCGAAAATGTAAATGAAAAATCTTTTTATCAATTTTGGCACTTGATTCCAATGTGTACTTCAATAATATATTCGCAAAATATATCACATCATGAAAATATTTTTAATTCATCTTATTTCATTCATTGTTACTGAACTAAGTTTTAGATGTCATTAGACTCATTAGATTCGCTCACATCATGCTTTACAAAGTTTAACTTACATTTACAATCATTGATTTCATTTCACTTAAAATTAACATTGAATTATAGTTTAATGTAAATAGAAATATGGTGGTAAATAGTCAAAGTCGACAATCGCTTGGCACGATTACTAAAGTACGCCCAAAGACCTATTCAAAGGCAACCTCTTCAATGGAATTTATACCATTCCAAAACAATATCTACTCTATTTCTTATTATAGTTGATTCTAATTTCATTGACATATTTTCTTGCTAAAGCGCTTATTTTTTATCGTGCTTCCTATATTTTACTGATGTGTGTTTGTGCAATACGGTCTACTTTCTAAATGCATTCATGGAATTAGGTATTAGAATCATTTATTTAGTATGTTGCCAAGCAATTCTCGACTTTACTCCCAGTATACAAGGAGGATTTGTAATGTATTGTTATGAAAAGTGAATTAAAACTCTTCATAGTTACTCCCGCATTCGCGTTCTTTCGACCACGTCAGACGATCTCGCAAGCAAACTTGAACTTTAACTTCTGAGCATAAGTCTCATTTCGATTTGTACGTACGCGGACCGTACTTCACAGTACTAACGATAAAATAAACTTCGAAATACTCAAAATTATGAAGTTGTCGTGGTCGTGAAGGGTCGGTTTGGAATATTCTCTTACGAAGTGACCGCGTCATACAAAGTGTGAAACAAAAGACGTCTTACCTGTGCTCAATAGTAAGTCTTCCGTGCAGATAAAAATGTTTTGATTGCATGAAATCATTAAAGAGACGCCGTTTATGCGGATTAAGGGTCCAGACAAAAATCAGGCTTTATGTTACAACTTTAGCAATGTCCACAGAAGAGACGAAAACCTAAAAATCTGACCAGACTCTCATATCGATGTGACAGTCATTGGACAAGGTTACCCCCACACGCCACAATAAATCATGCAAGTCAAAAGTCGATTTTGCCACTCTAGTCTCCTATCAGCTTTCTCCACGACAGACCTACAGGTACTTGAAGTAGGCCGCATTCATCTGCTCGAGGAATATGAAGGTGAGCACGGTGTGCGGCCCGAGGCGCGCGTAGTACGGCAGGAAGCCCTTCCATAGGGACAGGACGCCCTCGCTCTTCAGGAGGTTGGAGACCACGGCCAGCTGGCTCTGGCCCTTGGCCGCGTTTTGGATTCTGGAATTTAATGTTTAAAGTTAGAAAGATATTCTATGTGCTGTTGTTCCTGATGTTGAGTAAGCTCGCCAGAGCCATGCCCTCCCAACTTGAACAACGTATAATTATTACAAAAAAGAACTCATAGATGGCGGCACAGGTACCGAGCGAAACATTTGAACCAGTAATCGTGAAGATAGAATGATTTTTACACCTTAATAAATTCAACGTACTTTAATTGTATCGCAAACATCCTTCCGTACATAAAATAAAGGTAAATTGTATAAGTTTAGTAAATGCAATAAAATTGGTACTAAATCCATGTAACTCGTACTATACGTGAGTTAAGTCAGTTTGCTAAGTTTGCTACACGTATTATTGGGTACTGTCACTAGATGGCGCCATCACTGGTCGCGAAAGTTCTATGGAACCACAGGCTCCAAGCGTTTGGTCATGTATAATTTTGTGTGATTGATTGTCTCGAAAATACTACTTTTATATCAAAAAAATCAAAAATACTCTATTTGTTGCCCGGGAAGTCAATGCCATCTGGTGATATCTCAATGTATTACTAAAACTATCAGGTAGGCTGACAGCGTCATAGCCGTGGTAGCTCGGATACTGCATCTACTGGTGTAGCTACGGGACTAAAATTGTATACAGAATTGCCTACATTAGGACGGTACGCTTTTGCTCTATGAGATTGGGTATATGTACTTGTATTCTTTAATCTGTGCCAGAGCCTATCTTCACAAGTAGGTACACAATTCGACAAAATTGTTGATTTGTAGCCTCATCGTATAAAGTGAAGAACATTCCACAGTAACATTAACAAACTCGTAATGTCATTAGTAAATTTTAACTGCAAGTTTTGTGAGATAGGGCCCAGAACTCCCAAGGATGCGCTCTGGTGTCTGTGACTGGGCGACTATATTTGTGTCTAGCTATCAACACAACGAATCCTCAAATCAATAAAAGTGTGATGCGCTGACGACTGCTCTGGAGTCTTAAGATGAAATAATAGCTTTGCAGCAGTTAGAAGCTCGCGACTGACAACAGGTAGGTACTTTTTTGATGAATTTTCCATTTCGGGAGAAAACGTTTTCCACTAACTAAATCTTAACAAATCACTTTGATTTTGATGTTGATCGCGATTGGAACTCTTAAGGTCGATTTAGTCGAAGACTATTTACAGCCGCCTAAAAAAGGCACCGTCACATCTTCAGACCGTTTAGACAATTACTATTTTCAGCCGCCTAAATCTCACCGCCATATAACCGTAACCAGCAAACCGTTTAAACGGTGCCTTTTCAGTACCAGTCATTAGCACGCCGCCACAACCGACGTTCCTAGTTTTTGCGCCAGTCTTTCTACGCTAAGATCACCATCATTTATAATGAATTCAGGACACGTTATTAATAAATGCATCTAATTCTTCAAACCATCTTGCCCTCGGCTTATAAACGTTTCCTCCAGCACCCGATCGATATTCACTTCTAAATAGTACATACTCCAGAGTTTTAATTTTCGCCTTTATTTCATTGATGTCCAATCCTTCTATAGACATTCCTAACCTAATTGTTTGCAACGCTGTTAGGCGCTTCCCAAAGACATTCTTGTTCTCTATATAATTGAACAAGCTTTAATACTTCGTTTACACTGAGTCTCGGCGCCATTTTACCCGAAGAATGTACCTACACCCTATTTACTTTACGGCCCGGAGGCGTGCCAGCGACTGGCAGCGACGTGTTTACACGAGCGAGTCCGAAAGATAGGCGCGGGGGCAGCGAGAGACGCGGGCGGAGGTCACTGGCGCCGAAAAATAGACTCGTGTTCTATTCCGTGCCAGCGCTGGCATGCCGCGAAAAAATGGCGCCGAAAGTGTTTATACGGTGCATTTTTTAGGCGCCGTAATTTAGGCGGCTGTGAATAGTCTTCGTCTAAATCGACCATTAAGCTTAAAAAAGCCAGGCACGAAGTGTTGCATCTGGTTTTCTCGAGCGTGTTTTTTACAGAGGCATCCCCCTTTCGGATGCTTTGACACTGCCAGTGGTGAACGATTACATACGATTTTTGTATTTTTATCACAGAGAAAATTTTCAATTACGCAGCCATGAAAAATGTTATCTCCCTTCTTGACATCGCTTGTATAGTCTGGGCTTTAAACCACAAAATCTCATAATACCTTATTCACTAATACCCCTAATTTACAAATTACCATCGGCTCATAATACCTAAAATGTCAAATCGTCTCATTCTTAAAATGACCGAAATTCATTACGACTTTCCCGGCGACTCAAACAGAAAACACCTAAATTTGGAAGTTTAGGCATTATGAGCCGAAGCTATTTTGAAATTCGGCCATAATAAGATTCCGGTGATTTGAGAAAAAAAATAGGCATTCTGTAATTTAGGTATTTTGAGACGAAGAAGTTTTGAGATCTGGGAATATTGATAAAGAGGTAAATTGAAATTTAGGAGTTATAAGCACAAAGCTTGATGATGATGAGAGCTAAGGGGCTGTCCATATATTACGTCATTACAAAATAGGGGGGGAGGTCTGATCATTGGATGGAGGAATTAACAGGAGGATGATAGGGGGAGGGGGGGGTCAAAAATCGTCAAAAAACGTCTTCGTGTATGTAGTGTGCCGACTCACCGTGTCTTGATAATGTCCACAGGCATGGAGGCGATGGTGGTGACCAGCCCAGACACCATGGACGCGCAGAAGTGCAGCGTGATGCCCTCGGGCACGTAGCCGACGAACACCTCGCGCGCCTGTAATGTTTCAAAATGTTACCATTGTTAAGATCCATGGGGTTTAGCAGAACTTGCTGTCATGTCGCGACCGAGCGACTTCTGTTTCTGTCACACTGCAAATTAGAAAGAGTAGATTATCTCCCCTCGCGTCGCGTCACGGCATCAGTTGTGCTAGTGTGGCTACACAGAAAAGCAGAGGTAGGATCGGTGGTACGCGGTCCGCCGAAAAAGTGCAGCGAATCCTTTTTGGAGCAATCAATGAAAAAATGTATGTTGCTGCCCCAAAAGACTATTAAAAGGTATTCTTTTCAATGGCGTTTACAATATTTTAGGTTGAAACAGTGTTGCATTTGTTTTGTTTTGTTCGATTTTAAAACATAACGAATACTACTCGATTTCGTATTAGTTTATTCAAATTACCATAATATATATATTTTTTATCCCCGTGCCCGAGCTTGTCGTGTCGAGTTAGACTAGCACCACCCCCTTTCTTCCTGGCGGTGTCGTAAGAGTCGTCTAAGGCAACAGGGTTAAAGTGTGTTGTGGGCGATGGGCTAACAACCTATCACTGCGATATCTCATTTTGTCGATCTTTCATACCCACACCACATTTGTGCTAAAAGTGGCACTGGAACATAAGTTTAATGTGCTCTGCCTACCTCTTGTGGGAATTAAGGCGTGTATGTTTATTTCTTCTTTGGTGAGCGGCTAGCGTTATACTCAGTTCATAGGCGATGGTTTCTGCTGACCATCACACAGAATATGCTTGTTGGCACCCTCGAAGTAAGTATATAGCAACAGATAAAGACACATTAATTTAATTTAATCGTATGGAATACATTATGTTGGCCTTTAAAAAGTTTGTCACTCTTTAGTACCACCCAGGGGACACGTGCAGGGTTGTGGTAGGTAGCTCCTGCGGACGCGAGTGACATTTGTCCCCCCTTTGTCAAGTGAGTGGGCAACTCGACTGTTAGAAGTTCTTAAGCCGCCCGAAGGCCTCTAACTCGGCTTAACGACTACTGTCATAGACAGCAACCGGGATCAACTGCTTAGCGTGCCTTCCAAAGCACGGGAGCGCATTTATATTAACCACTCAATCATCAGGCGGTCACCCATCCAAAGACTGACCGCATCTTTGCTTAACCTGCGTTGTCGTTTCCGATTCGCAGGTGCCGCTAGGCTATGAGCGCTTAAAGAAAGACACTGACCTGCGAGTATGTACTGAGTTGCGCAGCATTGACGACCATTGCTCGTCCGACGGTGGGCATAGCTCCGCGCCACAGCTTCAGTACGCCTTCTTCGCGGACTATCCTGTTGACAAATCCTTCATTCAGAATAAAATTACATAAAAATCATTTTCCTAAGTCGAGCATAATGTACCGTAGCGAGGTGACTATAAACCCACCACCTTGCATATCTTTTTGAAACTGTATCTCTAGAAAAACAAAACTTTTTTTGGAGTCTTCCCAGCAGAGTAAAGGTCTTAACTGGCCATCTGGGTTGCCTGAGGGCGGACACTTCTATGGTCTATGGGGCAACCCAACAAGCTAGCATGATTGTTTGGTTTTTACTAGCATGTGAGAGAAGCTATCGTCCTACCAATGACTTGTTTCACAATCATTTTGGCTGTGACGTCAATGGCATCGATAGGTCACTTCTAGCGCTGGTCCGCGTGTATTGTATAATGTGGTGCTACCTATTGTATAGAGACTTCAATCGTCAGTACCCGAAAAGCGGGTCAGCGAAGTTCTTGTAGTTCCTCCTCTGGTCGGCGGTCACCCGGATCAGCGCCACCTCCGCCGGGGTGCTCACGAAGCGCCGATGGAGGCCGAGCCACCAGGGTCTCACGTCAGCACCTGATGAGCGCGTCAGCGACGTTCTTGTAGTTCCTCCTCTGCTCGGCGGTCACCCGGATCAGCGCCACCTCCGCCGGAATGCTCACGAAGCGCCGATGGAGGCCGAGCCACCAGGGTCTCACGTCAGTACCTGATGAGCGCGTCAGCGACGTTCTTGTAGTTCCTCCTCTGCTCGGCGGTCACCCGGATCAGCGCCACCTCCGCCGGGGTGCTCACGAAGCGCCGATGGAGGCCGAGCCACCAGGGTCTCACGTCAGTACCTGATGAGCGCGTCAGCGACGTTCTTGTAGTTCCTCCTCTGGTCGGCGGGCAGCCGGCCGTCGGCGGTCATCCGGATGAGCGCCACCTCCGCCGGTGTGCCCACGAAGGCGCCGATGGAGCCTGCCGCCACGCCTAGTAGGGTTTTGGTGCCGAAACCAGGGGCGGCGCCCGCGTTGCGTCTGAAAGGAGGGATCGGTTATTTAAACTGACATAGTATAAGCAATTTCTTACATGTGTCTCATTTTGACTGACATAGTATAAGCAATTTCTTTGGACATGTGTCCCGCGACGGAACGTCCATAGGCGAAGGACGTACAATAAATACTGTGATCCACTGATATTTATCCTATAAATATTGTGATATTTATTGATCGCCTAGTCTATAAATGTATGTAGTATGGTAGTAGTAGTGTAGTATGTAGTGATGGATGACAATATTTGTTTTATAAGTTAAAAGATGTATCATTTGTTAACATTATTTATTACTTCAAAGAACTTATTTTGATGCAAACATGCGTTTCTTCTTGTTCTCATGACATTGCGCGCTACACTCTCCATTCTCTATGACTCATTCTAGTAGTGTTGTACATTACTCCGGAATAAGGCACAGACAATGAACCAATATGCCAACACGCTCTCTTTTTTTTTTAAAAAAGACAAATTAAATGGTATACATCACTAATGATATCCAAATTTGGTACAATGAAAATTTAACTCAATTTCAGTTAGTTAATAGCTATACAGTCATTATTCTCTATATGACACACATAGTTATTGAATGAGTACTAACATATGCTACAGTATATAATGTACGTCATGTACATATGAAAAGATGAAACTTAATACTAATAAATACAATACCTTAACTAAGATTCAAACAATATTAGGTTTACAGCCTTAACTAACATAGTCTTTGAGATAGGAAGGCTTTTTTATTTCTCTCCTAGGTCTGCCTTCTTGGGTATTATAAGTAGGAGACCTAACAATAGGCGAATTTACTAACGCAGCTGAAGGAGAAGAACATTGGTCCCGAGTTACAGGTAAATCTATGGTAGACTGTACATTCTTAGGAGAGGGGCAAGTAATATCATTTTGTGTGCCATCTAGAATTACATTTTCTTGGTGTATGTTAGTGTTAGATATTATACTATTTTGGTGTGTTTGTTTATCCATATTGTGTTGCGTTTCAGGTGGGTCCCCGGAGTTCCGCAAGAGAGGCCGGATATGTATTAGGTCTCGTCTATATGTTGTATCGTTAACATCAACCAAATAGGATCAATCTGAAAGTATATCTGAAATCACTCCCGGTGTCCAATTTTTGTTTGAAGCTGGATTCATTTGAACCGATACTGCCTGTCCAATTTCTAGAGGGGATGCTCTTCTTGCTCGCTTGTCATGTGAGTGTTTTACCATCTCTTTTTTTCTTTGGATGTCTTCAGGAACATTTTCTACTATTTTTGGTTTCAATAATTGATCGATAGTAGGTAAGAACCCTCTTGTTCTACGGGAGAATAACCTTTGGGCAGGACTCGAGTTCAATTTATTAGGAGTGTTTCTGAGGCAGAGCAAACTGAACCAGAAATCTTCTTCATTCTCTGTAGATTTTTGTAGTAATTTCTTGGCGATTTTGACAGTAGCCTCTGCTTTGCCATTTCCTTGTGGATGATTGGGTGATGATGTCACATGTGTGAATTCCCATTTTCTTGCAAAATCAGCGAAATACTGGTTGACAAAGTTTGTTCCGCCATCTGTGATTACTATCTCTGGAGCACCATGCCGGGAAAAATTCTTCTTACAAGCTTCAATTACCGGTTCAGATGACAAATCTTTTAATTTTTCAATTTCAAAGAAATCGGAGTAATGATCAACTATTATTAAATATTTTACTTGCCTTCCTTTATGAGTGAAGAAGAATGCATCCATTGATATAATTTGAAATGGGTATTCAGGTATCTTGTGACTTTGCATGGTAAATTTTTGCTGGCTTGGTTGATATTTAGTGCATGTGGTACAACCAGTAATCATCTCTTTAATGTCCTTGGATATTGATGGCCAGAATATAGCATCCCTAGCTAATTTTAATGTGTTTTCTATTCCTGAGTGTGCATTATGTAACTTGTTTAACATTTTGCCTCTGAAACTTTCTGGTATCAATATAGCTTGACCTTTTAGTATTAGATCTTGATACACGGTCAGGTCATTTTGAATACTATAATATGGCTTCAGAGCATCTGGTATGTCTCTTATGTACTTTGGCCAGCCACGTTGAATGAAGTCTTTGAGAACCATTAAATTACTGTCCTTTGATGTTGCATTTGCAATTTCTGTGATGCAGTTATTAGAGATTGGTAAATTTTTTAATGGGTTCATATTTTCAATTATTTCAAATATCTTAAAGTCTTTAGACTTATCAACGTCTTTACATTCTAGGTAAAATCGAGATAAAGCATCTGCCATAATATTTTCTTTCCCGGATACAAATTGTATATCTAGGCTGTACCTTTGTAATGTCAACAGCATAGATTGTAATCTTTTCGGGGCATGCAGAAGAGGCTTTTTAAATATATTGAGGAGTGGTTTGTGGTCTGTCTTAATGATTGTTTTGGTATTACCTATAATCAGTTGGTCAAACCGTGTGCAGGCGAAGACAACTGCCAGCAGCTCTTTTTCAATTTGTGCGTGTTTTTTCTCAGTTGGAGTGAGGCAACGCGAAGCATATGCAACGGGCTGGTTCTGTTGGAACAGCGCCACTCCCAGGGCTCCTTCACTGGAATCACATTCGACAACTAGTGGTTCATTTTTGTCATAATATTTTAATGTTTTTATATCACTAATTATATATTTGAGGGTCTCAAACTCTTTTTTGGCTTTTTTATGCCAGATCCATTCAGATTTGTCGTGAGTGAGTTGTCTCAGGGTTGTGGACTCTGCACTTAACTTAGGTATATACCTACTGAGATATGTGATTATACCAAGAAATCTCTGTAATTCTTTTTTGTTCTTTGGCTCTGGTATATTTGAAATTGATTCTATTTTAGATGGGTCTGCTTGAAGACCCTTGTTAGTGAAAACATGGCCATAATATTTTACAGATGTTTGTAAAAGTTTAGTTTTAGTTTTATTCAATTTGCAATTATATTTTACTAACTTTTCCAACAGAGCTTCAAGATTTTTATTATAGTCCATAATGGCTTCTGACATAGTGTCACCCACACCATATACCAACAAATCGTCTACTAGTGCTTCAACACCCGTTAGTCCTTGAATCATTTCATTCATTTTTATTTGAAAATAGTCAGGCGCTGAAGAAATGCCAAAAGGGAGGACCTTCCAGCGGTATTTGGCAAATGGTGTCCAAAATGTGGTAAGTTTGCTGCTCTGTTCAGACAGATTCAAATGCCAAAAGCCCTTTTTTACATCAAGTGTAGAAAATATTTTAGCTCTACCCAGTTCTGGTAGAATTTCCTCCACTGTGGTAAATTGATGATTTGGTCTTTTTATTGCCTTATTTAAAGGGATTGGATCTAAACAAATTCTGAAGCTATCTTGCTTTTTAATTAATAGAATATTGCTTACCCAGTCAGTATGATTGTCTTCTTTTGTTATAATGCCCTGTTCTTCTAATTTTTTCAATTCTTCTTTCAGGATTGGCCATAGTGCTACTGGAACACGACGAGCCTTCTGGATTACTGGTGGGACTGCTTCATCAATTTCCAGATTAAGCTCACCTGAGAAACTACCTCGGCCTTCAAACACTGAGCTGTACTTGTTTATTATGTCATGTGTTTCCTGTGAATAATTGCATCGTACCTCCTTGCAGAATTTCACAAGGCCCATCTGTGTGCATGCTTTACATGATAAAAGTGGAATGTGTGTGATATGTACGACTTGAAATGTGACATTGTACTTAGTGTTAAGACCAGAAATACTTGTTTTTAGAAGTATATCAATTTCTCCATGAATCATAACATTATTCCCTCCAAAACCAAACAAAGTTTTCCTTGAAGGTCGCATTTTTTCTTGTACATAACTTTTACCCAACATTTTTTCTACATCTTGAAGACCAATTATACATGCATCGGCTGCTGTGTCGAGTAGACATTCAGTTGTTTTCCATTGTTTCTTGACCCTGTATTCCAGTTTGCACTCCGCCAAGTTCTTGTTGTTATCGGCAACTATCTTGTTTATAAAATATTCTGGTTCTGATTCGCTGCCGCTGTCCTCATCTTCTTTTTTATTATTTTCTTTGACTTCTTTTACCTGTTTTTTCTTTTTGCAGACTTTTTCTAAATGGTTTTTTCCTTTACAGTTGGTACATATGGTGCCCCAGGCTGGACAATTTTCCTTTTTGAATATATGGTTATTTCCACAGAAGCGACACTTTCCTTGTTTGATTTTCTTCTCTTCTATTTTTTTTATATCTGATGATTGTGAGAATTCTTTTATATGTCTATCCGTTGCTTCTGCAGCGCGGCATAAGTTAATGGACTCTTTTAAGGTAAGATTATCTTTTTTTAGGAGCTCTTTCTTTAATGTTATGTCTCTTATACCTAGCACTATTTTGTCTCGTAACATCTCATCTTTAAAAGCATTGTAGTCACAGTCTTCAATTAGTTTATTTAGATCTGCGTAAAATATGTCGAAAGGTTCATTTTGCGACTGGTTTCTGCATAAGAAAATATATCGGTTATATATTATGTTTTTCTTTGGAACCATTTTGATTTTCATGATGTTTAGTATTTCTATGCATGACTTTTTTTCTTTATCGGCGTCTGTGAGACCAAAATTTCCATATTTCTTTAAGGCCTCTTCACCAATGGCGCTGAATAATACACTTACTTTTCTTGGTTCTTCTTCCGGCGACCAATTATCCAACTGTGTCGCGCGGCTGTAATCTTTCCACGACGATTGGAAGGACTTGAAGGCCTCTTCAGGATCTTTAATAGTACTGATTGCGGAAGGCCAAGGTACGTTTATATTATTCTGTGACGAAACTGGCTGAGATTGTGAGAGTCTCGTGATTTGCTCCTGCATGGATTTGAGGAGCACTGTTTGTTGTTGGACGATTTCCGCTAGAACTTCTGCCATTGTGCTCAATTTTCCGCTGCCACCATGTTTTATAAGTTAAAAGATGTATCATTTGTTAACATTATTTATTACTTCAAAGAACTTATTTTGATGCAAACATGCGTTTCTTCTTTTTTTTTTTTTTTTTTTTTTTTATAATGGCATCGCGCTCTTGGCGCATTCAGCCAAAAAACGAGGAAACGGGATTTCAGGAAAATACGGATAGATCGGAAATTTGGATAAGAAGGAAAAGATCAGGAAAGGGTACAATAATATATATTAAAGTTTGATATTATTTAAAGATAAAAATGAATATAAGGCCTTAAATATATACAAGGATGAGTCATTAATATATAGGAGTGAAAGAATGGATACAGGAAAAGGAACTTTAAGGAATGACAGCTGGTTTAATAATATTGAGCGATCGTATTGTTGACATTCGAAAAATATGTGGTTTAGGTCACCGGGATCAGCTCCACAAATACATGCAGAACTGGCCACAATGCCTAGTCTTGAAAGATGCTCCGGTGTACACAAGTGACCCAGTCTCATGCGGATTAACATACTGGTTGCTGGTTTTGAAATTGATATTTTAGAAAACCATGGTTTGGCAGGAATTAAAGGTTGTATGTCCCGGTAGCGTAAACCCGTCCTTGCATCAGGTGATGTCCAAAGTTTCATCCACTCATCTCGTAAGTATACTTTGGGCAAAGCTAAAAGGTCTTCAGATATATTTTCATAAGGAAACATATCACCACAAACAATGGCATCACGGGCCAGCACATCTACCCTTTCATTTCCTTTTATCCCTCTATGCCCGGGGATCCAAGCGAGGGAAACGGAATAATTATTAAGAGAACATTTTAACAAGAGGCTACGAATTTTATAAATAATTGGGTTATTCAATTTGGATCTGAAAGGAAATTTAGCAATTGATTGTAGAGAACTTAATGAGTCCGTAAATATTATCGTCTTTTTAAGACGCATAATAATGATCATCTCTATTGCTTTCAGGATTCCAAAGCACTCGCCACTATACACGGATGACTCTGGAGGCAACTTTACTTTTTGATATATATTACATTGAACATGTAGTACTCCTATTCCAACACAACCATTGACTGATATTTTAGAAGCATCTGTGTAAATATGATGAGCACCCAGGCCCTCAGTTCCAATGAAACTCAGGAACTGTTTATTTTGTTCCACATCATTCCTTGAGATGCCAATATTTAAGAGAACTGAAGGAACAAGTGTGAGAGAATCATAATCATGCTGGAAGATGGGCAGTGTAGAGGCGCTAACAGTGGGGGCAAGTATTGATTTAACTTTTTCATAACTTTTAATCAAGCAAGGGGGACTCTTGTGTTTCCAATATTTAGAAGAGATTATTTGAAAAGAGAGGTTTACTAAGATAGGCCAAATTTGGTGATTTGAAAATTGAGAGCAACGGAAGAGATACCTATCAGACAGAAATTGTCGCCGTAAATGAAGAGGTGGTTCACAACACTCAACCTGCATTGCATTAATGGGACTAGATTTCATGGCACCACAGATAATTCTGAGAGCTTTAGACTGTATACTAGATAATTTCTTGAAACCTACTACACTTCCTGGTTCTAGCAGAAATGTCCCATAGTCTAGAACACTCCTTATTAGGGCATTATACATCAGTTTTAGGCAAAAAGGATGTGCACCCCACCAAACTCCAGATACACACCTAAGTATATTAATATTCTTTTCACATTTAGAAACTACATAGTCACAATGAGGAAGACCTGTTAATTTTCTGTCTAAAATGACACCTAAAAATTTTGTTTGACTTTTTACAGAGATGGGATTGTTACCATATTTTACGATGACCGGAGGAGGAAATAGTTTTCTTGTAAATAAAACTACTACACTTTTAGGAATGGAAGCGTTTCTTCTTGTTCTCATGACATTGCGCGCTACACTCTCCATTCTCTATGACTCATTCTAGTAGTGTTGTACATTACTCCGGAATAAGGCACAGACAATGAACCAATATGCCAACAATATTTATTACGGAAATCTAGATGGCAGTTTGTGATAATTATTGTTATTAATATAGTAAACTGCACGTACAGTAAATACTGCGATATGTCAGTACGCATCGCGACAGCAATGGAGACGGACGTGCCGCCGTCAGCGCCATCGCCGCGAGCTACAATGGCGAGTAAGACCAAGCCAATTATCAATAAACAAATTCTTTTGAAGGAGTTTATTTTAAACCAAGTGCTTTAGTTTTTGCCTCCATATACCTATACGACCGAACTCTAAGAAACACGTTACGGTACTGACGTGATAAATATTGAACGTGTAGCTTTGCCATTGTATTGCGTAAACCGAATGTAATCCATCAGTATTTACCATGATGGACTGAAGTATGTATTGTACTAAAAGGGGAGCGTGTCGTAAAACAGGTTACATTAAAACTACAATATAGCCACGACCGTTTCAAGAGTGGATCGAAGTATCAGTTTGATAAAAACTGTGTATAGGTAATGATACGTCCACAGATATAGATATACATAGATCACGCAAATGCATGTACTTCGCGCGTCAGAATTCTGCGGCCCTACCACGAACTTCGAAAGTCGAAGTTCGGGTATTTCCATCTCTATCGCACTCCCTTACTCGAGTGACAGGGATGCATGTATTACGAACTTCGACTTTCGAAGTTCGTGGTAGCGCCGCTGAGTCCGAGTTGGCACTCCGACTTACATTTCGCGCGCGTCTGTTCTGGTAGCCGGTTTTCCGTGAATATTAAGAAAATACCTTATTGCAGAATCGATTTTCCGCGGACAACGGGGAATTCAGATCACTAATTCGCCCGTGTGACGTCAAAGTAGGTAGAAAAAAGTGACACGGTCGGTTTTCATACAGATTGAGGTGTTTAAGTTATCTAGTGTAGGTATATCTACTCGTATATCTGTGGATACGTCAGTGCGTGCGTTGTGATACGCGCTCTTACAACACATACAATTTCCACCACAGATCCAGCGGACTCTTTGCAATCAACAATAACAACAACAACAAATAAATGATTGAGCAGTGAAGGTTGAAACCATTTCAACTGCCGACTGCAGTTCTCTTGCATAAATGATGCATAGAGAGAACGATTGATTAACCTCAGACCTTAACTCCATCGGATAAGATCTAAAATCGATTGAGGATAAACGGATTAAGTGTTGAACGGTGCGAGCCTGGGGGAATCACCAGTGCATTTTAATAATTACGTATAGTTTTGCTTTTATTGATAGATGGATTGATAGGTGATTTAAGTTATAGCTAACACATTCACTGAACCCGCCTAGGGGGCGCTCTGTTCGCAGGGACTTTCCCCTATTTAGCGGGAAACACGGTATCGGCTACGTAGCGCTACGAATTTGTAGGCAGTGAATGTGTTAAGGCCTAGAGACATTTTTAAAGCTAGCTAGTGTATATAAGCACTATTTATGTTTTGCCAATTATGATACGGATGGCTAATGAAACAGGGAGACGCACTAATTTTTTTATTTGAAACGACTTACATATTTGTATGTTATTTTGGAAGAAGTAAATAATAAAGAGCCAAAAGAAAAAGCCAAGTTATAATCGGAAGTTGTTGTATATTCGGTATGTGTTGTGTACAGCGAACTAAAAAACCGAGCTCCTTACAATGTTCTACCCAAACACGTGCCTTAAACCCGGTATGCGCATGTTCGAACTAAACGGCTGCCTGGCATCGTTTTGACACCCCGCCCCCATCCCCGCATAATGGCAATGACACCCATTCCGTGGGCCATTTTGCGACACTCCTTAGACTTCTGTTTTTTTTCGTTAGCTGGTTATGCATAGTCATGAAATACTAAAATATATTTGGACGTCAATGACTGCTGAGTTATATCATCGTATTTACTCAGCAGAAACCGAGAGTGTTTATAAATATCTCCGGTGTCAACATAATATCACTATCGCATAATAGTGTATCACTCGGGGTCGCAGGTTACCACATAAACAGTAGGCCGTATTCCAAAGTATGCGTGTTCCATTCAAAGCGTAAAGTTATTCTATTTTTAGCCTCTAATTAGGCCTGTTTCCTTGCCCTTTCGGCTAAACTCGGCTCTCGCACAACTCCGAGGTGTGACAAGGTGTACGAAACGAAAGAGCCTGCGGTATGCTATACCATAGAAAACCAATGCCACGTCAAGAATAAAATACGTGAGCAGATTCTGAGCATGGTCGGAACGAAAGGATCGACCAACGCGGCGAGCGCCGATTTACCATATTTATAGAAATCGATTGAGTGACGTTTCTGAAATTAACCGTATTTCCGTATACGCTTTCTTCCTAAAACTACTATTTTAGCTGCTGCCTGCGACTTCGACGCGTATATTTTATAGGCTACGTTCTATTGTGATGTCTAAGCTACATTACGAGTACTGGAAAGTTTGGTCAAAATGTGTTCAGTAGTTTTTGCGTGATTGAGTAACAAACATCTAAACATCCAAACTTTCTTTACAATATTAGTAGAATAGGATAATCATTATAATCAGTATTTCCCTCGCAGCTGAGGGGCGTGACACCATGCCCTATTCTTGATGACCAGACTCCTCCATTAGTCCAGGCAATGAACTGACAACTTGTATGGAAAAAATGACAATTTTGGAAATAATTTATAATAGCTTATTTTTTATGTATAACGAATAAATTATCAATTAAATAGTTACCCAGCGACATAATCCGACAAAATTTCAGACATCGAAAAAATGATAAGTTAACTGGCTTCTAAAAAATCAGTAAAAATATTTATAAATGTTTTTGTCTTTATTTTGGTTCATTTACATTTGCTCTATAATATTCAAGATAAGTCGTACAAAAAAAGATAATGCATGCTTCATTTAAATCTACATAATTACTTCCGGGTGGAAAGTTTGTCGGATTCTTGACTAAATCATCTTAGAATAACATTTTCAAATGAAATCAACAAAAAAAACGCTATTATAAATTAATGTTTTTCAAAACCGTATTTTGCCTGGAGTACATAGGCTCCTGTCACCCGCCTTGTGTGGCCTCGTGCAGATCTACAGTCAGCAGCAAAAGTAGCTACGCGGGTCAAGTGCTCAAAATGACCTCCACACGACTTTAATGTCAAGACAATAAGGAGTGTCTAGATAATTTTGAGGGGTTCCCTCTATTTAGCATAACTTTGATTGTCCGAAACGTTTTTCGCATAACAGACTTGGCATATTCGGTATTCGGTAATGTTAATGTGGCAGAAACCTTACTAAATAGAATTTCTAAAATTCCGAAAATGTGTTTGGCCGAATTTAAATTTGCATACTATTGCTATGGCCGATTATATTTACGCATAATTTTATTCGGCATATGATCGATTGTCTGATACTTACTAAGCATACTAAAACGGGGTGCGTCTCACGAGATATAACAACAATATAATTGGATCATAATATAGTAGGTTAGGTTAGGGCAGCTAGACAAAGAGGGGACGGGAGGGCGGAGCCCCCCATAGGGGGCGGCTTGGGGGGCAAAGCCCCCCGGAGTAAAAAAACCGAATAATCGTAACAATGGTATCATTAGTAGGTGAGGTTAGGGTCTGTTTGCGTCCCTTAGAGCGACGTCGACACGCTGGCGGTTAGGTTAGGTTAGGTTCAAATAATTGGCGTTTGTTTAAAAAAAAACATTTTCAAACAACCAATATATATTTCTGCGAGAAGTGTCCGACAAAAAAATATTATGCTCATATATTTTATGCGTGAACATGATTCGGAGCATCAAAATTATGCACAAATAATATTCGGACTATGGAAATTCGGCGTAATCGAACTATGCGAATCTCGATTCCGCCAAAACAGTTTATGCGCAGTCAATTATGCCTACATAAATTATGCCAAATAGAATTGTTACTAAAAAAAATATGCCAAAACAGGGGGAACCAATTTTGAGCGTGTTATTTTGCGAAGCTACTTCTGCTGCTGAATGTAGCAAGGGTGCTCCATCTAGGCGGGTGTTGGGTGGTCTGCCCCGGGACCTCTGGCCCTCAACTTTGCCCATCATAATATTACATAAATCAAGTCAACATTATTTGAATACGATTTCGTTGTCACGAGTCTAAGAGTTTGTCATCATCCTCCTTGCGTTATTCCCGGTTGCGCCCTAAAAGAGCCCGGGGTCCGCTTTGACACCTAACACTGACAGAGTCTAAGAGTTTCCAAATAACATTATACGTTTGGTGCTATCGAACACAGCTAGGTAACTAAAACTTATTGACACCTGCATTATAGAGAAGTCACATGCGCATTACCGATCTTTTATTGATTTCTGGACTCGCATACCCCATCTTCGACGCCGCTGATGAGAATAACAATATTTTAAAATAAGTGATCTCTTTCGGGTTTTCCGACAACCTAAGAACTGCGGACAGTACAGACGATTTTTTTTTCTATACTAAGAGGGTCGCGCGCGGCATGAAAATACACTGCTTTAGATCAATGGTATGTACAGTCGAGGAAATTGAATGTAGCACTTTTGAACCTTAATGTCATTCCAATAGAGTTGACATGTGCCAAACCTTCATTTTCCTCGACCGTACCTAGTAGGTAAAGTAGTAGTAGTAGTAGGGTACGTAAAGTGGGTGACAGACGTACGAGCTATAAAATCGCGAATTTAAAATTCGTAAACTTACTTACTCGGCTCGGCGTCAGTGACACACCCAGGCGAGTAACGTCGTCGAGCCGTAAGTACGCTAACTTACTCGCCCGTCTGTCACCTACTTCAAGCGTTCCGCACCCACAGACTGGACACACAAAATGGCGGCTCGCGGTTCGCGGCAGTGACAGACGTACGAGCCAAGGCGAGCTACGAGCAAAATTCAAACGTGCTGGATCGTCGAAAAACTGGCTCGGCGGTTTTAAAGTACGCGTACTTACGATGACACACAGGCGAGTAAAGTCGTCGAGCCGTAAGTACGCGAACTTACTCGCCCGTCTGTCACCCACTTAAGATGTCACGAGGGATAAATAAATAAATAAATATTAGGCGACAATGTTACACAAATCGACCTAGTCCCAAAATAAGCAAAGCTTGTACTATGGGTACTAGACGACGATAAACATACATATAGACAAATAAATACTTAAGAGGAAACACAACGGCCGTTTTTCCATAGAAACGTAGTCCCCTGTTTTCTCCCTGGATAATGGCAGTAGAGCGATATTTTTTTTCCATAATTCTATGGCTACTATTGACATGTTCCTTCTTACGTTTTCCTTTTTTTTATAATTTTATTCTTAAACGAGATATTAATCTCCAAAAACCTAAAAAAATTCTAGATTTTCCGCTGTGTTCAAACATCCAGAAAACTTAAGAACACGGCCAAAGCCTTTCTTTGATTTTTAATAAAAAAATAGTTAAATAGGTCAAGTTTTGGAGAAGAAATTAGAGGACTACGAAACTTTGATACTTTTAATAGGTATTTTCGGTCCAAGCTGCAGTTGTCTCTATCGCGCTCTGCGGGGGGAGGCTTGAGGTTGTCGCGACAGCAATATTTGTCTACTGAAAGTGCCATCATTTGTCTTAGAGCCTTATCACACTTGCGATTTGCGAGCGTGTTTTCTATACAATTATCAGTCGCGGCGAACACGCTGCGTGATCGCCTTCATACAAAATACGCTTGGAAATCGCAAGTGTGATAAGGCTCTTAAGCAGGCTGTTGAATACTACACTCGAAAACGAACACCTGTATATGCGTGTTTTCTAGATCTTTCCAAAGCCTTCGATCTTGTTAACTACGATCTACTTTGGAATAAGCTTGACGAAGTGCACTTTCCTAAGGAGCTCACGCGCATATTCAGGTTCCAACTGGCTCTGTGTACGGCCCTGTCGGGTACATCATGCACGTGAACAGCATCAGCAATGTCGTGGAGCACTGCTCCACCTACATGTACGCGGACGACACGTGCCTGGTGTACGCCGACCGGGACATCGCGCTCATAGAGGCTCGGCTGCAGTCGGACTTCAATAGCCTCCTAAAGTGGTCACACGATAATGGAATTCTTCTAAACTCGTCTAAAACAAAGTACATGTTAGTCAAATCCCCATACATAAAAACGCAAGCTGGACCCATACGCATTGTTGGTCACTCGTACGAGTGCTTACACGGTGATATGGTCCTATGCAACTGTCAGTCCCTGGAATTTGTTGACACCTATAAGTACCTGGGTCTAAACATTGACAGCCACATTAATTGGAAGGCCCACGTAGAGGTAGTTTGTAATAAGCTGCGATCAATACTATGTAAGCTTAAAACATAAGCTATTTTACTGATAAGGCTACATTACATACACTGTACCACGCATTGGCTGACTCCGTACTTAGCTATGGGTTAACAGTCTATGGGGGAACTTTTAAGACACAATTGGACAGAATATTTAACCTTCAGCTCAGATTAGTGAAAACAATAGTAAAAAAGAAAACCAGAGAAAATTGTAACAAACATTATAACATAATTTAAGGAACAGAATTGTTGGAAAAATGGGAACCGCAGCTACTGAATTAAGTGGAAATTTTAAAGCGGCTGATAGCAGAATACCGTTGTTTATATACAATGTCAACAAGTCTACCACTGAAAATGATATCAATACGCATGTGTACAGTAAGACACAAATAAATGTGTCTTTGAAAAAAATCAACTTGAAAACTGACCGGGGCTATGACGCTTACAAGGTATTAGTGCCTAAAAGTATGCAAAACGTCTTTTTAAATGAAAACTTCTGGCCAGAAGGTATACTGTTTAGGCGTTTTGTGAACTTTTCGAGAACCCCGTTGAAGAATAGAAATACTGAACAACAAAATGGATAACATACAATCGACAAGTAACTGTAAGTTTTTATCTTTTAATTGTAAAGGATTCACCAGATCTAAAGAATGTGTAAGGTCGCTGTGCGAATCAGCTGATATTGTTGCACTTCAAGAAACGTGGTTACTGCAGCACGATATACCGCTACTGGGCACTACTGACGCCAGGTTCGGGTACTGTGGCAATACGGCTGTGGACTTATCGTCGGGAGTCTTGCGTGGACGCCCCCACGGAGGTGTTGCGCTCCTGTGGCGCAAGGGCCGGTTTCCAAGTGTTTCTACGATAGAGTGCAAAAGTGTTAGGCTTATAGCAATTAAAGTGTCTATGACTGATCGATCTATGATAATCTTCTCGGTATACATGCCAAATAACGAACGTGAGAACCTTATCGAGTTCACGGAATGTTTAGGTGAAATTTGTGCGATCATAGAGAACGAACAAGTGGATCTGATTTATATGCTAGGCGATTTTAATGCGCACCCTGGTACGTCTTTTTATAAGGAATTGGACAGTTTTTGTTGCGA
Organism: Epinotia ramella; assembly: GCA_947578815.1. Lineage (NCBI taxonomy): Eukaryota > Metazoa > Arthropoda > Insecta > Lepidoptera > Tortricidae > Epinotia > Epinotia ramella. The sequence goes on from OX388217.1 coordinate 22,697,365, forward strand.
ACAAGATTTATGTATAGTGGACTCTGAGCTTTTGCCGGCTGACTCGTATACCTACGTTAGCGATAGTCACGGATGTACGCGATGGCTCGACCACTGTGTAACTTCTCAAGCGGCTAGACAAACAGTTATAGCCGCCAAGATATATTGTGATGTATATTGGTCTGATCACCTACCTATAGAAATAGTATGTAATTTAAGCATAAATGTGCCTAAAAATAAATTCCAAGACGGCGCTGTAAGTAACAATAACCTTTTGGAAGGCATAATATGGGGAGAAAGGGAACAGTCACAGATAAGTGAATATTTAAATATATGTAATAGTAAATTAAGGGATATTGATTTTCCTGTTGAATTAGAGCACTGTTGTGATAATTTATGTAGTAATACTGACCACAGAAAAATCATAGATAATATGCACTGTTCCATTATTACAATACTGAAAGAGGCTTCTATGGCTAGTTGTGAGAAAAAACATCGCAGGGCGGGTGGCTATATCATGGGGTGGAATAAACACGTAAAGGGGGCTCACCAGAGGGCAAGGTCTTGCTTTCAGGAATGGTGCATCTATGGCAAACCCAAGTCGGGCCGACTGTATGTGGAAATGTGCCGGTCTAGGAAGGATTTTAAAGCTAAACTTAAGTACTGTGAAAATAATAAGGACCAAATTAAGATGGACATAATTGCTTCCCACCACCGGTCTAAAAATTTTGTACAGTTTTGGAAATCGACCAGTAGGCTGAATCCTAGGGTGAGCCTTCCGGTAAGTGTTGATGGTGTTAGTGACCCTAGTGATATCGCCAACGTCTTCAAGAACCATTTCAAAGTGGAACCTCTGGGAGTGGAGGGGCGGCAGCCGGTGCTCGAGGCTGAGAGTCGTGTAGGTGGTGGCCCAATCAGAATAACACCAGCGGAAATTTCAAAGGTTATTCGACAAATGACGAGAGGGAAATCACCCGGACACGACGGGCTCAGCATTGAGCATCTGCAATATGCCGGCGCTCATCTCCCAAGAGTTCTTGCTATGTTCTTTACATTTTGCATTCGTCACAACTATTTACCAGATGACCTCATGAAGACCATTGTGGTACCTATTATAAAAAATAAAACAGGCGATGCCTCCGACAGGTCCAACTATAGGCCCATCTCTCTAGCCACTATTCTGGCAAAGATACTGGACAGTGTGCTTAATACGTATCTAAATAAACATATAACCCTGCATGACGCCCAGTTCGGTTTCCGACCTGGGTTATCAACCGAATCAGCCATACTATGTCTTAAGCACACTGTTAAGTATTACACGGATCGGAATACACCGGTATTTGCTTGTTTCTTGGACTTGTCGAAGGCATTCGACCTTGTATCTTACAATGTGTTATGGAACAAACTTGGAGATTGTGGAGGTCTACCGACTGAAGTAATTAAAATGTTTGAGTACTGGTATGGTAACCAAACCAATGTCGTTCGATGGGCTGGGGGGTACTCAGATCCTTACAGGCTGGAATGTGGTGTGAGGCAGGGGGGGTTGACTTCGCCCACACTGTTTAATCTATATGTGAATGGGTTGATTGAGGAACTCAGCAGTTCTGGCGTGGGTTGTTCGGTAGATGGCTGTTATATTAATAACATCAGCTACGCCGATGATATGGTGCTGCTGAGTCCCTCAGTCAATGCACTCAAGCAAATGTTAGCCGTTTGTGAGAATTTTGTTGTGGCTCATGGACTGAAATACAATGTTAAAAAGAGCGAGATTCTAGTATTTAAATCTGGTACTAAAACATACGCGATTCCACCCATAAGTCTCAACGGTTCTCCTCTCCGGGTGGTAACCAAATTTAAGTACTTGGGTCACTGGGTCACAGACAGCCTCAAAGATGACGTAGATTTAGAAAGGGAACGCAGAGCGCTGGCGGTTAGAGGTAATATGTTGTCACGTAGGTTTACACGCTGTACACCTGAGGTTAAAATAACGTTGTTTAAAACATACTGCCAGAATTTGTACACGTGTAACCTGTGGAGCAACTACACCAAGAAGACCTTCAGTGCTCTGCGTGTCCAATACAACAACGCCTTCAGGGGGATGTTGGGCCTGCACTGGCGATGCAGCGCATCAGGGATGTTCGCCGAAAGGAATACTGACGGCTTCCAAGCCGTGCTGCGCAAGCGTGTGGCGTCCCTGTGGAGCCGCGTGCGGGGCAGTACCAACACTCTCCTGAAGGTGGTTGCAGAAAGGATGGACAGTCCTACTGTCACTCATTGGATGAGTATGCATGTGAGGTCCAATGAGCACTTCATTTTTTATTAACTTAGATTAAAATTATTATTATTATTATTATTATTTTTTACCTACTAACTTATAATTGTAATTTGTAATGTACTTATGGATACCCGATGTCCGAAATAAACAATTTCATTTCATTCATTTCATATACCTAGAATTTACAATATGATCCCATCGGACGACGAGTGTGCCAGCCTACCTGTGTTCAAAAAGAAGGTTAAGCAGTATATGTTAGAAAATTACATTCTAAACCGGAGTTAAAGTATCCAATACAAATTTACATCCCCTTTTCACCTTTCTTATGTTTTGTTTTCGCAACACTAAGCAGCCTTTGCTCAAGAGAGACAGACAGACAGACAAACGGAAATACATAGCTATTGCTGCTTTCATAATTACTATTTATAATAACATCTCAATATGCGTTCAGACGATCTTCAACTCTAACTTCAAGAACGAAAGTCCATAATATTTTTGGTAATATTCTCCCGTCAACTACATCTTAAAATCTTGCCTTGCATGTTATAGATATTGTAAGTACTTAGTTATAATTAATAGACATAAATGTTTTTACACAGTAGATAAGAAAACTTTCATGAGTGCTGTTCGCCACCAAACTGTTATGCAGTTTGGCGTAAATTTATCTGTTAATTTTGCTGTGTAACCCTTGTTTTGATACAAAAAAAAAATGGTGTTGGTATGCGGGCCAGAGAAATTGTGTTCGATGGGGTAGTGTGTTGTCGGATGAGTACGGCCTGGAGTGCGGGGTGAGGCAGGGGGGGACTTACCTCACCAAAACTTTTCAATTTGTATATCGATGCCCTGATCGGTGAGCTCAGCAGTGCGCGTGTGGGCTGTCACATAGATCGAGTTTGTTTTAATAACATAAGCTATGCTGACGACATGGTACTGCTGAGCCCGTCGGTTGGTGGTCTGAGATTGCTTATTGAAAAGTGTGAGTCATATGCCCGGACGCACAACCTTAAATATAATGTAAACAAGAGCGAGTACATGGTTTTCAAAGCGGGAAGCAAGTGCCCATCACACATCCCACCCATTCGTTTGAATGGCAAGCTGCTGGAAAGGGTTTACTCATTTAAATACCTCGGGCAATTGTTAACTGTCGATTTTCGTGATGATGCTGATATTGAGAGGGAGAGGAGAGCCTTAGCCATCAGGACCAATATGATAGCTCGCAGGTTGAGCCGGTGTACAGCGCAAGTTAAAAACATTATTTCGTGCGTTCTGTACATCGCTGTACACGCGCTGATGTGTAATATTGTCTCAAAAATATTCAATAAACAAAAATACTCTATTTGTTGCCCGAAAAGTCAATGCTATCTGGTGATATCTCAATGTATTACTAAAACTATCAGGTAGGCTGACAGCGTCATAGCCGTGGTAGCTCGGATACTGCATCTACTGGTGTAGCTACGGGACTAAAATTGTATACAGAATTGTCTACATTAGGACGGTACGCTTTTGCTCTATGAAATTGGGTATCTGTACTTGTATTCTTTAATCTGTGACCTAACAAAATATGGACAACATTGGTCTGAAATAAATGCATTTTATTTTATTTTATTTTATTCTATTTATTAATACATTTTACAAATACCTATTTCTCAATTATCTCGCCCTTAGTGTTTCCTCTTAAATACTCACATAAAAACCATCCATGACTCAGGAACAAATATGTTCGTGCTCATCACACAAATAAATGCCCTTACCGGGATTCGAATCCAGGACCTCTTACTTCGTAGGCAGGGTCACTACCAACTAGGCTATACGGTCGTCAAATTAAATAAAATTTACATTGTTTTGTTCTGCACAAAATAGCTATTATTTACGTAGTTTATTAATCATACAAGGAAAATTATACACACACCATAAAATAAAATGTAGTGTAAGTATGCATAAGATGGGGGGTAGAGAGGGTGTAGGAAATTAAGTTTCAGTCTACAAAATCATTTTTGTACAAGCCACAGGGTACAAGCATTTTTTAAAGACTGTACTTTAATCGATATGATACAGAGAAAGAATACAATGGAAAAATAAACCATCTTCGTCTGTAGCCCCCGACAGGATTCGAACCTGCGACCTTTCTATTAACGCTAGACTGCTCTACCAACTGAGCTACGAGGACAGTGACGGCAGCTGTGTATTTTAGCATTTATCGATTATAAAATGATCGGGGTAACTTCCTCGTTAAAAAATAACACGAAAACAAAATATTGAATAAAATAATTTGTTTCGTGATAAGGGTATTTAGACTGTACTTTTTTTACAATTAACAACTATCTACTTGAGAGGGTACAACTACAAATTATTCAAACACGATAGCTTTATAATGATTGTTATTACGTGATATGGCTACTGGTTAATAATTATATGTTGTGTACCGAATTGGGGAGTTCCTATTTCTAAGGCCACCTTCTGAATGATCTTCCATCATCAGATGAGCTCGGTGGTACCACAATATTGTGTTGTCACCGAACTTACACAAGTGTATAAAAGTATGTACGTACAGTCGACATCAAAGATATGTTTACACTTTTTGCATTATGGCGAAAAAACGATTCGGCACAAATGGAAAATCGTCAACCATTTTGGACCAAAAGTAATAGGTACCACCAAAAGTGAATTTGGTGAAAATGTAATTGTGTCTATACTGTTTTTGTCTACAATTTTTTTTCTTGTTAAAAAATTTATCTAGCCCAAATAGATTTTTTTCCAGTGTGAAATAGGTCCATATAAAACACTTGCTAATGTTGTCTAATTTAAATGAATATCAACATTTTTTATGAAAATCGACAAACATATATAACATATTTCCGATTGGTCATGTTTATGGAGTGTACGTAATTCCATATGGACGTTTTTCTTTCGACCTATATCAAGTATGTCAATTTTACTTTTAGGACGTATTATTACATTTTAAAAGGTTCCTTTCTTTTTATTTTACTTTTCCGTGTCGAGGATTTTCAAATTGACAGTGCATACTGATTCGAACAATTTTTATTTTTCCATTTTGAGTTGCCAATTTTCCATTTGGGCTGAACAGTAAATCGAAGAAACGTCCCCCTTTGACGTCGACTACAACTCGATTTAATTTCGGGAAGTTGGTCTAATACCTACAACTTGCAAGATTTGACCCGAACATTACTGCAGAGGCCGGGAATTAGATATAGACCAATTGCCGGCCAAGTTGATATAGACGGGCGACCGTAGCCAGGCCGGATAGGGATTAGGCTGGCATTCCCTTTCCACGCCGAGCTTTGAACAGTCATCATCATCATCATCATATCAGCCGAAAGACGTCCACTGCTGGACATAGGCCTCCCCCAAAGAGTGCCAAAGTGACCGGTCCTGTGCCACCCGCGCATCCAGCGGACTCCAGCAACCTTTACCAGGTCATCAGTCCACCTTGCGGGGGGCCTACCCACGCCGCGCCTTCCGGTTTCCGGTTGAACAGTGCTTTTCTCAAATATTCTATGAAATAAATAAATAAACTCCAATACTTTTTAATGGCTGAAAGTCACGATGCTAGGTCACGAATTGATACTGAAACAAAAGATGCTTGTTTTGCGGGCCTTGGCCTCCAATTTTGTATGAAATTCCATTACGGATACGGCGCTGTTATATTACTTTTTCGTCACACGGTGCAAAAGGGTTATTGGCAGCCATAAGATCGCAATGTCCATTTGACCCGTGTCCGGTAGAGCGTTAATTTAGTCAACAGCGTAGTTACTATGGCATCTTGTGGCTGTGACGCAATTTGTTATCAACGCACATCTAATTGGTAAGGCCACGCTTCGACTGCAGCGGGTCTTGTGAATTAAAAGGGTTCAAACCAAAATGAGTCTTCAATTTGATGACTCAAATATAGTTTTTTTTTTATTCCTAGAATATCATCTTTTCTAAATAAGTTGAGCAAATGCGCGAGGGAGAGAAAATCAAGAATTACATTCATCCATACTAATATCCATATCCATCCATACCCATACTAATGTACTATTCAGGACTATTTGATCTTTCTGAAAACTGTTATAGGAGATTTAAAACTATAACTGTCTTATAAGACGATCTTGTAGCTAACTAGAAGTCTGTAAAATAAAACCAAATGATCTTAAGACTATTTACGCTTGTTAAATGTTACTATAAGTCAAAGTATCCTGTAACTGTTCTGTGTTACAATCTTGTAGCAAACTATAAGGCTGAATTATAAACATTAATGCTCTTGAGTATGTTACCGCTTATCGTATGCTATTATAAGTAAATGGCTCTACGTCAATGTCTCTATAGGAGCGTTATTAGTAAATAAGTACTTATAGTCTTTGTTTATAGGAGTACTTTGCTTGTTGAGCATTATTCTCGTATTCGAAACATTATATAATATTATGTCACGCAAAAACACGATAAATAAAATAGAAATCGCTGCCGCTCAGTCTCAGCTCAACGCAAAGCCACAGATCAGTGCAACTTGCCATGTTACATATTACTCATAGTAATGTTCGTTACGTTACATACACACATTTATCTATACTGGTCATGCTCTAGGGACGTGAGATGATAATAAACTAACGAAGGTAGAATATTTTAGTGGGATTATTTCATCTATTAGGTATTTCAAGTCGGTACGTACATTATTTATTATTTTATGCAATACTAGCTTTTTTCCGCGACTCCGCGTGAAACACGTTTATATCGTAGCTCCATACAAAAGATTTCCGGAATAAAAGCTATCCTATGTCCGTCCTCAGGACTCAAACTATCTCAATACCAAATTTCATCTAAATCAGTTCACCGGTTTAAGCGTGAAGAGGTAACAGACGCACAGACAGACACACTTTCGCATTTATAATATTAGTATGGATGGATATAGTGTTAATAAATAATTTATTTATTTAAACTTTATTGCACAAATATAAAAATAGAAGTACAATTGGCGGACTTAATGCCTTAAGGCATTCTCTACCAGTCAACCATTGGGCTAAACAGAAACTTTAGTGGTGCAGGATCCTAAGTACAGAGACTCGAATGGAAACACAAATCAATTACTTTAATTAATATACATACATATATAATGCATACAATATTAACTTACTTATACTTACATAAATACATACAATTAAATTTACCCGAACAAAGATATCATCAGGATCATCAATGTTTAATGGTTAATAAGAGATGCTTACGCAACTTGCATTTAAAGATGAACTTGCTCTGAGCTTGCCTGACGGTAAGAGGGAGATTAAACTACCTACTGATACGTCAATTTATTATATTATCTTACAATTAGACTAGCATTAATAGAATAGAACCGTATTATTGTTTGCCCCTACAGGGTGTCATAAACTGGCCAATGATTGTAACACCTTACTCGTATTACGTATATGACAATGCAATATTGCCTTTATTTAAAAATGTACAATTTTATGCCTCGAACATAAGTGCCAGAATGCGGTTAATTTAATTTAATGCATGTGTGTGTAGTAGTAGCTTTAATTCGCCTAGAAGTAGCTTTAATTTTAAGAAATACTTGCTGTGCCCTAACAGGGTTCATGTGTGAACCCACCCTAATGTAACACCTATTTGTACCACATGGAAACTATGCAATAAATGAATTATGAATTATGAATTATGAGATCATTCCACAGACGAATAGCCTGAACAGCGAAGGAATTTGAGAGGAAACCAGTACGGTGAAATAGGACAGAGAGTTTAAGACTCCTGGATGTACGTAGCTCGCAACCGGGACGATATAAACGACATAAATAATATTAGTAATAAATAATTAATCAGCCTATATACGTCCCACTGCTGGGCACAGGCTCATGGATGGAAGGGAACGAGCAGCAGTCCCCACGCTGGCCCAGTGCGGGTTAGGGACTTCACATACACGATTGAATTTCTTCGCAGATGTGTTTAGGACTGCAAGTTTCCGCACTATTTTTTTGTTGTTATTGGCGTCTAGTTCCCCACTGCTGGGCAAAGCCCTACGCCACTTGCCTCGGTCCTGTGCTAATCGTCGCCCGTACAAAGATGGCGGGACAATCTTGACACGTTATGTCCGCATTGTCGAATAAATATGTTTACAAATAACCACAACTTAGAAAAGTTGAAAATCCCCCGACATTTTCATTTCAAAGTCCAATATCTCAAAAACGGCTGAACAGATTTTCATGAAACGTAGCTATGAACACTCGGGATAAAATTATCTATGACACAAAAAAAACCGCATTCAAATCGGTCCATCCGTTTGGGAGCTACGATACCACAGACAGATACACAGATACACAGACACACAGACAGACACGTTAAACTTATAACACCCCTCTCTTTGCGTCGGGGGTTAATGAAGATAGAAGATACTAAGTTTCTGTCAGAAAAATCATTTCTGGCACAACCTTTTATTGCCAACGCCAAATCTACTTTGCTGTATGCCGACATCAACTACTCATTGAGACGATTCTAACGAGCCCAAACTCAACGGGGTTAGGTCGGTTAAGTGCTGAATTCCCATGGCCACCTTCTGTCTCCATCATCAGATCAGCTCGATGGTATCATAATATTGAATTGTCATCCAAACTATAGTTTATTTTGAGTCAGATGTCGTCAACCGATTAAGCTGAATTATAATTAAACCTAAAATTTCAGCTCCATCTGTTAAAGATATCTGTTTCAAAATTAAGTTGCAAGATTTCACCCGAACAAACATCCTTATCCTTACTATACAGGGTGATTCAGGAGACGTGAGCAGGATCAACCCTACACATACAGTTAATGTTAATGTATCTTTTACCATCGTAATTAAGTTAAACGCCCACAGTTTTTTTTTACATTTTGTGTGAAAGTTTCATTCACAATAAATCATGGTCACCCTACACAACTAAAAAAAAATTAACGTTAATCTTACCAATGCTGGTACGACTGAGTAGCTTATAAACTATTGAATCCGTAGGGTTGATCCTGCTCATGTCTCCTGAATCACCCTGTATACTTATACTTTTGTTTGTATGTTTGTCCTTCATTCACGTCGCAACGGAGCGTCGTATTGGTGTGATTTTTTGTATGGAGATAGTTTAGAAGCTGGAGAGTGACATAGGCTACTTTTTCCAGCGGGAAAACATCTAATTCCCACGGGAAAATTCAATATGTTACATTTTCCTATAACCACGCGGGCGAAGCCGCGGGGCATCAGCTAGTAAAATTACATACATTGCGAGTGAAATAAAAGCTTGTAAATTGACGACCGCTTTAGCCTAGTTGGTAGTGACCCTGCCTACGAAGCAAGAGGTCCTGGGTTCGAATCCCGGTAAGGGCATTTATTTCTGTGATGAGCACGAATATTTGTTCCTGAGTCATGGATGTTTGCTATGTATTGAAGTATTTATTTATCTATATAATTATGTTTATCGTCGTCTAGTACCCATAGTACAAGCTTTGCTTAGTTTGGGACCAGGTCATTTGTGTAAGATTGTCCCCAAATAATTATTTATTTAAGTATTTAAATATTGCTTTGTATTGTTTGTGTTCTTAATGTTCTTATATACACGCCACACATAGACCCCCCTTGCTTTACAAGTTTCCATAACCTACCGGATTCACTCAATACGGGTGTAGGACTCAAAATGTATTATTCCGCCAAAAGAACGAAGTCAAAAAAGTATGCCTAGTGACGAAAATCCCATTCAGATATCTCAAAGAATTACGAAGCTACAACCGTTTTAATATTGCTTGTCCGAGAGAAAACACTCGCAGTTAGTGACGTCACTAACTGCGAGCGTCATAGCAAATGACAATCGTTTCATATGAAAGCGCGTTTTGCGGAAAAGGGACAGAATATACCCCCTCTTAAAACTTTTGAAACTTATAACTTTGTGATTATTTAACCTATTGCATTGCTTTTTTCTCCATTTGACTACATTTTGAAGAGTCCTTACGCCCACATAAGCAGAAGCGGAAGCGTATTATGCACAATGCTTCCTTTTTCATTCAAGATTACGACATAACTATTAGTATTTATTCAAAAACTGATAACGTAATTAAATAATCTTTTCTTAACCTCTTAATCATTTTTTAAATAAAAATTTCGGCGCGCGGCGTCTGCGCAGCGTGATTTATACGTCTTTAAATAAAATATACATTTACGGCATCGTAGGTCCTATAGTTATGATTATTTTTTATGGGTTAACATAAAGTTATAATTTGCTATCATATTATTTTTAGGGCAAAATAAAAGTACAATTTGCAGTACAAAAATATAATGTAATCCTGTTTTCACCAAAAAAAATAAGAAAACTCGGAAGGTGTTTTATCAACTTTTTAAAATGAATCTTTGATTTTCAATCATGTCAGCCCCTCGTAAAAGATTTGGTGATGTGAATTGTAATCATTCATGTACCTAATGATTATTGTTTGCTGCAAAATTGAAAACCGAAACGACACTTCTCACTGCAAAATTTGAAAAAGACTCCCAAGAAAACTCATTTATTTTAGGTTTAGAAACAGAAAATGAAAATTTGAACCATGTTAGCCCCTAGTTTAAGAAATAATTATTTAACTACGTTATCAGTTTTTGAATAAATACTAATAGTTACGTCGTAATCTTGAATGAAAAAGCAAGCATTTTGCAAAATACGCTCGTTTTAGGCGTAAGGACCCTTAATCCTTTTTACCCGACTGCCGAAGGAGAGGAGGGTTATGTTTTTCGAGCGTATGAATGTATGTATGTATGTAGGTAACCTTATTAGTAGCCCGTAGCCTAAACCGTTTGACGGATTTCGACATATGTTGGATTTCTCTTAATCGTGGGAGTGACATAGGCTATAAAATTTGAAAAAGCAGTTGGGTTTTTTGAAAAATCTTTTAATTTCACTTGTTAAAGTGAGATTTTTATTTTTTTAAGGACGGTTTTAATTCCTAACTAATGCTTCGTGTCTGCCTGTCTGTCACCTTATCATGCTTAAACCACTGTATCGATTTAGACGACGTATGGAGATAGTAGTGCGGTGGGGCAGAGAGTGGTAGTGGTAGACCCCCCAACCCAGGTGGACTGGTAAAGGTCGCGGGAGTCCGCTGGATGCGGGCGGTGCAGGACCGGTCATTGTGGCACTCTTTGGAGGAGGCCTATGTCCAGCAGTGGACGTCTTTCGGCTGATTTGATGATGATGGGAGATGGTTTGAGACCCTGAGAAAGACATAGGATACCTTCATCCTATAAGGGGCTGTGAAAAGGGGAGTGGAAGTTTCTATAGGAATGCCATAATTGAAGCGGCATTTTTGAAAACTCTAATAGCATAATTATTCGCTATCAGATTTTTTACAAGAATGAAGTGAAGAGTGAAAAAGAAAGTGTGTTTCAGGCGATGGGCTAGCAACTTATCACTGCAATAACACATTTTGTCGAACTTTTATACCCACATTTATGCTAAAAGTGGCACTGGAACATAAGTATCATGTGCTCTGCCTACCCCTTTTGGGAATAAAGGCGTGAATACCTGTACCTAGCTTTAAGACCTATTATTATACTAACATGAAACGCAATAAATTATGATTATGATTATGATCTATGAATCAATGAGTTTTTGTACAGGTGTAGGGCCTGTATTTTTTAGGGTTCCGTAGCCAAATGGCAAAAAACGGAACCCTTATAGATTCGTCATGTCTGTCTGTCTGTCTGTCCGTCCGTATGTCACAGGCATTTTACTCGAAAACTATAAGGTGTATTTGAATAAAACTTTGAGGATAGGTGTATTTTGTTAACCACTACATAGTTTTGTAATTCAATTACAAAAAAAAAAAATTTAAGGGTGCACTCCATACATAAAACAAAAAGTCAATTTTTTTTTTCATTGCAAGCCCGCATGTGGCACATCAATCTATAGGCCTTTCAAAATAAATATAAGGTTTCTCAGCATTTTTTTTTGATTAAGTGAATAGAGTCGGAGATAATCGCCTCGAAAATCACTAAAATTGTGTCCCCCCCCCCTCTAATTATTGAACCGTGTATTTTAAAAATATGAAAAAAATCATGCTCTCATAGGGCTTATTAAATTCTTTCAGCGAAAATTGTTTTGAACAAGGTCGGTTCAAAGGTTTTTGAGATATTACTAAAAAACTGCCTTCCTCAAAGAAAAGGACGTAAGTGCCATAAGATTTCAGTAACGATACGACCTTTTGAATAGGCACGGAACCCTCGTTGTGCGTAGTCCGACACGCACTTGGCCGCTTTTTTGATTTATCAAACGAAGGGAAAAATACAATATTACAGTTTGAATACAACTCGCCAAACTGTGACGTTTGATGGCGAGATACGCTCATAGTTATGCTTACAACTTAACCTATTTAAATCTAACAAATTATGTGATACGACTATACGCGGATGAAGTGACGGGCAAAAGCGAGTACTGATTATTCTCCCAAATTTCACGAGCCGGTAGGCTATTTTCGTTGCACCTTATGCAACGAGCCGGCCTTGGTCACGAAATTCATGATTATGTGTACCTACATTGTGACTTTGTCAGCGACAACATGTTGTTAAGAATACAACGAGTAAACCTAATAATATTATAAATGCGAAAGTTTGGATGTTTAGATGTTTGTTACTTCACAATCACGCTTAAACGGCTCAACTGATTTGGATGAAATTTTGCACGAAGATAGTTTATAGCCTGGATTAAAATATAGGATAGTTTTTATCCCGGGTCCACGCAGACGAAGTCGCGGGCGGAAGCTAGGAATTTAATATTATATAATTTGAGAATAGCACCACCTTTCTTCCCGTGGTGGTAACAGTCGTACGGAACAGGGTTGAAGTGTGTTGTGGGCGATGGGCTAGCAACCTATCACTGCGATATCACATTTTATCAATATTTTATACCCGAACTTATGCTAAGAGAGGCACTGGAACATAAGTTCCAAGTGCTCTGTCTATCCCTTTTGGGAATTTTATCTCCGTCACTATCGTACTTATTAGTTATTATACTCGAGTGACAGAGATGCGGCGTTACCACGAAAATCGAAACTCAAAGTCTACGCCGCTGGAGTTGTTTGGTTGAAAATTTCGCCGTGGCAGGGGTCGGCAACCTTTTAGCAACCAAGGGCCACATAGGAGCTAACAAAAATGACGCGGGCCGCACTTCTTATTTATTTGTGACTTTATCAAGCAATTCCAAAATTCTGAATTGAACGACCTTTACAGACAAAACAGCCAAGGAGTAGCGGCAAGCAAGGGTCTCGCGGGCCGCCTGTTGCCGACCCCTGCACTATTCAATTGGAATAAAAAAAAATTACAAAAGTCCAACATGCAGCACTTACTCTCTATAACTATCGAACAGTATGTTATACATTCCCAGCCTCGTAGTAGTGTAGGTGGCCTGGCGCAGCAGGCCAGCAGACAGCCCAGTGTAGAGGGCCACGAACCCTTCTCGGGCCACGATCTCCCCGGCCACAGTGAACGAGGACCGCCCGCCACCGCTGAGCTGCATGCGGGTCTTGATGAGGTCTAGAGGCTGGACCACGCAGGTTGCTGCCATGCTGGAAGGATTGTGTTATGTACGGGTGGCACTGACATGGTCGGGAATTACGAATTAAAAGGGGCCACTCAAAATAGCATACTCATAATGATATAGACCAGGGGTCGCCAAATGGCGGACCGCGGTCCGCCTCCGGACCGCCGACCCGTTTTTTGCGGACCGCGAGAACACAGCAACTTACCTACGTAATTAAATAAAAATGTATCACCCCGCATTTTTTTTCTGTAAAATGTTGTGCGGGCCGCGATGGTCATTTCATTTCTTAAAACGGACCCTGAGTGAAACTAATTGGTGACCCCTGCGGCGCTACCACGCACTTCGAAAGTCGAAAATCGTAATACATCCCTGTCACTCAATTAAGGGAGTGCGATAGAGATGGAAATACCCGAACTTCGACTGTCGAAGTTCGTGGTAGCGCCGCTGATCTAGACAGTTTTTATCCTCTTGACATTAGAGTTGTATACAATAGGTCATTTTGAGCACTTGACCCGCTTAGCTACTTTGGCTGCTGACTGTATCAAAGTATAGGAAAATTGCAAAGTTGATTATTGGAATTTTTGGCGAATGGAATTATCCCAAATGTATGGGAATTATCCATATTATGGGAATAGATGAAATTACTATGAGCCTTGTTTACAAAGAGCTTTTAAGCTTTTTTTAAACTAATTGTAATTTTTTTTAATCTCACATCAACAAATCAAACTTGCTTGAAACATAATACTTTTAACCTAAAGTTGGCACTGTTATTTAACTGCAGAATACATATAAACATCAAGTAAAATCATAAGAAAGTTTGTGTTTTATCATGAAAAATATCAGGTCAGTTTGATTTTTACATTGGGTAGGGTCGGGAACAGTGGCTAGGCATGTGAACAACGGGAGCGGGCGGATCACTGGTTTGTACAGTCGAGTTCTCCAATATCTACATATCTATACAGAGACTTTACTGTTACGGACATAAGGCACATGTAGATTTTTTTGAAAGGTTGTCTGTATAGATATTGAAGAACTCGATTGTACATGTATGGGTGTTGAGCGCTCCCGGGAAATGGTGGAGACAGATAGATATTGCTGTTCTATCTAGGAAATATAGGAGCGAGTCTGTGTACCCTACCGAGCCACTGTTCCTGACCCAACCCTAAAATAAAAAAAAAACAAAAATAGCCTTTATTTCAGACAAGTATTCTGTAAGTACATTACATATATCTAATTTCTATGTTTGCCTTTTGTAGGCAAAGGCCTCCCCTCACTCTTTCCATTTCCCCCTATCCTTTGCTATTGTTGTCCAGCAACCTCCTGCTGCGCTCTTAATCTCATCAACCCATCTTCTTGTTGGCCTGCCACACTTCCTCTTCAACCCTACCCTACACTAAGTAATGTAGACTTCTTTAAAATGCATGGTTCTCACAAGTTATGCAAAATATCTTGACACACAGGCAGAGCTTTATGGGGAAACTAGTTTTAAAATAAACATAGCAGTTTTCTATAGAAAAGAGCATATTATTTAAACAAACATGGATTTTAAATTTTTTATTAATATAATATAATTTAGTGTATCAATATTATTCTAGGCATCCTAGATTCATGGAAAATGCTTAGGCATTATGTAATAGAGTAAAAAAATTACAGGTAATATTTGTGTTATAAAATATACAAAATGCAACCGTCGACAAGGTCAGGCTTTCGCGAGGAGTTTCGACAATGGATACGAATTCCTTTGCAAGAATTACGAAATTATGAAGCCTCTCTAATCGTAGACTGTATAAAAACAGGATAATATACAGTGTATAAAAAGGTATTTAATGACAGCTGTTTGTTTTGAAACCGCACGCGATAATGACATTGATTTTGAAATAAAGGACAAATTTAAGAATCTAATAATATACAGTACCCAGCAAGGCCACCGAAAGCGAACTTGAGTCCATTGGGGATGTACCGCTCCTTCGGCGGTTCGGCTACGGCTTGACTCATTGTGTATTTATATCACTTAAATCACAACACTTGTTATAAGTTTTTACAATAAATATGATTCTAAAACACTGTACCAAAACTTGAAATGTGACAGACTGCCTCCGCCCGCCGCGCTGTCGGATTTTGCAGCTGGTTTTGACTTTGACGTTTCCGTGACGTAACGCTACACAGATAGAGCAACCAGAGTGGAAATATGGTGAAAACCATTACTTAATGAATGAAAATGCTACAAGAAAATAATCAATAGATCTTTTTTATTAATTCACTTGCTTCATTTCGTATATTGTGTAAATCATGCGACTTAAAAATATGATTTGTAAATCAAATTGACGCACATCGGACATTGTCCTACTCAATATGGATTCGAATAAAAATCAGGTTGACCAATACAGTACTATGTATAGAGTCTATGGTCTATAATCTCGGAATCCCAACGGACAGGAATTGTCCCCCCACCTACGCCGCGCGGGTTTTAACTATATTTTTTGCCTTTTCGGTACTTTTCAATTCATAGTTTTCGGAAGTTTATCAACAGTGACGTGACGCGATCATTTGATAACGATTCGCATAATAAAACGACTGTCGACAGTGTCGACATTTGCAATAGTTTAGAAGGATAGATTGTTTGAGTTTCCTGTTTGAAGTAACGTCTGGATTGTTCAATTTTATAATATTTCCTACCCCATAACCCCACCTTATCTCCATTGTAAGCAACTGATTCTTGTTGAATGTAAGTGAAGTATTCAAAATAAGGATAATGTAAACTCTCTAATTACTTCAATAACGAATTACTTTAATCATGTAATTACTTTCCATCACCATTGCATTTTTATTTATCTTATGTTATTAATTTTAGGGCCAAAATGAGTTTCCAGAATCCCATGTACTATAACGATGTGCTGCACCGGAAAGGTCTCTTAGATGATATTTATAAAGCCGTCCATTCCCTAGACGGGTCAGCTGTATTAGAAGCATATAAAGTCATGAATATCACCAAAGGTTTTCCTCACCTTCACAGTCATGTGAAGAATTATGACAGATCCTGTATATGCCGCAACCAAGGGAATGAAGCCTACCAAGCGCAAGAATACCAGTCGGCGTTGGAAACGTACAATAAGGCTTTACTCTTTGCCCCAAAGGGTTCCCTAGAAATGCTGCATGCTTATGGAAACCGGTCCGCTCTACTGTTCCACCTGAATGCTTATACAGCATGCCTCAAAGACATAGAAACTTGCCGGAAACTAGGCTGCACAGGGGAGTTGGCTAAGAAACTGAATAAAAGATATGAGCAATGTATGGAATCTATGTGGAGAGAAAATCTCAAGAACAACATATTGCTGTGCAATTTTCAAGAGTATTTCAAGTTTAATGTGAAGAAACACCCCGATATACCCTGCCTGTCTGCTGATGTGGAAATAGTCTGTGATTCTGGCAAAAAGACAGCGGTTGCTGCTAAGGATATAAAAATTGGCACAGTGATAGCCATAGAAACAGCATTCATAACACATTCCCTTCCGGACAAGTCTCTAGTCTCGTGCCATTATTGTCAAAAGATGACTTTCAACCTGATGCCTTGTGATAACTGCTGCGTTGCACTCTTCTGCAGTTTGCAGTGCAAGGAACGCTGCCTTATGGAGTACCATAGTATAGAATGCCAGATCATGGATATCCTGGTAACGATTGATGCTGGTCACAAGATTCGTCTGACAATCCAAGCATTTTTGAAACTTAAATCTCTCACCAAGGACTGGAGCACTTTAATCAAAGAAACAAATAACATAGGAACTAAAAGACTAAAGGAGAGTTCTTTGAGTGAAATATATAACGTCGAAAATTACTCCTCAATCTTATGCTTCAAAGATGATAGACGTTTTGTCTTTGGAACACTATATAACAGCTCTTTCATGTACGCTTCAGTTTTGCAGCAACTAGAGAAAGTTGCTGGATTCTTTCCTCAGTCAAAATCTGAAAGCTTAGAAGCAAAGAAATGCTTTGGGAAGCTCTGTCTTCTTCTCCAGCTGAACTGGGTGGCGACTGAGGTGGTGACGTCGGCTGAAGAGCTGAGAGTTGGTCAGATTGTGACGGACATGCCTTGTAGCTTTGGTTGGTTCCCGTTTGCGGGACGGCTGAAGCACTCTTGTGAGCCGAACCTGTTGGTGCTGGGGCTTGATAACCGCGTGGCGTTGGTGGCTGTACGGCCGATTAAGAAGATGACGGAGTTAACAGTGTCTTATATGTAAGTATAAGTTTCTGACAAAAACTTCATGTTTGGTACAAGCTTTTATTGCCGTCTGTACTTTTCTGTATACCATCATCAACTACTCATTGAGACGATTCTAACAAACCCAAACTCATGGGGTTACGTCGGTGAAGTGCTGAATTCCCTTCCCATGGCCACCTTCTGTCTCCATCATCAGATCAGCTCGATGGTACCATAATATTGAATTGTCATCCAAACTATACGTATACCCATAATTTCAGCTCAATCAGTCACTGGGAAGTGGGTCAAATTTAACTTGCAAGATTTGTCCTATACATACATACTAACAGAGCAAGTTAATATAAAGCTTGTAATAAAGGAATAATCACCAGTAGCTCTGTGAGCTGTAGAACTCAAGAGCTGGCCTTTTTTTTTTTTTAACATTTTTTTTCTTTTTTCGAAAAAAAAATCTAAATACAAAAATTTCACATGAATCATGAAATCAACGGGAAAGAAGGACATTCAAACGATTTTCGGCCCAAGCTAAAGCAAAGAACTTGGTTCGCTTCGCTCCCTCGTTCGACTAGCTAGTCCACTGTCATACAAATAGTTATTGCCGTTATGACTGTTAATTATTATTATTATAGTAAGATACATTTCATACAGTGTCAGCCGAGTCCTCAGTAGACGCACGCCTCGGCCGAGCATGGGGACAGTTCGGCAATCCGCGTGCCACCTGGGGCGCGGGGCGCGGGGCGTGCTCCCAATGTGGCTAAATGTCCCCGGCTAAACGAAAATAAAAATAATAATCTTGCATGCGGTGTTGTGTTCCTGGGTCGTCACCGCTCCCAAGACTGCTGTATTGAGTAAGGGACCTGCATTTGTGTCTCCCTGTCAACACATATCATGCCTTATGACTCATATAAAAAGTCTAATTATAAAATAACGGAATTAATCCACTCAATAGCCGTGTCTACACCGGACGCATGCCTCGCCCCAGGCAAGCGGCCGAGCATGCGTCCGGCGTAGACACGGCTAACCGAAATAAGCTTGAAACAAATTATCGGACGCGTCCCGCGGACGCGACTGACGTCCGCGACTGATAAATGTGCACAGTCGAACGGGATCTAGCGCACCAGATGCCTGTCGGACGTCCGAACGCTCACGGCTCCACGGCTTACGTCCGCTAGTTTGCACAATTCAGTGTATATTCATTATCTAGATACCGGCTGTGTGCCGCGTCCGCCGGACGCGTCCGATAATTTGTTTCAAGCTATATCGTTGGATACTTACAACAGTCACTGTTATTACTTTCTCCCCTGTGCCAGGCGAATACCCGCTCGACATCGCTCCAAAAAATAGTAAATTGTTGTAAAGGCTAGAAAGTAGGCAATAGATGGACGAGTGGGTTCCACGACGAGTCCATCTATTGCACTTTTGGCCGAGACATTACATAGTGCTTTTCACGCCTACTGGCGAGGAAATTGCAAATAAATATAATTATATGTCATAATTAAGTACCTCATTAAAGAACACAATAAGCGCGGCCCGTGTCGGGGGGCACCGCGCGGGGCGGGGGGCCCTGAAATTGAGCGAATCGCTGTTCAAACTGTCCAACAATAACATTGTTGGACAATTTGAACTCATAGTTGGCCTGTTCGTGCGATGTCCAACTAACCCCATCTATGAAGCCTGAATTCTGACCTTCTTTTGCCACATTTCCGAGCAGTGGCGTGAAAAGAACCATATTAAACCCACTTTCTTCTCAGAGGCCACTGGTACGAGCATCTATACGAAGAACAGCGGCGAATGAAACTATACAAGACGATCAACAACGTGTGCAGCTGTCGGGTGTGCGCGGGCGACTGGGGGCTCCACAGCTTCCAGCGGAGCCAGCTCGATGGCAAGCTGAAAAAGGTCAGGAGATGGTACACTAAAGGCCGGTTCACACGTATTAAGTTGTCAAGTAGTTAACTAAATTTTAACTTAATTTTAAGCGACTTAAAGAGTGTAAACAATTAATTTAGTTATAAGTTACAAGTAAAAATTTAGCGTACAAGTAAACAAGTAGATAAAACATTTGACTATTTTTCGGTTAAGTGGGTGGGCGTGAATGATAACTTGACTCGTTTGGACAGGCACAATTTAGTTAAATATTACTTAAGTGTATAAGTTGAGCGTCCATCTCGGGCTAACTAAAGAGCTTAACTAATTTGAATGATTCAAACTTGCTTAAAATAAAGTTGCTTAAAATTGAGTTAAAATTTAGTTAACTACTTGACAACTTAATACGTGTAAACCGGCCTTAAGAGTGGCACACACAGCCACTAGACTAGTAGAGAGCGCGAGCCACTCCCGCACCTTGTGGCTCGGACGCGGCCACAATACGCCCCGTGTGCGCCGATGGTTTCCAAAGGTATGACTTGTCCGCAGCTTAAGAGTGGCACACACAGCCACTAGACTAGTAGAGAGCGCGAGCCACTCCCGCACCTTGTGGCTCGGACGCGGCCACAATACGCCCCGTGTGCGCCGATGGTTTCCAAAGGTATGACTTGTCCGCAGCTTGTGGCTCGGACGCGGCCACAATACGCCCCGTGTGCGCCGATGGTTTCCAAAGGTATGACTTGTCCGCAGCTTGTGGCTCGGACGCGGCCACAATACGCCCCGTGTGCGCCGATGGTTTCCAAAGGTATGACTTGTCCGCAGCTTGTGGCTCGGACGCGGCCACAATACGCCCCGTGTGCGCCGATGGTTTCCAAAGGTATGACTTGTCCGCAGCTTGTGGCTCGGACGCGGCCACAATACGCCCCGTGTGCGCCGATGGTTTCCAAAGGTATGACTTGTCCGCAGCTTGTGGCTCGGACGCGGCCACAATACGCCCCGTATGCGCCGATGGTTTCCAAAGGTATGACTTGTCCGCAGCTTGTGGCACAATGTGCGCTGGCTCTTATTCCATACCCAAAGGGTAAAACGGGACCCTATTACTAAAACTCCGCTGTCC
Organism: Epinotia ramella; assembly: GCA_947578815.1. Lineage (NCBI taxonomy): Eukaryota > Metazoa > Arthropoda > Insecta > Lepidoptera > Tortricidae > Epinotia > Epinotia ramella. The sequence goes on from OX388217.1 coordinate 22,718,352, forward strand.
GTCTGTCACCAGGCTGTCTCATGAAAGTCATGAACCGTGATAGTTAGACAGTTGAAATTTTCACAGATGTATTTCTGTTGCCGCTATAACAACAAATATTAAAAAACAGAATAAAATAAATATTTAAGGGGGTTTTACCGTGTTTATAGATGGTACGGAACCCTTAGTGCGCGAGTCCGACTCGCACTTGGCCGGTTTTTTCATTCATTAAACGGAGTAAGTGTACCTCTTTGGGGGAGGCATATGTCCACTTGTCCAGCAGTGGACGTCTTTCAGCTGATATGATGTTGATGATAGTGTACTTAAACTTATTTTTGACGTCGGCTGTACAGTCACCAGCATTAATATCTGCCATTATAAATCGGACAAAAATATCAACACGTCCCGGGCTTAGAAATAGAGTCGTGTCGGATATTTATGCGTTTATAGAAATCCCATTGGGCCGATTGACCGACCGTTGTGACTTCCGCTAAAACCACATCGATATAAATTTGTAGAAACTTACTATATGGTCAATCAATAGATTGGACTTTGTTATGCTGGCCATACACCATGCTTCCTATCGTCCAATCGGCATGACGCTACCGATTGGATCACTTAGAACTGACCGTGTGTGGGAGTGGATTGGAATGACTCATGCCAATCCACTCCCACACACGGTCAGTTCTAAGTGATCCAATCGGTAGCGTCATGCCGATTGGACGATAGGAAGCATGGTGTATGGCCACCATTACAGTCTGTCATTGAAAATCAATTGACAGCAACATAATTAGTTTTTATATATATTGTACAAACGCTAACACAGTTAACATCATCATCATCATATCAGCCGAAAGACGTCCACTGCTGGACATAGGCCTCCCCCAAAGAGTGCCAAAGTGACCGGTCCTGCGCCACCCGCATCCAGCGAACTCCAGCAACCTTTACCAGGTCATCAGTCTACCTTGCAGGGGGCCTACCCACGCTGCGCCTTCCGGTACGTGGTCGCCACTCGAGAACCTTTCCGCCCCAACGGCCATCGGTTCTACGTGCCATGTGCCCCGCCCACTGCCACTTAAGTTTAGCGATTCGGAGGGCTATATCTGTTACCTTGGTTCTACTGCGGATAGCCTCATTTCTGATGCGATCCCGCAGAGAAACTCCCAACATAGCCCTCTCCATAGCCCTTTGGGTGACTTTGAGCCTTCTTATGAGGCCCATAGTAAGCGACCACGTTTCAGTACCATATGTCATCACAGGCAACACACACTGGTCAAAGACTGAGTCTTGAGACACTGCGGAATATTGGACGAAAAGATGTGCCGTAGCTTCCCGAACGCTGCCCAGCCGAGTCGGATTCGGCGATTGACCTCTTTCTCGAAGTTGGACCTACCTAACTGGATAGTTTGTCCTAGGTATACATAATCGTCTACAACTTCGAGCGTAAAGTGTCCGATTGTAATGGGAGTTGGTACTACATGGGCAGTTAACATACCATCCTGTATATATAGAGAACCTTATTACAATTCACATAAAGTCAACGGATGGTCAGTTAGCTGTGTTGTTGATAGTATGTATGTTAGACTTTAGGGTATTTGTTTTCTAGGTATACTACTCTTGGGAGCACTTAAAAAACAACATGGTCAAGCCCCAAAGGGACCACTCCTTCTTCAAGGAGACCTGCAAAGCGCTGGCCACATTCGACGACCTGGCTAACACGCAGGAACACTACGCGATATTCAGAGAACTAAGGACCCAACTCAGCTTATGCCAGTTTGCTGTTACTACTAATATAATGATAAGCCGTAATTAAATATAACAATTTAACACTTCTGCCAGGAACCGGGATCATCTACGAGCGAGCGTAGCGATTCTTGGCAGTCATCATGTTCCTAGCGTTGTTACCGGTTGTACCCTAAAGAAGCCCGCTTTGACACCTAACACAAGTTTTGGCAGTGAATGTGTTAACTAGAAAACTTCCGTTAAGAGTCCGCAGTAAGCTCGATTCTCCATACAAACGTAGTTACGCTCTCATTTTAAAACTACGTGTTGGATTGTAACGAAACTTTGCATGTACAATGACATGAGGTATATCCAAGTCTGTAATTAGTTTATGTAGCTTCAGACACCATAGTAGAAAAATACAGCGAATTTAAGTTTTTCATACTAAAACTTGTTTTTGCTGTATTTCGTTTGTTTTATAAATTGGAACCATATAAACTAATTACAGATAGATATACCTCATTGTACAGTCGACAACACAGCTAAGTGACCATCGGAAATCTAATCTGACCTTAAGTGCATTGTAATAAGGTTCTAGGTTTTCACGGTATGGTTAGTTAGGTGTGTTGCTGTGTGTATATGGAAAGTTTCGTCACACTCCAACACGTAGTTTTAAAATGAGAACAAAACTCCGTTTGTAAGGGAAGGTGAAATTAGACCGAGCTTACTGCGGACTCTTGACATACTAGAATGTAATGGATGGGACAGTCATGTCTTTAAAGTCGAATATCGCTCCAAATCTTACAAACCAAGTCGAATCAATAACATTTTTTGATTTGAAACATGTTTATCGACATGCGACCTTTACGCGAGTAACTCGTTCACTGTGTAAAATAAAGGTAAGTAGTACATGTAGTTGTTAAAATTTATCTTGTACAGATGACGTGAAATATATCTGTACACTTCGGGGTGCTCTAAATATTTGATCCTTGACTAATAAATTGACAATTACAGTTCAGATATTTGTGAGCACATTGCCCCTTGCGATATATCTGATGGCTACTGGACGGGGACAAGATTCCAATTCCAAATAAAACTATTTTTGTATAAACTGAGTAAGGTTAATTTTCTAAAATAACATGTGACGCGTTAGCTACAATTTTAAAGGCTAACAAGCAACACGGTCAAATAGCCTGTCGTTCAAGCAGCTTTGTTGCCTGTTCAGACTAGACCTGTAAAACTAACTTATCTATGAGAAACTGGCAACTGATTTGTATGTTTTTATATGCTTACTCATAATTTTTCATAATGATGTCAATAGGTTGTAAGAAATAAAATAAATTAATATTATACTTTTTATTCATATTTTTCGTTTCTTTTGCGTGACGATGGCAGTGTGTTTTTAGATAACTATAAGCATGTGCACCCAACCTAAATGAGCATATGTGGTAAGAATAAACGCTAAATAATTTTCAAACTTCCAACCTGTTCACCGTCACGCACCTACAAAAATACTTGCATGCCAACATTCATTGTTACAAACCGCCCCGTCGACCATTCGTCATAAAGTGAAATGGGTTCTGTGGGGCTACGCTGGTTGCCACTTTATAGCTGTTGATAAGACAGTCAGTCTCGTTCTGCGAGTGACAGAATGTCGTATCCACAACGATAAGGGAAAAATATTAACCCAACTGAGTTTTCAAAGGGTTAGCTAATTCTCTCTCAATTCTCCGCCGCACAAGTGAAGGCTTAGGCCCACGTCTACCGATTCCCAATTCTACAGATTCTCAAGTTTACAGATTCCCAAATCTAAGTCCGTGTAGGTACAGTCGAGTTCTCCAATATCTACACAGACAACCTTTCAAAAATATCTATACAGAGACTTTATTGTTACTGACATAAGACACATGTGTAGATATTTTAGAAAGGTTGTCTGTGTAGATATTGGAGAACTCGACTGTACGACGACGAGCGAAGCGAGGAGTGTTAGCTGTACTGCGACCCTACGCCCGCGAGCCGAGCGAGCGTGCCGCGGCACCCGTCGGCGGAGCGCCAGAACCGATTTTCAGTTATAGTTTTGCCATGTCCGTCCGTCTGTCCGTAGGAATTTATGTGTAGGTAGGTACTAAAGTTGAAATTAATATCTGAAGTGCACGTAACCAGTAGAATTCGGAATCTGTAGAATTGGAAATCTGCAGAATTGGGAATGTGTAGAATTGAGAAGCTGTGGAATTGGGAACAATTCCAAGTGACTACATATACTAACCTTAATATTAATGACTGTATACTTTGTGGCGAAGTTCAATAAATACTTTTTTCTCAAACATGCTCGGAAATGTACGCGTTAATATCACGAAATGAAGACGTGAAGTTTCTTGTTTATGGCTCCCTACATTACTTCTTGGCCTTAGGCCAAGAAGTAATGTATGAAAACCCTAAGTAAAACCATTATTGTCCGCTACTCTAACTTTTTAAATTTGCTTACTAATATTAAACTGACAGGAAAATTTACATACTGCCAACCACCACTAGACACTGTTAGCATACTTGCTTCATAAAAAAAATAAAAATAATCTATGGTACTATACTTTATGTGCGGTTAAACATGGTGCTCGAACGGCTTGTTCAAATGGCATGTTTAAAAAATAAAAAAAGGCGCAAATGACCTATTATTTAATTGATTACCAAGTATTTATTTTAATTTTAATATTTCCTCACATCGTTTGAGAAAAGTACTATACAATCCTCGGCCGGAACAGGGATTGCTGGACTCGTTGTATTCGGCCTCGTCTACGACTCGGCCGTCTACCCCAATCTCGTCCAGCAATCCCTTACTTCACGGCCTCTGCAGTAATCTACTATTATTATTTATTCATTGTTAATAAGGGGCAGGAAGGTAAAAACTACATACCTACAGTATTATTATGTAATTATTAATAATCAACTATCAAGCCTGCTGTCCACACTGGGCCAACGTTGGCGCGGAGCAGAATGCAGCTATGCGTTAGAGGAAGAGGGCTTTATTTCGTTCTCATGCGTTTGCATAGCTGCATCCTGCTCACGCGCCAACGTTGGCCCAATGTGTACAGCGGCCATTAGGCTCCCCACACACCGCGACAAATCCGTCTTCGAATTCCGCAAGGCTGATTTCGACAGCAGCTATTATACAAAAAAAGTGCTACCTTGAGCTATCTAGTGATTATTACACAAGCTCACACAATAAATAAGAGTTTTTTAGCGCCCATTCTAGCGAAACTACAGTAAATTTGCTTCGAGCTTTTTGCCGAGCCGAACATGCTCGATGCTTTACTAGTGCATTCGCTAGAATAATCATGAAAATGTTTGTAGCGAGTAGAGATGTTTGGCTCTATGCTTGACTGTGTTCGTTGTTCAGTTCTACAAATTTAAAAACGGCTAATGCTAGATGATCTTTTACATGTGAATGGCCAAGTCTATCAGCACCTAAGCTGTCACACACTGGCGAGGCGGTAAATAGTGGGCCTGTTATTAGCTGTCAAATTAACTATTGATCGCCACCGCAGGCCACGGCACAGCCTGTGAGAGGCGTAGGGCTCCTACCACCTGCGGTAGTGCCATAAATGTTATATATGTAAGCTCAGAATCGGCCTAGCGGATTTCGTTAGCGAAACTAAGACTATATGAGGCGAGCCTGACCACAAATCAAATACATTAATCTCAATGTGTATGTATGCACTGTTCGGCAAACTCCTTCGCCCTTACACGCTCCAACACCACATTCTCCGTATAAACATGCTGCAGATGAAATAAACACGAACGCAAACATCTGTAAACGCTCTTGTACTCCTCCGAAAACGGCACGTCTCGCAACTCCCCCAGAACTCTACAGAGATTCTTGTAAGACACTGGTAGCTTGCTAAAGTCGATGGCTGTGAAGCTGACCGTGTTGTATGCCGCGCGCTGTGTGGCTGTGAGCGTGTGGCGCGTGTGTTGCCAGTCGCCGGAGCAGATGACGCAGTTGCATACGGAGCCCCAGAGAACGAACATGTTGCGGTTCCTTACTGGGGTGTCGTGGGTCCCGTCCAACCAGTGGTCGCTGAAAATAAATGAAAACATTTATTCCTGACGGACATCTGAAATAAACGAATTGTAGACTGCAAGTAGGCCGCAATGGCACTTATTTGGCATTTCAAAGATCAATATTTCAAAACCGGCTGAATCGATTTTGCTGAAACGTTGTGATGTGCGGGTTCAGCCACACACACATATCCCTCAGCCTGAAGGGCTATCGAGGGTTTCCTAGTCAACTCAGACGGGAAGGAGCCTAACGGAAACAGGGGCAAATGATAACAACGGTCGGTTAACAGTTAGAAATTGGGTCTTGTCGCCCTTTTATTTAAATACTAGCACATATCCTACACGGTCTCTATCACTCTCGGTACGGGGCACGGTTGCCGAACTGATACGCTTCGGGTCGGTAAGAGGCGGGAATAGCGGGATTGTGGTACTCCGGCAGTGCACTCGGGATCTCCAAGCGGCCAGGTAGTATCACGGGAACGGGTTCGTTAATCCGGCAGGGCACTCGGAATCCAAGCGGCCGGGAATAACGCGGAGGTCCTATCGACTCACTCCTCAGGCAGAACACTCGGTGACCAAGTGGCCTGGAAGGGGTGAGGGGAGCGGAAGACTTCGGCAGTGCACTCGGGGTCTCCAAGCGGCCGGAAAGTCGGGATACCACGGCAGTGCACTCGGGGTCTCCAAGCGGCCAGTGGCGGAGAGGGGAGGAGGGCGAGGGGAGAGAGTTGAGCACACGGCGAGCCGCTAGCTAAACTGGCGTTCTGACGGTCGCGCAGGGCTTATATGCAGGCGGCCGGGCTGCGCTGTGGTGGGGCGCGTCGTGTCGGTTGCCGCTCTTCCCCGCTCGTCTGTCCCCCGCGTCGGCGCCGCTCTGTCGCGGCCGTTGTGGCGTGATTGTGTACGTCACAACGTCGCTAAGAACTATCTCGATCACGTCAGCTTTCGCACAAAAATTCTGCATAAAAATCGGTCACTTCGCTTAGGAGCTACGATGCCTACAGACAGACAAGCAGACAGGTCAAACTCATAACATCCCTCTTTTTGCGTTGGACATTAATAATTTACTTTAAAAACAAAGTTTTAACCGACTTCAATTTAGTACTCCGCTAAGGCACGAGAACATTTCCACATTTCTTTTCCAATTTACCACATGAACTGATTTCCGAGAACAAATGCATTGATTATTAGAGAAAAAAACCGAGTCGCCGTATGTGGGCCGATAATATTTGAGGACTTCCGTCGATTCCACGAGGATCACCTTTGGCACTTCATTAGTTGCTATTTCAACGGAATCTTATCAGAATCTGTCTTTTGTACCTTTAAGTACATAATTGAGGAATTCCATAAGTCATCTGTGGTCTTCATCAATTCCACTCCACCAAATTTATGAATCCCAGGTGTAAATACACTAGTTATAATAGAAAATACCAAAATCACTACACGCGTGCCTAATATAATTGAGGAGTTCCCTCAATTCCTCGTAGATCCCATCAACCAACTGAATTTTTGAAAAAAATGGGACCCACCTGGAAGCATATACTTATACTTACAAACAAAAACTATTTTTTACGAATCGGCTCATCAATGACGGAGTCCTGAGGTAACATTGAAAAAAAAAAAAAAAAAAAAATACAACCGAATTGAGAACCTCCTCCTTTTTTTTGAAGTCGGTTACAGAGGAAGACCACTGTTAGAAGAAGCGTCGAAACCTATTTTTTGGCAAAATATAATCTCTGTTGCTGGTGAAATTTGTGTTGTAGAACACAAAAAACCTACTAGTGGTAGCGGTACACCCTTCGGTATATATAATTTTAGGTATATTTTACAAATAATGATTCAACCGTATCATATCTGGAGGAGCCCAAACTTGGTATGTTTAGAAAATGATTTTTATTTTACAAGTGACTGTAATATAATGATGTGATATATTTTTAGAATCGGCTTAGTAGCCCTTTCATTAGATACCACACACGATAGGTTTCAGAACAATTTTTGTTTTCCCATACAAAAAAATATGACGTCATAACTCTTCTACTTTTTTGTTTTTTGAAGTGAAAACTTCTTTAGCGGCGCTGAGCACTTTTTGGGATGAGGAAAAATTGTTAAATACGCGACAGAGTTTTGTGACGTCAGATGTGAAGGAGGTCACTTTTTGCTGCTAGCCGATTCGACTTCATTCAAAACTGAATGCTATTCGTAAGAGTATAAAGCCGTTAAACACTTTTTGCAATAGCATATTCTGCAAATAAATTTGTAATAATACCAACGCGTCCTTCACCGTTTTGCTATTGAGAAAATTCGAATAGTTCGTATTTGGGCGTTATTCCTAAAGATAAAGCTTAGAAAAATATTTACCAACGGCAAAAACAAATTGATATTTTGGTCGCCACCGCCGTCTGTTCTTCCAAATTCGAATAGTTCGAATTTAGACGTTATTCCTAGAGATAAAGCTTTGAAAAATATTTGGCAATGGCAAAAACAAATTGGTATTGTGTTTGCCGCCGCCCGTCGGCGCGCAGACGGGCCCGTCCGCCTAAGTAATTGATAATTGTTTATAAATTTGCGTCAAATTCATTTTTAGGGTGACACCGTAAGATGTCACGTGACCTGATCGAAAAACTGTTACAATGTTATTGAGTTTTCACTTCTGCCGGCACTCCCGGGGTGCAACCCGGTCTTTTTTTTATCGTGCTACGGGTCAAATAGATTCGTATGCCCTAAAGATAATCGTTCAATTTTCATGCTTTTAACACCAGTTGCAGCTTTTTTTTGGATTACCGCTAGCACTATAAGATATATCATAAACAGCTTATCTTTAGAACAATGCTTTTGTTCCTTTGTTAACATCGACCGCTTCTTATCAGTTCTAAATTAAAAGAATGAAGTAACAGAATAAAGCAGATGAATGGCGCATGTTCCTAATGCTCTATCATTACAACTTGAACCTTATAGCAAGTTATAGCGTACTATTTTTCTAAAGATATGCTGTTTTTATTTTTTTATAAATAAACTAGCGACCCGCCCCGGCTTCGCACGGGTACTATATTATACATATAAAGTAATAAACGTTCCTCTTGAATCACTATCTACTTATTAAAAAAACCGCATCAAAATCCGTTGCGTAGTTTTAAAGATCTAAGCGTACATAGGGACAGACAGCGGGAAGCGTCTTTGTTTTATACTATGTAGTGATGATATTAGGGGACAATCTTTCACAAATCGAACTACGAGGCTTGTATTATGGGTACTAGCCGACTATATCGTACTTATATTCATGCTCACACACAAATATTTGCCCTTACCGGGATTCGAACCCAGGACCTTCAGCTTCGTAGGGAGCGTCAGTCTTTGTAGGTAGTGGGTAGCCACTATATAGGCTAACCGGTGGTCAATAGGCGGAACTACACCGGACGAGCGGCACGGCCCAGCACGGTTCGCCCTAACGTGCGAGCTCAATGTAGACGTGGATAGTTAAATATCGAACTCGCTCACAAAAAGGGTTTGGGCAAAAATGTTGTCATTTTTTTTAGATATCTAAGCGGTCATTCGTAAAAGTTTTAGATCATGATAGATCTACTCAAAATAAACATATTTTGTTATAAAATGTTATACACTAACTAGCGACCCGCCCCGGTTTCGAACGGATACTATATTATACATATAAAACTTCCTCTTGAATCACTCAAAAAAACCGCATCAAAATCCGTTACGTAGTTTTAGAGATCTAAGCATACATAGGGACAGACAGCGGGAAGACACTTTGTTTTATACTATGTAGTGAAATGCATCACGCATATTGAAAAGTTATAATTATAAACAAAACTTAAACTTAAATATCTCGGCTCCGATATTGTTTAACGCGTTTAACTTTGTATATCTATGCGTGTTAAGAGGTCCTCTAAACGATTATTAAAAAAAACACCCTTGGCCGCTGCAATAAATAAAAACTATTTTTTATCTCATACAATTAGTTACCCAGTGCCCTTTCACGAGAATCTGTTAAGAAATGCGACCTATAGCGGGGATAGCCGGACATACTAAAGCTTTTTTGTCCTATAGCTTATAGTTAAATATCGAACACGCTCGCAAAATTTCACGAGAATGAAAGAAACGTGCGGCTTCATGGCGATCGCGAGCTCAACTAATGGCCGGTAGGTAAATTTGGCCGAGCCATTTTGGCTCGGACTTGCCGCGCGCGTTCGCCCAACGCGTGTCCACACCGACCGAGCGCATGCGGCCGAGCATTCGAACGGCTCGCCCGAGCAGCTCGGGCGGGCGAGCCGCTCGTCCGGTGTGGCTCCGCCTAATTGTGTTTATGACCATTCAGACATCTTAAAAACATCTCACTATATTTAGTAGCAAACATGAGTGCGAGGGAATGTATTATGTCCGACATAAATGCTATCTCATGCTAGGCAGGTGACAATACATTACTCATCTAGGGTGGTAAAACGGAGAATGTCTCAGATCGCAAGTAGCACCAAATTATTACTCTCCCCTTGTCCATAAACTGGTATTATGTAAAATATACTTATTTAATTTGTATGAAAAGCAACTGAACAAAATGTTGACCCTCACAACTCGAAGCTTACAAATTTATTTATAAGTGTCAAAACTATTTTCAAAAGTCTTCAAATATTGCTTAGTATAGTAGGATAAGGAAAGTAGACCATAAAAAAAACGTTGGTGGCTTTTGCCATGAGGCACGCTGACTATGGGACTTCCTATAAGAAACGTCCAACTCAGGATAAAGGGCTTATAAATAAACAAATAAGAAATAAAAAAGAATATATATAAAAGCAACTTACAGGTAACTAAGAGTAATCTCTGTGCCTCGTGTGATAGGCTCCAGCGCCATAAGTGCCACCTTGTCGTTGAGCCCCACCGCCAACGTGTTGGCGCGGCAAGAGTGCCGCAGCTTGCCCACCAGTGAGAACAGCCCCATGTTGGTCATCTCGTGAAACTCTATCTGCGCAGTATTGTTGATCGACGCACAGTCGGATATCACTCTGGGAGAGCCATAGAGTGTCAGATACAACATTATCCTCCCAAGACACTTAATAGCTTCCTGTCTCTCCTTGTAGTCATACGGCAGGAAGTTAGTCTTCGCCATATAGTAAAGTATTGCTGCTATGACAAAACTACCATTATACATTGCTCCGTATATGAAGTGTCTGTTCTCTTTAAAGGTTAACATAGACAAGTTTTCCCGAAAGTCATATATTTGACTTATGGAACTGTCCTTTATGCGGTCCATGCCGTAGACTTTAGAATCATCTATTAATTTCTTCCATGTGCTGCGGAGTTTCATTTTGATTGCAGCTTTGACTGCCAGCCGCAGTTTCTCTTTACAGTCCACTCTGCATACCGTGGACTCAAAAAGCCCTATTATTTTACATTCTACGGTGTGGTATTGGCTCAAACATTCATTCATACATTCTTCATTACAGAACATGACGTAGCAGCAGCTTTCGCACGGTATCAAGTTGTAATCAAGCTTCTGGCAGTTGTAACAGGCTATATGCATATTATCAGAGTCTATATCAGTTACGAAGGCCTGGTCAACAGCTAAAACTGCCCCTACTTTGACATCTCTCGCAGCTACTATCTTGGGGCAGTTGTCTTCCATTATGACCCCTACATCCATTGTTGCGGTGGATATCTGTGGATTTCGTGGCTCATGGAGCAATTTGAAGTAACCATTTGCAAATTTGGGCACAGGCAGCCAGTCATCTTCTGTATGCAGGCCATCAAAGGCTTCCTTCCGTCTCTGCTTCAGCTTAGACTCGATCTCAGGGGGGCAGCCCATGTCGAAACAAGTGTCAATGTCGTTTAAGCACGCGGAATAAGCTTTCACTGTTATAAAAAGCGCAGATCTATTACTGAAAGCTAATTTCATTGCGCGGGACTTGTTTGGCGCGTATTTAAGAGCCTTGTTGTATAATACGAGTGCCTCCTGATATTTTTTATTTAAATAATCATGGTTACCAAGTCTTCGGAACTCTGTTGACTTGGCATCCGACTTTTTATCGCTTCCCAATGAAGGTACGCTACCTGTCTTTTTTATTACATCCAAGGCTGTATAAACGACATCTGCTAAATCACTGCTACGCATGGCATTGTACATATCGTCAAGACACCCATATTTTTTTAGTAATTCTTCGTTAAAACCGGGACTTTGCCACATTGTGTTTTGACGCGCAATGCGCGGGCTGAAAGCGAATTTTCCAAGATTACTGAATGAATGTAGCTAAAAAAGCTTTAGTTCCTCTCAGTGTTAGTAGTTTTAGTCTTATAATCGAATATACAATACAATCAATAACAATAATATAGCTCACTTGTTATTTGTACCCGCAATTCCCGCAATATGCAAACAAATCGAATCGATTGTAATGAATGACAGAGAAAAACGGAAAAACAAGAGTACGTTCGGAAACATAAATAGGTTGTTCACACCAATGTCAGTTTTGGATCCGATCAAAGAGAATACAGAGGGGCTACCGCGAACTGAAAACGAACTTCGTTCGAGTATCTCCCTCTCTGTTGCACTTGCTAGTTCGAGCGACAAATAGGGAGATACTCGAACGAAGTTCGTTTTCACTTCGCGGTAGCCCCTCAGGGTGTTTGCTCCATCGTTTGCCAAATTAAAACGGCAGGTAGGTTGGGTCATTAGCCGTCTTTTCCGGCCTCCAAAAAAATTTCGTGTCCACTGGTTTTTTTTTTGTATTCTTTTAAAATAATTTAGAAATTGTCTATATGCTTACGCGTTTCAACTTGAATTAAAAAAAAAAGGAAGTGGCGCCTATTTTATTATTTTATTGTATTGTGTAATGTTGTACGGCTCTATCAAAATCAAAATTATTTGCAAGTAACGTCTACTTATTTTTTTATGAACCCTCAAAAAAAATAAGATGAACGAATTTCGTCTTGGGTATACAGATTACGTGATTTTACCCCAATTTGTCAGACCAACATGTCGAAGTCATGGGGTATACAGATTACGTGATTTTACCCCAATTTGTCAGACCAACATGTCGAAGTCATAATTGGGTGTAGCGTACAGACGTAACAATTGCAACTACAATTTCATTCAGTGTGGCCAGTTAACAGTAAGAAAGCAAAATTGCCGCATTCAAACGGTCCTGCGATGCGGACTGCAAGATTGTTACTAACTAACCGATGAGATAGAGCAAGACAGTACGTCTATCATGGGACGGCCGCGACATACTCTCGATTTTTCTCGCACTATACCTCATTTTCTAAGTGTTCTAATAAGAGAGAGACGGATAGTGCGAGAAAAATCGAGAGAGCTCGCGCGCCGTCGCGTGATAGGCATGCAGCACATAAAAATCGAGAGTATGCCACGGCCCTCTCATGATAGACGTGCTGCCTCGCCCTATCTCATCGGTTAGTAACAATCTTGCAGTCCGCTTCGCAGGACCGTTTGAATGCGGCAATTTTCGCTTTCTTACTGTTAACTGGCCACACTGAATGAAATTCGCGCACGAGCAACTTTTGTCTCCGCGATTCTTAATAAAAAATAAGTAGACGTTACTTGCAATATATAGGAAGGCGCGGACTGGACTATCGGACTGGGCGGTGTGAACGTAGTGGTTATATTCTCTTTGGCTATAACCACGAACTGCGGCGCTACCACGAATATCGAAGTTCGTATACATGCATCCCTGTCACTCCAGTAATGTATAAGTGCGATGAAGATACACGAACTTCGAATTTCGTGGTTGTAGCTCATGAGCTGATCTGATGATGGAGACAGAAGGTGGCCATGGGAATTCAGCACTTAACCGACGTAACCCCGTTGAGTTTGGGCTCGTTAGAATCGTCTCAATGAGTAGTTTGATGACGGTATACAGAAAGGTACAGTTGGCAATTTTTTTTGACAGAGGTGCAAATGGGAGCTTTAATTGTAATAATAATAAATAAAACTAGTAAAGGTAATCAGAAAAACGTATAATTATTCATAAAACAGAATTAGTTAACATACAGCTGTTGCAAACGATGCATTTTGTCACAACAACTAATAGATAGGTACGCAGCTTTATTTATAACTATAAATAAAGCTGCGTCTCTGTCAGTTGTTGTGATAAATTGCAACATTTTTATTTTTATTTATTTACTTATTCCATACAACATGTCTGTGTGTGCCTTAACGCATCTCCTGACCAGACTAAGGCCTCTCCCAGACTAGCGCGGCCTGCAGTCGCGGTCAATGGTAAATTTTACGGCTAACGACAAGTTTACTATTGACGGCCACCGCAGGACTCGCCAGTGTGATGGATGAGGCCTAAAGCCCCTCCCAGACTAGCGCGGCCTGCTGTCGCGGTCAATGGCAAATTTGACAACTAACGTAATGCAGGCTTATCATGATCGCGTTTGTGTCAGAAATATCAAGTCAAAGCAACGGTCAAAATTAAAGTGATCCAGTCATATTGGTAATCATCGATACCTAAAGTGCCCGTCAATAGGATTTGCTAACTATGTAAACAAACCGCCATACTGAAATTGTCTTTCACTATGGCGTTTTGTTTACATAGTTAGCAAATTCCATTGACGGCGACTTTAGGGTGGGTTGCACCAAACCGTCTGTATTCGTAAGCGGTGTTCGTTAAAATCTGAATGTATGGAAAGTTTGACAAGTTTCTATGGAATGACAGCATATTTAACATTGATTGGTCTGTAATAGTAAGTCGGTGCAACCCGCCCCTAATCTAGAACACCTTTGGTCAGCATCTGGACGGGATATCATCAGCAAAGCGTCTATGACGCGGCGGGTGCAGCGTTCTCAGTCACCTGTTTGTACTGCTCGCCCCAGAAGTCCGGAGTTTTTTCAAATGCCTGCAGAATAAATTAGAACAACTTATTTTTATGTTGAACAACCCATAGCATAGCATGGTACCGAGAAATATGTGGTACAGACGGTTCACCATCACGTTTCATAAATGATCATTTTATAAACAACGATTCACAAACTATTAATATCACAAACCTATCATTCCTCAAAATGCTTATACTATAAATAATTATTTGACAAATATTCATTTAGCAAATGTTACACAGTATTTAAACATAAATCGGTTTTGGCGCTTCGCCGGCCGCTGCCGCGGCATGCTCGCTTCGCTCGCTCGGCTCGCGCGCTGTAGGGTCGCAGTACACCTAACACTCCTCCTCGCTTCGCTCGTCGTCGTACCTACACTCACCTGCCCTAAAGTAGAATAGATAGGTAATCCACCTGTTATGTCAGTACATTTTAAGACCTAAAAGTAGTTTTTTAGGCTAGGAATTATAACTTACTTGCTAAACACTTTTAGACTTATCCGTGTGCTCATACCGACTTATACGATACCTGTATAGAATGATACAACTTGTGGGTTCAAACTTTATCAAGACGATCAATGATTTATTAAATAAGGTATTTACCAAACAATGCATTTTCTTAAACGTTATTTTACCAAACGTTATTTTGCCAATTGTCACGAATAATAAATGAGTAATTTGTCAAATAATGATTTATAATATGATGTTTTTTCAATTAAATGATTTGTCTAATGAACTCTTTGTAAAACAATATTTTATAAAACGACTAATTTGTTAATTGTTAGTTTGCCAAACGTTTTTATAAAATGAATATTTATGAAACGTTTTTTATGAAATGATCGGATACCGGTACAGACAGTCGACTGGGTGTGGCTTTTTCCGTGGGGATTTATTTGTAATCGACTGTACTTGAGCTTTTATTGCTGACCGTACTTTTTCGTAGTCGCTAACTACCTACTCGTTGAGAGGCGCCAGATTATTATATTAGGGCGCCTCAGTATTGCCATAAAATTGTAAGTTGTAGTTTCGAGAAACAGACCCCAAGTATTTACCGCAAGATTACAAACATTGAATATGTTACCGTCAGTTTATAATCTTACTCGCGATATCTTACTTAACACTGATGGTGTGCACAATCTAACAGCGACAAATATATTAAACATGCTTGTTGCCACCCATAAATAAAATAAAATAGCCTTTATTGCTGATGTTACGTTACAATTTCCAAAACTTAAATATTATACTACTTAAAAAAATATCCTTAAATGGGCTATGTGTGGGTGTATGAATAAAGAGCAGTCTTAAAAGCGAGCCTGTGTGTATCATTGACTCCGCCGTCAATGATACGCGCAATCCTCATTTTACATGGCGCAGTCGGTAGGATACAATACAAACCCACACTCCCACAGGTCCACGCTCACACCAATAAGAATGATGTGTAGACATGTCCTTACCTCAGCCATCTTGTTCAGCAGGAATGTTTTCGGCACTTCCTCGTGCGCTCTCTGACCCCACTCAAAGACGTTCCAGGCCAAGTCTCCATCACCAACCTGCATATACAAATGTATATATTTTAATTAGCTGAATAGAAAGAAAGAAAGAAAGAAAGATACATTTATTCACAAACACACAGGACACACATATTAAACAATAAAATAATCAAGGAACAGATAAAACATGAAACAAGTGTGTCTCTGCGGCAGTGAACCGGACACTGGCTCAGCATTATGCTGAGGTGTCAGACACCTGCAGCGCTGATTTTCAGCCAGCACCGTCGGTGACTCACGGAAACGTCATACAAATGTAATAAATAAACTACCTACATTATTGGGAGTATTGGGACAGGCGAAAGAGAAATAAACATAAATACTTAGAGTGAGATAATACATGTACCTACACACTACCTGGATGCAGCTTCAATAAAATATCGATATTTACCGTACACATTAAAAAACAAAAACTAGATAAAAAATTAGCAATTGGCATATTTATTGCTGTCACAGTGCTGGGGATTAGGATCTTGATTTCTGGAGCGTCAACAAATAGCCTTTAAGCTTACGCTTAAAGGTGTATCTGCTAAGCGCCCCTTGGATAGGAGGAGGGATATCATTCCAGCACTTAGACGCCGCGTACTTGAAACTACCTCTGAACGCAGCGGTTCGGTGCATAGGTATAATGGCCATTGCCTTAAACCTCCGCGCACTTTTGGACCATACCAGTTTATGAAAAAGGTAGCTGGGGGTTTCGTGTTTTACTACCCCGAACAGCAGAGTGGCAAGGTGCAGGCGCCGGCGTGCAGGCATGTTAAGCAAGTTAGCGGCGTTCAAGTATGGAGTGATGTGGGATCGGGGAGGGACTCTGAAACAAAAACGAGCACATGCGTTCTGCACTCGTTGTATGAGCCTCTTGGAACGACCAGTAATGCACCCATCATACACGACATCACAATAGTTTAACCTAGATAATATAAGTTATTCACATAGGTCAACACGCAAATCGACACTAAGGTAATCTCGTATATTATATAGAACTTTAAGGCGATAGAAGCAGTTACTCACAACATTTAGTATGTGGTTCTCAAAGCGCAAATTTCCGTCCATAAGAAGGCCGAGGTTGGTTGCTTCTACCACCCGTTCCATTTCAACACATACATACACAGACAGAATACATGTACAGTCAACAGCTTCAATATCAAACCAAAGCGGGCCAAAGATACGGGCCTTTAATTTGAGTCTTGCCAGAGGGAGAGAGTGATTCTTAGCTATGTTTATCGTGTTTGTTTTGTCAATGTTAGATTTATTGTGTTTTGTAATTTTTGCCCGACTAGAGCAGAGCCGAAAAGAAGGGATATGATTTTAGCAGTGTGTTTGTATTTACGTTTGTTATATAGATAGTGGTGTCGGGTTATAATAGCACCACCCCCTTTCTTCCTGTGGGTATAGTAAGAGTCTACTAAGGGAACAGGGTTGAAGTGTGTTGTGGGCGATGGGCTAGCAACCTGTCACTGCGATATCAAACTCAACTCAAACTCAAAATGATCTTTATTCAAGTAGGCCTAGTAACAAGCACTTTCAAATTGCAGTTATTTTTTTAAAGTAATTTATGAAACATAAAAAATACAAATTAATTTTAAATGAAGTAAAAATTGTATAGGAAATACTAGTGAATGTTTCTAGAAAAACAATCTAATGTCAAAAAAAAACAAAATATAACGAGAATTAAATAATTAGCCTATTGATTAAAAATTCAGTCACAATTAGTTCCATGGAGTTTTATCATTCATGTAGTCTTGTGTGCTATAATAAGCTTTCGAAATAAGTTTACGCTTCACATAGTTCTTGAATTTATTAATAGATAACTCAGTTACGTTTCCTGGAAGTTTGTTATAAAACCTTACAAAATTACCCATGAATGATTTTTTTATTTTTTGGAGCCGTGTGGTGGGCACCGCGAGCTTATGCTTATTTCTAGTATTAATATTATGTATGTCACAGTTTTTCCTAAAATTGACAATGTTTTTATGTACATACACAATATTTTCATAGATATACTGACAATGTAATGTCATTATATTAATATTTTTAAACTTATCTCTAAGTGAGTCACTATGTTTCAATCTATATATCGCCCGAATAGCCCGTTTCTGCATAACAAAATTCGAATGAATGCCCCATAATAAAATGCCATATGACATAATGCTATGGAAGTAGCTAAAATATACTAATCGAGCTGTTTTCACGTCTGTTAGTTGAAGGATCTTGCTCACTGCAAATGCTGCAGAACTCAGTCTATTCGAGAGATTAGCAATATGGGGACCCCATTGCAGCTTAGAATCTAACGTTAAACCAAGAAAAACCGTACTATCAACTAGTTCCAATTCCTCATCTTTCATAAAGCCACTCCCTTGCTCGTGCGTAACGTGATTCGTGACAAATTTAATACATTTAGTCTTTTTCTCATTTAACAATAAATTATTAACATTAAACCAATTTACTACTTTAGAAATAGCACTGTTTACATCATTGCAAGCTTGTTGCTGTCTTATGAGTTTGAAAATAAGTGAGGTGTCATCTGCAAACAATACTATATCATGGTGGGTCTTTACTAGGTATGGCAAGTCATTATGTAGATAAGGAACAGGAAAGGCCCCAGTATTGATCCCTGCGGTACACCCATCGAGACCAATGACCCCGGTGATCGCTGTCCATTCACTTCGACCCTTTGTATTCTACCATGTAAGTAAGACATGTCACATGTTGTCGATCTTTTATACCCACATTTATCCTAAAAGAGGTACTGGAACACAAAAAGTTTCATGTGCTCTGCCTACACCTTTTAGGGATAAAGGCGTGAATGTATGTATGTATATAGATAGTTTCAGTCCCGGGGAAGGACACAGAATAGTTTTTATCTCAGAAATTTTCCCCTAAAGCGGTGAAATGGGGGTTAAGTTTGTATGGAGCTACGATATAAACGAATTCCACGCGGACGGAGTCGCGGGAGGAAGCTAGTTAATTATAACTTAAGCCGTAAATGTGTACCTTAGTGAAGGTCAAGTATGATTGTCTAATGAATGTGTCTCTGAAAGTCTTCCTCCCAGCAAAGTCATTTTCCTCTAAAAGTTCGGCCTCTGTCATGAAATTCCACAGGTCATCTGAAATTTTACAAATTGTTGTGTAGCTAAATTACAGTCCAGTGTAAAAATATGGGTGCATAAACTTACTCATATATCATTACTCTTACGTCAGTGGATTAAGGTTTCAATACATGTTTATACTGGTTAGCCTAGTGGGTAGTGACACTGCTTACAAAGCAGAAGGTCCTGGGTACGAATCCCGGTAAGGGCAAATATTTGTATGATGAGCATGAATATTTGTTTCTGAATCTTGGATGTTTGGAAAATACATAGGATTTAAGTAATTTTATCTATTAAATATATCGTCGTCTAGAACCCATAAGTCCCATAACACAAGCCTAAAGGCCGAAACGCACTGACAGCGGTGGCGGAGCGGCGCGGTGCGGCGCGGAGGCGGTACCGGTTGTAATGTTCGAGCTAATATAAAAAGGTCCGCACAGAAAACCGCCCGGGAAAAAAGCGTGGCGGAGGCGGCGCGGAGGCGGTAGCCGCGCGAAGGCGGTGAAACGCGTGCACAGATAGGTGGCGCGGGGCGGTTTTGCGGCGGGAAGTTGTATTACGCAGTTGTCAATGGACCGGCGCGCACCGGCGGTGGCGGCGCGGCGCGGCGCGTAGGCGTGCTGAGAGCGGTGCAACAAGTTGTATTGTTTTACAACTTCAGTTCGGATTTTATTAACTTCAACAATGAGTACATACAACGGTAAAATTTATTTCCCTGGTGAAACTTAGTACCCTGCTTAACAATCCTTGGTTTTACGATGTCGTGTAATTCTTCAAAACTGTTTATACTCTTATGAAAATAAGAGTAAATACGATCTTCATAAGAAGTCAGCTCTTGGCATAAAATGGAAATCTCCAAATATTCCTCTTTTTTTATTTATTTCATGGACCCGGATGTCCGTTTAGATTTCTTCTTTTTGTTTTGCCATAAGGCAAGTAAGAGCAAAATCTCGTCATCGCTATCTGTATCAGAGGATAACATTTTTGATCTTTCAGAATCTGTCAACTGTCGATTACCGCTTGATATGTCACACACGCCGCCTCCGCGCCGCTATCCCGCGCGAGATTTTGGTGCGACGTCCTCCGCCCCGCATTCGCTTTACCGCAAAACCGCCTCCGCACCGCACCGCGCCGCGCCGCACCGCGCCGCGCCGCTCTCTGTGCGTTTGCTGCTGTACATGAGCTTACTATGGGGCTAGGTCGATTTGTGTTAGTTTGTCCCCTAATATTTATTTATTTATGAGAGGATTAAATCGATACATAGTTTTGCACTTTACTGTACACAAAAATTACTGCAATTTGTCACAACAACTGTCAAGAGATGCAACTATATTTGGTATGAGACAACAATACATACCATTCATCCTAACTATAGCTGTATCTCTATAGGCCTAATAACATAATTGAAACCACAAAGGCATAGAGGGCAACTCGTAGCTCACGACTTAGAATAATATGAATGGCAACAATGCATGGACTTATTGTATTGCAAGAATGGCAATTTATCCAAAAAAGTTCATTGTCTGTCTGTGTCATGGTAAGTCCACAAATATAGTCACCATTGCCTATGCACACTCACAATTCCATGTGTATCACACACAGTTTGCCAAAGTTTGTTCTTAACAATACAGTTTGATGACCCAGTCGGTAATAATCACTGAATAAATACTTATTTTAAACCTCACCTTCCTTAACACTTCCTCCGGACATGAAGATGTGTGTCAGTGCTGCCATCAACATGGTCCTCAGCTGTGAGTCGCACACACTTGATGGCAATGACTCGCAATCTTCTGTCAATACTACCATGTACTGCAGCCCACTTTTAGCCTTTACCGATACAAGCTTGTAACCATAGACCTTAAACAGAAGTTTTTAATTTCAGAACTCAATGATGTGATCCATATATTGCATTAAAAAGAGACAGTGGTATACTGGACACGGATATTATTTGGCACTAGCGACCCGCCCCGGCTTCGCACGGGTATATTATACGGGTATATTCGCACGGGTAAATGTCACGTTAATTATTATATGTAAAATAAAATGTTAATGCACATTGCCTATCCTTGTAAGTTGGGCAATACTCATATGTAATTCCATCTAGTGAATAGTTTGTCTTTAAGTTATTAATCTTTCTGTGCACACACTGTTTAGAATTGTAGTCCAGATCTAGACACTGAAGCTTTTAATGTACTGAATGAATGACTGTAATTTGTTGTGTGAGCCTAATAAATAAATAAATAAATCACTATCCATTTAAAAAACCGCATCAAAATCCGTTGCATAGTTTTAAAGATCTAAGCATACATGTATGAATGTATGTAAATACTTTATTGTACACAAGACACGGGTAAAAATACAGACAAAAAAAGTTAAATCGGTACAAAGGCGAACTTATCCCTGTAAGGGATCTCTTCCAGTTAACCTTTGAGCAATTGAGTTGAGATCAGGAACAAATACATAATGACAGACAGCAGGAAGCGACTGTTTTATACTATGTAGTGATAGTGATAGTGATATAATACAGTTTCTAATGAAAAAATTGCTCAAGACTTGCCTATAGAGGCAGGGAAAATGAATTTCTATATTAAAGTAACTTGTATTATAATACAGATTTAGAATATATTCTCATGTAACTTATACAACTTAGTTGTTTTACTAAGAACAGACCTTTTTCAGTAGTTTTTCAGCAGAACTAATTACACTGGAGACATACTGTGACGGCGTCTGGCACGCAGTAGCCAAGTGCTTGGCAATATCAGGTTTTTTAATAGGAATTTTGCTTCCTTCCCGACTTAGGATAAATCGAGCGCACTCGTTAACGGCTTCTTGCATGTTGTGGTTGTGGTCCGGTTCGTCGTCAGTACTCCCTTCGAGTGAAGCTGCTGACTGCGATGCATTTGTCGGCGGCAAAGACTTCTGATGTTTTCTTTTACCCATTTTGAGAATACAATATTTACAATTTTAATGAAATGAATCAATATCGTGCATTTTGCGCTCAAAGCCAAAGAGTATAATAAGTATATTTATGTAAAGAGTGGCAACACCAAGAAATTACTGGTCCCACAGCCGCCTAGCAGCGAGTGGATTGAACTACTCTGACGCACGCATGCGTGTAGCGTGCACGCTTCACATACACACTAACGCACACATACATATTCACGCATCACGCACACACGTATACAAAAGTTGTATTCTCTGTTTTGACTTTGAAGCCTACAATGCGACTATCAAAGTTAGGAAGAAAACGTTTCTAAAACATGATATAAATCACATTTTAGTTACCTAAGTACGCTTCCCTTCATACTTTGCCAGTCACATTGTAGGTTTCAAAATAATCACCCAACTATGAAATGGATCTGAAAAGTCAAACATGCAACATTCATATAAGTATTTATTCAACTTAACAAATAACAAATTATGTAACAATAACTTTATAAAGCACAACCTTTTTAACAAAAAAACACGAGACAAGGACGAGATTTAGCTTCAAAACTTTAGATTAAATCTCCTGGACCAGATTTAACAAATCCACGTACAGCCGATCTACACTGCATATTACTCAACCTCAAATTATTTACTGCACACATAATACCTGGATATTATTTTTATAAACAGATACTGTGTCTAAAACTATTCCTGATTTTATTTAAATATGATTTAAATGTGTTTTCATTCAATGTTTTTATAGACAATACATTGACATTTATTTACTGACTGACACGTAGGTATGTATACTTCATCTAAAACCACAAAGGCCGAACAACAAACACAATTCCATATTAATGAGATATTTGTTCATGTTTAGTTAAATAAAATGGATACTTAATAAATTCTATCTCAAAACATAAAAAAATATTTTATTTCATTTCAAAATCTTAAAATTTATTGTCGTGGGTCTATTGTACTGACATCTATTTCCATTTTCTGTCAACAACATTAAATACAGCGATCCGCTTCGCCAGAGATGTCACTACTTTCCATACAATAAATCGGCGTGTCGCCTCTTTTCTAAGTTTCCAGCCCCTGCTCAAAGCTCAAATCAAAATGACATGTCAATGTCACTACGTCACAGCACAGACAAACAAACAGAAAAATAACCATAGATGCTTTGCAAATATAAATTTACTGTAGCGGGTAGTAGTAGTAGGTAGCTAAAATTGCGTGAAATACTGATATTACCAACACGAGGAAGTTAATATGCTCCATGATTGTCTATTGCTAAACGTAGTGGTTATATTCTCTTTGCTCTATTGTTTTGTTTTCCATCTTGTCAGTGTCACAAGCGGGTCTCGCTTGATTTAATTTGCAAGTTTTGAATTTATTTTCTTTTGTATTATTTCTCAAGTGAACGTAGATAGTTTAGAAACATGCCAAATAATTTGTGAATAGTGTAAAGCACTTAGCAAGTTCCTGCTGAACAATAATGAGTTCCGCAGAGATGCTGTATCACATAAAAATTAATCGATATAATTTTCGCAAGAAAACCTTCATATAAAACCGGCGACGACCGCAACTTTATAGTTCAATTAAAAATTAGTCAATAGAACATATAAACGATCGAGTGCAATTTTAGAGTCTTCGTAACATATTCCTGCTAATCATGTCATTTCGCAGATTAGGGAAATTGTTTAAAACGAGAAAGGCTGATGATAAACAGGACAGTAAGGAGAGCCAAGAAATGTAAGTAAAGTAAAGTAAATAATAAATAAACATTCAACAAGTGTTGTAAATAAAAAATCGTTACTGCGTCGGCGCGTATGTGTCCTTGAAACTATAATTATCTTTTAATAATAGCTCATCTCATAGCTCAGGTTCATAGTTTTGTTTTTTATTTTCCGATCGGCCATCAATGCAACTTATCGCTGATATAATGCGGGGCCTTGGGGCAGCAGGGGGCAACAAATAGAACTTTGAAAAGGTCAAGCTTCCAATTAAATTTGGTAGGTTTCGGTTTCTTTATTGAAAACCTCAAAATTGTATTCCAATATTTTTTTGATAATAATAATAATAAACATTATTTCAGGTAGTGTACCTACCCAATACAATACAATACAATTGATGCCAATGAGATGTTACGATGTTATTTAATAATGTTAATTTTATATACCAAAACTTTGTGATACCATTATATTATAATCATTAAGCAAGCATTTGTATAAAACTACAAGTAAAATATTTACAAGTGTACCTACACACAGCTACTCTGCATCTCTCTGTGTGTTGTTGATGTTAATGATGTTGTTGTCCTAGGGCACCTCGGAGGTGCATAAGGCCTTCACAAGCTTGCGCTACGCGTTCCTGCCCTGAGCGACGTCCCTGGCCTTCAACTATTTGCTGCCATGTGTGCACAGGACGTCTTCGAATTCGCCTTCCATCCGGCAGCTTCCACTCAAAAGCGATGCTTACATTATTTAGGCTCTCTCTCACTGTATGCATGCATCAATAATTTACTTTAAAAACAAAGTTTTAACCGACTTCAATTTCGTACTCCGCCAAGCCACGAGAACATTTCCAGTAATTCCTCATTTATTTTCCCATTTACCACATGAACTGATTTCCGAGAGCAAATGCGTTGATTATTAGAGAAAAAAACCCAATCGCTGTATGTGGCCCTATAATATTTGAGGACTTCCGTTGATTCCACAAGGAATCATCTTTGGCACTTCACTAGTTGCTATTTCAACAGAATCTTATCAGAATCTGTGACATACTTTCGTACTTTTAAGTACACAATTGAGCAATTCCATAAGTCATATGTGGTCTTCATCATCAATTCCACTCCACCAAATTTATGATGTCCGGGTGTAAATACATGAGTTATAATATAAATAAATATACAAATAAATATTAGGGGACAATCTTACACAAATCGACCTAGTCCCATAGTAAGCTCTATAAGGCTTGTGTTATGGGCACTAGACGACGATATACATATTTAATAGATAGAAATACTTAAATACATAGAAAACATCCATGACTCAGAAACAAATATTCATGCTGATTACAGTGATTACACAAATATTTGCCCTTACCGGGATTCGAACCCAGGACCTTCAGCTTCGTAGGCAGCGTCACTACCCACTAGGCTAACCGGTCGTCTAAATAATAGAAAATACCAAAATCACTACATGTGCCTAATATAATTGAGGAGTTCCCTCAATTCCTCATGGATCCCATCATCCAACTGAATTTTGAAAAAAAATGGGACCCACTTGGAAGCATATACTTACACAAAAAAAAAAAAAAATAATAAATACTCTTTATTGCACCAATACAAGAGAGAAACATCTTACAAAAAAAAAGACCGTGTTGCACTCTGGGAGTGCCGGCAGAAGTGAAAACTCAATAACATTGTACTTAACAGTTATTCGATCAGGTCACGTGACATCTTACGGTGTCACCCTAAAAATGAATTTGACGCAAATTTATAAACAATTATCAATTACTTAGGCGGACTGGCCCGTCGGCGCGCCGACGGGCGGCGGCAAACACAATACCAATTTGTTTTTGCCATTGCCAAATATTTTTCAAAGCTTTATCTCTTTAGGAATAACGTCTAAATTCGAACTATTCGAATTTGCAAGAACAGCACAACAGCAGACGGCGGTGGCGACCAAGATATCAATTTGTTTTTGCCGTTGGTAAATATTCTTCTAAGCTTTATCTCTTTAGGAATAACGCCCAAATTCGAACTATTCGAATTTGCAAGAACAGCAGACGGCGGTGGCGACCAAGATATCATTTTGTTTTTGCCGTTGGTAAATATTTTTCTAAGCTTTATCTCTTTAGGAATAACGCCCAAATTCGAACTATTCGAATTTTCTCAATAGCAAAACGGTGAAGGATGCGTTGGTATTATTACAAATTTATTTGCAGAATATGCTATTGCAAAAAGTGTTTAACGGATTTATACTCTTACGAATAGCGTTCAGTTTTGAATGAAGCCGAATCGGCTAGCAGCAAAAAGTCATCTGACGTCACAAAACTCTGTCGCGTATTTAACAATTTTTCCCCATCCCAAAAAGTGCTCAGCGCCGCTAAAGAAGTTTTCGTTTCAAAAATTTGCTTAATAAATAATGGTAACAACAGGCGGTCTTATCGCTTTAGAAAAAAAAAACACCCGAGTTGAGAACCTCTTTTTTTTTGAAGTCGGTTAAAAAGAGAAACGAGATATGGATTATTGGGCCGTACATTATTTATATGGACACGTATTGTCCTGTGAAATGATACAGGTGTGGGTTGTGTGGGGCTGCTAGTTCACTACAAAAATAGTCTAAGTAAACTACATATTTCCAGCACATTGCCGACCGAAGGGTTCAACAGGAGCATACAGATGTTGCTGGCCTACTCGGGGCAGCATGCGGCGGAGGCCGGCTTGGAAACCAGGCAAGGTGCGAGATGTGCTTAGAATTTTTATGATAAATGGATTTTTTATATTAAACTAGGTCAGGATCGAATTGGTGGAAGTTTGTTTTTATACACTTCCAGTAAAACATAACAACTTGCTATTTTTAAATAGATAAGTACTAAATAAACCAAAAATAATAACGGTAATAACCATGATATATTATTATGAACAGCAAAAAGGCTTGTGTTAGTGCTAAAATATTGAAAGCCTCGAAAAATAAACACTATACTTTTTTTATAATAACTTTTTTTATTATCTGCAGTTTTAGTGGGTGAGTCTCGCAACACACATCTGCACAGCGTGGCGGTGCTGCGCTGCCTTGGGCGCAGCCGCGCGCTCGCCGGCGCAGACCCCTTCGAGGACCTCGAGATAGACAAGATGGCCGATGTGTTCATCGACCTGTTGAACAGTGAGTCAGTGGTGAACAGTGAGCCGCGCATACAGTTCCGCAGCGAGGCCGCGCGCTCGCAAGTATATCTAGATATTCACGTAAACAAAAACTTCAATGTAAACAATAAACTATCAAAAATTTCAAAAAATAACCACGTGCTATTTTGGAATCGCAATACGCTACCGAACATGGCCTTGATCGCTTCACATCACATTTTTGTTACAACCTGTATATGGAATAGAAGTTGACTCAAAATTCAACACTTTAATATGTTTTCATCTAATTAAGGCTGTTGCAATTGTGTTTTTCAGAGATCCAAGCCCTGGGCACTGAAGAGCTGGTTTCCAAAGCTGACACGTTCGATGAGCAGGTGGCACTGGTCTGTCTCGCCAAGTTAGACGCAGTTGTGGCCACGAACAGGGGACATCTAGCTCTTAGCAAGGTAAGAGAATCACTGATCTAGTCTCATAGTAAGCTCATTAAGGCTTGTGCTTTGGGGGCTACCCGACAATATACCTTCCCTCCATGCGTCGTTATTCTCAATGCTGAGGGTCATGACCTCTTGTCATAGTTTTCTCACTTATGTTGTATAGCCAAATCTGTCTGTTTTCGGCGACATGCACGGCTTCGTGGAGCTTAGTATCGAGGGTCGTGCGGATTTAGTCGGTTCAACGAATTGGGCTGCGTCCTTTCGTTCCCTTCACCTTGTCAGTCACAAATACATAGATACTTCGTGCGATGGCCAAGTCATTAGTTTTGTCACTATAAAATAAAATGTTGTTAGTTAACTAATCAGGTATAACTATGACAAAGTTGTTCGACAGAAGCCACCATAGATTTACTGACACGGATACTTGTTAACACTTTCGCTGCCAATAATTAGCTAGCAGCTGCTACGAAATTATCGGCAGAGGGGGCGCTCCGCGAAATCGGGGTTCTTTGATTGAATATTTACCTATGACAAACTAAAGCGAATGCCAGGAAAAAGAACATACCAAAACTACATCATATTTGCAATTGAATCGTCTGAACAAAACCATACAAAACCAAAATTGCCTCGATAGAAAAGAACCGCCAAAACATGTCTTATTTTTACTCAATTTCAATAGTGTGAGGTTCCCGTGCATATAAATTAAGTAAAAGTTGAGTGTATAATAGCTTTTCATATTACCTAATGAAAGTACTAGCGGGGTATTTTTATGTAGTCCCTTTTCAGACTTATTGAGGTGAAACGTATTTGGCGTATAGGCCTTTTTTATTTAGCGCGATACCCTTTCTCCCGTCGCGTGTTTCGTGCGGTTCTGTATATCTTCTGTTGCCGTTGACGGGCGGAGTCAGTCGCAATCGCTCCGCTGAGACGAGAGGACTACGTTCTGTGCTCTCACGACAGCACGATGAACATAATTATTTCAATAATATTGTGACCCAGTATATTCGTCCAGTGAATGAACGTATCATTACATTCCAGTAGATATTTTGCTACATTTGAAATAATATATTTAAAAGTCGACCTTAACATGTAGATCTTAAAGTTCAAAATACAACTATAAGATTACGCAGCCATCGGCCGGTGACCGGCTTCTTAGAATAATTTGTGCAGTACATGCAAAACTAGACGAACATTTTTCTGTCGATCGTGTATTTACTTTATGAAAGATTATCACTATCACTATCACTACATAGTATAAAACAAAGTCGCTTCCCGCTGTCTGTCCCTATGTATGTTTAGATCTTTAAAACTACGCAACGGATTTTGATGCGTTTTTTTTTAATAGATAGAGTGATTCAAGAAGAAGGTTTATATGTATAATATAGTATCCGTGCGAAGCCGGAGCGGGTCGCTAGTTGAGAATAAATCCGGTTATGTTCAAAATCGATGTCTGAGAGGTCTAAATACGAATTCATAGTCAGAAATATTACAAAAAGAGGTCGCATTATTTAAAATTTTTGAAACATTCGTTGTAAATTAATATGCGCGTTTTTTTAAAGAACAACATACATTGGCAGGCTTCTCGAGGGTGAAGATTCTAGAAATTATGTCCATTTTGAATTCCAAGATGGCGGACATTGCTTTTAGAATTTAAACTTTCGTGAGACGTGTTGAAACAGTACTAATAATTACACGGTTCAACTCACGTATTAAATGTCACTACGGGTGACATGTTTCGAACTCTTCGGGAATTCTTCTTAAGGATGAGTGTTTTCGCGGCGGTGTCGCTTGAATCTTGTCGTGATTCAAGCGACACCGCCGCGAAAACACTCAATCCTGAATAAGAACTCCCGAACAGTTCGAAACATGTCGCCCGTAGTGACGTTTAATACGTGGGTGAACCGTGTAATTATTGACATTGTTTTTCTTTAAAGTCATCACGGGTGACGCTTTTAGATTCCAACAATAGGGACGTAGGCACTAAATAAAATAATGTGATATTTTCTCGAAGAAGGATAAAAAATTTAGTCAAATGGAGAAAAAATCAACGCAAAAGGTTAAATAATCACAAAGTTATAAGTGTCCAAAGTTTTAAGAAGGGATGTGTTCTGTCCCTTTTTCGCAAAACGCAACTTCATATGAAACGATGACGCTGGAAGAATGTGACGTCACAGAAGACGGCAACGTGCCGCGCGCATCGTGGTCGGCGACGCCGTCGACGCGGCCTGCCGGCAGCATCCTGTAATGTGACGTCACACACCGTTTGCGTTTTCTCTCTCTAACAAGCAATATTAAAACGGTTGTAGCTTCGTAATTCTTTGAGATATCTGAATGGGATTTTCGTCACTAGGAATATTTTTTTGCCTTCTTTCTTTTGGAGCTGTAATAATTTTCGAGTCTGCACCCGAATTATTGCCTGCAAAGTTGGACATTTTTATATTAAACGAAGTGAACACAATTTTGCAGTTTTTCTTTAATACGAGTATGTTCAAAATTGATAACTAAAGGGCCAAAGCGTCTCCATCAAGTACGAATCCGAGATCAGACCCCGTATCATGGCCGGCCTTATCACTCGATAAGTGACAAGATAGGGGCATCGTCTCGTTCTATCAAACGGTCTCAGCCAGTGACGGACGCTCTATCCTGTCACTTATCGCGTGATAAGGCCGACCATGACACGGGGTCAGAATTGAAAAATTTGGCCGCCACACAGTGGCCTGAAAATCTAGCTTTCATAAACATGATTGAAGTTTTCATAATAAATTACAGTTTTTTTTAATGCTACTAATAAATTCACGTATTAAATGACGCGATAGGCGACACGTTTCGAACTCTGCGGGAGTTCTTCTTCAGGATTAGTGTTTTCGATGATTGTTTTGAAGAAGAACTCCCGAAGAGTTCGAAACATGTCGCCTGCCGTGACATTTAATACGTTAATTTCTTAACCGTGGATTTATTAGTAGTATTTTAGATATGTCTCACAAAAGTTTAAATTCGATTATAGCTGTTTTTTTTGCTTTAGCCTTTTACGAGACATTATTATGCTAAATTGAAAAAATGAAATGAAAAATGAAAATAGTTTACCTATTTCATAAATTGCGAGTTTAAATGACAATAGGTTTGGGCCTTCCTATAGTAGGTAAAAAATACCTGTGTCAGGAAGACCCGCTCCTCCATAAAAAAACAGTTGTTGTTTATTTAATGTAAGTACTTATTTATATTATAGCTTAGATTAAAAACAGAAACAGAGACGAATTAGTGTAGTAAGTGTGTGTGTGTGTGTGTGTGTGTGTGTGTGTGTGTGTGTGTGTGTGTGTGTGTGTGTGTGTGTGTGTGTGTGTGTGTGTGTGTGTGTGTGTGTATGTGTATGTGTGTGTGTGTGTGCGTGTGTTTGTGTTTGTGCAAGCGTGCGTGTTTTGGTGTAAGAAAGTGAGCATGTGTGAGTGTTGTGCAATAAAGTAGGTATAATATATTATATAATTTCCCCATTCTGTTTTGTTTTACTTACTATATAATTAAAATTATATTAATACAAGATTAAGTAACAGTTCAGTATCTTCATAGCTAAGCATCTTCAGCCATTCCGTTAGAGATCTCTTACCATTATATTTGTTTTGTTGGTATATATTCATTTTAACATTTATTTTATTATAAAGGTATGCTGAGCGGGTTTTATACTGTCTTTTAGCAAACAAAGATTTATATGCTGTAAGTGGGGCAACAGTGTTTTTACGTCTTCTTGTTAAAAGCGTAGGATTAAATTTTAGGGTTTTATGTAATTTTAATACTGTACGAAGGATATACAATTTTCGCATTGATTGAATTACAAACCCTTACGTGATTTAGTAAAAAAACGGAAGGTCATACGAGGGCTGCCTTTTAAGTTCTGTCGTTTGCAACCCTCCCGTGATTGCATAAAAAAGAACTAGTGTCACGTTAAAGTATTTGAATTTAGAATTCGAAAACAAAAGAATGACTCGAAATCGGCCCAACCGTTTTAGTACAGCGTTCGTTCAAAGTTGACAAGTCAGTTGTGAAAATGGAAATTTCGAAGGAAAATTTACGTGCGATAATTTTTTACAACTTCAAAAGGGGCTTAACGCGACTTCAGTGCTTCGAAGAGTTGACTACGGTTTTCAATGATAAAGCACCATGCCTTCGGACTGTGGAACGCTGGTATTTAGAATTTCAACGTGGTTGCTCTAGTCTTGGTGATAGACATCGTGAAGGTCGACCAAAAACAGCCGTAACCCAGGAGAACATTGATGCTGTACGGCAACTGATCATCGAAGATCGCCATGCGACATACCGTGAGATAGAAGCTTCCTTAAGTATTTCAGGGACCAGTGTTCACAGTATTTTGCATGATCACTTAGGCGTAAAAAAGTTGATCTCACGCTGGATACCACATTTACTCAGTGAAGACCAAAAAACGGCTCGCGTTCGATGGTGTCGCAAAACCCTGCGGCAATTCAACCGAGGAAACTCGAAACATGTTTACGACATTATCAGTGGTGACGAATCTTGGATATATGCCTACGATCCCGATTCTAAACAGCAGTCGACTGTTTGGGTGTTCCAAGATGAGCCAAAACCGACCAAAGTAATACGCTCACGGAGCACTTCGAAAAAAGTGGTCGCCACGTTTGTGGCGAAAAGTGGCCACGTTGCCACCATCGTGCTCGAGGATCGTAAAACGGTTAATGCTGACTGGTATACCACTGTCTGTTTACCAGAAGTCATCGGCGAGTTTCGAAAAAATAACCCAAGACGTCGTATAAGACTGTACCACGATAATGCGAGCTCGCACACCGCCCGGCAAACTATTGCGTTTTTAAAAGAGCAAAACGTCGAAATTCTGGAACACCCGCCGTACAGTCCAGACTTAAGCCCTAACGATTTTTTTACTTTTCCAAAAATCAAGCAACGACTTCGTGGTCAACGGTACCAGACGCCTGAAGAAGCGGTTGAGTCATACAAAACGGCCATTTTGGAGACCCCGACTTCGGACTGGAATAAGTGTTTCGAAAACTGGTTCGATCGAATGAAAAAGTGTATTACATATCACGGTGATTACTTTGAAAAACAATAAATACCATTTAACACTTAAATTGTCTTTAGATTTTCCAAACGACACAACTTAAAAGGCAGCCCTCGTATTTCAGTTATAGCTCTCGAAACTGACTAGCGAAAATTATATCTATATATCTTCAAATATAGGTACTTACAGATTTTGTCTTTCTTTCCACTTATTATAATTATCTATAGGTATTCATCATGTTTCATCTGACTGACGGGGCATATACTATGCGAGAAGGAGCGGGGCAGCAATAGACGCATCAGCGCGGCAGGTACGGGGCGTGCGGGTGATTTCTGATTTTTCCCTGGCTGTACGCCCCCTCTTAATACGATACATCTCACAACTGCGGTAGGAGAACTGCGTTGCGCGTTTTTCATTTTATTACATGATCTGCGGCGCCCCCGCCAAGTCGAGCAAAACAGCGGCACGGCCGTACCATCCTTTTCTCGAAGCAGTTCAGGCCATTTTCGACCCCCCTATAACTTCGTTGTGGATAAAACTAGAAGCCTGAATTTTCAGTAACCAAGCACGCATTGTATAAACACGATATATTTCAAATTTCATTCAGTTTGAACCAGTAGTTTAAGAATTATTACTAGTCAAAGTTTCTTAATTTTGTCACTCACTGACTGACTCACCGATCATCAAAAGTCTAAGGACTTCTAGCAGACATAGAAGCTTCAAATTTAGAGTACAAT
Source organism: Epinotia ramella (assembly GCA_947578815.1). Classification (NCBI taxonomy): domain Eukaryota; kingdom Metazoa; phylum Arthropoda; class Insecta; order Lepidoptera; family Tortricidae; genus Epinotia; species Epinotia ramella. The sequence continues at coordinate 22,751,590 of OX388217.1, forward strand.
TAGTGTTTAGTGTATAAATCAAGGGAAAACTAAATAAAAATGCAATTTCAGTCCAGTTTTCTAGATACACCAACTGCACAAATAATCCTAATAAATATATAGGATTACAAAGTTACTTTTGCAGTGAATGGGACAAAAAATGAAAAAGCAAGAATGGGACTGCATTCATATTTTGCATGTATTGATAACACAATGACCTACGAAAAGAAGTGAGATCTCATAAAAAAACATTCTTTCTTATTCTTTATGTGCTAGCTAAATAAAATTTTGTGATTTGGCTATCATACAATAGTTACTACATAGTTTTAGGTATGCAAGAATCCATAAATGCAGTGAAGTTGTGTGATTGCCAAGTTGCAGTGACTGCCTGATAATAATAATAATAATAATAATAATAGCCTTTATTTAACAATCTTACAAAACATAAAGTAAAATATAAACATTTAGTGAGCGGGTGTACAGTAACTTATTATCTAACTTATTAAACTAAATTTATTCATTATTTGACACCGGTTGTGAGATTGTCTTGCATTTTCGCAAAGGCCTCCCCTAAAGCTTGCCACGCTATCCTATTGTAGGTAGCCCTGGTCCATGCAGGACCAGCCACCTTCCGAATATCGTCTTCCCATCTGAGACGCTGTCTTCCTTTCCTTCGTTTATTTTGTCTCGGACACCATTCGGTTACATCCTTGGTCCATTTTTGTTTTTGACTCCTCATCATGTGACCTGCCCATCTCCACTTTAGTTTTCTTATGCAGTATGTTACATCCTTCATTTTAGTTTGTCTTCGCAGTGATTCAAGTCTTATTTTGTCTTTTAGCTTGACGTTAAGGATGCTCCGCTCCATACTGTGTTGACAAGTCTCAAGTTTGCGCGTATTTTCTTTCGTTAAGTTCCAAGTTTGGCACCCATATGTCATAACTGGTAAAATACAAGAATCAAATATTTTTGTCTTGGCTTTGAGTGGTATCTGAGGGTTTTTGACAACTTCTTTAAGAGACCAATATCTTTTCCATGCTAGTTGTACTCTGTTGTTTATTTCTTTTGTTGTAAGGTCTTTTGGTGAAATTGTTTGTCCGAGATATGTATATTCATCGACATATTCGATGAGGGTGCCGTTTACTGTGATGGGGCTTTTGTCGAGGTTTGTCATTACTTTAGTTTTACTTGTGTTCATTGAGAGACCAACTCTGTTGCTTTCGTACACAAGCTGTTCAAGCATTTCTTCCAGGTTTCTTGGATCTTTCGAAATGAGAATTAGATCGTCTGCAAATCTTAAATGGTGTAGTTGCAAGCCGTTTATGTTTAGTCCATTTTTGCTCCACTCAAGACGTCTAAATATATATTCGAGCACAGCTGAAAAAAGTTTGGGTGATAGTGGGTCTCCCTGCCTGACTCCTCTTTCTATAGGGAAGTGTTCTCCTAATCTTTCCGTCCGTATTCTAGCTCTCATATTCTGGTATATGTTCTTGATTAGTCGTATGTATTTAGTATCGACTCCTTGCGTGGCAAGAGCTTCCCAAATTTTGGTGTGTTTTAATGAGTCGAAAGCTTTGTTATAATCGACAAATGCCAAGTAGTAAGTGATGCCGTATTCATTACATTTCTGAATCACTTGTTTTATTGTGTGTATGTGATCAAGAGTTGAGAAATCGCTGCGACTGACTGCCTGATACTTACTACGAAATATCTCACAACTTTTTACGGTGGAAGAGTTTCGAGACTTATTGGCCTCTTTTTTACATGGAATGTTTTTTATGTATTATGTTTTTGATGAAACATCATGTTTAAATAAGGCCTTTATCCACAGTTAACCTGGGCGGACTTCCTCTTGGCGGGCATGTGGGGGCACGTGAAGCAGTCGCTAAACATATCCGACGACAGATTCAGCAACATCGAACTTCTAGTGCTGCAGCTGACGACAGTTCCAGCTGTCAAGTCCGTGCTGGAACGAGGGCAGAAGGAACCCAGTACGAAAGACGAGTAGGGAAATCATTTATCATCCTCCTTGAAATTCCCGGTTGTGCCCTAAAGGCTGGGTCCGCTTTGACAGCTAATCCCAAGTTTATTTTTATTTTATACAACGACGGTGGCAAACAAGCGTACGGCCCGATGGTAAGCGGACACTACAGCCTATAGACGCATGCAACTCCAAAGCAGTAACATTGATATGTTTGAGGATTCGCCGTGTTGACAGCTGAAGGAACAAATTCCCTCGCTCTCAACACAACGCATCCTCGGGAGCTCTGGCGACCTTGCTCACCTCCAGGAACACAGAACTACTACAGAGCAAGTATTAGTGTTATTATTTGACATAAACACTATAGTTTTACGTAAGCGACTGCCAACTGACCTTCCAACCCAGAGGGGAAACTAGAACTACTAGGGGGAACTATTGGGATTAGAGTACGCAAATCATTAAATATTTTTTTGACGACCGGTTAGCCTAGTGGGTAGTGACGCTGCCTACGAAGCTGAAGGTCCTGGGTTCGAATCCCGGTAAGGGCAAATATTTCTGTGATGAACATGAATATTTGTTTCTGAGTCATGGAAGTTTTCTATGTATTTAAGTATTTATATCTATTATATATATCGTCGTCTAGTACCCATAACACAAGCCTTAATGAGCTTACTATGGGACTAGGTCGATTTGTGTAAGATTGTCCCCTAATATTTATTTATTTATTATTTATTTATTTATTTTTTCCACAGCGCTTTTGCAGCCAGCGAAATGAAATGCAACCAGTATGTAACGGCCTTTTCAGTGCCAGGAACCTGCTAGGTGGGCTCTCTGCTTGTAGGAAGTACAATACAATACAATACAAATATTCTTTATTGCTCACCAGACATAGTAAAAATAAAATAGAGGTAAATTCAACATAAACAATGGTAGACAACTGGCGGTCTTATCGCTAAAAAGCGACCAGACAACCTTTGGGTGGTGGAGACGATGCAAGAAAATGTATGATTTGAATAGGTGAAAACAGAACAACAGAATAATAACTTAACTATATGAAAGACTATAATTACGCTTACATAAATACATATACATACATGAAGTACATGAGTGGATCAACTATTTTCTGTTTCTGTCACTAGTTGCCATGATTACGTCTTCTGAGTCACTTTTAGAAACTGCGATCTATGGGTTATAAATCACCAAATGTGAGGTTTTCTTAAGTTCGACCCCTTTTTGTGTGGACCATCTTCTAGGCACCTTTAGAAGTCCGTAATGTAATTTTTTTTTTAAGAAACTGTCATTTAGTCTGGGGCCGAATGACAACAAGACATAGTGGATTGAGCCACATACGGATTATTGAATGGTTTTGGTTACGGGCATAGTGTTACAAAATCGTTGGCACTCAATGTGCCAACGTATGGCCCGGCCCGTTCACGAAGCTACAGTTGCAGTTGGATGCGGTTTTTTTGACATTTGCGGGTGCGGATATTTGCGCGCACGCATCCGCGGATGTTTACAATGTATAAGTTTACACAGGCAACACAGGTTCAATTTCAATGGCCATTCGTTATAGGTCAAGCACCTCAATGTTGCCAACATTGTAGACTTGTAGACCCAACATAGCTAAGTATTTTTAAATTTACCTAACTTATTTTATCTACACTGCATGTTATCACAAGTCGGCCCGCGAGCTGTGTCGCGGCGACATAGACTCCGTCTCGTTTTAAGCCTTCTAATTAGAAAGAGATAGATATAGCGGATAGTTAGCGCGCCGTCTTGTGATAACCGTGCTGTTCTGAAATAAGTCTGCTCATGGGCGTACCTAGCATTTTTAGGGTTCTGTAGTCGACTAGGAACCCTTATAGTTTCGCTTTGTCTGTCCGTCCGTCCGCGGATAATCTCAGTAACCGTTAGCACTAGAAAGCTGAAATATTTGGTACTAATATGTATATCAATTACGCCGACAAAGTGGTAAAATAAAAAGTGTTTTTTTTATTAGGGTACCTCCCCTATACGTAACGTGGGGTATTTTTTTTTTTCATTTCAACCCTAACGTGTGATATATTGTTGGATAAATATTTAAAAATGAATAGGGGTTTGCTCAAATCATTTTTTGATAATGTTAATATTTTCGGAGATAATCGCTCCAGAAGTTAAAAAAATGTGTCTCTCCCCTCTAACTTTTGAACCATAAGTTTTAAAATATGAAAAAAATCTCAAAAGTAGAACTTTATTAAAACTGTCTAGGAAAATTATTTTGAACTTGATAGGTTAAATAGTTTTTGCAAAAAATTACAAAATGGATTCTGGATGGAAAACTACGGAACCTACACTGAGCGTGGCCCGACACGCTCTTGGCCGGTTTTTTTTAAGGAGTAGGGCAGATGTATTTTTTTTTAATGAATATTAAATTTTGCCTAAAATACTTTGCTTCGGGTCAGAGAGCAGGGTGGGGCAATTGCCCCACCGTGGGTACGCCCATGAATGCCTGTGATTGTTAAATATATTCCATCGCCACATTTATTACTGTACCAAGTGACTACACTTCAAATTTGTACGCTTTTAGTGCAGCTGCTGACGGTTCCCAACGTCAATTGCAACGAATGCACAACGAAACTATTACATAAGACTTTCTAACTTCCGTTTAAAAAAAAAAAATGACTGTCTATGATTAAAATTTGAAAGCCCTACACACTGCAGGGCCATCATGGCCGCAGTAAAGCCTCTCACAGACTGGCGCGGCGGTCTATAACTGGTCATTAGCTGTCAAATTTACTATTCACCGCCACCGCAGGCCGTGCCAGTGTGATTCAGACCTTATACGTTGGAATTATGTCTTTCTACCCCTAAGTGCAAGGCCTGAGTGGACGCCCCGCTCAGAGCGGGGCGTGCAGCGTCCATATAAACCAAATGCAATTTATATGGACACTCGACGCCCCGCTCTGAGCGGCCTGAGGCCTTACACTAACGCATAGTTGCGTCCAGTATGATGGGCCATTGTGTCAAGGAACTTATAATAATGCCCAAACTACAATTTGCGTTTAGCTAAAGACGCGAATCGCAAAACAAATAAGGCCTTAATCACACTGGCGCGGCCTGCGGTGGCGGTCAACAGTAAATTTGACAGCTAATGACAAATTTTAAATTAAAGGAAAAATTTAATACACTGAGCCGGATTCGAACCGGCGACCACAGGCGTTCATGGCCCGGAACAATCTGTCTCGGCCACTAAATCTTTCAATCAGTTCCTTCCTACAACGCCTTAGGGAGGCGTGTAGCGACATCTACCAGAAAATTAAGCTAATGTCAAGTTCAAGCCTCTCACAGACTGGCGCGGCCTGTGGTCGCGGTAAATGGTAAAATTTGACAGTTAATGACAAGAAATCAGAAATCAGAAGTTTTTATTTGTCAGAATACAGTTATAAAAGGTTTTACAGTATAAAATGTCCTTGTATTCAACATGCAAGCATGTGTACAAATACTTAATAAATTACGCTAGAAAACAATATTGATAGATGTCACTGAATTAAAAATAATGATAATAATAAGATACAATCAGTCAGTAAGATGTCAGTAGATTTTTATAATTTAGATATTCCCTTACACTGTAAAAACATTTATCCATCAGCCATTTCGTCAATTTATGTCTAAATATATTCCCCGATAATGTTTTTAAATCATTTGGTAAATTATTAAAAATAGTTATAGTTGTATTAAATACATTTCTTTTGTATATGTCCTTGTGACTGCGAGGTTTGTACAGAAGGGACATAAGATGTGGTCTTGTTCGACTCTCTATGACTTCACTCCGTAATTTGAAGTATTCGGGATGTTCTTTGACAAACATACATATATCCCGTATGTACAAACATGGCAGAGGCAAAATGTTCAATTTTTTAAATAGGGTTTACTATTGCCGTCGCGGCGAGGCCGCGCCAGTGTGTTACGGGCTTTACTATTGACCGCCGTGGCCATGCCGCGCGAGGGTGATGCGGGCTTTACTACCGCACTAGTCTGTGCTCTCACAGACTAGCGCGGCTTTACCGACAAAAATCGGCGAAAAAACAATGGTTTTGCGAATCGATTCCACATTCGCGGTTGGTGCCTGCTCGCGACTTTAGCGTAGTGTGGGCGAGAGTATTATGTTATTTTACAGTACATATGGTGCTACTTTCCCGCACTAGTGCGGAAAGAGCACTTTCCGTGCATATGTCGAAACTTTAAAGGGCCATATGTACAGTAAAACGTTGTACGATACACGTGCGAATTTCCTATTTTCGGCACTTGTATCGTAAATAACTATTATAGACTAGAAGACTATCTGTGCATTTATATTGTTAAATTAATTCAAGTAAGTAAACGAAAACTTGTGCCATGAAACCTAATTAAGGAATTAGTAATTATAGCATTTAATGGAATATACCTATTTATGTCTAGAGTACAGTAGGTACGAGACTACGAGCTTAATAGCTATCCCACTCACAAATAGGACAAATACCCTAGTTATTGAAAAACTGGTAAGTATTGGCGCCATTACTTAAATAAATTTAAGCTAAAGGGGTTATAAATCTCGCTAAAGTAATGCAAGTTCAACAATAATACATAGATATTAACAGGCATTTGTCAATCTAGTTTTGCCTCTCGTAGTAGAATAGAAAACGAGGGGATATTGACCAATTAGAGGGAGTTAAGCAAAGCGGCGCCATCTATTGAGAATTTTTAACGTTACCTTTAAATATTTGTTGTTACGTATATCATGTATTCCTATGAAGATCGATAAGAGATTAGACTTATATAAATGTGATGTATTTAAATTAATATATACCCCCTTTTAGGAACTGTTTCTAATTGTACTTGCACTTTGAGAGAGAATTGTAAACATATGTTATTCTTCAACTGTCTTTGTGATAAAAATAAATAATTTATTTTGCAAGTGTCTATGACCGGACTTTTATTATTATATTATAAAAATAAAAAGCATTTAATTTGGAGAAAGTAGTCCATAAATGTTTGTATTTACAATTAAACTTAAATAATTCAGAGATCAAAACATCCATAAAATGCGAGCTCCTTACAAATTTCTACCCAACACACATGCTTAAAACCCGGTAAGTGCATGTTCGAACCAAACGGTTGCCTGGCATCGTTTTGACACCCCGCCCCCAACCCCGCATAATGGCAAAAGCACCCATTCTGTGGGGCCATTTTGCGGCGCTAGACTTCAATGGATTTTTCGTTCGCTGAAATAACTAGGTACGTTCGTTAGTACCTAAAATGAGTGCTGAGAGGTCCACTGTCTGATCAGGGGGCTGTCCCATCTCTGCCAGTGTCACGACGGCCGGCCCCCCTATTCTGTAACTTGTTTTAAGCTCACCCACAAATATATCTTGACACCGCGATGCTTAGTAACTAAGCGTAGGTAGAGGTCTAGTTTCGTGACTGGTGACCGGCGGGGTGAGCCGCATTAGCGTAGCGCGTTTAGTTAAGTTACATAATAGGGGGGCTACAGACTGGCGGCTAGCGCGATACAGTCGAGTTCTCAAATATATGAACGTTCCCAAAAGGTTCAAATATATCTGAGCAACCTTAGGCCATTAACGATAAAGTAGTGTTCACATATTTTTGATCACTGCACATTAAGTATTTCGAACTGGACTGCACTTGCTGTGATAAGCGCTCCAAAAGCGGCACACAAAAACTGAGTCAATTGCACCAACTTGCGTCCGTTTCGCGTCGTCAATGGAAACGTATGCTGTCAGATTTGGTGGCCATTTTTAAACACGGAATTTCGTATCTACATCTTTTTAGACAAGATTTTATTCTACTGTGTTGTCGACGTGATTGATTTATATACCCAATATACCCATGCCGAATTACAGTGCGCGTTATTATTATCACCGCACTTAAGGTGAAGTGTTGATTGCGCGCCCTGCGGTGTTTCTTGTTTATTAGATTTAAGGTAGTAAGTAGTTAGCTTTTGTATGCTGTTGTAGGTTCAGGACTGCATGATTTGCACGTTTTACGTATTATAACTGTAGGTAATTAGTTAAGGGCACAGTATAATAAAGAGTACTACGGTATTAATACAATTTGCTTACCGATTTCTAAGCAAAAAATCGATTTAACAATCGATGACCAGTGTCCCTTCTCTAGTGCTTGACAGCACAGACTAATAAAAATAAACAAACAAGTAATCCACTCTACTCTGTGCGCGACACTGACAGCATTGACAGTACCACTCACTAACTATACTAACTAACTAGTACCAGCAGTAATAGAAAAGTACTCTGTGCAGCAGTACCAGCACAGACCCAAAGAGTACCGACAGTCGTCAGTTGAGTCGTCGAGTTTTTGCCGATTAGCTTTTTGAATTGAATTGGAGGTAAGTACCTAGATTTATTGCTTACAATTGAAGTCACCATTCATTGTACTTCTACTGAATGTTTGCCGCAAAACTGGCCTTGGACGACTGCGCTCCCACGTATATTATTAGCATAGCATTACCGGCCGGCCGACCGGCCCACTATACCTACAAGTTTTTAAATTTTAGGTTATAGTTTTGAAATCTGTTGTTTACGTAAATTTTAACATGCTCCTTTCCACTTTTTAAGAGTGTGTACTGTATTTTCCGGAAATTGTACAGTACACACTCCTTTTTAAGCTCATACCTAATCACAATAGTTATTTACGATACAAGTGCCGAAAATAGGAAATTCGCAACGAGCGGTGAAAAATTAAAACTCGACCGAAGGGAGTGTTTTAAATCGACACAAGTTGCAAATTACCTATTCGCACGTGTATCGTACAACGTTTTACTGTACATATGGCTCTTTAAAGTTTCGACATATGCACGGAAAGTGCTCATTTCCGCACTAGTGCGGGAAAGTAGCACCATATGTACTGTTAAATATTATTAAATGCTCGTCAGCAAGAATACGACCGGGAAAATATGTATTTTTTAAATGTAAAACCTACAATCAATTATTTTATAATTTTCTTCATCAGCATTATAGAATACGATAGAAATTTAGAGTAAGTACAGGTACCTACTTAAGCGTTTTCTGATAACCCTATTCGTGCATAGCGACTAACGGGGCGCTGTCGGCTTTATCGTAAACATAAAAAAAGATAACGATAAACGACGAACGCTATTCAGTTTGGATCAACACTTCGCCCCATTTTGCACGCACTCATAAACGCGCGCAGCGCGCGGATGCAATCCAATCATTCTCCTAGCGTTGTTCCCGGTTATGCCCCTAAAGGAGCCCGGGGTCCGCTTTGACACCTAATCCCAAGATTTGGCATAGGCACTAGTTTTACGAAAGCGACTGCCATCTGACCTTCCAACCCAGAGGGAAAACTAGACCTTATTGGGATTAGACCGGTTTCCTCACGATGTTTTGCCTTCACCGAAAAGCTAACGGTAAATATTCCGTACATAAGTTGCAATTCAATCCAATATCGTGCGGATGCAATTCATGTAAAATATCGAACCAAATTCATCTACTGCTATCTATCCACAAAACGATCGGTTAAGTTCTCCAATTCGGCTAGGCACAGGCCTTTCTACGCCGGTCATTAACTCATTACATTGTAATTTCATCATTCTCGAAAAATAGGTATATTGGTAAAATTAGGCGTAGTTCTGATTGGAAATGGAATATGGTGCAAAGGGTGTCAATATAACTATTGCAGTCAGTCAACTTCATAAATGTATAGGAATTAGGACATGTTCCCAAAGGTTCAAAAATATATCTGAGCAAACTTAGGTATGTCCTTAACAATAAAGTCGTTAGCACTTTTTATCACTTTGTCCGAGCACATGTTTCTCTCTCCCTGTCTCCTGTCCTACCCCAGTTGAGCAATATGCAATTCCAAATATGAGCGAGATGGGAAGATGCCATTCCGCTGTGCCCTGCAATAGAATAATTACTTAGAAAAGTTGGAAAACCCCCGACATGTTCATTTCAAAGGTGAATATCTGGGTAAGGCCGTTATTTCTTGTTCTTGATTAAGCAGTGTGTTACGAATTTTAGTAATCCATTAATATGGCTAATTGGCGTAACACACTGGAAGTGATTAAAATGTAGACGGTTTAAACTGCTTAATCAGGAACAAGAAATAACGGCCTTACCCATCTCCCAACCGGATGAACCGATTGTGTTGAAACTTAGCTAAGAACCATATCGATCGACAGCTTTCGAACAAAAAAACCGTATAAAAATAGGTCCATTCGTTTAAGAGCTAAGATGCCACAGACAGACACACAGACGTCAAACTTATAACACCCCTCTTTTTGCGTCGGGGGTTAATAAAACAAGATACCTAAGTCATTTCCGACGATGTCTTATATATATCTTCTGCAATGTATTGCAATTATTCATACATAGTCTAGCTATACATATACCATACCATCACCTACTACAATTAGAGTAGTTTCGGTCTATACGAACGCAATTCATTGTTTTATTCGTTCGTGACATCCCCAATCTTCCGTACGTACTGGGCCAGCGTGAGGACTACTGTCCCCTCATCCATGAGGGCTAGTGCCCAGCAGTGGGACATGTATAGGATAGGCTGATGATGAACCAATTAGAGAGTTTTGTCGGTCAAGATGGTTCTGTTAAGGTAGAATCAGACGGTTCACTTGAATGAATGTTCACTCGAGTGAATGCTTCATTTTTCTTTGATCTTTTGTTTCACTTTTCGTTCAGACCTGTCACTTTCAGTGAAAGACGCAAAATGAAACAAGAAAATGAAAGAAAAGTAAACCGTCTGATTCTACCTTTAGGCGTGAATTATACAGAGACGGCGTAAGGCGGAGCGCGAGCATGATATCGCTTCAAACGATTGTAGACTTTAATACAATGGAATAAGTTCGGTAGGCGAATAGTTTGAAATGTATGAAAACGTCATCTCGAGCGGTCACGAGTCGAATAGCATCGCTAGTCGCTACAGCGGCGGTGTAGTGTACTCGTAAAAGCGAGTTGGTTAACTTGGTTAGTCTTGGTTGGCCATTCGGTCGTGTTGTGTGTGCTGTGCTGCCCGGTTCTCTTTCTAAACTGATTTGTAAGTTTGTTTAGTTTTAGACACGTTACACAAACACTCGTTATCGTTGTTTTTTATTCGGTTAGTGATGTGGTGTGTTAGTAGTTCAGTACCTGGATATATAAATAGCAATCATAATTAGGTGTTTGCCTGTTGCTATGGTATTTTAACGATGTATGCGTGATGTATGCATAAAAATTAGCCCTTCCTCTCCCCGTGACCTTGAAAGTGGAAAGGTGTTCAAATCCCGGACGTTTCCATGTTGTTGTTTAAATTAGAATTTTAATATATCATATAATTGAGTTTAAAGTATTTTGAAAAAAGTGACCCATATATGGGTCAGCGGGAGCCCACGGAGACAAAATCTGTGACCCATATATGGGTCAGCGCTCCCGCTGACACGCGATACAAGTATTGTAGATCAAACCCTTTCTCTCCGAAAGGGTTTGATCTACAATACTTGTATCGATATCGTAGTAAGAGTAGTTAGAGTGCTGCAATGCAACGTTGAAATTAATATACTACTTACATATCATTGGCAGTTTATAATCTCATGTCTGCCACTGTGACAGTCACTGAGTTTTTCTCAACGTTTCTTGTTTGTCTCGATGGGCAGTCGCTTTCTTAAAATGGTTAAAGATCTTTATTCTCATAAGAAATTACAATTTCACTTACATGAGAACATTTAAAACTATAATTACAATTTACGGTTAAAACGAGTGCATATATGACAATTCTTGGGATGAGGTGACAAAGCGGACCCCGGGCTCCTTTAGGGCACAACCGGGAATAACGCTGGGAGGGTGGACTGTTGTGATTTTCCAACCCGGAGGGAAAACTAGACCTTATTGGGATTAGACCGGTTTCCTCGCGATGCCATGAACTAACACACGTTTTATCTCCGCTATATTATATGCGTGATCTGGGAAGCGTATTGTCCGAGCTGCCGTTCAATATATAGTACTCTTTGCTGCCGTTCGCAATATGACTCGGGCGACACGCTAACCACTGGGCTGTTATTCGCTACGCGCTAAAGCGGCTGACCCCGCCGTTCACCCGTCACGAAACTAGACCTCTACATACGCTTGGTTACTACGCATCGCGGTGTCAAGATATATTTGTGGGTGAGCGTTGAGGTGAGCTTAAAACAAGTTACACAAAGGGGGGCTGTACGTCTAGCACAACTTGCTGCTCTGTTCCTTCCCGCGCGACTGAGCGTCTCTTATCGCACTCGCACCGTGCAAATTTGAAAGAGGAGGGTAGATCTTTCTCGACTCGCGTCGCGGCGCGGCGTCAGTTGTGCTAGCCCCGCTGAGCTCGCGCAAATAAGTATGACCTACCCGCTTTCCTAGATACTACATAGGTATGTAGGAACGTTATAAAACGAGGGTTTGGGTGTGTTTAAAAACTGACTAAGAATATAAATACAGAAGATGGATAGAAGGCGAAGGTATCTTGACCGAATTTCAGAAAAAAGGCCAGGTCAGAAGTCCCCGCAATCGACGAACCTGTATGAGGAGATGTATGGATGGTAAGGAAGCGAAAGAAGTGTGTAAGGACCATAGCATTTGTCGTTTTCCTCGTGTGTTGTGCCATTGCGTCATAACAATATAATAACATGACTCGTAAGGCGCCGATACGGGAGTGACAGCTACGACCGCATATTAGACAAGTAAACGTAAGGTGATATAGGGCGGACACCACGCTGGTGTCTCAATTTGAAATGAATTGAAAAATTCTGAGTGTTCTCACCACATCGACAGAAGATCTAACCAAGTTTTATCGTGCGCAACCTTACTTCGCCCAGCTGTTATTCGATGTATGGCCGGTTCCAATAATCAATCCACCGATAGTTTTCCTTACCAACAGTTACATTTTGACACATTTTCTACGGGTAATCTGTCAAAATGGAACTGTCGGTAAGGAAAACTATCGGTGGATTGATTATTGGAACCGGCCATTAAACGTACTCCTAAAACTAACAATAACTATCTCTTCCAGAACCGCCATCAATATGCCTAAGGTCGAATTCTACTACTTCCCCATCAAGGCGCTGGGCGAGCCCATCCGTACGCTCCTGGCCTACGGCGGCGAGGACTGGAAGGACAACCGGATCGCCCAAGAGGACTGGCCCAACTTCAAGCCCAGTGAGTTCTTGTTCATATTTATAAAGGTTCTATGTATAAAGCTCTGGTTTTCTAGAATAGCGGTGCCGTCATATTGCGTGATTGACTATCCGGAAACCAGAGCTCTACCGTGTAGGCTGGGCCAAGATTAGGTCTACGGTTTCCCCCGCCCGTCGTAGAATTCGACTAAAATCGGTCATGGATCTTTTAAAAATAATACATAACCCTGAATGGGTCCCCCGATGCCTGGGTACCTAGTCCGCAAGGCGGCCCGCCCTGAGTGTCACTCCATTTGTGATGGTGGAGTGGTGCTGTTGTAAGCCGGTTGTAACATCTATAATTCATGAATCACCTATAGGATAACAGTTTTTGTGTGCCACAATGCCCCGGTGGAACGAATCAATATGACAAGCAAGCCTCAATAATTATGTGCCTTGTCTGCTTGTCTCAACTCAGGTTCTTCTTAAAATTTCATTGAGATTACTTATCAATTTATCATAATCATTTCCTCCAGTCTAATGGGTTCCCACACAATAAGCCCAAGGATAACCGCAGTGACCCCTGTTATGCAATCGAAATTCAAGAGAGCGCTGTTCTCGTGGTGGCGATAACATAAGCGAAAAGACGGGAAAATATGCCACAAATATAGTATTGTATTGTATTGGATTATTTGTTGGTAAATATACTGTCATATACAAGTAAAAAAAAAACACATTACGTTAGTAAGTTTCACGCCGCGCCGTCAGCGTGGAACTCGTTTACGAGTATCTGTAGTACTGTAGTACATATCTATCCTACTAATATTATAAATGCGAAAGTTTAACCGGCTTTAGGCTTAACCGATTTGGATGAAATTTTGCACGAAGATAGTTTATAGCCTGGATTAAAATATAGGATAGTTTTTATCCCGGGTTCACGCAGACGTGGTCGCGGGCGGAAGCATGTAGTACATATGATAGTTTTTATCCTGGACATCATCCCCTAAGGGGGTGACAGTTTGTATGGAACTAAGATATAAAGAAGTTCCACGCGGACGGGCTCGCAGGCAGAAGCTAGAATATATATATATTTATACAAATATTACACGATAAAAAGTATATGATGGGATAGGATATCGTCCACCAAAATACATATAGGTTTAGGTACCTAGTGCGAGTCCATTTTGGCACACTATACTCTTGACAGCGCATCCTATTCAACTATTGCAATTTTATCAATTGGATGATGTATTGTGTTGTTCTTCCGGCGCTTTTGCAAGTCATGATGACCGGCAACAACGGTTTCAAGGTCGTCGTGACGTCTTTCGTGGTGTGAGCGAACTATTATCGTGGGCGCGGCAATCGTTTTTAGGGTTCCGTACCTCAAGAAGAAAAAAACGGACCCCTTATAGGATCACTTTGTTGTCTGTCTGTCAAGACCCTTTATCTCGGGAACGCGGAATCGAGTTGAAATTAAAACCATACACTCAGATCCCTCCCCCTTCTCCTTCCCCTTGATCCCTTAAAACTGAAAAATTCAAACTTCTAGGTTAACGTAAAAAATACGGCCGTTTACGCTAATTACGCCGCAGAAAACGTACATATTCGACACTCTCAAGGGAATCCCGCACTAGTGCGGAAAAGAGCACTTTTCGTGCATATGTCGAAACTTTTTATAGAGCCATATGTACAGTAAAACGTTGTACGATACACGTGCGAATAGGTAATTCGCAACTCATGTCGATTTTAAACACTCCCTTCGGTCGTGTTTTAATTTATCACCACTCGTTGCGATATTCCTATTTTCGGCACTTGTATCGTAAATAACTATTATGTTACAAGTGCGGAAAGTAGGTAAGGTGAGTCGGGGTAAGAGTATCATACTTTTTTGAAAGTTAGATTCAAATAGTGTTTGTGATCTTATTATTGCATTAATTCGTATACTAAAGCGATAAAATATAAGTAAATTTAATATAATTTTAATTGAAACTAAGTACTTATCAAGCAAATAAACTTTTAAAACATGCACTAATATGTAAAAAAATAAAAATCGGCACGACTGTTCCTCTTGCCCCATGACTGGGGTAAGAGTATCGTACGTACCTAACTTGAACTAGGTTAGCTCCAGTGGATTTACGTATTTAGTAACACAGTTGGTAGACGCTGTCAAGAAAATGAATACCTTAATACATTGTTTTTCAATCTTTTTCATGCCGCGGCCCCCTTAGTACAGAAAAAAATATTTCGCGACCCCCCACCCTACGCTGTTCAAAATACTTACAGCACTTTAACTTTAAAAATATGAGTAGCCGCGACCCCCTTTAGAAGGCTTCGCGGCCCCCCAGGGGGTCGCGACCCACACTTTGAAAAACACTGCCTTAATAAGTTGAAAAACTCTTCAAAATTCTGAGAAACTGCGTTTATACATATTCTGGGGCAAGAGTGTCATAGTAGGTGTTATCAGGGGTGACAAACCACCTAACACTTAAATAAAAAAAATAATGCTTTGAATTTTTTTATTCACTTTGAAAACTATACTTTTTACGAGTACCTATACTCGTAGGTATTACAGTAGTAGTATTTAGTATTAATGCCACTCGTGATTACTTTCGTCTTTAACCAATAACAATCTTTATTTTGTTTTTGTTATACATATACCAATTTGCCGCATTTTATCAGGTGACAAGAACTGAGGCGATTTTTTTGTTTTGTTCGTAATTGTAATTGTGTCACGATATGGTTGATTATTTATGTTTTTGAGTGCTTGAACCCAACATCCGCATCCTTAAATGTCGAAAAATCGCATACGCACATCCCTGAATTAAGCAGTGCCAAATTGTAATAAACATGACAATTTATAAAACGTTTGACAGCCCTGACATGGGGTAAGAATAGCATATGACTCCCTTCCCCCGGACTGAACTGGCACTCTTGCCCCACTTAAATAATTTGAGGTTAAAATTTTATTAGCTTGATAAAAACTTATAATAGATAGGAATAACAGAAAATAACGATGTAAAATAAGAAATAAACTATAAATATTCGACTCACCAACAGACATCCGAATTAACAGCCATAAATCACACAAAACCGCTTTTGAATTCTACACGTGCACTTCCACTTATCACAAGTCGTAACCAGTCAAAATAAACCACGTTTTATTTCAATATGGCGTGTGATAGAGATATCTATGATTTGACCATGGAACTAATACACGCCTGTCTGTTTTACCGACGGTACAAAAAGGCGCTCAATTCAAAAGAATTAGCTGGAGAAGCTTTTGACCCTCTTCCCCCGATGTTACTCTTGCCCCGACTCACCTTAATTCCGAACTACTGACGATGACCAAAAACACGACCATCAGGGAGTACTTTTGATCGCCACGAGCTGGGAATTACCAATTCGCACGTGTATCATACAACATTTTACAATGCATCGTGCGAGGAAATTAAAAAATATACATAAACAGTGAAATTTGAATTGTCATGAAATCTAATTCTCGCACGTGTGTAGGAATATTGGCCTGAAATCCATTCCCGCACGGCCGCCCCCCGGCCCGCCCCGTCGTGCGGGCATAGAGGACTTCCCGTGTTCATCAAGACACTATAAAGGCGCACTTTCAGAGCAAGTGCATTGTAAAATGTCTTATCTGTTTGTTACAGAAACCCCGTTCGGCCAGATGCCATTAATGGTGGTGGACGGCAAGGAGTACGCCCAGAGCATGGCGATCTGCCGCTACCTCGGCCGTAAGCACGGGCTGGCTGGAGCTGACCTCGAGGAAGACTTCCTCATCGACCAGAACATTGAGTTCTTCAACGACATCAAGTCCAGTAAGTACTATTAGAACGCAAATTTATTAGGTACTGTAGGGACGGACATTAGAAATTTTAACTTGGACTTCCAAACAGCTCGATTTGAACTCCGAATAGTGCTGTCCTGTCAGTACTGTAGAGTTTGCTTAGACGACCTCTACAGTACTAAAGCCGGGTCCGCTGCGCCGTGTTTTCGTTGTTTTTAAACACCTAACATGTCATCCGTAATTTTAGGCAATCAAATAGGGCATTGTTTTGATTGGCAAAACATGTTAGATGTTTAAAAACATCGAAAACACGATGCGGCTTAACTCACTATCCAGGACCATATTTTTGCACAGATGATATTCACGTTAATAGAGAGATCGCAGGTTCGAGTCCTGTCGGGGCTAAAGACGAAAATGGTTTATTTTCCATTATATTCTTTCTCTCTGTATCATATCGTTTAAAATATGATCGGGGTAACTTCCTAGTTCAAAACACAGATAGTCCTTTCATGTAACATCTGAGCACAAATTGAGGTTATGTATTTATAACATATTTTGTACACGCAAAGCAATGAAATAAATGAAATGAAATGAAAGGTTTCTCATTTTAAGAGGTGTTCTTAAGATTGTTAATTTAGTCTGTTATTAATGTCTTGCAGCTTGAATATCTAATTTTATAGCCTGGATTAAAATAGGATAGCTGTTATCCCGCGGGTCCACTCAGGCGAAGTCGCGGGCGGGAGCTAGTAAATAAATCAATATCCCATTGACCTTGGCCCGTTACACACTCGATATTGGTCGAGAGCCTCGGTGTTCCCAGTTTAGGCTTAAACAATTGTAACTTATAGCTTCGTGACACGGGCCATTTAGCTGGACTCTCTACTCGACTATTTTGATGTATCTGATGACTCACACTAGCGCCTAGCACACCAGTATTGATCAAAACATTCAGAAGGGTTTTGAATTTCCAATAACTCGTTGTGTGTTATGTTTTTATTTGTGGGCATGTCGTTAGCGCCAGGCAGGGCGTGTTGCTTTTATAGGCTCCGGTGGTATATCAATACTAATATTATAAATGCGAAAGTGTGTCTGTCTGTCAGTCTGTCAGTTACCTCGTCACGCTTAAACCTCTAAACCGATTTAGATTAAATTTGGTATAGATATTGAGTCCCGGGGAAGGAGATATAATAGTTTTTGGTGAAATGGAGGGTGAAAACTTGTATGCAGCTACGATATAAGCGAGTTCCACGCGGACGAAGTCGCAGGCAACCGTGATGATCGCTTGCAAACCCATTGGCTCTTTAATCGAGAATTATTATTGCAATCCTGTTATATTTTAGGTGTTTGTGAATTTAATTAAATAGTATAGTGATTGAGTTATATTACGTGACTTTTATTTCGCGAATACCTGCAAGTAAGTACACGCACACCCGATCCGTAATGTCGGATCCACCTTCACACACGCCTGCTCGGCCTCCCCATACCTCGATATATATATATACTCTTGTTATATGTATAGTTTTCTTTAATATGTTGTTTCCAACAGAGGCAGCCACCGTGCAGTACGAGAAGGACGAGAAGCTCAAGGCGCAGAAGCACGAGGATCTCTCCAAGAACGTGTACCCCGAGCTGCTCGGCAAGCTCGACAAGATCCTGCAGGCCAACAACGGCCATCTCGCCGTCGGCAAGGTCGGTGCCACGTCATCTGATACTTACACTCGTACAGCATCATCATCTACGGCACACCTGCCCCATAAAAGGCTGGTTAGCCACCAGCTCGATGGGCGGACGATATTAGGAAGACCACCCTAACTCTTCACTCACTCATCTCTTCTTTTGGATAAGATTAGCTTAGGACAGCGGGAGTAACATGGGCGCTGCCGACCCTTGATATGTTTGAGGATTCGCCGTGTTGACAGCTAAAGGAACAAATTCCCTCGCTCTCAACACACTCGGGAGCTCTGGCGACCTTGCTCACCTCCAGGAACACAACACGACTATAGAGCAAGTAGTAGGTAGTGTTATAATGGCTGTGGTCTTCTGCAAGGCCTTCCCCAGTTGGGCTGCTCCACATTCGAGCGGGATGACATTTCGCTGTGCCCTACCTCACTAGAACAATGGGAATAATGGACGTTTATGAATAAGGCCATACGGTTTGCTGTTAGTACTAAAAGTTACGTCGTAATCTTGAATGAAAAAGGAAGCATTTTTCAAAATCAGCTCGTCTGTAGGAGTAAGGACTCTTAAATTTCTAATTACTGTTTTTCACTCTTTTAACGCGATATTTGTTTACTTTTGATGACGTTTCGATACGGGCAGCACCGGTCATGGTCGGAGATGACTGTCGCCCCAACAAGTTGTCAACGGAGATATGGGTGCATAATATTTCACTACCCTCTAAAAGTCGATATGAATATGGAGAGTATACCCGAAAAAAGTCCACTACCCGACACACACAGACGAAAGCACAGAATAAGTAATAGTACCCACGTACGAATGTCGTCAGCGACCATGACCGGTGCAACCCATTTCGAGACGTCAGAAACAAAGGTAAATAAATATCGCGTAAAAAAAAACCATTGATGTTCCTCCTACCCCTGATACTAAAAATCTGTGATTTCATTACAAGCTTTTATTTAACTTGCCCTGTTAGTATGTGGAATATTAGTATGGGACAAATCTTGCGAGTTAAATTTGTTCCACTTCCCGGTGTCCGATTGAGCTGGAATTTTTGGTATAAGTATAGTATGGATGACAATTCAATATTATGGTACCATCGAGCTGATCTGATGATGGAGACAAAAGGTGGCCATGGGAATTCAGTACTTAACCGACGTAACCCTGTCTAGTTTGGGCTCGTTAGAATCGTCTCAATGAGTGGTTGATGATGACAGAAAAGTACAGTCGGCAATAAAAGCTTGTACCAAAAATGATTTTTTTGACAGAAACTTTAATGTAACTAATCTGTATGTAGCTGACCTGGGCCGACTTCGTGTTCGCCGGCTTGTACCCGTACCTCAAGGTCATGCTGCAGTCCCCAGACCTGGACCAGCGCTACCCCAGCTTCAAAAAACTCGAGCAGACCGTCTACTCGCTGCCCAAGGTTAAGGCCTTCGCCGACGCCGCGCCTAAAACTGACTTCTAAAGGAATTCCAGTTTGTTAAGTTATGTAGGTATTCTATGCCTGAGTACAAGATACGCGTGCGTATTTTTATAATTGCAATAAAGCTGTATTTTTATCATAAATAAAGAATGTATGTTGTACGTGTGACTTTTTTTTCACTTCAAAATCTTAAAATACTCCCGTATGCCAATGTGAAATGTGAATAGTGTAGACACTAAATAAAATAATCAATAATGTCATACTTTCTCGAAAAAGGATTAAAAATGTAGTCAAATGGAGAAAAAAAACAACGCAAGATAAGATGTTAAATAATCACGAAGTTTTAAGTGTCCAAAGCTTTAAGAAGGGGTATGTTCTGTCCCTTTTTCGCAAAACGCAACTTCATATGAAACGATGGCGCTTGTAGATTGTTACGTCACCAATAGACGGCAACCCCCTCGTGTTCGGCGCCGCCATCGACGCGGCCTGCCCGCTGCCGGCCTGCTCTGCGGCAGCCTCACGTATTGTGACATCACACACTGTTTGCGTTTTCTCTCTCTTGCAATATTAAAACGGTTGTAGCTTCGTAATTCTTTGAGATATCTGAATGGGATTTTCGTCACTAGGCATATTTTTTTGCCTTCTTTCTTTTGGAGTAATTATAATTTTCGAGTCTCCACCCCTATTCGTCAAAATACATTTTTGGTACAAACTTTGAATGCTGACAGTACTTTTTTTTGCTCAGACGTCATCTATTCGTTGAGAGGGTTCCAATCAATGACCTCAAACTCAACAGATTTATTGGGTACAGGGTACTCCGTCCGCGTGGAACTCGTTTATATCGTAGCTCCATACAAATTTTCACAACCTATTTAACCCCCTTAGGGGATGATGTCTGTGATTAAAACTATCCTCACAACTCAAACTATCATCACCAAACTTACACAAGTATGCCTTTAGGTTACCGACAAGAGACATAAAAACACACATTGCAAGTTAAATAAAAGATTGTTGAAAATAGACTCCCTAATCAAATGGACTCGCGTTAGTATCTACGCGGGTGGACCTTGCATTAATGATTACAAATAATCAACCTTATACCATCGCATTTAGTGTTCGAATCAGAATGTTGCAAGTTATCGCAAACAGTTTTATCAATATTTAAGTGAATCATAGCATAGGTACGTTGATATAAATTAAGGAATGTGACAAGTCACACGAACTTGCCGTCTGACATTGAACTTTATTAACCAGGTGATAGAGCTCGAATTGTGACAATATAGGTATCGTAGTTTACAATTTGTTATGTCATGTAATATAATGGTGTTTATACAGATTTATATGATTATCAAGGTCGCGATAAACAGGTTTTTTCGACATGGGTTTGGAGACTATAGAGCGACAAAATATATCGTGTTATTCGACATAGTCTTCGAGATGTAGGTACTCCGGGCAAAATACGGTTTTGAAAAACATTAATTTATAATAGCGTTTTTTTTGTTGATTTCATTTTAAAATATTATTCTAAGATGCTGTATTCAAGAATCCGACAAACTTTCCACCAGGAAGTAATTATGTAGATTTAAATGAAGCATACATTGTCTTTTTTTGTATGATTTAACTTGAATATTATAAAGCAAATGTAAATGAATCAAAATAAAGACAAAAATATTTATTAATATTTTTTCTGACTTTTTAGAAGCTAGTTTATTTATCATTTTTTTAATTTCTGAAATTTTGTCGGATTCCGTCGCTATTTGATTGATAATATATCCGTTACATAGAAAAGATAAGCTATTATAAATTATTTTCAAAATTGTTTTTTTTTCCATACAAGTTGTCAGTTCATTGACTGGACTAATGTGGAGCCCGCGACAGCGATATAACTTGATAATTTGCCTCACAAGGAACAAGAGCACACATTTTGTTGATTCATTATAAGTTAATTAGGGGCACATACATAACGTAATCTAAACTAAACGACTACCTAATTTGATCAAATTTGAAAACCATTCTTGACTTGTTGTAAATGTAAAATACTTATATAAAGAAAATATTGTGAGATTTTTTTCTCGAGAAAGGTTAAATAGCACCTACCTAGGTAAGGTTAAAATATGAGCTTTTCGTTCGTACGTATAGCAACTAGGTAACAGTGTTATGAAATTTATGTCTAAGGAATAATGTTTGTTTTTATGCAAAACCTACAATGAATTACTAAAAAAATTTCTTCATAACGCTAGTTATAGAATATGTAATAGAAATTTAGAGTATAGGTTCTTATTAGGCGTTCTCTGATAACCCAATTCGTGCATAGCGACTAAAGGGGCGCTGTCGGCTTTATCGTAAACATGAAAAAAGATAATGAGAAATGACGAACGCTGTTCAGTTTGGATCAACACTTCGCAGTCGATTTTGCACGCACTCATAAAAGCGCTCGGATGCGGATGCAATCAAATATCATGTAAAATATCGAACCAAATTCATCTCCTGCTTGTCTATCCACAAAACGATCGGGAAAATTGACACTCAGGCGAGTTTCACTAATTTGGCAAGTGGCACATGCTCGTTTACGCCGGTCACATTTTGTTACATCGTAATTTCATAATTTGTTAAATAAAATAAATAGTTAACAAAATATTAGTGGACAATCTTACACAAATCGACCTAGTCCCATAGTAAGCTCATTAAGGCTTGTGTTATGGGTACTAGACGACGATATATATAAAAGATATAAATACTTAAGAAAAACTAAATTGGCTATAACTAAAAATGAAAGCAAAAAAAAAAGAAGTTATAAAAAGAACACCGCCTCTAGGAGGTCAGACTGCGGCATGGACCCCATTACGCTGGCAGCATTACCTCTCTGAATCGCAATGGAAATTCGTTGCGAGAGGTAAGCGCCAGCTCTGGGGTCACCAGTTGCTTGGACCAGCCGCGAAGACAACGCCTTGAAAAATATACACATATCTGACGACCAGGGACCCAAGGTTTCCACAGCAAGCGCCGCAAAATCGTAATCCTGTAACAAGGATGAGTATTTGCGGCGCTTGTTCACTTGGGCCTGGTCGGCAGCAGCGCCGGCCTGTGAACGGGTGCCCTGGATGTGGGACTGGGCGAAGGTGTCAACGCAAGTTACATCCCACACCAGGGCTCTGCCTAGTTTCCAAGGCACCAATGTAGCCCCATCTGGACGCTTGCCATCGTCACGCGCCAAACCAACAGGTTCTAGAATTGCTGGTACGGAGGCGGTGGCAAGCGAACGACGGATCAAATCATTTAAAGTGCCATGGCGGTACAGGCGGCCGGCGCTTCTATGACAAGAAAGACCATGTCTACCCAGCTGGTCCACGGCCCTCCCACAGTTACACGTATGAGCGACACAAATTCTGGCTCCAAGTCTGAGGCATACGGATATTCTCAGGCAGCTTGGATCCAGAACTGTGCCTATGTTCCGCGACGGGAGGGCATGCAGCCAGTGGCCCGACTCGCTCGCCGAAACAGCCAAAATACGAGCACGATCTGCGTCGTCCGGACTATTGGCAAGAAGTGAAGCATGGGTTAGCTTGAGACGTGGAGTATCCCAAGCTTTCTGAACATGCATTGAGTCGGGGACGTCTGCTCCAGGGCACGAGTCACACCAGGCTCTCCTGGCCTCCACCAGGCTCGCAATCTCCGTGTCAAGTATCTGTGGATGATTTAAGATAATACTGACAAGAGACAGCGAGCCGTAGGCGGAGGACAGGAAAGCCGGTAATGCCACGCTGGATGAGGAACGGACGCCCAGACCACCGAATCTTATTGGGAGAACCGCTTGGGACCAAGAACTAAAATCGAAACTTATGTTTAAAACTTTAGACAGAGTGGTTTGCAGCGAGTTGTCGATGGCAGATAAGATGGATGGAAATTTCCAGATTGGACAGCTGCGAAGTAAATACATGAATTTCGGGGTGAAAAGGCAGAACCGAATAATAAAAAGAGCCATGTGGGGGTTGATTTGGAATAGTAATTCGGAAGTACTGTTAAAAAGGTTTAATTTACAAGTGATGATGGGGTTTATAGCATCGTCAAAAATGGGTGCACCTAAGAGAGATAGCGATGAGTTTGAATGAACTGAAATGTTGGGCAAAACTGCGTTAAAATTTGTCAGTATCTCAATTTTTTTTTCAGGTGGAAGTTGACTAGGTAAAAAAATCTCGCATTTAGTAAAATTTAGAGTGAGGCCGATGTCTGAAAAACGATCTATTATTAGATGCAGGTCCTGTAGAACTGTTTCGGCGTCTCCACCAAGGGAGCCGTCATCCAGGTACCAAAGATTGAAAGATGATTTTAAATTTGAAATGATGGGATGTAATGCCAAACTAAAAATAGCGGGCCCAAGCGGATCTCCTTGTTGGCAACCCATGCTAGAAAAAATAATATTGTCGCCAAAGAGTAATTTTGTAGGAGCCCCGTAGCATTGCCATAAATATTTGTATATGTCTGGTAATTCTTTTTTCACCACTGATAAGAGGGCCCCTCGATCAACCGAATTAAAAGCATTTTGCACATCAATTTTAATAAATACCTCATAGTCCGGACGACTGAGGAAGGTGCGGGCGGCATGAACCGCTGCCTCGCAGCCGCCTCTAACTCCGAAACCCAGCTGACGGGGCTTGAAAATATTGGTCAGTGTTTGGTGGAATTTGCGGCAGCAGAGCTTCGATGCCAATCGCCTGAAAGTGCAGCCGACCGCAATTGGGCGGATGCCACCGTCTTTCTTGGCAAGGGCAATGAGGTTGGCACCATAAAGGAGCGGCACGACTTCGGCGTTAACGCGGCCCGAGAGCATTAAATTTATTAGAGCAGTTATCTGAATTAGCAGAGCCGCTCCGGTGTCCCCCGATGGTACAGAGATCAGGTCTTTTAGGTGTTGCGGAGATAACCCATCTATACCACCGGCAGATCCGTTCGGGAATGAAAGTAACGCTTGATGTACAGCGTCTACGGACACAGATGCGACAGAGTCATCTGGACCGGGTGGGTCTGGGAGTTGAGACGAAGCCGGGGGGACTGGGTGTTTTGCTCGTAAGGCCGCATAGGTCTCGGCGGAGTGCGACGCCAGGTCGTCGTTAGAGAATAAAAGCTTGGCCGCACCACTCACATTCCCCTCAGACAGTTTACTCTCAATAGATTTTATTTTATTATAATGATGAGTATTACAATTACTACGGTGTAATACCAAGTTAGAGAGCGGTTCGGGCAGAGATAGAGTTTTTAATTTGATTTGATTGGTAAGAGAATCTTTGTTATTTTTGTCTATGTGCAGAACAGTGTAGGAGAATGTGAGTAAACGCTCCCAGGCAGAAGGGGAGTTCTCAGCGACGACCTTAGCGATGCAGTCAGTGAGGCAGCTGGCCACAGATATGCGCGCGCCTCGCGGTATTCTTTTTATAATTGAAGTATTTGGCTTTAGTAGCCCCAATTTTTGAGTAAGAGTGGTGGAACTATTTGAGGTCGGAGTTGGGACTATGACGAGAGGAGGCGCAGGTTGAGAAGTGCTGGGCAGCGGGGGATCGACATCCATACGGGTGCCATGTTGACGAGCAGTATGGATTGCGAGTCCCCGCCGCCCCTTGAACTGTTTATTGTCTCCGCAGATACGGCACTCCAATAGTTCCACAGAGGTCAGGCAAGGCTGTGACGGCATTCAGGGTGAAACAAATTTATACAATACAAAACTAAAAACTAGAAAGTCAGGCAAGGCTGTGACGGCATTCAGGGTGAAACAAATACAATACAAAACATTTGGAAAAACAGAACTAAAAACTAGAAAGTCAGGTAAGAACTGGCAGTGACATACCTCCGATAAAGACCAAGGTATAAGTGTTCTATCATTTCACAGACACTTTATAGTCCATATTGCATAAACGATACTTGCTTAAATGAAAAACAATAAAAACGTAATATCAAAATAAATAAACTGACACTGACAACGATTGACAGAATTGTTCTGCTCGCTGGGCGCAGGCGATGTTTCGGCGTCGCCAGGGAGACAAAGGATAGCGGGCCAATGCACGACCACTGGCATGGCGAGTGGTACGACGGCCGGCTGGTTGTCCCGGGTTACCAAAACAGCTGATTATGGCGTCCCATGTAAAAACCGTGACGAACAAAAACTGCATGAAATAACGGCTGACAGGGCACTTTTCACGGGTTGCCAACGCTTGTGCTGGCGAATCACACAAATATGGGGCGATACCACATAGATAAGCTCTGAAACCCCGATAATATAAATTATATGAATAAATCAAGACGCGAGCAACATGACAGCTACAGATGCGACATGTATTTTGTAGTTAACTATATAAATCCAATAAATAAATATACCACCTACAACAATTCGAGTAGTTTCGAGTCTATAGGAACGCAAAAGGGGTGTGTGCAGTAAATAAAACAATCAATTGTTATGTATGAGCATAAATAAAAAACGCAGCTTCATATGAAACGATTGTCATTGACATGACGTTCGAGGATCGTGACGTCACGATCTCCTAGCGTTTTCTCTCTCTAATTAAATTAAAACGGTTGTAGTTAGTCTTGTATTTTTTGAGATATTTAAATGGGTTTTTGTCTAGGCATATTTTTTTGCTTTCTTTCTTTTGAAATACAATTATGAAATAATTCATAATTTTTGAGTCTACACCACTATTCAACACTGTTTTATTCCGCTCGTGACATCGCCAATCTGCCGTACGCACTGGGCCAGCGTGGGGGGGGGACGACGACGACTGTACTGCTTATCATATCATCCATGAGAGGGAGGCTGATGTCCAGTGGGACATGTATAGGATAGGCTGATGATGGGCCGATTTAAAGAGTCTGGTCGGTCAAGATGGTTCTCTTAGCTAAATAATAATCATCATCGTATCAGCCGTAAGACATCCACTGCTGGATATAGGCCTCCCCAAGAGCGTACCACAATGACTACCTTATCTACCCACGCTGCGCCTTCCAGTACGTGAACGCCACTCGAGAACCCTTCCGCCCCAACGGTCATCGGTTCTACGAGCAATGTGCCCAGGGGGTAAGATTTCGGAGGAAGAGATTTCAATTGAGTCACCTAACCCTGCCTAGCTGAGTTTCTTGCTGGACTCTTCTCAGCTAGGCTAGGTTTTAGCGAACAGTATGTACCTATATATTCCAGTGTTTAAACTGCCCCCGCGTGGTCGTTCCGGAGGTTTATTTCATCGTAGGTTTATGTAAAAAAAAAGTGACCTAACCGTCCTAATCTAGCACTTCAAATAGCACAACTACATCTTGATTATTTATGCCGGTTTTTTCGGCCAGTACAACGCCGCGTCATCACGAGCCGTCACCAGCGGTATTATAAAAGCGAGTTGTTAGCCTTGGGTATTCATTCAGTCGCGTTGTGTGTGCTGTGCTAGCCGGTTCTCTAAACAGATTTGTAAGTTTGATTCGTTTTAGTGTTTTAAACACGTTTTACACAAACACTCGGTATCGTTTTTTTTTTATTCGTGTAGTGATGTGGTGTTATATACCTACAGTTGAGAAGACACAATAGATTACCTCGATAAAATAAAATCGCCGTTAGGTTTATGCCTGTTGCTATGGTATTTTAATTTTTAACGCACATTATAGGTACTGGATGAAATTTAATTCGTGATCCAAATAGCAGAATGTGAATTATCCCTGAGTCTGGACAACTTTTACTATGGGATCAACTTTGTATTATGCTACAAATAACTGCCTTTCTTACATTTTCCTCAGTCGGCCGGTTTCGTCGGCTCCATAGACCAACTCTGTGTTACGAGTATGCCAAAAAAAGTCCAGCTAGTATTTCATACACTTTGCTCGTAAAAATGTCTCCGGATTGATTTCACATTGTGCTATTTTGTATCACGGATTAAATTTCACCTTGTATTTGTGCATACAGATTAGTTTGATCCTCTTTTTAGACCCCCCTTAATCTCGTATAAGTGACTCGATAAAAACTATACTTACTTATAATTATAGTAATTAACGACAACAATTAATGTTAAGAATAGGTTAGGTATTAGGATCCGCATCATGAATTGGAACGTATTTAACCTAAATATTTAGAAGTACATTGAATATTAGTAATCCGGTTTTAGTTGGTGCCGTTCATTCGCCATAAGAACAAAATGCATAATTTCAAGTAGCATACGTACGAAAATCATAACAAACTATTATCATAATAACAAGATGGATATCATTATTGGTCATAACATTTAAATAACATAACACTCATTTATCACACCCCATTTGCTATAACGTTTATGTGTACTAATTTCTTTATGCGTAACATACATTTAGTATAATGATTAAACTTATAACAACACTTAGTATGTACTTAGTTTTACTAAGTGATTGCATCACATCCCAGAAAAACAGACACAGGTAACAAAACCGAATCGGAGCACCCCAATATCCACGTGGTCTTGTCTGCCCTACCCTTAGAGTGTATATAAAAAGCAAGAGGCGCGGAGTGGGAACAGCCCTCGCCCGCTGTGAGAAAGCGCGGGAGCACGGGCGTCACGCTAGGGCGAAAGGGCTGCTCTCCCCGCAGCGCCGGAGCTAAGACTGGGGAGAAAAGGCTAGGTCTGGTAACCGACGGGCCTGTATGAGGAGATATATGGATGGGAAGGAAGCGAAAGAAGTATGTAAGGACCATACAGAGGACCATATAGGGGTGTTTGGCGTTTTCTGGTCCCTACCTACTCCAATATGATACGTGCGTATATGTATAAGGCAATGGTGTAGATCGTTCAATCTATCATGGAGCTCCCCAGCTGAGGCGTACTAGTATATGTATGTGTTGTATAGCATGTCACAGCGTCATCAATGGATCATCAATTCATCATCATCATCATTGGCCTTGTATGATGAGAGCAATATTACGTACGTGACAGGTGACATACAGGAGCGATATCTACGACCGCAGACAGAGTACCTAAATGTTGTACGACGGTGATGTAGGGCGGACAGCACGCTGGTGTCTAAACTCGAAATGAATTGAAAAATTCTCGCCGGAGCGACAGAGGATCGAACCAAGTTTTATCGTGGACAACCTTACCTTCGCCCAGTCGAACGTGTCAGACTAAAACAAACAATAACTATCTCTTCCAGAACCGCCACCAAGATGCCTAAGGTCGAATTCTACTACTTCCCCATCAAGGCGCTGGGCGAGCCCATCCGCATGCTCCTGGCCTACGGCGGCGAGGACTGGAATGACAACCGGGTCGCAGAGGACTGGCCCAACTTCAAGCCCAGTGAGTTCTTGTTCATATTTATAAAGGTTCTATGTAGGCTGGCACAAGACGTCTACAGTCTCCCCCGCCTGTTCTAAAATTCTACTAAGGGGCGTAGGTAATCGGGCGCCCGAATGTTCCACGTGGCGGGGTACAAAACCCCAGGGAATAAGGCGCGACGCGAGGGTGGCCCCAACGCGTTCAGTATAAGACTGGAGTTTTACCGCATGGGATCTCAAATTGTCGCCATGGAGCTTTTAGAAATGCACATAACCCATTCCATCTCCATCCCCGATGTCTAGGTACCTAGTCCGCAGGGCGGCCCGCCCTGAGTGCCACTCCATTTGCGATGGTGGGATGGTGCTCTATTAAGCCGGTTGTAACATCGATAATTAATGAATCACCTAGCCTAGGGTAGCAATTTTTGTGTGCTACAGTCTTGGTAAATAAATACTCGGTAAACGTGGCGCAAGCAACTTTAAAAAAATCGCCAAAAACCGATGACGTCATAATCATAGACATCCGCAAAGTAACGATTGGTTGATTCAATCAATTAAATAAAAATGTGTCGCGGTGGAATGAATCAATATGAAAAACAAGCCTCCAGAATTATATGCCTTGTCTGCTTGTCTCATCTCAGACAGTTCTTGTTAGAATTTCATTGAAGTTACTCGATCATAATCGTTTCCTCCTGCCTAATGTTCCCACACAATAAGCCCAAGGAAAACTACAGTGACCACTGTTATGCAATCGAAATTCAAGAGAGCGTTGTTCTATCTGCCGATGCCGATAACGTACGCGATAAGACGGGAAAATGTTCCACAAATGTAGTAAACTAGCTCCTACCCGCGAAGCCGTCCGCGTGGAACTCCTACTATGGTTGTATTGGAATGTCCTCGAAGGGGGTCTTGATATCTTTTTCATAAAAGCTTATAAAATGAATACTCATGTTGTAATCTTATCTAGGTTGTTGATAATATTATTATGTAGGTAGAGCAAGGTTACACGTGTATTGGTTAATCGGTTTATAAATAAAACTGTAACTAAGTACCTACGTGCGCTTTAGTAAGTAAGTGCGCCAGAGGGGCTACCGCGAAACGAAAACAAACTTCGTTCGTGTACATCTCATAACTCCTCTCCTTTTTTTGTTTTTTTCGTGCTACGGGGCAAATTGATTCGTATGGCCTAGAGATCAATCGTTCCGATTTTAATGCAACACCCCATTGCGGCTATTTTTGGCGTACCGCTAGGACTATTTATTTTGAGACACTACTCCTTTGACAGCGCATCCAACGACCTATGGCTTTTGCAAGTCATGCTGACTGACAGCAACGGTTTCAAGGTCGTCGTGACGTCGTTCTTGGTGTGAGGGAACTATTATCTTATCTATTAGAGTAGGTAAGGAATAAAATTGTAGTCGACAATAGCAATTTGTTACAAGTATTATATTATTATAAGTAGGTAGTTAACTAAAGGAACGCGGGAAGAACCGCGCGATCTCGCCAACTATTGCCTAAACCTTCCAGGTTTAAAATGTGCAACACAATAAGTAGGTATTGTAAAAACCTGTTTTAAATAAATTAAAAAAAAAAAGGAAAAAGCAGAACCCTTATAGGATTGCTTTGTTGTCTGTCTGTCAAGACCCTTTATACCTAAATCTACAGTCCCTTTGAAACTGTGAAAAATGTTTGTAAACTAACGACGTTGAAAGTTTTGCGGTAACATATTGGTAACATAACATATTACAATGGCCGCACAATATTAAAGACGGAAACATCATCTGTACAGGACTACAGGTCACATATGGTATAAGAAATTCACATATAAGATGTTTTCATATATTCGCCACCTCACAGTTGGACAGCTAGGTAGGTGAATATAATAAATCACAGCTTAATCTTTATCACCCTAATTATTTACGATAACATTTTACTTATTTATTTAAGAGGCAAACAATACAGTTTAAATTATTTAGCCGCACCTACACCTGTATACCCTAACGAACTAACAAGGGAAGATAAGCTTAAGTTAAGAATGTTAAGATTAAGCTTGTAAAGGGTCGAACAGACTGCCAGCGGGACGGTAGCAGGGCTTGATGAGCGCGTGATGCGGGCGGGACGGCCGGTCACCACGGAGCATGCGCGCATCGCGCTGGCCTCGCGCCATCAACCCGCCAGCATCACGTACGCACCGCGCGCTGCGCTGTCTGACATCACACTGACGGCGGGTAGCTGGCGGGGCGCGACAGAAGCGGGGCGTGTTGCCAACGGGGCGCAGCCTGTTTGATTGACCACGCTAGCGGTTTGTAGGGAAATATAACGCGGCGCGACCGTCGCGCGCAAGCCGCGCGCCGGCGACGGTGCTGTGTGTTCGACCCTTTAAAGTTTCATCTGTTTGTTACAGAAACCCCGTTCGGCCAGATGCCATTAATGGTGGTGGACGGCAAGGAGTACGCCCAAAGCATGGCGATCTGCCGCTACCTCGGCCGCAAGCACGGGCTGGCTGGTGCTGATCTCGAGGAAGACTTCCTCATCGACCAGAACGTTGAGTTCGTCAACGACATCAGATCCAGTAAGTACTGTCACATACACTAGTATAGCGGGCCGAAATAGAGGCAGGCTTGCTTAGTTTATACGGGGTCCTTAAGCGGCTATACGCGCTTTTTGACGAGGTTTTAATTAATACTCCTCCATCAAAACTTATAGATATATTTATGGCACAAACGCTTAAATATTGGTTCTTCAATCCTTTATCTACATTTGCAAGACGAGAATTCAGTTTTTTTATGATTAATTCCGACTAAAGCTCTGTTTTCGATATAAGTATGTCGTTTATGCACTTTTATATATGAAAATCTACATATAGCGCCCCCTTATGGACGTCTCTAACAACGTAAGAGAGTTTTTGGTGCCCTTCTAGTCGCATAATGACTATTGTCATAATTTCGATTATCATACAACTTTACGCATTAAGTTGTTGCTCATTGAAGTCTTTTGTCATAATGATTCTGCGCATAATGCTTTCATTGTCATAATTGTCATATTTTTCTGAACCATAATGTTGAATGTCATACAAGTTTTAATCATTATATTTTTAGTCATAAGAATTGCTATGCATCATTTTTGACAATAGACATGTTATTAATTGATTTTTTAAATTGATTTGATTTTAAATAATCACAAAGTTGAAGGAAGTTCTGCCCCTTTTCCGCAAAACGCACCTTCATATGAATCTATTGACATTTACTATGACGCTCGAGGATCGTGACGTCACGATCTGCTAGGGTTTTCTCTCTCTCTAACAAGAAACATTAAAACGGTTGTAGCTTCGTAATTTTTTTATTTATTTATTTAGGAAACAAACGGTTGTTTAGTGGGTAAGTACTGGCGTGTCTATTTCACAGTTATATAAGTTATTTCATATTGTAAATATTATGAAATGCTACATTTACCATGATTTAGTTATAACGTGTTTCTAATCCATGCACTACAATCAGGAGTTATTACTTAAACTAAACTGTGTAAACTATTCTGTGTAGATCAGGCTACGCAGAGCGCTGCTGTATTGACCAAATGATAGAGAAAAAATATCTAAACGAATAAAGTTGGCGTTATAATCTTGACATGCTCGTCTAAAGAATGTGTTTTTGGCAAACTTGTTACGGCAAAGACTGATGTGGAATGTTAAGGGGTGGCGACAAGGAATGCAGCGAGGCAATTTTAAAGTTATACTTCTAAGAAGTGAGTCTATGTAGTTGTTTAATAGCTTATAAAGAAATATTTGACTAATGAATACTCGATGTTTGTCTAGAGAAGCTAGACCGTGACGTTTAGCGGTATTGTCTGTGGTATTCAAGCCCTGGCGGTAGATAAGCGACTTCAATAATTTATTCTGAATTCTTTCAATTCTTGTTTTGTAGAAATTATA
The DNA here is from genome assembly GCA_947578815.1 of Epinotia ramella. NCBI lineage: Eukaryota > Metazoa > Arthropoda > Insecta > Lepidoptera > Tortricidae > Epinotia > Epinotia ramella. The sequence continues at coordinate 22,784,800 of OX388217.1, forward strand.
TTGAGGGTTCCAAATAATACATCCAAATTCTAAAATACTACCAACATAGGAAAAACATGGTATTTTTAAGGTTTTTGGATCCTTAAAGGGCTTTGAGAGTCTAATTATTAATCCCAGTTGATTATACGCTCTCGAGATAATGTGATCAATGTGTGGGATGAAAGTAAGCTTATGATCTAATATAATACCCAGATCATTATTCACCAGACAGAGAAACTAATGCAATTACCATTTTCGGGATTAAGAAGTACCTAATTAATTCGAAATGCAATAATTAGCAAACCTTTCTAGATCTCTTTGTAAGTCAAGGCAGTCGTTTCTCGTTTTAACTATTTTAAATATTTTCGTGTCATCAGCATAATCGAGATGTCTTGGCTTAGTAAACGAAGACCCTATGCCGTTGATATATAAAATAAATAAAAGCGGTCCCAGGTGTGAGCCTTGAGGTACCCCCGAGTCGATAGTCAAGAATCGAGAAGTGTAACCTCTCAGTGATACTGCATGGCTTCGATTTTTTATGTAGGACTCCAGCCACCTAAGGAGGTCACCGTGTATACCGATCCCGTGTAGCTTATATAATAGCAGGGAATGATCAATTTTATCGAATGCTTTTGAGGAATCGGTATACACGGCATCCACCTGATAGCCATTGTGGAGGGTATTCAAAACAAAATCAGTACCGTACATTTATAACCATGATTATATGAGGTTTAAATCCACTAAACACGTATGTTTGTTGTATTGGTAAACCCATTCCATGGTGGGGCATCTCCTTAGCATGATAGTAATCCAATTTATAGTATTTTTTCGAAGAAACTCTGTCACTCTTGTCTCTTCGCTACCGGGACAGAACAACAAGAAAACGTTGATAGACCCATGTTGTTTCCAACAGAGGCCGGCGGCGTGCATTACGAGAAGGACGAGAAGCTCAAGGCGCAGAAGCACGAGGATCTCTCCAAGAACTTGTACCCCGAGCTGCTCGGCAAGCTCGACAAGATCCTGCAGGCCAACAACGGCCATCTCGCCGTCGGCAAGGTCGGTGCCACGTCATCTGATACAGCATCATATCATCTACGGCTACGGTAGCCTAGTGGTTCGGGCATGCGGGGGCAATCCCGGCTCGTACCAATTGGCTTTCGGGAACTTATTGTACTGAATATTTACCGTTAGCTTTCCGGTGAAGGAAAACATCGTGAGGAATCCGGTCTAAGCCAAAAAATGTCTAGTTCGCCATCTAAGTTGGAAGGTCAGATGGCAGTCGCTTTCGTAAAACTAGTTCCTATGCCAAATCTTGAGATTAGTGGTCAATGCGGACCACGGGCTCCTTTAGGGCACAGCCGGGAATAACGCTAGGAGGATGATGACAGCATTTATCTACGGCATCCCTATCCCTCTTGCCCGAAGCACTCCCGAGTTGGAATTCGCCCGAACGCGGCTGACACAGCCGGACAGTGACGCACATAGCCGCTCGGCATTGTCACTCAAAACGGAACAACCTTATAGAACACCTGACGATAGAACACGGCACGTGCTATGCGGTAGAGATAGAGAAGTCCCAATAAGTTTCTGTCAAAAAAATAAGTTTTAAGTATATATGTTTTTATTGCCCACAAAAGATCCCACTGGGTCGAAGTGTATTCAAAAGCACAGAATAAATAATAGTACTACGTACAGAAGGTTCTCTGTGAACAAGTCCCCTGCACAGTTAGCACAAGACGGAGCGCGAGCTTTTAGTTTAGGTACGCCGCACGAGCCTTAACGTGATGGCCATCCCTTTCTATCGCATGCAACGCGCTGCGATAGAACGCGTGCGTGCCGTAGCACCGCTAACATACCCCCTGAGGCCGGTAGGCTATGTACTTGTAGCGGCGCGACCAAATCACGGAGTGAGCCGCCCTTGCTGATCGGACCCTCGCGTGGTTAAGAATAGATACGTTATCCTATAAATAGACCATTACGTAACTAAAGTATATTATATTTATTTTAGTTACATAGAAAAAACAAAACGAGACAGAATACAATAGTGTAGGTAAATAATGATTAAAATAGAATACGTATAAGCTCTAAACTACCTAATAAAAGAGAAGAAAAAGTAAAACTACGAGTACCTCTGCGTCAAGCCCGAACCAAAGGTCCCTAAAATGCTTGCGGCATTGCCTCGCTGAACAGCAATTGAGACCTGTTGGACGAGCCAAGACCCAGAGCGGGGGTCAAGACCCCTCTCCCTTAAACGTCTGCCTAACTCCTTGCACAGCCCGAGAGCCTCACTGCCCCAGGGCCCAGCTGTCTCCACAGCAACCGGAACGAAATCATAAGTTGGTTCCAGAGACTTTGTGTGTTTGAGCTTGGCGGCATCTTCAGCCGCCGAACCAGCTGACTTAATTGTGTGCCTTAGATGAGACGCTGCAAATGTGCTAACACAAGTGGCATCCCATAGAAGGCACCGCCCTCTCTGCCAAGGAACCAACGTCAACCCATCCGGTCTTTTCCCGTCAGTCCGAGACAGACCCGGGGGTTCCAGGATGCACGGTACGTTGGCCGACACCATAGCCCGACGCACGATCTCATTGATATTTGGTGTCCCTAGACGCCCCGCCGACCCGCACATATTTTGCAGCTTAGCCCGTGGTGGCCATTCTCCTCCACCATTGCCCCACAAACGCATCGGTGCGCTTCGCATACCTTGCTCCCCAGCCTTAAAGCAACTCCAATCCTCAGGGAGTCGTTGTCGAGCAGAGTGCCGAGTTGAGGGGAAGGCAAGGCATGCAGCCACGCACCGGATTCGGGCTTTGTGAGAGCTTTGAGACGTGCTAGGTCAGTCCCCGAGGCATCACTCAACAAATGAGAAAATGTTTGCTGACATAGAATGTCGTCCCAACCTCTTTGGACCGTCAAGCTATCCGGATGATCATTGGACGGACATAGTGTCGCCCACTTAGCCAGGGCCTCGGTCACAAATGGAACTCGAATGCTGCTGCCATCAAAAGATAATATTCGAGCAACAAGATCCGACGAACCATGTGCCGACGCTAAAAAAGCTACCAGACCTATGTCCTGGACCCGACGCACGCATAAGCCACCGTAACGAACTGGCAGAGCCGCCTGACACCATTGTTTGTCGTCTAAACTCACATTGAGTATTGACTCTAAACAAGATTTAATAGTGTCATCGAACGATTTCAAATCAGTGTCATAAAGCCAAGTTGGAGACGTCCGTAACATATACACCATGCGAGGCAGAGTTTCGCAGCAAGATAAGGGAAACATGTCCCGACAATTGTGTCAAATGTTCCTGTGCCGACGAAAGTGCTTGTCTTTTGGCTTGAAGGGCCGAACTAACACCCTCGGTGAAAATTGGCGCGCCCATAAACGGAGCCAGCAGCACCATGTCATCTGCATAACTAAGATTATTTATGCAGACGCCATCAACATAACACCCTACGTGCATGCTGCTGAGAGTGCTGAGTCCGACCATCAGCCCATTGATATATAGGTTGAAAAGCTTGGGACTCGGGGGACTTTAGCCCGGCCTGTCTCACATCACACTACTCGAGTCTACACTCGGAGGCAGACCCCTCTTTCCCAGTGGACACTTTGGGCAAGTGCCCAGGGCCCCGCGATCGATAGGGGCCTCAGATCAATTACAACAAAATAGTGTTCTGTCAAAGTCATAGGGGCCCCATTATACTAATATGCCCAGGACCTCCAATAGGTTAAAGACGGCCCTGCTCGGAGGACAGACCATCGGCCCACCTCACACATATATGGATAAGGCGATATGTTATCGCAGAAGCGACTGCCTTCTAACGTTAGCATTCTATAACCTTAGCATAATATCCACTGTGTTCTCATATGCTCGACACCTACCTGTCGAGCATGCGGACTGGCATTTGCCATTTGCTTGGCATTATACAGAGACGGTCCAAGGCGAAGGCGCGGCGCAGGCATGACGCCGCTTCAAACTATTGTAGATGCGGTGTATGCGCCGCGCCTTCACCGTCTCTGTATAATTCACGTCTCGTCCGTGCCGTATCCGTTCCACGGCTGCGCTGCGCCTTCACCCTAGGCCGCCTCTGTATAATGAACGTCTTAGAACAGCTCTGCAGGACAGATATTTTATACTAATTTAATTCCAGCTGACCTGGGGTGACTTCGTGTTCGCCGGTATGTACCAGTACCTCAAGGACATGATGCAGTCCCCAGACTTGGACCAGCGCTACCCCAGCTTCAAGAAACTCGAGCAGACCGTCTACTCGCTCCCCAAGGTCAAGGCCTTCGCCGACGCCGCGCCTAAACCTATGTTCTAAACGAATGCCCACTAGTGGACTCCCGTTTGGTATTGTATCGGACCCGTATATATTATTGTACGGGGTAGGGTTGTACACCTTGATTAATTGAAACTGCAATGATTACCGAAATACTGATTTATTATAAAACTGAATAGAATGCACTCCGCGGCGGTCGGTTATGCACTGGCGCGGACCGCGGTTTACGTAATATATGAATTATGTAATGATGAGTACGCGTTTGTCGCTTTGTGCGGTTCGAGACCGTACAATTATAGATGGGTATTACGCGTGTACAGATTGGTATAAAAACAGTTTCTATATTTTCTTTTCCCATATGAACGAATATCATAATTTCAATTTCTATAAGTGATTAAGTTGCATAAAAGCAAATTGTATAACAACATAACTTCATAAAACATAATGATCAGTTTTCATAATATTCCGATGCATAAAAACAAATATCATAAAATTGAAGAAAATTTTGATATTACGTTTTTATGCTGTAGGTATACCTAAACGTTAAAGCAAAAGTTATGTTATATGAGTTTTATATAATTTGAGCATTATGCTTACTAAAGTTATGATAATAGTTTCTATGGTAATCGTTGGTTATGCGTTTCGAAACGTATGTTGCATGAAATTATACAAAAAGTTTTTATGACGGTTGAACCGCTCCCCTTACGTAAATGTATCGATACCTTTACGAGCATGTAAGCAAGAAATGGCTATAGTTAGAATGAGACGATACTACTTTCTTACAGAGACAGGAATGATGGCCGGTCCAATCTTTCGATTACTGAATTAGGTAAGTTATGTAGGTATCTATATTCTATGTCTAAGTACAAGTTATGCGTATTTGTATAATTGTAATAAAGCTGTGTTTTTTTTATCATAAATAAAGGCTTTATGTTACCTGTGACTTTATTTTCGCTAGTAAATGATGGCATGTTAGGTACCTATATAATTTTAGACACAAAGTATTATTGCCAACTGTCCTTTTTCGCAGTGATCAAGTACTTGTTGAGGGAGTACCTACGAGTTTATCTTGTGTAAGTAGTTAGAGGAGTTGTTTGGCCATCTTTCGCCGTCATCAGAGACTCAGTGGGTCACACACACACATAACATTTAATGTTGCCTTGTCACCAAACTTACATAGGCACCGTAAAATGGGGGGAGTAGGGTTCGCGGGGAGAGTTGGGTAATGGTGAGAGAAGGGATGAAAGAGGGGTGAGATGGGATTTTAAGGCTACTGCTAAAAAAATAATGTATTCCAATTTAAAATGGAGCTATAGTAATACGTATAATAAAAAAAACGATCCAACAATCTTCCAAAATCAATTTTGTATGAAATCCCATCTCACCCCAATTACGAGGGACAACGGGGTGAGGTGGGATTTCCTGTTTATCCTCAGTTATGAAATGGAACTACCCAAAATTAAATAAAAACTAAAATACAAATGTCCGGAACACTTATTATATGCACCATTCAGTTTATTATGTGCACCATGCAAGATTACGTAAAAATAAAATGTTATCGAGGTTTGAATGTCAGTTTTGCCCCTACTCACCCCATTTTACGGTATGACTTTCAGCTCAATCGGATATCGGGCTGTAAATGCAAGACAAACATATTAACAGTACAAGTTAAATAAAAGATTGAACCTATTACAATTCAACTTGGAAAAATTGAAAACCGCCCGACATTTTCATTTGAATATCTCAGAACCGGCTGAACCGATTTTGTTGTAACGTATCTAAAAACCATCTCGATCAAACGGACAAAAAAACGCATTAAAATTGGTCCATTCGTTTAGGAGCTACGATTCCAAAAGGTCTAGTTTTCCCTTTGGGTTGGAAGGTCAGATGCCAGTCGCTTTCGTTAAACTAGTGCCTATACCAAATCTTGGGATTAGGTGTCAATGCGGACCCCGGGCTCCTTTAGGTCACAACCGGGAATAACGCTGGGAGGATGACCTGTCCAATATGCGGTCCTAGTTGCCTCCCGGCTTTACGAGTCATACCTATCAGTGCGACGCCACCATACCATAGAAGCTGCGTAATAGTGCATTTACTCACCTAGGGCGGTAAAACAGAATGTCTCAAGTCGCAGGTATTTGACGCCCGAGCTGAAGGCAATATAAATAAATATGCAATCTGAGGCTTTCAATATTACCGCCCGTGGTGAGTACAACATTTTACTTGACTCTGGCTAGGAAGTGCGATTATTGCTACTTACCTACTACTTTATGGCCACGTGTGACAAAAATCATCTTTACTTAAGGGGCTCCCATACGCCAATGACCTTCGATCTGAATCCCTTAGTTTTCGAATGTGTTTAGCCGCTTATTATATTAAGAACAACGGCTTTATGCAATATAGTATCCCATATTTACTTCAAAGTTCATCGTTTTCGAGATATTTGCCATCAGAGTTGAACAATTTTAGGCCAAAAAACTGGTCTTCTGGCCATAACTTTTGTGTTAATTAGTTTAAAATGAAAACCCTGGACACGTTTTTAGAGACGTCATAGACGAACCCAAATATGTAGATTTCGTATATGTTAGATCTTTCACGTCAATAGAGATACGAAATAAGTGTTTTTTTAAACAATGTTTAAAAAAATCATACAAAATTAATGGAGATAAAAGATTGAAGAACCGATAGCCGTTTGACTTACGAGGGGTGATCCAAAAGTAATGATAATCAGCATGATTTGGTCTCGTGATGATAATTTGTGATTGTCATTCATATTGTGCAATTATTCAATAATACACTAAAAACTTTAAAAAAAGATTTCATTCATTTGTTTTTTTTAAAAGCTAAATAAATATGATGGTATGGAATATATTCTGCCGTCAGTAAAATCGGAGGATATTTTGTTACATGTTTGGGGCGATGGTGGCAAAGTTCTGGTGTGGTAATAAAATTAAAAAAAAATACACTTTAAAGTTTATTTATTTTGATGCCACGAAATTAATAAATTAGCCTCATGTCATCGATTTTTTTTAAGCACAGGTCCCGTAACAAAGTTCAAGGTAGGATTTTCTGGCCATCAATATATAGTATTTTTTTTTTATAAACAGGGTGAACTTAGGTTACAAATATATGAATATAAATACGAAGGGAGAGTGATACATCATAATTCTATAGCAATTAAGTGGGGCCGTCTCAGAAAAAACCAAAGCAAAAAAAGTACCAAATGTATATGTTTTTTTCTTGGCCGAGCTTGCCGAGTACCAGGACTGTTTTTCAGGCTTGTGAATTCTATAAAACTAGTTACCTACAGTGTAATCTAGACCAACTCTTTTACTAATACTTCTTATTCTTAGATATTGAAAACTCGTCAATAAAATCGGTGCAATTGCGTCGATGAAAAAACTAGTCTTAATTTCGTCTATCCAAAATGTTTTTTTTATACGTAGCAAAATTAAAAAAATTTTAATATATTATGTAGGTAAGTAAACTAATAAAGAGTGTATTTAATAATTAAAAATGATATATAACGGATAACATCTGTTTTTTATGCCGATTATCATTACTTTTGGATCACCCCTCGTATAACTTATAATTCTATCTGTTGTGCAAAAGTGGGAGATAAGATTCAAAACTCGTCAAAAATCGATGAAAACCTCGGGTAGCCCCTTAAATAAACAAGGCATTACTGTATGTGGGACATATGAGACGGCCAGTGAACCCGAAACATGTCGTTCTCAAGGCGAAGGGACCTTAGGATGGACATCTTAGTTTTTTCCGGAGGTTTGGCTGCGTTCTTTGCAATAAGCGGCCAGATAGATATTTACGTATAAAAAAAAGGTACAGTCGAGTTCTCCAATATCTACACAGACGACCTTTAAAAATATCTATACAGAGACTATTGTTACTGACATACGTGCAGATATTTTTGAGAGGTTGTCTGTATAGATATTGGAGAACTTGACTGTACAAAAATCACTATGACCAATTAGATTATATGATTATGTAGTATGACATAGTTATAAGTGAAATGTAACCAGCGACATGTGTAATTTTGTATAATGTATAACAATTAGCACGTTAATAAACCAACTGTTAGTGCTGATTTTATTTAATAATAAACAATAATAATAATAATAATAAACGGTGTGGTGTATTTAACATTAAACTTCGTCTCCAAAGGGCCTCTACGTGTTGCATCTATATCCCCACGCACGCCTTCCAAATGACCGGGTTTCGTCCCGTGAATTTCAATCGGAGATACATAATAATAATAAACAATTCGATGCGATTGTAAAGGGCAACGACAAAATCAATTTTTGAGGGCAAGGTAAGGTAGAAAAAAAAACAATAATTTCTAAAAATATATTTCATCGTTATTATATTAAATCTATAATACATTATTTTATTTATCATACAATAATACATTAATTTAAATAATATAATCGTCATACTTCAGTACAATAAACACGCACTCATTATTCGTGTCTTTGGAAATTTAATTAACAGTAAAGGCAACTTAACAGAATATCAGACGTAGCAATTTATCACCACAACCGACAGAGACGTAGCTATAGTTAGAATGAGAATATTAGGGTACAGTCAGCGTCATATCGTTAGTAGCAGCCAAGGTAGCCAAATATTTCGGTCCACGTCTTTATTACTGTAAGAATAAGGAAGTGTTACGAAATATTTGGCTACTCTGGCTGCTACTAACTATATAACGCTGACTGTACAATCTTACACAAATCGGACTAGCTCCATAGCAAGCTCAATAAAAGGCTTGTTTTATGGGTACTAGACGACGATATAGTTAATAGATACTTAAATACACAGAATCATCCAAGACGCAGAAACAAACATTCTTGATCATCAGATAAATATTTGCTCTTACCGATTCGAACCTAGGACCTTCCGTTCCATAGGCAGCGTCACTACCCAGTAGGCCAACCGGTCGTCAATGTTCAATAGTTGCGTCTCTGTCAGTTGTTACTGTACTACAGTTATACCCATAATTAGCAGTTGGGTATTAAATAATTGTTAGAATTTTAATAAAATAAATATTAAGGAACAAAATAATCAATTTAATTATAAACACTACTAACTAGATCAAATAAATGCACGAATTTTTATTAGTTTAATTACAGATCCAAATAACGACCGAATTAAAAAGACAGGAAAAATAACATTTCAACCAATGGTTAAACGACACACACGTTCATTTACATCACCCCGCAACGTAAATCGGCCATCCCGTCGACAGAATTATTGCTTTCTGTTATTAACTAAAACCGTATCCCTTACAGTCATAGATAGATGCTTATACAAAGTGAATAACGGGGAAGTTCCGGTTATTGAGCAAAATTGTTAGCAAAAGGCACTATTGTCAACCCTTTCAGTGCCTCGAGTTGTGCTCCCAGTGCTAAAAGAAGCAATATGTAATGGCCTAAACTGTAATTGTTTACTAAGCAGAACCGGTAACGAAATACTACATTTTGGTCAGTCGAAATATTCAAAAATATTGGTCAATAGCGGGATTTGAACCCGCGACCTCTGAAATCCGTCCATTCCAGACGACGGATTCATGGACGGATTCCAGAGGTCGCGCGTTCAAATCCCGATCGTAGCGAGTAATTTACCACTTTGATCGAAATGGCGTACACTGTCAAGGTATCCTTCATGCTACTTATGAGAATGATATTTCTGGTTTCGAAGCAACAAAAATGGAACATGACTCCTGGTTTTGTGTGTGAGTGTGACAAACGGCGGTGAAAGGGTTAAATCAGTAAGAACGTCAAAATTATGATTAGTAAAACTAGTTTTTTTAAAATTAAGTATGTAACACTATTAATAAATAGTATTATAAAATAGTATTATTGTTATTGCATTTAGCATATTAATAACTTGAGTTGTAGAAATTAAAAGACTTTTTTGTCAATTTGACATGTCATGCAAGGAATTGCAAAATTAAAAATTTTCGGCACTTAATCGATAATAACATAAATATTTAAACGTTCGAAAATATGACACGATTTTCGTCGGAGGCTGTCACCATAGCACATCGTTAGGCATACCAAACTAAATATTGTATAAATTATTAAAATTAATAATTAACATATCTATAAAAAATCTGTGCTTAGTTGGTGTCCTACTAAAAAACGTTAAACAATAATACATATCCAGGATCTTAAGCATACATAAGTACCTATATAATCATGTAGACTTTCTTACATGTTACACAATTTCAAGATTCAATAAATTATTATTGCTGCCATTTGAAAGTGGCGCTTATAAATAACAATAAATAAGCGCTTTTGACGATTAGGAAAGGTATTGTTGTACGACATGAAAAAATAAAGCTTCGTTCAATTTTAAAATGACAGAAAAACGAATTGCATTTTTAAGGGTACTTTGAGATTAGCATGCACTAAACGCTGCCACAAGTAGCGAACGCGCGCCACTTCACACAATGTATTGCCGGCTGTACCATGGTATAACAACACAGGTACTCTCTTCCGAGACTCGCGAACCACGTGACTGGCACAAGCCTACGTCATCATGCTGTTAAATGCCGTTTGATGACGTAGGCTTGTGTCAGTCACGTGGTTCGCGAGTCTCGGAAGAGAGTACCTGTGTTGTTATACCATGGGCTGTACACATTGGGCCAACGTTGGCGCGTGAGCAAGATGCAGCTATGTAAACGAATATTTAAATACTCCATCAGGTTTAAAAATTGTAAAAATAAATATAATAACGGGTTAAAAATAAAATTTGTAATTACTTATTATGAATTATATTTTTAATGAATTATTTAATATTGATGTCTTTTCATGAAATTGTTTTAATTCATTACTGTTATTTTGCGATATTGTTATTTATACTCAAATATTAGTATATTATTTTTTCTTGTTAGTAATATAATGGCCAATAATGTTTTAATTAAAATTACTGTTTTGCTGCGCCCTATCCGGGTCCTCGTACTGTATACCTAGCATTAAGTTGCATGTGTTTGTGTACTTGGTTGCAAATAAATAAATAAAAATATCGAATTATAGCCCTCTCCCTCTCACGCATAGCTGCCTTCTGCTCACGCGCCAACGTTGCCCAGTGTGTACAGCAGGCTTATAAAAGAACTCAACAGCTTGGCGGCCACTAATGAAGATATGCGGTGGCTCTAAGCAGGGTGTAACTAAACTGGGGTGTGAACCGATTGTTCGGTATGCATTTGTTTTTTAATTTTTTTTTATTTGTTTTTGTTCACATTGAAATGTTTACATTACAGTCTTTGTTCAAAACAAAAAAAGCGTGTCAAAAAAGCATACACGAAACATTTGTTTTCATAACACAGCTGCGCGCGCAGCGGCTGAAAATGAAATGTGTCTTACGGTCGGCCTGTCTCGAATCTCACTACCTATAGAAAATCTGACGGCCAATAACAAAACCTGTGGCGAGTTTAACAATTTTTCCCATCCCAAAAAGTGTCCAGCGCCGCTAAAGAAGTTTACACTTCAAAAAAATGAAAACAAATGCATATTTGGAGTAGCAATGCGCTACCGAATATGCCCCATCTTTGATACACCTTGTTTGCATCACGCATAATTTATTTTAATACAGAGAGGTAGCTAGTAGCGGCGGGAAAGGTGATGGCAAGATACGCTTCATCAATAAATGTATGGGTAGCTCAGAGGGAGAGCGCTGTACCGGCGATAGAGAGGGCACAGGTTCGAGTCTTGTCTTGGGATTCAGACGATGATGGTTTATTCTTCCATTATATTTGTTCTCTTTATCATATCGTTTATGGCTTTAAACGTTGCGACTGGCTAGATTTACGCACTCTATAATAATACATAATTAATGTACGTATACGGGTAAGGCCGTTATTTCTTGTTCCTGATTAAGCAGTTTAAATCGTCTACATTTTAATCAATTCCAGTGTGTTACGAATATTAGTAATCCATTAATATGGCTAATTGGCGTAACACACTGGAAGTGATTAAAATGTAGACGATTTAAACTGCTTAATCAGGAACAAGAAATAACGGCCTTACCCATACATTGTGTGCATTCGGCCATGAATTCTATTGGCCAGTGGCGCTTATAAATGACAATAAGGCGCTTTTAACGATAATGAAAACGGCGTTAGCGCTTGAAAGTGACACAAAATTGTGTATGTGTTAAGGTACTTAGATGCCAGAACTATAAGGTATAGTGAAATGTTTTTAAGATGTCCGAATGTCCATAAATGGCTCATCTTTTGAACAATGCTTTTATGCCCATTGTTAACTTTGGCTACTAGTTATCCGTTCGAAATGGGCACAAACTATTCTGACCACTAAAAACATCTCACCATTATAATAATATTTTTTTATTCATGTAACTGTATGTGTATAGTAGTACCACAAATATTACTTACATCGGCAATCTTCGTCCACGCCGACGAGTGCTGACAAGTACCGAATTAAATCGAACGTATGACCATTTCAATAAAGACCTTGTTGCACTATACGCAAGGTACAATATGCAATGACAGGTGAAGTCGTGCTTTCCCGCTCATGGCGCCAGACAAAATGGCGGGCGCCGGAGCTACCGGCGTCGCACGCATAATTTCAGCCAATGGGCGTTGAAGATTTTACCCGCGCAAACGCGCTGCCTTATGATTGGTTAAAATGTTTTCAAATAATGCTTTCTGCGCAGGTACATCGTTGTAACTTATATTTGTGGTACTACTGTATACAATTGTAAAGGTTGAGATCTCCTAGTAGGTATGAAACTACCTATATCAGGAGATCCCACGATAGCATAAAGTGTGGTAGGCGTTGCTATAGACGTGGTAAGGTAAGGTAAGGTCAGGTCATTTCACCGCGCGTACACCTGCAGCTGCCCCGCCAGCTGGAACAGCGCCTTGAGCCCGGGCAGGAAGGCCGCCACGGCCGCGAAGTCCGAGCCCGTGGCTAAGGTCGTGGTCACGTGCAGGGCGTTCTCGTAGTCCGAGGACTGCGCGTACTGCACGCACGAGTGGAGCGAGCTTAGCGCTGTTTCGGATAGCTGGAACGGAACGTTCGGTCAACGTTGTTATGTTATACTCTGTTCTTTATACCTAAAAGGAGGCAAGAAACAAATATTCCTCTCAGCATGAAACAAATGAGCGTGCTATTTAGGCGAGAATTTATGGTAAAAAAAAGCCGGCCAAGTGCGAGTCGGACTCGCGCACGAAGCGTTCCATACCATTATCCGCAAAAAAATCACGTTTGTTTATGGGAGCCCCCTTAAATAATTATTTTATAATGTTTTTTAGCATTTGTTGTCATAGCGGCAACAGAATAAAAAAATGCTGTAAAATTTTTATTTCAATTTTTTTATGAAATAGTCAAACAATTTCATTAAAAAAATCGGACAAACGTGTCGGACTCGCCCACCGAGGGTTCCGTACTTAATTACAAATGTATGGTGTTCAGATTTTTCCCTATACCTGTAGTAAAAGACGATATTACTTGCTAAATTTCATAGTTCTAGGTTAATGGACAGTACCCTATAAATGTTGATTCCCTTGAGTGTCGTCGACTGTTTTTTACGTTAACTTAGAAGTTTGATTTTTTTCCTATAAGGGATCCGTTTTTTCCTTTAGAGGTACGGAACCCTAATATATAAAATGATGGTTTAAATGCCAACTCGAGCCCCGGCGCTGATCTTCCGACGTACTTTCGACAACACAGCTACCTGACCATCCGTGCCCTTTATGAGCATTGTAATAAGGTTCCATATAAATACAGGGTGGTCAGTTAACCGTGTTGGCGTTTGTACGTGAGTAGCATACTCTTATTTGCGAACAACACGCGATTCCCAACACATTTTTTTTTTGCATCTCCGATGATTACGTTGAGAAATGTCATTATGTAATTATACTCGTATTACTGCATATGCATCTCTTATAAAGTACTTTTTAACCCGCGACGCAAAGAGAGGGGTGTTATAAGTTTAACGTGTCTCTGTGTATCTGTCTGTGGTATCATAGCTCCGAAACGGATGGACCGATTTGAATGCGGTTTTTTTCGTGTCATAGATAATTTGATCCTGAGTGTTCTTGGCTATGTTTCATGAAAATCTGTTCAGCCGTTTTTGAGATATTGGACTTTTAAATGAAAATGTCGCGGGTTTTTGATTTTTTCTAAGTAGTAGTTATTGTTAAACTTATGTTTCAATATTAAATCTGTGTGTAAGGATTGTGAAGGCACTTACCCGGTACTCGCGCAACATGTCGTACAACGTCTCCAACCTCCTCTGCACGTCTTCGAGTTTTCTCTTCATTTGCTATATAACAAGAAAAAACTAAGTTAAGAATGATTCACAGTACGTACAAACGCCAATACAGTTAACTGGCCATCCTGTTTTTATATTGAACCTTATTATAATGCTTATAAAGTGCACCACAGTTAACTGTGTTGGCGAGCCGAACCGAGCCGTCTGAGAGGGGCTGAGGCCCCCTCAAAAGCATAGTACCAGCCTCATATTAGGTTGTAGGTAAAAAAAAATATTCAGAAAAGAAGTTTCTGTCAAAAAATACATTTTTGGTACAGTCAGATCAAAAGTAGCTAACTGCGTAATCGAAGATGTCAAAAACACTTATTCCCTTCTTATAAAGACTTTTGACGTCTTGTTTGCGCAGTTATATTTGATGCTGACTGCCCAAGCTTTTATTGTCGACTGTACTTTTCTGTATACCATCATCAACTACTCGTTGAGACGATTCTAACGAGCCCAAACTCAACGGGGTTACGTCGGTTAAGTACTGAATTCCCATGGCCACCTTCTGTCTCCATCATCAGATCAAATCGATCGTACACTAATATTGAATTATAATCCAAACTATACTTATATCCAAAATTTCCGCTCAATCGGAACCTTGGGTCGAATTTAACTTGCAAGATTCGATGACAAACATCGGAACAGGTGAAAGTAAATAAAAGCTTACAAAAAACAGTACTCTTGTATCAACTTCCGCCAATCTGTAGAACAGTTTGTTGGCAGAAATAAGCTCCCCATACATCTAGTTCTTGACGTCTCTAGTTTACCGGCGTGGGACCCAAACAAAGTGGACTGATGACCTGGTAAAGGTCGCGGGAGTCCGCTGGATGCGGGCGGCGCTGGACCGGTCATTGTGGCACTCTTCGGGGGAGGCCTATGTCCAGCAGTGGACGTCTTTCGGCTGATATGATGATGATGATGATCTAGTATCTCTCTATTTATTGGGATCGGTACACGACAAAGGGGTGTCTCACCGGGTTGGCGGCCCTGTTGGCGCACTCGGCGCGGATGGCGTCCAGCACGGCCTGCATGACGCGGTGCTCGGCGGGCAGCGAGGCCTTCTGCAGGGGAGTCGCTTCCACCGCCGGCAGCGGGGACGCCGACTGGAAATGGACCTTGGTCAGTATGCGATACGGTGTCATTTGCAATGCCCATCAATGCAGAGTTATCGTTAAGCGCATATAAGAGATTACCCTGTAGATAGCTACGAGGCCTAATTATATTAAATAAATATTTTCGGAAATCAACCTAGTCCCAAACTAAGCAAAAGGGTAATTGCGTAATAGAAGACGATATACATACTCATATACATAAATAAATACTTAAATACATAGAAAACATCCATGACGGGAACAAATATTCGTGCTCATCACACAAATAAATGCCCTTGCCGGGATTCGAACCCGGGACCTCTAGTTTCGTAGGCAGGGTCACTACCTACTAGGCTACAGAGGTCGTCTATGTACAACATGTAATAAAATTGCAGACGAATAGTAAAAACAACTTCATTGGGTTTCGTCTCTGTAAACGAATTATTGACCTCATTGTCGGGGTCATTGAATTCACTCTCGCGTTGATTAAATTTACTCTCGGGTTCATTCGATTCACAATCGGATAAATCAATTTAGACTCGGGTTCATTGTGTTTTCTCGGGTTTATATTGGATTCACAATTAGATAAATAAATTTAGTCTCGGGTTCATTGTATAGCCCGAGTGAAAATTAGCGAAAAGTTATGAATTACAAAATACATTTAAAATTATAAATTGTCGCTCAAAATGACCGCCCACAAGTATTCACTGTTCAGTAAGAACCCTAAGTTAACTAACTATGTTCACGAGTATGTTTCACTTCGACATCTCATACCTGCGGGTACTGCTGCACAGGCGGGTACTGTTGCTGCTGGTACTGATCGTACTGGCCGTACTGTTGTGCTTGTTGCGGAGGGTACTGTTGCCCAGGATACTGTTGTTGGGCAGGGTACTGTTGCCCGGGGTATTGCGGGTTCAGTGGCACGTGGGTCGGCTCCACGCCGAAGAGGGGGTGGGTTATAGGGGCTTGCTGCTGGACTTCCTGCTTTGGCTATAAAAACATAAATTAAGACACAATTTTAACTCAAACTCAAATATCTGTTCGGGTCAAAAACAACACACATAATAAAAAAATAAAAACACAGTTGGCTTTGTCACGAAATGGACCCAGCTCAGCATGTTGTTAGCTTTACAGCCAGCAGTGGTCTTTCGCAGGACCCATTCGGTGAGAGCACGGTGGGTAACAACGACAGATGAACAAATCACACAAATCGAAATAGTCCCCATATGTTAAGTCTATTAATTCTTACGTGTCCTATAATGTAAATAATCATGACGTCAAATATGATCATAGACAATGACGAGTGATTGGAAATAACGATAATGTATACATGAAGTGTCATTTGTAGACAATCTAGACATCGTTATGTCATATATTTTAGAGGTCATTCGTCCGTCACTTTGATTATTGAAGAAACCCTTATTATAAAATATATTTTTCGTGGTTACTTGGTTGATTTCAATACTTCGTGAGTTTCCTTAAGTATACAACAACATTTTAAGTGCTGATTATTGTGTAATCCTAGAAAAAAGCGTCATTAATATATTCCAAAAGTGTTTGTTTACATGATAAGACACGTAAGTATGAATAGACTTTAGGGCACATGTTTATGCCACGTTTTGCTGATTTTGCATTCAACGTCCAAGCCGCGAGGCACGTACCGCACTAGCTGTTCCCCGTGTCTCGACTTGTCCGGTTTAGTTCCCTAACATTCAGTAAATGGTAATTACTTAATTGAATTAACTTAGTTGTGATCTTCAATTGCAAGTGTATTTTTATAACTGTGTTTTGAACTCTGAATAAACTTTATTTCGGTAATCAGTAACTTTTCGTTAACCACCAAATTCTTGCAACCTTCTGATACATACAACCTGAACCTCAGTGGTTATTTAAGTATTAAACACCTACTTATAACCATTGAGGTTGGCGTTATGCATTTATAAAACAAATTATGAAACTCGTTCAGCGCGAACACACGCTTTTGTTTTTAATGCGTACAAATACACTCGGAAAACGTAAATCCAAACACACGACAAACCTTAGTGATATTCTACTGATTAATCGGAAAAGGACAAAACAGTAACAAAACGTTCAAACCAAATGTCTCTAAAAGTCATAAAATCAATATAATGGTATAAACAAATGAAACTAGTAATGTTTACATGAATTAAATCGAAAACAGATTATGACGGGAAAATTCGTCGTTCTAATTTGTTTATTTTTATAAATTTGTTTGTTTGTTTTTATAAATTTTCTAATAATTTGCTTTCATATCTCACGGCATAAACATTACTCACAGATCACATTGCTTCAATCATTTTGTGAAGTATGAGAATATTTAAAGTTTTTCTACATAATGATAGTTGTCAGCGTAACATGTTTATGCTTTAGCCGCCAAAATGCGATTTAAAATCCTTTTCAATTGAATGTATCAATCTAAATTGGAATATGCAACTGCATCTGTTTTCCTATTATACTTGCCTATCACGCCATTATTTCTGGTCGTTCTCGTTTCGTGATAGTTACAAAGAGCTTTTTTGCAAGCTTTTATTTAACTTGCAATGTATGTAACTATTTATATTATTATTATACTTTTATTTCTGTCGACTCGACACGGTTTGCATCGGTCATTGTCGCAGATGACTGCCGTCCCAGGAAGTTGTCAACAGAGATATGGGTGCACAATATTTCACTACCCTACAAGTCAATAAAAATGTGGAGGGTAGACCCGAAAAAGTCCATTACCCGCTTTTACTTTACTAATTGTCTAGGGCACGCCACGCACACATGCACACAACACACACTAGCCGAGCCGCGCACAGATCCGAATATATATCGCCGATAAATTGAAACCATCTTCCCTATTGAAATTCTTCGGGTATTTCTTGATATCAATTGCTTCTCGTACCATCCGGAGATAATAGTGGCGTTCAGTAGAGAGGATTTTGGGCTTTTACTCAATCCAATGATCCGACAGTCGTTATTAAGTGTTCCGCTATTGCGGATTAGTTTATTTGGCGGTTTTTAACTGCCACTATGTGTTCCTTCACCCTCTCCGTTGACAACTTGCTGGGACGACAGTTATCTGCGACCGTGACCGGTGCAAACCGTGTCGAAACATCAAAAATAAAGGTAAATAAATATCGCGTTAGACCAGTTGTGACGGACTGTTACCACAAATGTGTTCAGGCGAACCGACAGCCACTAGGCAGTCGCCGGCTAGCTGTCGGTGAGCGAGGTCACGTCTGTGCGCCTAAGCTAATAGCATTCAATGGTTGTTTTATTTATACGAGTATACCCTGAGAGACCCAAAGGTTGGACGTCACACCAGTGTTTAATAATAATATAAATATGTGTATAAAGAGCGAGAGTTTAAAGTATTGTACGTAACTATGTTTGTTCGGGTGGAATGCTGCAACTCAATTTTGAAGCAGATATCTTCAACCGAATGAGCTGACATTTTGGGTTAAGGTATAGTTTGGATGATAATTAATAATTATGGTACCATCGAGCTGTTTGTTGATGGAGACAGAAGGTGGCCATGGGAATTCAGTTCTTAACCGACGTAACCCCGTTGAATTTGCGCTCGTTAGAATCGTCTCAATGATGTTGATGACGGTATACAGAAAACTACAGTTGGCAATAAAAGCTACCAAAAAATATTTTTTTTGACTTAAACTTATTTGTATATTACTACGTTATGACGCAAACTGTAATGAGTCAAGGTCCTGAATGATTTCGAGTTTTACGCAGGCATTTAATGAGTTGACAGCAAGGTCATGCACAAAGGCACAAGTCACATCTGTCTACCTCGCCGCGGTGTTCAATGATATGTCCCCATCGACGAGTGCCCGCGTGCAGAGCTGACATCTCACCGGTCTCAGGATGGTAGCCGTACTATTATACCATACCATTTTAAATAGGGATACAAGCTTGGATTTACATTTGTTCACAATACAGAAAATCACACCTGTATTCGCAGAAAGGGTAGCCAGGGCACATAATTTCAGTGCCACCCACAGTAAAAGAGTTGGTCATAATATAATTATTACATTATTATACACCATCGAGTATATCCATTATTATGCATTGTTGATATTTTGAACGTCAAATAGATACGTCTACCTGCAAAACTTATTTAGATTGCTAACAACACAGATTCTTTAATTTCTGTTACATTTGCCACAGCAATACACCAATCGATGTTGTATTTTTCTTCAAGCTGCTGATACGATAATTAATTAAAATTAAGTTTAGAGATAGATACAGAGTGGAGCCGTAATAAAATTATACAAACAGTTTTTTACGTGTTGTAACTTAGATTAGTAATCTAAAAACGTAGTTTGCCAACAATCGTTGGCGCTCAAAAGGTTAAAGTCCGAGTACCAGGCAAAATTGTCATAAATACAACTCACCTTAGGCTTGGAAGTTTGCGGCGGCGGGTCATTCCAGCCAGGCGCCGCCTGCCGCTCCTGGTAGTAGCTGCCGTTCACTTGACCCGGCGCCGCACTCGGGTTCACCGGGGCCGGGGTCATCGTCGGGTTCATCGGATTCATACTCGGGTTCATCGGCGCCATTGGATTTACACTAGGGTTCATGGGATTTACACCCGGATTCATAGTATTTGCACTCGGGTTCATGGAATTTTGGTTCATGGAGTTGGGCTGGTTGTATTGGTAGTTGGGGACGGTGGCGCCGCTATACTGGTCTGGCAGCGGGCTGTTGAACCCGTATTGTGGTTGCTGGGAGTTGTTGAAGCTGTACTGGTTGTAGAGGGGCGCGGACTGCACGGAGGGGTCTACTTTGTATTTGGATTTTGAGGAGGTAATGCCACCTGAAAAAATAATAACAAGTTAGGCAGTGATTGACTTGTTAGGTTTTTTTAATATAATAGTACATTTTTTTATATACCTTATACATCTCTGTGAACTATGAGATTTAAATATAATTATTTTAATTTTGACACTTGGAGTTATACATCTCTAAAAAATAAGATTGTATTTTCTTTCTCTTAATGTATTTGGCATCTAAACTCTGATGTAGTTTATTCTATTATGAATAATGTTCTCATACTATTTTGAGTCTATGGATAGACATTTTGACTTGTAAATGTGCCCTAATGGCCTATTTGCTGAATAAATATTTTAATTTTTTTCATTATCGTCGAAGCAATTGTCCATCCGGCTGCGACAAATATATTGCTTTTCTCAAAAATGTTGCAAGAAAACCAAATAAGTACAGTTAAGTTTTATTGACATCAACAATTTATTATAGGTTATTTCTTTTCGCCACTTCATGAAATTGTTATACGCCTTTAGATATTCGTCTTTTGACTTTGGCGGGAATAAATTATCAATCACTGAACTTGCAGCTTCTTATAAATCAGGAGGCGTATATTCTTTATCCTCGTCACTCGAACTAGAACTAATTTTTACATCAATTTTCAGTATCTTCCGATAAAGCTCCACTATATATTTTTTAATAGTTGTAACCACTGAATAATTTTTGCGTTGCTGCCTTTTTTTTTAAACTAGAATTGTATTATTCTTCAAAACGCCACAAGTTATTTGAGACAAACGTTAAAGTCGACGAGTATAAAGAAGCCTTTATAACGAAACAAATTATTTAATTATATATTATATAATAATATTTTGTTTCGTGTTATTTGCCAAGGCTGTGAATGAGTCTTTCAAGAGATTACAGAGAGGGCGCTAGTCTTAGCGGGAATGTAATTGAAAAGTATACAACTTCCGTCACTGTCCTCGTAGCTCAGTTGGTAGAGCAGTCTATCGTTTATAGAAAGGTCGCAGGTTCGAATCCTGTCGGGGGCTACAGACGAAGATGGTTTATTATATTCTTTCTCTCTGTATCATATCGTCTGAGTATAAAAAAGGTTTAGAGTGAGTATTTTTACCGGGTTGCGGTCCCACGCTGCTGGGTCGTGGCGGCTGCGGCGCGGGCGCGGGAGCGGCAGCGGGAGCGGGCGCTTGAGCGGCCCACGGGTTCGGCGCGTATGCCGGCGCCACTGCGGGGAACATAGAGCCTATATTATTATAAATTATGCCAAAAATATCACAACACTATTTCTTTGAAACTATCATCACCCTAGAGCCCCAGTGAAGTCCTAGAGAGGAGTAGATGAATGTTTTCTAGAATATATTAATGTCATAAATTCGGTAACCCTTTATCTTACCGACAAAGGTTTCGTTGAATGCATTGTTTCGCCGCTTTTTCATTGCATTGATTTTCACTTTTTGGGTATTAATAAGTAATTGTATAGAAACCTTTTCAGGATTTTTGTAAAACAAACCTAACCTAATAGGTTTGTTTTATAAAAATCCTGAAAAGTGCACTGATTCAGTTTTTTTTTTGATGAGATTGAATTTCGATGAAACATTTGTTGGTAAAACAAAAGTAAACTTAATATGATATGTCAAAATTTACAAACTTAATTCACGTTGCTAAAAATCGGCAAAGACTGAGAGACATTAAAATTAATAACTAACATAAACTAACCGATTAAAAAAAAAGCAAGTATCAATCGAATTTCAAACACGAATAATTTGTCGAAATCTTTACACATTAAAGCAATTTTTGGTACTAAAGAGTGACAAACTTTATGCCATACGATTAATTATATAAATAAAGCAATTTTTTCTTTAACATTTTGCCATGACTACTCCTGAACCACTTTTTAACACGTTTACTTCCAACGAATTCGTAAAACAAGCATAAGTTCATAGCAGATGCCGTCGTATCTCCACCTAAGTAAAGGAAAGCCTACAACCGAAACGCCAGTCCACTAGTCGGGTTCCTGGCCGCAAATGTGTTAACTCTGATTTGCTAAAATATAAACTCAATAAACGTACATTTTAGTAATCCTTCTGAAACTATCCATTTTTCAACAACCATCCCCTAAATATAGCAACAAAATTCGTATTACAAACTTATTTCTAAAAACTCGGGCATAGGTGTGCTCAAGGTTTCGAGAAATTCATCCCCCCATTTAATTCTGGGCGACTCGCTACAAAACGAGACATTGCTTAGCCTCAAATGGGTTCAAAATGACTAAAAAGTATAGTATAGTATAACGAACCTGCGCTGTACGTGTTGGACACGTCGTTGTGCCCGACGAGGTGCCGCTTGGCGTGCGCGCCGGCCCGGCAGCGCGCGAACTGCGCACCTTGCTGTTGCTAAACATACCATTTTCTATCGTCAATGTTGGTATTCAATAAAGCAATATTAGTAAATCAATATTAGGCGACAATCTTACACAAATCGAACGAGCCCTATAATAGGCTCAATAAGGCTTGTGTGGTATACCACCTTAGATAGTATAACAACAAATACAAAAAAAAAAACATAATTAGTTAAATATTTAAGGGGGCTACCATACAACAAATGTGATTTTTTTTGCCGTTTTTATAGACAATATTTTATAGATAAATAAAAAAAAAACATATATATAAATAATGGTACAGAACCCTTCGTGCGCGAGTCCGACTAATCGACCGAAAAATCAGTTTTCATTGGAGCCATGAAGACAATCAACAACACTATTCTGAGTTCAGCACAAAGTTTGACGATGACAACTCACGTGGCTTGCGCGGCGCGGGTGGAGCCCTAGGGCTGTGGTGAGCCGCTGCTGCAGGTCGCTCTCCGGAGCGCCCTCCAGGCTGTTGAGCGCGCTCTGCAGGCAGCCCTGCGCGGCCAGGCGACCCGCGTATTCTGTTAGTACTATCTCCAGTTTTCCGCCAGTCTGGAAGAGATTGGAAAAATATCGTGTGTTTTCTGTGCAGTTATAGCCAGTGAACGGGGTACCATTATCAATAACTACTATAGTCAGCGTGTATAAGAAATAGTCCTGTATTTAATACTTTGGAATCTGTTCGCCTACTGCGTCCAGGCAATAACGACAGTCATCAACCGCAGTGTGGGGCAAAAAGTAATTGCATTACAAATGACAATTACAAAATGTAATTTCAATTATTGCATTACAAATTACAAAATGTAATTTGTAATCGCATTACAGATTACATTTTGTAATTTTAATTTGTAATGCATTACTGGGTAAAGTTACAAATTACTTTTATTTAATAAAACATTTTTCATGATTAAACTTGGGTTGGGTATAGGAAAGGGGGGCCGGTTTTTGGACTTGGAAAACTTTTGTGATATATTTTATTTATTTATTTATTTATTCAATCAATACCTTAAATCTATCATTACAGGCTTATTACCTAATGCGATAGATAAGTGAATATAATAATAACTTAGTACTAACACATTTAAATACCATAACTTATAAATACAATTACTGACTATATAAGTAGCACAGTACAAACATAGTGGCCTTTGCAAACTCGTTCAGGGAGCATGTAAATATGTCCAACGTAAGTGAAACTTTGTTTATAGTTCGAATAGCCCGTGTTAGCGGTGCGTCCTTGAGCAGCTTCGTGCGAGCGGCGGGCTCGGCCAGCAGCGGCGGCCGTCGTCGACGCCACACGAACCGGTCCGGCACGTTTAGCGCCAGGGCGCCCGCCACCCCGGGGTTGCATAACTCACCCCGTAGTACTTTCACCACATATGTAGCGAGGGCCTGCTCCCGCCTCACTTCTAGCTTGTTGTGCCCCACCATTCCTAACACGAAGAGAGTAGGGTACAACAGAGGGTATCCAGGATACACACCATATATCTTCAAGTAGAGATACCTAACATACTTGTTTTGGATACGCTCCAACATGAGCTTGTATTTGGCTTCACGTGGACTCCAGACTGCAGCGTTACCTTCAAGGTGACTCTTTACGAGAGCTTCGTACACAGCTTTTATCGCTGAAATGTTTGTGAAGTCCTTCGCTTGGCGCAACATGAAACCGAGGTTACGATATGCTTTTTTGCAGATAGAAATAATGTGGTCACGGAATGATAGATCAGCTGCTAGGCGAACTCCGAGATCCCGCACCTCCGTCACTCGCTGCATTGGCTTTCCACCAACATCATAGTGATTGTGCACCGGGCTACGCCTACGGCTGAACGAAATCACAGTACATTTGGATTCGTTAAAGTACAGTTTATTGTGCACACTCCAGTGCACAACTCTATCGATGTCCTCCT
Source organism: Epinotia ramella (assembly GCA_947578815.1). Classification (NCBI taxonomy): domain Eukaryota; kingdom Metazoa; phylum Arthropoda; class Insecta; order Lepidoptera; family Tortricidae; genus Epinotia; species Epinotia ramella. The sequence continues at coordinate 22,809,569 of OX388217.1, forward strand.
GCAGCTTACGACAGTCCGAGATATCATTTATCACTATATATTTACTTTTTTTTTTTAATTAAATCTTTTCCTATCGTAAAATATGCGTACAAATAAGCATGTTTTATTCTTTAAACCTTTTCTCTCAGATCGATATTTACCGCGATATTTGGGTTCAAAGGTCAGTCATTTAGACAGTTCTGGGACTTCCAAAATTTCGGTATCGTGAACCGACTCGGATTTTTGGTCAATTTTTTTTTTTCTCTCAGATCTATATTTACCGAGATATTTGGGTTCAAAGGTCAGTCATTTAAATGTGGTAAAACAGACTCGGATGACGGATAGGTGTTATACAAATACAAATATCTTTATTTTGCTTGAAATGTGGTTCATAACAGTTGTTTAAAGAATAGGTATCAGGTTTCACACAATTTACCGCATCTGGCATGCAAAAATAAACCTAGAGTAGTGTCATGTAACGACGAAATTTAATATTACAATTGAATACCATGCTTTGCCAAATTTAAATTATACCATTGAATATTTCATAATCATGTCAGTGGATGTGAGAAAATATTAAATGAAATAAAAATTAAAACTAACCATAGCATTATGTCAGTCTAAATTATAATATTATTTTTAAAATAACGACAATTATAGTGTCAGTGAATGTGAAATGGAACGAAAGAACACTAGTAAGTACCTAATAATTTTACAGTCGTTTGAAATAATCAAAATATTCGCTTACTGAGTAGAAGAAATTTTGTATTAGCCAACTTCTGAGTCTGCGCTTGAAAATATTTAAGGGAAGGGTTTTAATATCTTCGTGTAAGGAATTGTAGATAGACGCAGACATACAGCAAGTGTTTCTACTATATAATTTTGTCTTTTTTTTCCGGTATTACCAGGCGATTTGGATACCTTGTACGATAGCTGGAAGTCTCTTTACACGTTTTATAAAGTAAGGGATGGGTTTTTACAAACAAGCAGATTTCGTAGATGTATAGGCATGGTACAGTTAATAATTGCAAATCTTTGTATAATGGCCTGCAGGACGTTAAGACATCCACGTTATAAATTGATCTTACGCACTGCTTCAGTGCTAACAAGACTCGTTTTACGTGAGGCGAGTTTCCCCAAAGCAAAATGCCATACCTGAGCAGGGAACACACATAACCATGATAAGCCTGGATTGCAACCTTTCTGTTGCAAATTTTTGCAAGTCTCCATAGAGCATAAGAAAATGAATTTATTTTGATGCATAGCTTGTCAATATGATCATTCCAAGAGCATCTGTGATCGTCAACAAAGCCTAGAAAAGTAGTATGTAGCGATTCTTTTATAACTTGATTCTCATATCTGATATCTAATGAATGTTTACATCCGTTTTTATTTGTAAACTGCACAAACGTAGTTTTATCTATATTAACATTCAAGTTATTTGGTGCAGCCAAGTGATTACATTAAGGACTGTAGTATTTATGTCGCTATTGTACGTTGCAGTATTACAAGGTATAACGATAGACAGGTCATCTGCAAAAAGTGTATAGTCATGTTTTGTAATTTCTGCGAGGTCGTTGATATACAACAGAAAAAGTAGGGGTACCAAAATACTGCCCTGGGGAACACCAATTGAGTTTACTCAATAGAGGATGTATGGGTCGTTACCGTATTCTTTGAATCCATTTTAGTTATCTCTACAAATTGAGTCCTTCCACGTAAATAGCTTCTTAACCAATCGTTGACGGTGCCTCTCATACCATAAACCTTACACTTGAAAGGAGAATTGTCATGGGAAACAAAGTCGAACGCTTTGCTCATGTCAAAGAAGATAGCGGTAACTGGCACACTTTTATCCAAATAGTTAAAAATGTTGTTCATTAAAGATTTTATTTTTTATTTTTTTTAAATCAAAGAACGGAAAAAAAAGAGAAGTTTTTCTAGAAAAAGATGCTTATTTTGACGTGTTCTGTACGTAATCATTCAAAATAGGTGTTATAATGACACCACTTAGGCAAAAAGTTACCAAGCGCTGAACTTTGGAACGCTATAAGTAATCCGGCCATTTTTATATTTAGAGAAATTTTTAAATAAAAGATGCTTATGTTGACGTGTTCTATACGTAGGTAACAATAATTTTAAATAGGTGTTGTATTTTATTTTTGAATACACCACCTTGGCAAAAAAAAAACTAAGTGCTGAAATGTCCCTGCATGCGATTACGAATGTAAAGCCCTAATGCATTACAATTGCATTACATTTGTAATCGAATTACATGTAATGCAATTACGTGTAATGCATTACTCGTAATTGCAATGTAATGCGATAACGAATGTAATTCATTACTGCATTAATGCATTACGCCCAGCACTGGACCGCAGCAAGTTTGCAAAGGATAGTTGTCGACTTTGGGAATCAATAGCTTTTTGCAAAAGTTATATGTCTTTGTCTGCCAGTCCTGTATCCGTCCAGGCACCGCGCAGCACCGCGTCCGGGCTGCAGCCCACCAGGTAGCACACACAGGCCGCCTCCTGCAGAGACAGCAGCGCCAGCTCGGTGAGCGTGGCGAGCGCCCGCGCGCCGCCGCGCCGCGCCAGCCGCGCGCGCCAGCACCGCGTCCGGGCTGCAGCCCACCAGGTAGCACACACAGGCCGCCTCCTGCAGAGACGGCTCCGTTACTGTACCTGTGCCTCCTTGCCCCGGGCAGCCGCAGCGCGGCGCAGCAGCAGCGCCAGCTCGGTGAGCGTGGCGAGCGCCCGCGCGCCGCTGCGCCGCGCCAGCAGCGCGCGCGCCAGCACCGCGTCCGGGCTGCAGCCCACGAGGTAGCACACACAGGCCGCCTCCTGCAGAGACGGCTCTGTCTCCTGGGACAGCCGGTCTCCCAGCAGTTCTGCGAAAAAACAACAAATTAGATATGCGTAGAAATTACCAGGATTCAATTTTCTTGACCTGCTGCTTTTTACATTCCGTCCAGGAGACTCCTTAGAGAGTTACAAAATAATGTCACTCACCGCAGTAGTGTTGCAGCGCGGCCCCCTCCGTGTGAGTGACCAGGGCCGCTACCACGTCCCGCCACGACGCGGGAGAGCAGGACGACACGAGCGTCTCCCAGCGGCTGTGCAGCAAGCTGCCGGCGACCAGGGAGACTGGGTCGCGGGCAGAGTGCGCTAGGTGGTACTTCTGCACTTTGTAGAGGAGCTCTTGGCTGCCTATGGATTAAAGATATGCGTAAACATCTATCAACCCTATTTATTTGAAAACGTTATTCCGTTATACATGTCCGAAAATTCGAAAAAAAAATTACATTGTTGGCAGTGTTGGGCGTAATGCATTAACCCTGTAATTGCATTACAATGCAATTACGAGTAATGCATTACACATGATCGCATTACATGTAATGCGATTACAAATGTAATGCGATTACGAATGTAATGCATTACGGCATTACATTCGTAATCGCATCCTGGGACTCCACTTACTCTCTTTCAGCACTTAGTTTTTTTTTTGCGAAAGTGGTGTCATTATAACACCTATTTAAAATGATTGTTACGTATAGAACACGTCATAATAAGCAGCTTTTACTTTTAAAAATGATCGAAGTAGCAGTAGCTTTCCAAAGTTTTCTAACTTCAGCACTTGGTAAATCACATGCTAAAGTGGTGTCATTATAACACCTATTTAAAATTATTGTTACTCACAGAACACGCCAAAATAAGCATCTTTTACTTGAAAAACTTTTGTCTAAATTTAAAAATGGCCGAAGTATAGCGTTCCAAAGTTTTCTAACTTCAGCACTTGGTAATTTTTTTGCCAAAGTGGTGTCATTATAAAACACCTATTTTGAATGATTGTTACGTACAGAACACGTCAAAATATGCATCTTTTTCTAAAAAAACTTCTCGTTTTTTCCGCTCTTTTGAAGATTATCCGTTTTGCCACCTTTAAATGACTGACCTTTGAACCCGAATATCTCGATAAATATCGATCTGAAAGAAAAAGTTTAAAGAATAAAACATGCTTATTTTTACGCATTTATAACGACAGGAAAAGAAAACTTAAAAAAAAGAAAAAAAATGACCAAAAACCGGCCCCCTTTTCCTATACGAACCCAAATGGTTAATAATGAAAAATGTTTTATTAAATCATAGCAATTTGTAATTTTACGAAGTAATGCATTAGAAATTAAAATTACAAAATGTAATCTGTAATGCAATTACAAATTACATTTTGTAATCTCTAATGCGATTACAAATTACGTTTTGTAATTTGTAATGCTATAATTGAAATTACATTTTGTAATTGTAATTTGTTATATTTAATGCAATTACTTTTTGCCCAACACTGACTGGTGGCTATTGCAGACGGCCTGCCTGGTGTTAAGCAGACGCACATACACATAGAGTCATCACTGTCATCAGCCTCCGTTTCCATCTTTTATTGATTTGATGGTACCTTGTGTCGACAGCTAGAGACAAATACAGGAAAATTTCAGGAAGTAGACAAAATGCAGAGAAAGTAAGTCCGTTATTTCAATGATCACCGCGTATTGGAGTTTTATAGTGTTCACTATTAAATCAATTATATAAAGTTAAACATTATTTTTTTCTTAAACATGCAATGAAATATTGACATTGTGTTCGTTACAAGCGAAGCGAAGTATCACGTTTTGGGCGCGGCGAGACGAGATCCGTGAATTTCATACAAAATTGGGGGTAAATTAGCCTTCTTTTGTTTCAATATCAATTCGTGACACGACGTCATTGGCCCGCGAGCTAGCAACAGATTTTCGTGACCAATCGACCCCCGTGCGATAACTTGCGAGAAGGTTCAGAATGTTGTATCATGAAGCCCCGTGCACGTCAGCTGCGGCTCCGTATGTGTGTTGACCAGCAGCAGCCTCGCAAACACGTAAAAAAACGAGAAAAATTTGCCATCTACCTTAGATTCATTTTATCATCAAATGATAGTTAGTCCAATATTATGAATGAAAATAATCGTCAGCTGACTGTACAGTGGAGGAGAATTGGAGATCCCGTCAGCTGGTCACACGAAAATGTAATGGGGTGGGTGCGCGGATGTAAACCGACTGTTCAGGTTGCAAAAGCGATGTGTACGTATTCTGGACGGTATTAAATCAAATCGCGTGTCATGTAGACCATCTTTTAAAAAACCAGAAATACCAACTCTAACGTCTTTGTACGTGATTGAACTTTGTAAACTAGTGAGACGACACCTTGACAAGTTTCCTGCACAAACGGACTTCAGAAGTCATAGACTAGAATAGTTTCTTCTCTTGTGATGTCCGTGTCCCTGTTGCTAAGACGAGCGGCTACCATCGATGTCCCAGATTTGCTGCTGCTAAAGTCTATAACGCTTTGCCAAGTTCGATCAAATCCCTGACGTGCACAAAATTTTTCTTCGCGTTAAAGAAGTACCTGTTAGTCTCGTGTCCTTATAATTTGAATGAATTTTATAGTAATGTTAATGATGTGTTATGAATTGTTGTTATGAGAATTTCGCTTATTAATTTTAATTTATTATTTTGTTAGTCAATCCCTATTTTCGCAGCCTTGCATAGTAATGTACTACGAGTATATACTTCCATTCAATGCTCCATGTCGACAGCCCTGAAGTGTACGGTGTTCAGGGTAGATAGTGACAACACTAGTCAAGGGTTTTTATTGAGAGAAAATACATGGCTTATATACTAGCAATTTCCTTTTCTCAAACATGCAATGAAATATTGACGTTGTGTTTTTCATAATGGGCTTCGAAGTGTCACGTTTCGGGCGCAGCGAGACGAGAGACCCGTAATGGCATTTCATACAAAATGGAGGCCTAGGCCTGCAAGATGGCCTTTTTTAATTTCCATTCCACAATTTGTGGCACAGGATCACGGCGTTCAGCAATGAAAATTAAAGTTTGATTACTTGGGAGGTTTATTTATTTATTTCATTGCATGTTTGAGAAAAGCACTATACATACCTCGGCGTGAAAAGGGGTTGCCAGCCTCATAACTATCAATCTTTTATTATTTAATTACGAATAGAAAATAGGTATTGGCTTTCCAACAGCTGATGAATCAGCTGACCATCACTACAGCCTTCCCGTTTATTTTGAGTCAAAAAATAGTGGAATACATGAATACTAATACTACCTACTTTTGAACAGCAAAAAAACGAAATGTATCAAGTGCACGCTTCCTAATGTTAAGGCTTGTTGCAGTGACCAGGTGAAGTTGAAGGACGAGACTCTTGAATTCGCCCATAGTACGGTTTTTCTAGGTGTAACCATAGATCATAAACTGCAATGGGGTCCACGTATAGCCAAGTTGGCAAATAGGCTTAGTTCGGCAGCATACGCGGTCAAACGAATGAGGCAACTCACTGATGTTGAGACGGCCAGGCTTGTATAATTTTCCTACTTCCATAGTGTAATGTCATATGGCATACTACTCTGGGGAAAAGTCGCTGACATTGAATCCATATTTATCCTACAAAAGAGGGCAATAAGATCAATTTATCAGTTAGGATCTCGTGTCTCCCTAAGAGAAAAGTTCAAGCACATTAACATTCGCACAGTTGCTTCCCAGTACATTCTTGAAAATATCATGTATGTCAAAAGAAATCAGCACTTGTTTAAATTAAATCATGAAGTTCACTCTTTTAATACAAGAGGTAAGGACAAACTTGTTGTTCCTCGGTTACGTCTCCATAAAGTGAATTCGTCTTTTATGGGAAATGGTGTTCGCTTCTACAATAAAATCCCTAAAGATATTTTGATTCTACTTTACTTTTATTCACTAAATTTAAGAAAATTATAAAAGACCGCTTAGTATGTAAGGCATATTATAGTGTTAATGAATTTGTGGAAGACAGTAACTTCTTTTAAACCAATTTATTTATTTGATATAATCAATTTTGATGTGAACTGTGTTCTATAATTTTGTATGTGCTTGTTAGCTATAAAATTTTAATGTGTATTTTAAATTTTCCGTGTAGTCAATTTTAATTTTCTTTTGTTGCTTTGTGTATATACATATATTATTTGTGACGTTTCTCAAACACTCTTTGAGTCTATTTGAAATAAAACATCTTGATTTGATTTGATTTGACTATATTTTTGGCTTAAGTAATCTTAGTCTACTTACGCCTATGTCATACATAATGGTTTCTAACAATGTCTTACTTCTATTTAGAATGCTTAGTACAAATACATTGTTTACGCTTATCAAAAAACAACGTGGGTGGTCTGCCTAGTGCAGTTCGTGGATTTTTATGTAGTCGTTGTCTCTGTGTAAGTAATTATTAGATCAGTTTTGTTCTGTTCGCTCACCACGAAGAGCCCACTCACTGCCCTAGCAAATCAATCAAATTGGTGATGTAGGGCACAGCGAAATGTCATCCCGCTCGAATGTGGAGCAGCCCAACTGGGGAAGTACCTCCACCTTGCAGAAGACCACAGCCATAATAATACTACTACTTTATTTATTTTTTATTTATTTCATTTAACAACATAACATTTAGAACTATAATTAATATCTGCCAAACTGCATAGCGGTTTGTCGGCAGAAAACCCAGTTTCCCTCCACCACGTAAGATTAATATAGTACCTATAGTAAATAATAAGTACATGACTTGCTCTGTAGTAGTGTTGTGTTCCTGGAGATGAGCAAGGTCACAAGGCCAGAGCTCCCGAGAATGCGTTGTGTTGAGAGCGAGGGAATTTGGTACTTCAGCTGTCAACACGGCGAATCCTCAAACATATCAAGGGTCAGCAACGCTCATGTCACTCCTTTGGAGTTGCATGCGTCTATAGGATGCGGTGTCCGCTTACCATCAGACGGGCCGCACGCTTGTTTGCCACCGTCGTTGTATAAAATAAAAAAGATCGGGTTGCACTCCAGGAGTGCCGGCAGAAGTGAAAACTCAATGACATTGTAACAGTTTTTCGATCAGGGCACGTGTCCGTATTACGAATTTTCAATCTGTCGAATCTTACCGTCACGTGAGCTGTTGCGAGTATCTCTCGAATCTCACGGTCACGTGACATCTTACGGTCACGTGACCTGTGGCGAGTTTAACAATTTTTCCCCATAACAAAAAGTGTACAGCGCCGCTAAAGAAGTTTTCACTTCAAAAAATAAAAAAGAACAGTTAAGGAGTCGCGCAACGAAGCCAGAACACTTACCCAAGGAAGCGATGATGAGAGCGTCAGCGACCCGCTTGGCCTCCAGACACAGTTCGACGGCCTCCTCGAGGTTGCCGCACACCAGGGCGCGGCAGATCAGGCTGGTCGAGTCTGCGAACCATAACACCATCGTTATTTTTATTCATAGAAAGAAAGAAGACATTTATTCACTAGGTACACAAAAGACACACAGAGACAAAGGGAATAGAGATACAATACAATTGACACTTAATGTGTGTGTCTTCGCGGCAGCGAATCGGTCGCTGTCTCAGCATCATGCCGAGTCAGACAGACACCTACAGCGCTGATTTTCAGACAGCACCGTACGTGACCCACGGAACGCAACACAACATACTGCCGATACAAACGTATACAAATAATAAATAAAGAATGAATATAATAAATTTGTTAAATATGTGTTTTTTTTTTAAATGTGAGCTCATAATATTCTGCTCATTATAGTATTTTTAAAAGTGGTTTTTGTATTCGAAACACTTCATTTAAGATAAAATGCCGCTCCGTATAAAAAAAAACATTTGCCCTATTGTGGGAAAAAAACATTTGCCCTATAATTTGTGGGTCGTAAGCGCACTGATCTGCGAACGAACACGAACTCAATTCCAAACGGATAAGATAGAAATTACCTTCCCCGTTGGGTATGACGACATTTTGCGCTGTCGGCTCCAGGTCCAAATTAGCTAGTTTTCTTTCAATCAGCGTGTGCGCATCCTGTAACCAATGTAATACTTTACCACATTCACCGCCAACCACGGCGCTAGTTTGGCTTATAGTACAGTTGACTACAAAAATTAGTAGCCATTTTTTAACCCCCCACGCAAAGAGATGTTATGAGTTTAACGTGTCTGTGTATCTGTCTGTGGTACCTATCCCAAACAAATGGACCGATCTGAATGCGGTTTTTGTTGTGTCATAGATAATTTTACGAGTGTTCTTAGCCATGTTTCATGAGAATCTGTTCAGCCGTTTTTGAGATATTAGACTTCGAAATGAAAATGTCGGGGGTTTTTCAACTTTTCTAAGTTGTAGTTATTTACAAGCTTTTATTTAACTTGCCCTGTTCGTTTGTAGGTTAGTGTGGGCTGCTGAAATTTTGGGTAAAGGTATGACAATTCAATATTATGGTACCATCGAGCTGATCTGATGATGGAGACAGAAGGTGGCTGTTGAGTATTCATAGCTACGAGTACCACTGGACCTCCGAGGGGTGAGGCGCCGCGCGGGGGACGCAGCTGCATCAAAAATTGCATGTCACTCTTCGCCGTTCGCTGTTAACGCGCGCACATAGACTTACGCCCTTTTAGTTAACAAGTGGACTAGATATATGTACCAAATTTGTAACGTTTTGCATTAAAAATCATTGAAGTTAACAGACTACTTGTTATTATACGTCATCCGAACATCAAGCATACAAAAATCCAAATACATTGACGCCAAAGTCTACATGGTCCTTCATCGAGCCAAATATCCAGGAGAACTCAAGCGCTGGAATTATTCAGATACGGAATCCAGTATATCTACGTCTAAACAGAACCGAAGAGTCAAGAAATCAGCCAGTTTTATACAACGAACAAGTACAGTGGAACCGAAATCATTTAAGTGCATAAAAGGAACAATATTATTCAAGGAATTAATGGAATACCTACATACTGCAAATAATCGGTCGGATTGCTGTGGAAATTAAGGCCGAATCGAGTGATTAAGAGTGAGTCCGTTCCAATCTGTTACCCCTTTAATTTTAAAACAATAACTTAGCAAGTAAATTACAAATGAATTCAATCGAAGTGCATTTTTAGTAAAACTTAACGTTACGTATTTCATAAAAACATAACTAGATACATTTATTTACATAATTCAGTGCAAATTCATCATTAAAATCGATATATTATAAAGTTATAAGCTAACATTAGTTATTTATCGTATAATTGCATTACATAGTAACATCGAGCGCGCTATTGTTCTCGGCCGGCCAGCGGGCAGCGGCTGCAGCCGGGCCAATCTCGCTCGTATGAACGTTGCATTTTTAAGTAAACAAGTTGAGCAACTAATAACTCATTAGATTTTGTTGCGAATTACAAACTTATTGCATTTGTTTACATGTTTAAAACTTATACAAAGTGTTTTAGCCAATTTTAATCATATACAATACATTACTCATTTTAATTCAAATCAATTTATTTATACAATCTATTCAATCATAATTTATACAAACTATACATTATTTATAACACATTTAGAGCATATTGGCCTATATTCCCATAACCCGACATAATGTCTACGGAAATAAAAGATTTAATACGTAAGCGTGGTGCTCTAAAGAGGCAATTAACCAATTTTATCAACTATATAGAAAAATTAGATTCGTTAACGTCATTACAAGTGATTGAGCTTCAAGTTCGATTAAAAAAGATAGACGAACTTTATGCTCAATTCGGAGATATTCAGTCGGAAATCGAGTGCAATTTAGTTGATGAAAGTGAAGTAGCTGTTCATTCCGCCATGCGTAAAGACTTCGAGGATTTGTTTTACGCGAATGTCGCCCTTGCGCAAGAGATCCTAAACGCTAATAAACCTGCAAAAAATGACGATTGTTCATCCAGTGCCTCGTACGTTTCAGGTGACGCTGAGGAGCACGCACGGACAAATAAGGAGGGACGCACGAGCACTCGAGGTATCAAATTGCCCACGATTCAAATCCCAAAGTACAGCGGTCAGTACGAGGAGTGGTTGGAGTTTCACGATTTATTTGTTTCCTTAATACACGAATGTACCTCGATCTCGGACATACAAAAGTTTCATTACTTAAGGGCATCCCTGGAGGGAGCCGCTGCGCAGGTAATTAAATCATTAGAGTTTTCAGCTCGTAATTATCAAATAGCTTGGGATTTGTTGTGCGACAGATATGACAATAAACGATTATTAGTTCAAAACCATATTCAAGCGCTGTTCGCTGTAGAACCCAGTAAAAAGGAATCTCATCAATCAATACGTAAAATCATAGACACATTTACAAAAAACTTGAGAGCATTGGATAGTCTCGGCGAGCCTACGACCTCGTGGGACACACTTATTATTTACATTATGAGTACAAAATTAGACGCTAGGACTTTGCGGGAATGGGAAGAATATAAGTCCGGTATGGAAAGCATGAAATTAAAACAATTTACAACATTCTTAAAAAATAGGGCTGATTTGCTTGAAACATTATACATGAGTAATACTAATACAAATAACAACACCAGAGCTGACAAATACAAACCTGCCGAGTACTATAAGGGTCTCGCAGCAGTTACAAACACTCAGCAAACACAATATGCATCATACAAGTATAGCTGCCCCTTGTGCAAGCAAAACCATCGCATTTATAGGTGTGATCAGTTTCTAGGACAATCTGTCAACGAGAGAGCAGAATCGGTGAGGAAGCTCAAGTTGTGTGAGAACTGCCTCCGCCCCGGTCATCAGGCTCGCGTTTGCAGATTGGGCCCATGCATGAAATGTTCACAGAAACACAACACAGTGCTTCATCCAGATACAGACTCTCAATCAAATGAGCCATCGGTTGTGGGTGCGACATCGCTCTCAGTCGAGCCGACAGGGCGCGTCTTACTCTCAACTGCCATGATACACATGTACGACAAGGACAACCACCGCCATGAAGTCAGAGCCCTTCTGGATTCAGGAAGCCAGGCGTCCTTCATGACGGATTCCTTGTTGCGTAAATTGCAAATTAAACATACACAAGTACAGTCATCCGTCGTTGGAATAAACAATACGGTATCACAAATAACAAAACGCTGCAATGCATTCATTGAATCGAGAACGAACCAATACAAGGCCAATATTTCGTTCTTGGTTCTGCCGAACATTGCCACGCTTTGTACTAATCAAGTTAGTGTACCTAAACTAAACATACCCACACACATTGAACTGGCAGACCCGGAATACTTCAATCCGTCGAGCATAGATATTCTACTCGGCGCAGATATCTTCTGGGACCTGCTCGAACAAGGTCAGGTACGTTTAGGTGCAGGCTGTCCAGTTCTTCAGCATACAAAACTCGGTCATATAGTTTCCGGGCCTACCAGTGGTCTGAATCATAAATACACAAATTCGTTACAGACAGTAACATGCAATCTGATCGCGAACAATACAATACAGGAACAGTTAGCTAAATTCTGGTGTCTTGAGGAGCCGCCGGACAATTCTAAGCTGGTGTATTCTGTAGAAGAGCGTTTATGTGAAGAGCATTTTGTAGAAAATCATACACGATTGCCAGACGGCCGATTTTCCGTCGCGGTCCCTCTCAAGAAACCAGAATCTTGCCTAGGCGAGTCATTCGAACGAGCCAAGCAGTGTTTCCTATCACTTGAGCGTAGATTAGACAAACAAACAAACTTAAAACAAATGTATGCAGATTTCATGACAGAATATATTCAATTGGGACACATGACGGAAACACGACTCAACATACAATCACATACGCAGCCATTATTCCTTCAGCATCACGGAGTATTGCGAGACAGCACAACAACGAAGCTTCGTGTTGTCTTCAATGCAAGTGCACCCACAAGCACAGGGGTTTCATACAATGACCTCCAAATGGTCGGACCCACTATACAGAGTGATTTATTGGCTATACTTTTGCGATTCAGACACTATCCATACGTTTTGACCGGAGACGTAGAAAAAATGTACCGGCAAGTTTTAATACACGAAAATCAACGTCATTTGCAGCAGATTATTTGGCGTGCTGATCCCAATCAGGAATTAAAACTATACAAACTAAATACAATTACGTACGGAACAGCATCCGCTCCATTTTTAGCCATTCGTTGTTTGAAACAACTTGCTTTAGATTGCAAGGATCCACAGTTAGCACAAATCATAAGTGACGATTTCTATGTCGATGATTTGGTCACTGGTGCTCAAACAAAGGAGCATTTAGTTAAAATAAAGGAAGGCGTTTGCCAAGCATTATCCACAGGTTGTTTCAATCTACGTAAAATCAGATCAAACATAGAACTTTCTCAGTCAGATTCATGCCAGACGTTGAACCTCGGCGAGCAAGGTTTGTCAAACACCTTGGGCCTAGGTTGGTCACCATCTGATGATCAATTATATTATTCAATAAAGCCAGCAGTTGAGCATAATCCAACCAAACGGTCTATTCTGTCCGCCATAGGACAGATATATGATCCGCTCGGCTTATTAAGCGTATGCGTCATTCAAGCTAAAATCATGTTACAGAAACTTTGGTTGTTAAAATTGTCATGGGACGAGCCATTGCCCCCAAACATTATAAATTTATGGCATAAGTTCACATCCGAATTACATCATGTACTCGATTTAAAAATTCCGCGCTGTGTAATCAATGACAATCCAAATAGTGTGATTGAAATTCACACCTTTTGTGATTCGTCCCAAGACGCATACGGCTCATGCTTGTACGTTAGATCGGAATGTAATGCACAAGCGGAGATCAAATTGCTGTGCGCCAAAAGTAAGGTTGCGCCGTTAAAACCAACTACGATCCCGCGCCTTGAATTGTGTGGCGCCCTTGTCGCTGCACGTCTGACTGAGAAAGTACTCAAATCTTTCCGAATACCGGTAAAAAGATGCATTTTATGGACTGACTCATCCATAGTCCTAGGCTGGCTCCAAACCCAACCTAATAAACTTAAACAATTCGTTAAGAATCGTGTAGCCGAAATTCAAGAGCTCACGACTAACCATGAATGGCGACATGTGCCAACATCTCAAAACCCAGCTGACATGCTAACTCGCGGAGTTAACATGTCAGAGATACATAAATTGTCAATGTGGTGGACTGGACCAGACTTTTTAAAGAAAAATGAATCGGATTGGCCTGAAAATAACTTTGTTAAAACGACTAACTGTGAAATACCCGAACTGGTGGTAACTGCTACCGTGGCTTCTGTACACATAAACAATTTAATTGATTTTGAAAGATTCTCTAAATTACTTAAACTGAAAAGAGCATTAGCATACACACTACGATTCATTCACAATTGCAAATATAAAAACATGAAAAAGTCTGGACCACTCACCACAGATGAACTTCACAATGCATTTTCATTGCTTATCAAATGGGCTCAAACCCAATCTTTCGAAGAGTACAATCAGCTACTCAAACAACAATCGTTGTCCGATAAGAATAAACTTTTAAAACTTTCTCCGTTTATTGACGAGTCAGAATTAATCCGAGTAGGCGGCAGATTAGAAAATTCTAATTTCGCATACAGTAAAAAGCATCCAATATTGCTTTCATCTAAACATACATTAACTAAGCTTATATTTGCCGAGGAACATATTCGTTTAATGCATGCTGGGCCTCAGTTACTGTTAGCATCAATAAGAGAACAGTTTTGGCCCATAGGCGGTCGCAATTTAGCCAGGTCTGTCGCACACAAATGTCTGAGATGTTTCCGAATGAGAGCTCAAACAGTCAACCCAATAATGGGTCATTTGCCTGAGCAGCGCCTCAATCCAGGTTATGTCTTCCAAACCACGGGTGTAGATTATGCAGGTCCACTACTCGCTGCTGACCGTAAGGGACGTGGATGTAAACTCATTAAGGTCTACGTCGTAGTGTTCGTGTGTTTCGCCACTAAGTGTCTGCACCTCGAGCTGGTCACAAGTTTAACAAAAGAGGCATATATTGCTGCCCTACACAGGTTTATTGCGCGTCGCGGGAAGCCAGCCTTAATATTCTCAGACAATGGCACACAATTTGTCGGTGCCAAAAACGAGCTCAATTCGTTTTTAAAACAGAATTCCTCATCAATCTCTGAACTCATGGCGAATGAATCTATAAAATTTAAGTTCATTCCAGCCTACGCACCTCACTTTGGAGGGTTATGGGAGGCTGGAGTCAAGTCTTTCAAACACCACTTAACTAGAGTTATAGGCGACTCCCACCTTACTTTTGAGGAGTTATATACAATTTTAGTCAAAATAGAGGCTATTCTAAATTCCCGACCTCTATCACCCATGTCTTCAGATCCATCCGATCTTAGTCCAATAACGCCGGCTCACTTTTTGGTCGGTCGCCCTCTTACCACTCTGCCAGTACCCTCGCTAGAGAACGCAAATCCGACTAGATTGCAAAGATGGGATCGAGTTGAACAAATGCATCAGCACTTCTGGACAAGATGGCAAAAAGAATATGTCTCGGAGCTGCAGCAAAAAACGAAATGGAGGTCTTCCAAAGGACGCCTTGACACAGGAACGATGGTCATCATCAAAGAAGACGCTGTTCCACCCTTGAAATGGAGCCTTGGACGCATCACCAGCCTTCACCCAGGCATTGATGGAGTGAGCAGAGTAGCTGATATCCAAACCAGCAAAGGCATTATCAGGAGAGCCTTCAATCGAATCTGCCCTCTCCCACTGGACAATGATCCTGTTGAAAGCCATGACTTTCAACGCCGGGGGGCATGTTGAGTATTCATAGCTACGAGTACCACTGGACCTCCGAGGGGTGAGGCGCCGCGCGGGGGACGCAGCTGCATCAAAAATTGCATGTCACTCTTCGCCGTTCGCTGTTAACGCGCGCACATAGACTTACGCCCTTTTAGTTAACAAGTGGACTAGATATATGTACCAAATTTGTAACGTTTTGCATTAAAAATCATTGAAGTTAACAGACTACTTGTTATTATACGTCATCCGAACATCAAGCATACAAAAATCCAAATACATTGACGCCAAAGTCTAAAATGGGAATTCAGTACTTAACCGACGTAACCCCGTTGAGTTTGGGCTCGTTAGAATCGTCTCAATGAGTAGTTGATGATGGTATACAGAAAAGTACAGTCGGCAATAAAAGCTTGTACCAAAAATGAAATATTTGACAGAAACTTATACCTTATCGTAAAAAATGTATACATATATTTGAAGACAACTGTGTAGATCAGTATCAGATAGATTGTCCGAAATATTTGGATAATTTAGTTGCCGCTATTTGATGCTGACTGTACGAACAGAGAACCCAGCTAGCAGTTGACAGTATTAATTACATGGACTTTGTACGCAACTGTACTGGATAGTCGAGAAGCTTGCATGCGTTATTTAAGAATAGAAAGACATTATTAGAGAATGTACAAGTGTCAAGTATTTTGCAATGAATAGAGTTTAGTTAGAATTTTGAAGACGTCGAATGACATAGCTCAACAACATTTGATTTTTTTGACCCGTGAATAATCAGTTTTTGGATTTTTTTTTCGTAGGTCCCTCGGGGGGGGGGGGGGGGGGGTCACTTGGAGTGTAAGTTCAAAAAGTAAACTAAATTAGGCTCCTGTGTAATTGTAGGAAAAATAATAATTGACGAACTGATTATTCACGGGTAGGATCGGTTTTTTGGATATAATGACTGTACTATTATGAAATGATACAAACGTAGAAACAATAGAAAATCAATCAAAAAATTAAACGTGCATGTACATTTGATTTTGAACCATAACTCTGTGCTCTTACGGTGCAAGATCGTCGAGCTATGCCAGTGACGTCACAACTCACCGAAAGATCAGTGCTGGTGTCAGTGGACAGTTCCGCCTCGGTCTCCGTGGACTCGCCCTGCGTGTCAGTGTGTTAGTCACGGGAAAACCGACCTTATGCACAACCGTGCAGTGTTCACTTTGCAGTGGCAAGGGAAGGAGTTACTGCGTTATAGGCCGGAGAAGTCCGATAGCAGGGTATTTGTTTAATATCGTAATGCCATTGATATAAACGACTTTATGAATGTGACGGTAGGGTACATAATTGAATGGAATACAATCTGCTATCGGCTTTCTTCAGATTCTGCATTGCATGTTTGAGTAGGGTTAACAACTCTAATCAATCATATCTTATTAATTTTATTTATACCTTGCTAATTTTAATTTGATCTCATCGTTTGCCTCGGCAAGATTTTCGCTGCTATGCACCTTATTACGAGAGCAATATGGGTGAATATTGCCAGTCAAATTATATTTTTCTTTTAAGCTTTTTCAATGATGTTAATAAATTATTTACGTGAATTTAGAATCGCATACAGGTTTCAAATGCAGGGTAAATCGCCAATAACTGGCCACCCTTAATTAACTGGTCACCTCATACTAAAAATTAACTCTGTTTCCTTACAAACAGAATTCAAAGTATCACGTGGCCAGTCTTTGAAGGGTGGCCAGTAATTAACACCTTATACATAAATAAATTATATTATAGGTAAATAGAGTTCATTTTTAGTATGAGGTGGCCAGTTATTGGCGATTTACCCTACTGAACAAAAATGACCTCATCAATTCGTAATAGGAATGAATTGCTTAAAGTTTAAATATCTATTTTGATGATATATCGATGATTAGTAGAAAAGATCAGTGGGGAACTAAGGCACATTTCCTTGTTTAAGTTATGTTCCTTGTTAATGTTAGAGTTGTTTACCCTTATGTGCAAAGAAATATAGACAGTATTATTGAGACCGCAAGGTTGGTAGTACCGTTAAGGTTACAGTGGAGAGTTAACACAAGTTATCGAGTCACCAGAGGGGCTAGTACGCTAAGTTTTATGTCGGACATAAAGCATTCGTCCCATTCTGACCAATATGCGAGTGCAAGAGGGACAAATCCTTTATGTGGGTCATAAAACCTAGTGTGCTAGGGGGGCAGCATTGCTAAAATAAGCCTTATGTAGTGAGTGGAAGGTCGTTATTAGAGTGTGCCCAAGTAGCAAAGGATTTTAGAATCACTTTGGTCACTCAAATAAATGTAAGTTGTTGTTATTACATTCCAAAGATTCCAAATATTCAAAATGTTAAAAAACGTGAAAAACCAGTGAAAAAAAAACCACAATCACGAAAACGAACATAAAGCTGACTGATAGAGAATGGTTTGACATTAAAACTTTCACTGCCAGGAGCCCGCCAGCGGGCGCCTACGCTGTAGTCGCTTTCCGCTGCATACGGGGAAATCCACGGGTTCGGCACGAGCGTAGCGCGTAGCGATTTTTGGCAGTGAATGTGTGCTGTGCAGCCGTCTTTAGTGAGATACTTCCTTTAAATATTTATTTAAGAAAGGTACTTTTGACCATCTCGTAAGTCTCGTAAAGCTTAAATGTCAAAACACTTCTATTTAAATTCAAAACAGTTTCATTTCTGTCTGCGGTTGATTTAAAATAATTTGTCAAAGTGCTTTGCTGGAAATGTATGGGCACGTGGTGCCTTTTTTTTGATGGCACACTAACTTATTAGATGTGTAGAGTACTTCCATACAAACAATAGTTACTATGGCAGCTCAGCTCTAAAGTACATCCGTTTTGAGTTACGCGTCCGCATCGGCGACAAGGTACTTGCGAGTTGGACTGTACGCGGCATATCATTGTGCACCTTATTGCAAGGACACAAGGTCTAGAATAGTGAGCGAGGTGTGTACGTACCCGGCTGAGCCCCGCGTGGTCGCTCTGCTCGCCGAGGTTGCCACTCTTGAACTTGGACGGGATTTCGTCTTGTTTGAAACCTGCACAGAGATAGTGCAGTCTTTAATACGGGTGTAGACTCGAAAATTATTATTACTCCAAAAGAAAGAAGGCAAAAAAATATGCCTAGTGACGAAAATCCCATTCAGATATCTCAAAGAATTACGAAGCTACAATCGTTTTGATATTGCTTGTTAGAGAGAGAAAACACAAACAGTGTGTGACGTTTCTACGTTTACGTTTGGAGGCTGCCGCAGAGCAGGCCGGCAGCTGGCAGGCCGCGTCGACGGCGGCGCCGACCACGACGGGGCGCGCGGGGCGCCGTCTATTAGTGACGTCACAATCTACAAGCGTCATCGTTTCATATGAAGTTGCGTTTTGCGAAAAACGGATAGAACATACCCCTTCTTAACTTTTGACCCTTATAACATAACTTCGTGATTAGTTTTAACCTCTTGCGTTGATTTTTTCTCCATTTGACTACATTTTTAATCCTTTTTCGAGAAAATATGACATTATTGATTATTTTATTTAGTGTCTTACACCCCTATATTCGTGTATTCCTCGGGCTCGATCAAATATGCAAAACAATCACGTTTGTTGTATGGCTCCCATACAACACCTAACCACAATACACGGTCGAGGTACGTGACGTCACGGACCACGAGCTTCATGGTAAATGACAATGGACAATGTCGGGTAAAGTTTAAAACTTTGTGATTTTTATTCTCTTGAATTACCAGGCTGTATCTCATGAACCGTGATAGTTACACAGTTGATGATGTATTTCTGTTACCGCTATAACAACAAATACTAAATAACAGGATGAAATAAATATTTAGGGGGCTAGACAACAAACGTGTTTTTTTTTGCCATTTTTATAAATAATGGTACGGAGCCCTTCGTGCGCGAGTCCGACTCGTACTTGGCCGGTGTTATTTCAGATATTTGAATGGGAATTTCGTGATTAGGTATTTTTGTTAGTTTTCTTTCCTTTTGAGTACAAATCAAACTTGAATGAACAACCCTATTGCCTTGTTTGTAGTGGGTCGGTTAGAGCCTCCATACCTAGCAGGTTGAGCACTTCGCTGCGGAAGTTGGGCAGGAACGAGGCTCGCAGGAAGAACCACGTGTAGCGGTCGCTCTGGTCGCTCGCCGCGTCGCCTTGCTGCCGACAGTACCTGCACACAACATTGTCTTGCTTTATACTTCTAAGGCCCAGCATACAATACGTAAGTTTATGTCAAACATTTTATTTTTGGTACAAGCTTTTATTGCCGACTGTACTTTTCTGTATACCATCATCAACTACTCATTGAGACGATTCTAACGAGCCCAAACTCAACGGGGTTACGTCGGTTAAGTACAGAATTCCCATGGCCACCTTCTGTCTCCATCATCAGATCAGCTCGATGGTATCATAGTATTGAATTGTCATCCAAACTATACTTATACACAAAATTTCAGCTCAATCGGTCACCGGGAAGCGAGTCAAATTTAACTTGCAAGATTTGTCCCATACATACATACTGTCAGGGCAAGTTAATATAAGGCTTGTAAAAATGGCATTGAAATTGGAATCGTGTGTGTTCCCCGTCTCTGTCGCACTTGCTGGTTCGAGCGACAGAGAGGGGGATACACGAACGAAGTACGGTTTCGTTTTGCGGTAGCCCCTCTGAGTTGACTTTCGTTTGTTTTAAAAAGTGCCCGAAACAAAACAAATGCAACTCGACGACCGCTTTAGCCTAGTTGGTAGTGCTACGAAGCAAGAGGTCCTGGGTTCGAATCCCGGTAAGGGCATTTATTTGTGTGATGAGCACGAATATTTGTTCCTGAGTCATGGATGTTTTCTATGTATTTAAGTATGTTTATCGTCGTCTGGTACCCATAGTACAAGCTTTGCTTAGTTTGGGACTAGATCGATTTGTATAAAAAAAAAAAAAAACTAAACGATATGATACAGAGAGAAAGAATATAATGGAAAAATAAACCATCTTCGTCTTCGTTATAAAGGTATAAATGCAACTCTATTCCAGTTGAATATAATTGAAATTCCTTCGACAGAATATGTCCTATGAGTAGGCCCATCGGCCTTCGGAGGATATTCTAATCTATAAGTATGGTAGACATTGCTGCTGAGGCTGGAAGTGGGCAATAAATTGACGAGTGAACGAGGTCTGTGTCGAATCTGAGGCCATCAATAGGGATGCGGACTAAGATTTTCTTTCGATGTCATTCGAACCAGTTTTTGGAGAGGAACAAATGTTTGTATGGGAGCAAATACAATTAAACAACATAAATACCCAAAAATTTGAGACAAACATTGACGTCGCTGGCGGCAGCAGAAAACGCTTCATACTGATGACGTACCCCCGTATGACGTCACTTGTGCAAAGTAGTTGTATCGTTGTATGGAAAATCCGGTAAATTATTGTTTCGGTCGCGAAATACTGCGTTTAAGTACATAGTTGTCATACAATTTTGTTTCTATAAAAGCGTAAGGATTCTATTGGCAGCTTTAAATTTACTCTTGGACAATAAAAAAAAATGCATCATTTTTCTAAACTTTCAAGGTTCATATCTTTTTATGATTTTAATTACATTTTATAATTAATACTTTATTACGATAATTTGATGGTTTACTATCCATTTACCATCACTACGTTATCAATTTGAACATGAGGCCGCATGCCTATTGCAGTTTCGGCCGAGACATTCAATTAGTGCTTTTCACAACTATTGCAAAAAAACAAACAATTTTAGATATTAATTTTGTAGTAAGCAATAACGCTGCTAACGAAATTATAAGAGGCCGGGAAGTAAGGAGTTGCCGGCCGAGTACATATAGACGGCAGAGCGTAGCGAGATCGGATAGTTATGAGGCTGGCAACCCCTGTTCACGCCGAGGTATGTATAGTGCTTTTCTCAAACATGCAATGAACTAAATTAAAAAAAACTCCAAGAAATTAAACTTTAATTTTCATGGCTGAACATCGTGATCCTGTGCCACAAATTGTGGAATGGAAATTAAAAAAGACCATCTTGCAGGCCTAGGCCTCCAATTTTGTATGAAATGCCATTACGGGTCTCTCGTCTCGCTGCGCCCGAAACATGACACTTCGAAGCCCACAGTAGGTACCTATTAATTGTTCCACGAGTGAATAGATTACTTTTGAAGTAATTTGTACATGATTAAAATGATTGACGACTAATGATTAATAATTACAATAAAACTATTTGGGATCATCCTATATGCAGCGTGACGTCAAATTGATGTCATCGGCATGAAAATTACGGGCTCAAATCATCATCCTTCTAGCGTTATTCCCGGGAATGCCCCTAAAGGAGCCCGGGGTCCGCTTTGACACCTAATCCCAAGATTTGGCATAGCCACTAGTTTTGCGAAAGCGAGTGCCATCAGACCTTCCAACCCAGAGGGAAAAGTAGACCTTATTGGGTTTAGACCGGTTTCTTCACGATGTTTTCCTTCACCGAAAAGCTAACGGTAAATAGTCCGTATGTTCCGAAAAAGTCATTGGTACGAGCCGGGATTCGAACCCACGACCGCCGCTTGACAGCCGCATGCCTGAACTAGGCTACCGTAGCTTATACATACACACACACATACACACATGACATATTTCCGAGCAATGGCGTGAAAATGTTTGAGAAATACTACAAAGGTACTCACTGTGCGAGCGCCTCGATAGCTCCGGGCTCCTGGCTGAGTGTCGAGCTGAGGACTCCGTCCAGCTCGGCCGCCAACTCGATGATCTCCGGCTCGCTCACCACCTGAACACATTAGTCATCATCATCATCAGCCGTAAGACATAGGCCTCCCCCAAAGAGTGTCAAAGTGACCGGTCCTGCGCCACCCGCATCCAGCGGACTCCAGCAACCTTTACCAGGTCATCAGTCCACCTTGCGGGGGGCCTACCCACGCCGCGCCTGCCGGTACGTGGTCGCCACTCGAGAACGTTTCCGCCCCAACGGCCATCGGTTCTACGTGCTATGTGGCCCGCCCACTGCCACTTAAGTACACAATAGACACACAATAGTACATACTGTCAACTCTAGGGGGTCCCCTACAGTATGTATGCGGTGTGGTAACACCGCTGCTCAAAATACGATGACGTGTGATGAGGCTTACGACACGCCAACGAGAAAAAAGAAAGAAGGTAAAAAAAAAGACCGGGTTGCACTCCGGGAGTTCCGGGTTTTAAGTCCATTTAACTTTAAATAAGCACGAGAAATGTTTACCTGACTGATGTAGACGGGTTTCTGTGAAGTTTCTTGAGGGCATTTTTCAAATGTTACCAATTTGCCGCCGAACTGTAAAGAAAACATTATGTTATGCACATCAACAAAAACAAAAAATAAAAAAAAGCGACCAAGTGCGTGTCGGACCACGCACAACGAAGGGTTCCGTGCCTATTAAAAAGGTCGTATCGTTACTGAAATGTTATGGCACTTACATCCTTTTCTTTAAGGAAGGCAGTTTTTTAGAAATATCTCAAAAACCTTTGAACCGATCTTGTTCAAAACAATTTTCGCTGAAAGAATTTAATAAGCCCAATGTCCATGATTTTTTCAATATTTTTAAAATACACGGTTCAAAAATTAGAGGGGGGGGGGGACACAATTTTAGTAACTTTCGGGCGATTATCTCCGAATCTATATATATTCACTTAATCAAAAAAATAGCTGAGAAACCTTATATTTATTTTGAAAGGCCTATCGATTGATGTGCCACACGTAGGCTTGCAATGAAAAATATTTTTTTGTCTTTCAGTTTTATGTATGGAGTGCACCCCTAAAAAAATGTTTTTTTAGTAATTAATTTACAAAACTATGTAGCAGCTAAGAAACTACACCTATCCTCAAAATTTTATTCATATACACCTTACAGTTTTCGAGTAAAATGCCTGTGACATACGGACGGACAGACAGACAGACAGACAGACATGACGAATCCATAAGGGTTCCGTTTTTTGCCATTTGGCTACGGAACCCTAAAAAGGCACAAGACCATTTTAGAGATTTCTATATTCGGACGTATTTGAAATCAGTATAACGGGGCTATTTTAATATAGCAGTTACAAACAGTTGTTAATAAAATGACTAGCTTCTTCCCGCGACTCGGTCCGCGTGGAACTCGTTTATGTGGTAGCTTCATACACACTTTCACCTTCCATTTCACCTCCTTAGGGGATGATTTCCGGGATCCTTCCCCGGGATTGACTGGATTAAGCGTGAAGAGGCAATAGACACAGACATACAGACTGCTGGTTTTTTGAATAATGATTATTGCGAACCTTTCAAATGGTGAACTAGGTAATCTTTGCGAAGGGGATGGCTAGAATGTACCCGTACTGATACAACGACTGTGTCAGTATCAGTCAGGTGTGTCAGTATTACCTCCTAAGGCCCACCATACATTACAAAATGTCATTGAAATCGGAATCGAAAGAGAGAGCGAACGAAGTCCTATTGCTTCAGCTTGGCCCGACAATAGTTTGTCCAGTCTCCGGTGTCCCGTTGTCCGGCTGTTCTGCTCTACAGGTCGCATTTCTCAACCGATTCTCGTGAAATTTTGTCAGTATGTTTGTTTTTTTTTGTCGAGGCACATTTCCGTTTTTTTTTAAAACAACCTAGTTATTTTGTGTCGGAATAAACAGTTTTTGAGAGGGAATTTCATTTGTTTCAAAAAGTTGAAAACTGTTTAAATTGGACGTGATCTAAATTCCTTTACGGGAATAGGTCCATTCACTAGGCCCATGGGCTGTAGGTGAAGTATGTGGTACTCACAGCGAACTTGGCCCCTGCGGGTCTCCGCAGCCACCTGGGCGCCCTGGGCAGCACCGCGCGCGGCGCCCGCGCGGGCGCGGCGCGGCTCACGGCCGGCAGCTGCCCGAGCGAGGCCGCGCCGAACGCCTCCAAGATGTTCGACTGGTTCTGCCCGCTCTGGAACATAAACAATGATCAGCTCAAGACTTACACAAATGGAACCAACCGTCAAACAACAAGACTTACACAAATGGAACCAACCGTCAAACAACAAGGCATACACAAATGGAACCAACCGTCAAACAACAAGGCATACACAAATGGAACCAACCGTCAAACAACAAGACTTACTCAAATGGAACCAACCGTCAAACAACAAGGCATACACAAATGGAACCAACCGTCAAACAACAAGACTTACACAAATGGAACCAACCGTCAAACAACAAGACTTACACAAATGGAACCAACCTTCAAACAACAAGGCGTACACAAATGGAACCAACCGTCAAACAACAAGGCATACACAAATGGAACCAACCGTCAAACAACAAGACTTACTCAAATGGAACCAACCGTCAAACAACAAGGCATACACAAATGGAACCAACCGTCAAACAACAAGACTTACACAAATGGAACCAACCGTCAAACAACAAGGCATACACAAATGGAACCAACCGTCAAACAGCAAGGCTTACACAAACGGAACCAACCGTCAAACAACAAGGCATACACAAATGGAACCAACCGTCAAACAACAAGGCATACACAAATGGAACCAACCGTCAAACAACAAGGCATACACAAATGGAACCAACCGTCAAACAACAAGGCATACACAAATGGAACCAACCGTCAAACAGCAAGGCTTACACAAACGGAACCAACCGTCAAACAACAAGGCATACACAAATGGAACCAACCGTCAAACGGCAAGGCTTACACAAACGGAACCAACCGTCAAACAACAAGGCTTACACAAATGGATTCTGGATCGCTTAACGTTTTAACCTACAATGTCCGAACACTTTTAAAAGATGAGCGCTTATTGGAATTGCCGAACGCGCTCCAAGATATAAAGTGGGCTATCTTAGGTCTTTCTGGTTCTGAAGTATGATGACAAGGTGAGGATACACAAGAAGACAATAGTACTATCTTCTACCACTATGGAATAACTGGTGGACAATATAGTGTAGGTTTTCTGGTTGCCAAGAAATGGAAATGTGTAATGTAGTGGTCGGCGCGCGAGCAGGCTTCCGCACGGAGGGCTCCGCGGCGCGGACGCGTCGCGCAGATGGCCGCGGAGGCGTCTAAGCTTTAATACATATTGCTCCGCGCGGAGCGATCTGCGCCGACGGTCCGCGTGACACTAAAACCAGCCTAATAGAATTAAATTTAGTTCAGACCATCGACCTATTCGAGCAAAGATACGTTTTAACATCAAAATCCATCGCAAAAACCTATTTACAAATCACCAGATAAAAAATACCAATAAATACACTCTTATTAGCAATATAATGAAAAATTCAATTTAGAGTTACGAAATTCATTCAATATCCTGGACATGGATACTGAGAATGTTGACACCCAGTACTTCAACATCAAATTTGTTAAATCAGATCAAAAAAAACACCGCAAGATCTCACATACAACGACAACCTTAATACAAGACAGAACCAAATTGAGGATGGGAACTCTAGAATTCAATAAATTAGATAAACTGGTTAGACACCACCACCCACCACCACCACCTACCACCTTATGTAACCATGGTTTTGCAATAAATATATATGAGTATGAGTATGAGTATGAGACATAGTATCAGACACGATATCAGAAAATATGATACACAGCTCGTTGAAACCGCACTCAGAAAACACAGATCCCTCCGTTCAGCAAGAGAAGGCATGTTAAAGAAAACCTCTTGGATCACTGGCCTGAAAGACCAGAATGGCATACTACATACAAATAGAGACAGTGTTCTCAATATTTGTGCCCAAATTTATAAAAAAACTCTAGTCGGATCCATCTAAACTGTCATCACCAGAAACAAATTACTCGTGTTTGGATTCCATCAGTCCTATAACTGGCTATGAGGTGCACTGCGCTCTTAAGAGCATGAGTTACGGTAAAAGCCCAGGCGCTGATGGTATCTCCACAGAGGCGCTAAAAATTGGTAAACAAACTTTACTACCCCACACAAATCCGATCAACACAATCTTACATACAGGCAATAGTTTCCAAAACATGACTCACGCCAACATCATTTTGCTGCACAAGAAGGGAGATAGGACTGATTTAGGCAATTACAGGCCGATTAGTCTTATTTCCCATCTCTACAAAACTTTCATTAAATTGTTGAGTCTCGCATTGCTGGACAACTTGACAGCAAACAACCCCCCGAACAAGCCGGATTTCGCCCCGGATTTTGCACCATCGACCACCTTCACTGTCTTATTCAAATATTGGAAAAGCATACCGAATTCAACAAATCACTGTACTTAGCATTTGTAGACTACTCAAAGGCCTTCGATAGCATCACTCACTCATCAATAATATCCGCATTACGTAACCTAAAGCTCAATCGGTCATCGGGAAGTGAGTCAAATTTAACTTGCAAGATTTGTCCCATACTAACAGGGCAAGTTAAATAAAAGCTTGTAAAATAGAACCTACGTGTATCCAAATGATTAATAATATTTATAATAACAGTACAGCCGCCATAAAACTACAATCTTCTGACAAACATT
The DNA here is from genome assembly GCA_947578815.1 of Epinotia ramella. NCBI lineage: Eukaryota > Metazoa > Arthropoda > Insecta > Lepidoptera > Tortricidae > Epinotia > Epinotia ramella. The sequence continues at coordinate 22,836,766 of OX388217.1, forward strand.
CCAAATCGAAAGAGGCGTTAAACAGGGAGACCCGCTATGTCCAAAACTATTTACCAGTGTTCTGGAGGAAATCTTCGAGACCCTAACAGCTTCGTGGGCGAGTAGCTGCATCGGGATCGGCGACAGAATGCTGACTAACCTCCGTTTCGCCGACGGTATCGTGCTCTTTTCTCCGACAGTCCACGATCTGCAACGCATGCTGCACGAACTCAGCGCCGCAAGCTTTGAAGTTGGACTCAAAATGAATATGTCGAAAACGCAGCTCATGACTAACAGCAGTCCCCAAAGAATTTGAGGTTGATGGACAGGAAATACACTATGTCGAAGAATACATCTATTTGGGTCTCTTTCAGGAACAGACAAGACAAAGAAATCGAAAGACGCTACTGGTCCATGATAGATCTGTTGAAGGGAAACCACTATGTCTAAAACGGAAGCTTATCGACATGTGTATCCTGCCCATTTTAACCTATGGAGCTCAGTCTTGGTCGCTGACCGAAAATCAAGGTTTGCCAGCGTGCTATGGAGCGCATTGTGTTAGGCATCAAGAAAATTTATCGAGTCCGAAATACCACACTGCGCTCTAGAACTAGAATAGCAGATGTGGGCAAGAAGACTGCCTTGCTTAAGTGGAACTGGGCCGGCCATGTTTGCCGTATGCACCCACAAAGGTGGGCTCATACGGCTACTTGGTTGCCACAGGATGGAGACAGGCGGCGAGGTAGGCCAAGGTGAAGATGGCGGGATGACTTGGACGATTTTCAAGTGATTGGCCAAGGATTGCGGGGGACAGGGACGAGTGGAAATCCAGGGGGGAGGCCTTTGCCCAACAGTGGGACACTCCAAAAGGCTAGCAAAAAAAATAAATAATATTAACTTGTTTGTGTCGTAAAATAATGTATTGTTTCAGTACGCTGTTTCGTATTTTTTGCAAATGTAGATAAATACAGGTCTGTTTAATCAAAATAATACAAATCCACACTCAGTTTTCTCAAAGATAGATAAAGTGCAATCGATTATATCAAATGAAGGTAAATCCAATCAAAATTTTATTATTAGTAAAGAATGGATGGTATAAATGCAGAATTTGCCGAACAGGATCGCTTTATTAATGCTTTAGCTATAATAAAAAAATACTGCCTTTCAAATCACCGAATTAACGTTGTTAACAGTTTTTTTTCAATTCTCACCCAAGTGGTTAGAGTGGATTTATGTGAGTTTGAAGTTAAGCGACACATGTATACTACTGTACAACAATCCGCTGTCTCTCTCTAAAGATTAACACATTCAGTTCATTATTATCGATTAGATAATATCTGCGACCATGACCGGTGCCACCCGTGTCGAAACATCAGAAATAAAGGCAAATAAATATCGCGTTAGACCCGTCAAAAACAATAATATAAATGTGTGTATAAAGCGTGAGAGTTTAGTGTTATAACACATTCAGTGCCAACGGTTCCATAACGCTATTCATTTGTACAAGAAAGCGGTCACCCAGTGCATTTCTAGCAATCAAACTACTAATCCTACTAATATTATAAATGCGAAAGTTTGGATGTTTGGATGTTTAGATGTTTGTTACTCAATCACGCTTATCTCCACCGATTCGGATGACATTTTGCACGAAGATAGTTTATAGCCTGGATTAAAATATAGGATAGCTTTTATCCCGGGTCCTCGCAGACGAAGTCGCGGGCGCAAGCTAGTAGAAATATAAAATCCTCACGGTCTCAGGCCTCGCGCTGCCTCCGCCGCCCAGCAGCGAGTGCACGGTGACCTGCTGCTCGAAGGAGCTGGTCACCAGCAGGCTCGGGTCCCGCGGGCACCACGACACGTCGAACACCCACTGCTCTTGTTGCGCCACTTCCACTAGCAGCTCGCCGCCCTGCGAATATAAACTTTATGTACTGGGAATAAGGTACAAGGCAAGAATATGGACTTCACGTGGTTGGGATTAGGCGCATTTCATTAAACACTCGAAAGGACTTGAAAACATCAAAGATTGAGTATCTCACGCAGTTGGATACGTCTAACGCCCTCTGTGCTTCCTCCAGCAACAGCTCTTTGCTGTGTAGAGTCCAAATTCTGTTAGAATATACTTTAAATAGCAGAAATAAAGTAAGGATAAAGTGAGAAAAATCTGTTTCAATAATCCTTATTCACTTTACTACGTGCACTTTACAGCGTGGGTAGACCTCCCAAAAGGTGACCTGGTAAGGGCCGTGGGAGTCCACTGGATTCGGGTGTTGTAGGACCCGTTATTGTGGGACTCTTGGGAGGCCTATGTCCAGAAGTGGACGTCTTTTGGCTGATATGATGATGATGACTATATATTTAAAGCGACGCTCAAAAGACTAAACATCCACAAACGAATATAGGCTTTAAATACAATAAATTCATGTTGTAGTAACAGGATGGGCATGTCTTGGGTCAACTGTGACATCGATAGTACTCGTTCTATACTCTGTTTTTTTAGCATTAGAGAGACCTTTGCAGAACGAGATATAAGGTTTTTTATCGGGCACATTCTGCGGATCGAACAGTGAATACGAGTTAATAAATATCACGTATTTATTATCATGTTTTATTAATACATACATTACCCAGTGTTGTGAACAGATAAGAAACATAATATTAGTTAATTTATATTCTAACATGAAAAAATAAGAATTTTAATAAATTGCGATTGCAATTTTTCATGGAAAGGTTGTACATTAAAAAACCTAAAGAGGCAGAGTTCTCACACAATGGTCTATTTTTAAACGTCACTGTCACTATCTGTCAACTATCACTCATGTGGGTGTTATTGTTGTTGGTTGCTATAGTTATTTACGATACAAGTGCCGAAAATAGAAAATTCGCAACGAGTGGTGATTAATTAAAACACGACCGAAGGGAGTGTTTTAAATCGACACGAGTTGCGAATTACCTATTCGCACGTGTATCGTACAACGTTTTACTGTACATATGGCTCTTTAAAGTTTCGACATATGCACGGAAAGTGCTCTTTCCGCACTAGTGCGGGAAAGTAGCACCATATGTACTGTAATAGTACATTGTTTAACGAGGGGCGTAAGTGCAAGATTGCGAACAAGAGTCTATCAGAAGCCCGACGCCGAAGGCGGAGGGCTTTTGATGACTCGAGTTTGCAATATTTTTACGCCCGTGTTATACACAATGTTTTTCATCACATTTGCGAGGAAACAAATACATTTTAGATGAAATTAATACAAATCGTAATAAAAACTGCAACATGTCAGTCGTCCATTTTGTTGAATTTGACGTCTATGGCAAAGACCCATCGGTATACAGCCACGATTTGAAAACACTTAAAAACATTTTACATAGACACTAAATAACTACATATTAAATCTGTAAATAATTCAGTTAAACATGTGTAAGTAGTTTTTTAAGTTAAAATTTATTTATAAATACGTTTTCAGACATCGTATTTGATATAAAACCTCTTTGCTTTGTAACTGCCGCATGAGTGACAGATATAATTTAAGAAAAAAACCATTACGCCCGTGGGCGTAACACAGTCTATTACAGCTCTGTATGTCTGCGCATTATGAAGCCCTTTTCGAGCAAGTGTGATGAAAAAAATATTTCAAACACGTCTACGTTATCACTCTCAAGGAAGAGATGCTATAAATGCAAAAAAAACTATATATGAGTTACTCGATTTCTGCGTAGGACAGTCGGCCGCGCTGCACCTCTTCACTCAATCAGTTTATATAGTGTTCATTCAATAAGTTTCTGTCAAAAAAATTGTTGCCGACTGTACTTTTTTGTATACCGTCATCTACTCATTGAGACGATTCTAACGAGCCCAAACTCAACGGGGTTACGTCGGTTAAGTACTGAATTCCCATGGCCACCTTCTGTCTCCATCATCAGATCAGCTCGATGGTACAATAATATTGAATTGTCATCCAAACTATGCCTTTACCCAAATTTTCAGCACAATTTGCTCAAAGTTTGTAATAATAATAAGCATTATGGTGCCCTAGCACAGATATAGATATAAACTAGATAACTTAAACACCTCAATCTGTATGAAAACCGACCGTGTCATTTTTTTCTACCTATTTTGACGGCCACGGCCCGGGCCACGGCCGGGCAACACGGGCGAATTAGTGATCTGAATTCCCCGTTGTCCGCAGAAAATCGATTCTGCAATAAGGTAGGCTTAATATTCACGGACAACCGGCTACCACAACAGACGCGCGCGGATTTAAGTCGGAGTGCCAACTCAGAGTGCGAATTCTGACACGCGAAGTACATGCATCTGTGTGCCCTAGGGTGGGCGAACTCACCGGCTGCGTGTTGTTGGGGTTCCAGCACAGCACGCGTCCGTCGCGGCCGGCGGACAGCAGCAGGTCGGCGTCCTGGCGGCACCACGACAGGGACATCACGCCCTTCTGGTGCCCCTCGAGGGTCACCAGCGGGGACGCCGCCAACCTGACACCGGAAACACACATTAACCTATTGACCGCCAGCTGACGAAGTGACGCGCCGTGCCACGGACGCCACCGACGTCAAATGACGACCGTCCAAAAACCAATAAACACCACGTCTAGAACTCTTTTATAATGTTTTGGCTCTGGCGTCAGGGGCGCAAATGGCACGATTATCCGATGACGTGAATAATAATAATAATAATAAATTTTATTCATAAAAACCTTATTGCTAATGTTAACAATGTGCTTGCGTCTTAAGACATAGTACATACAATATTACGTGCGTCTGAACTAGGATGATCCTGTGTCTCAGACAAAGATAATAATTACAAACTAATTGGTGCAATTTGTGCACAAGGAAGGTATATAATAGTATCGTACATTTAGAAACAATTGGAATATAGAACATAGTAACTTATATCTATTTAAAGTACACCGGAATCAATAAATCGCCTATTAAATTACGTTAGGTATAGATAATTAAATTACAGTGTCAGCATCTGCAATTGCGTTAGACTAGGTCAAGCAAGTTTAAGTAAATTGAGTTCAATAAAATATGTGTAACAAATAAGTGCTTGCGTTGCAGCCTTGCGTTTAGTATAGGACGACGTTAAGATATGCCGAGTAACTAAAATAGGTGAAATAAATCTATACATATAAAATAACTCAACCAAAAGTAATGTAAGCGACGACCTTAAATTTAGACCCCTTCGTAATCAATCGAGTTTATGTAACGTTGCTCGGCCATTTTTCTAGCAGGACATTCAAGGTTTTATGGTCGTTGGGCTTTTTGTAAAATCGGCATGTTGCACATTTGGGCGGAGCTCCTTTCTTTGGGCACTCCTGATCTGAATGGCCTGCGTCACTGCAATGTCCACACGTGAGGTCAGATTGCTTACACGTCTTGGCGGCGTGACCGAACTGCTGGTATTTGAAGCACCTGGTGACGATAGTGAAGTCCCTCACTGGGCACGAAGACCAATTAATAAAATCGAAATTAAGAATGGCCGTCGTTAGCGGTGAAAAGGTTAAAAAGATAAACGCGCAGCAAGGTTTAAGGCCGAGTAGGCATTGCAAACTTTTCACTCGCTGTGTTTAGGGTTCCGCACGCAAAGGGTAAAAACGGGACCCTATTACTAAGACGCCGCTGTCCGTCCGTCTGTCACCAGGCCGTATCTCATGAACGCAACTGTGATAGCTAACTATCACAGTTGAAATTTTCACAGATGATGTATTTCTGTTGCTGCTATAACGAATACTAAAAAACAGAATAAAATAAATATTTAAGGGGGCTCCCATACAACAAACGTGATTTTATTGCCGTTTTTATAGATAATACGGAACCCTTCATGCGCGAGTCCGACTCGCACTTGCCCGTTTTTTAGGGTTCCGTAGCCAAATGGCAAAAAACGGAACCCTTATAGATTCATCATGTCTGTCTGTCTGTCTGTCTGTCTTTTACTCAAAAACTATAAGGTGTATTTGAATAAAATTTTGAGGATAGGTGTATTATGTTAGCCGCAACATGGTTTTGTAATTAAATTAGTAAAAAAAATTTTTTTAGGGGTGCACTCCATACATAAAGCTGAAAGTCAATTTTTTTTTCCATTGCAAGCCCACGTGTGGCACATCAATCGATAGGCCTTTCAAAATAAATATGAGGTTTCTCAGATTTTTTTTTGATTAAGTGAATAGAGTCGGAGATAATCGGATCGAAAGTCACTAAAATTGTCCCCCCCCCCCCCCTCTAATTTTTGAACTGTGTATTTAAAAAGTTTGAAAATAAATTATGGACATAATTCTTATTAAATTCATTCAGCGAAAATTGTTTTGAACAGGATCGGTTCAAAGCTTTTTGAGATATTTCTAAAAAACTGCCTTCTGTAAAGAAAAGGACGTAAGTGCCATAAGATTTCTGTAACGATACGACCTTTTTAATAGGCACGGAACCCTTCGTTGTGCGTGGTCCGACACGCGCTTGGCCGCTTTTTTATAAATATCAAAAGGTACTTAACGATATTAGTTAGTTAAAAATTAACTATATGTACATAGTATAAGTTACCTGATTGTTGCTACACCCTTCCAGGGTCCATGTATCTTAGTTTTAAGTACTTAGTTGCAAATAAATCTTAACTTATCTTATCTTATCGTACTTCGAAGACTCTGTTCTTTTAACGGCACCAACGTCTCAAACATTGAGAAATCGTCCGCAACGATGCGGGGAGGGGGGTGCCACACGTGTTATAACAACCGACGCAAAGAGAGGGCTGTTATAAGTTTAACGTGTCTGTGTATCTGTCTGTGGTATCGGAGCTCCCAAACGGATGGACCGCTTTGAATGCGGTTTTTTTTTGTGTCATAGATAATTTTATCACGAGTGTTTTTAGCCATGTTTCATCGAAATCTGTTCAGCCGTTTTTGAGATATTGGACTTTGAAATGAAAATGTCGGGGGTTTTTCAAATTTTCAGTTGTAGTTATGTATTTCTCACCTGAGGTCCCACAGCTGAATAACCGGCGCCTGGTCGTCCTCGGAAGCCACGCACAGCTGCGTGGCCACTCCGGGGTGCCACGCCAGCGCGCGCCAGCGGGTGCGGGACACGTTGTCACTGACAGACAAACAAACATTACGAAACAAGTTAGACAGATAAATCATTTATTTGTTTGCTACATACACAGAAGTTACAACAAACACAAAATTTAAAAGAACTATAAAAAAAAAGTTTTCAAACTGTGTGCATGCAGGTAAACAAGTTTCTGTCAAAAAAATCATTTTTGGTACAAGCTTTTATTGCCGACTGTACTTTTCTGTATACCATCATCAACTACTCATTGAGCGCTTCAAACGAGCCCAAACTCGACGGGGTTACGTCTGTGAAGTACTGAATTCCCATGGCCACCTTCTGTCTCCATCATCAGATCAGCTTGATGGTATCATAATATTGAATTGTCCTCCAAAGTATACTTATACAGCAGTGGATGTCTTTCGGCTGATATGATGACTTTGGTGTCGGGCCAAAGTGTTGAATCAATAGCAAACACAATTTTGAGATAGGGCGAACGCTAAAACTCGCGCGGATGCCTGCTTCCACTAATCTGACACTATATTTCACTAATCTGACAGTTTATTTCACTAATCTGACAGTTTATTTATTTATTTAAACTTTATTGCACAAAACAAAAAAGAGTATAAAAGTCGGACGTAATGCGTCAAAGTTGCGTTCCCTTTACTATGGGATGCGGAATCCCAACCGAACTTTAGTAAATTTTAACATAAGTGGGCCTCAAATCCAATCAATCAAACGGACATCGAATTTAAACTTTCGTGAGACATGTTGAAATAATGCTAATAATTACACGGTTCAACTCACGCATTAAATGTCACTACGGGCGACATGTTTCATCAGGATGAGTGTTCGCGGCGGTGTCGCTTGAGTCACTGCCCGCGCCCGCTCCGATCGCCGCGCGGCCCGCTGCACCGACAGAAATCCCGAAGAACTCCCGGAGAGTTCGAAACATGTCGCCCGTAGTGACATTTAATACGTGAGTTGAACCGTGTAATCATGAGCATTATTTAGACATACCTTAGTTTCATAATAGGCTCGTTCTTCCTTAGATCCCAGACGACGCATCTGGACGCGAACGTGGAGCCGAGGATGTGCTGCACCTGCGCACACACATACGAATGATACACTGACACTTGCCAAGCTTCTGCAAACATCAGATGAATCCGCAGACGTTTTATTTATTTACTAGCTTCTGCCCGCGACTCCGTCCGCGTGGAACTCGTTTATATCGCAGCTCCATACAAAATTTCACCTCCCATTTTAGCGAAGTGGGGGGTTAGAAAGAGACAAAAAGTAGCCTATGTCACTCTCCATCCCTTTAACTATCTCCACTTAAAAAATCACGTCAATTCGTCTCTCCGTTTTGCCGTGAAAGACGGACAAACAAACAAACACACACATACACTTTCGCATTTATAATATTAATATTCGCGGACAATCTTACACTAATCGACCTAGTCCCAAACTAAGCAAAGCTTGTACTATGGGTACTAGACGACGATAAACATACTTATATAAAGATATAAATACTTAAATACATAGAAAACATCCATGACTCAGGAACAAATATTTGTGCTCATCACACAAATAAATGCCCTCACCGGGATTCGAACCCGGGACCTCTTGCTTCGTAGGCAGGGTCACTACCAACTAGAAAGCGATCGTCTATTAGTATGGATTTATTACTAGCGACAGTAGCGACCCGCCCCGGCTTCGCACGGGTACTATATTATATTATACATATAAACCTTCCTCTTGAATCACTCTATCTATTAAAAAAAACCGCATCAAAATCCGTTGCGTAGTTTTAAAGATCTAAGCATACATAGGGACAGACAGCGGGACGCGACTTTGTTTTATACTATGTAGTGATGAGGCTCACAAAAACAAGTTACAGACATTACAAGACATATAAATAACGCATAATAAATAGATCTGGCCTATAAACTCTTAATAAAGTGTGCACAGAAAGATTTCAAACATCAAGAACATATGAGGTGCTAGGGAGGTAACAAATATTGAAATAGGTTGTGTTGCGGACAACGATCACCGGGGTCAACGAGATGCCGCGAAAACGACAAAGTGCAATAGTGTGAGTATGGGCAACACAGTGAAAGTGAGAAAAAGTGTCAAAATCGGGAATATGTAGCCCTTATCATGTAGAATCGACTCCTGTAATTCATTTCATTGTAAACATAATAACGTCGCTGTGAAACAGTACGTAAATGTTACATTTGTAACGATAAACGTCCGGTGCGTGCGCCTAAGCCAGAGTGAACTAGCGCACATACGATCCATTCGTATTTATGCCATCAAGACTCACGCTCCGCGCGAACTCATTTCGGCTTCCGCACGCGTAACCGGCAACATGAATGGGACGAAATCTTGTCCCAACAATAAGTAACCGGCAACATCAATGGGACGAAATTCGTAAAGTGGCAACATTAGAAACGTGGGATGAAAATTCGGCCAATCACAGGCGGGAGAAGGATCCCGTGATTGGGTATATAAACGGGTGAAACTGGCCGAATATTTAGTTAGTTTCCTGCCTAGCTACCAGTAAGGTCCCAAAAGAAGAAGTCAAGTGAACAGTACTAAAGAAATTGAGTAAAAATTTCAGTGTTTTAATTGTGACAGTCAATTTGCTAAGTCTCTGGGAATTTTGTCATAAATTCGGCTATTACGATACAAGGGCCGAAAATAGGAAATTAGAATTACCTATTCGCACGTGTATCGTACAACGTTTTACTTTTTCTCTCTTTAAACTTTCGACATATGCACGAAAAGTGCTCTTTTCCGCACAAGTGCGGGAAAGTAGGACCATATGTACTGTAAAGTGTTTTTTACACATATGCCTGAACTACTAGGCTACCGTAGTTACAACTCGCTTGTCCACTCTCGTGGTTAAAGAAGAATAACATACTTGTTGGTTCCAAGCTAGTGCCTGCACGTGGTCCAACGGCTGGCTCTTGTTCCCCGGAGCCATGGGCTGGCTGGTGTTGTTCAGGTCCCAGATGAAGATCTCGCTGTCCGACGCCCCGGAGGCGAGGAGGTTCTTCTGGTACGGGTTTATGTCCAATGCTGACACATGGTCTGTGGGGGAATGTAGACAATTTAGAGATAGATAAGGGTGCGATTTCACAAAACTTATAATTATAACTACAATTTACAAATGATGTATTACAAATTTGTTTTTTTTTTTCTATGTAGTGTAGGTACAGTCACCTCCAAAGAGTTTACTGTAATTAGGCGAAAACTGCAAACATCTCTTTGACGTTGACTGTACAGTGTATGATACAATTTTTACGTGCAAGTCAACAATTTTGCAGAATTGTACAGTCAAGTGTAAAAATATGGGTGCATACAGTCGCCATCAGATATATCGGAGCTGCCAATGTGCTCACAAATATCTGAACACGTCTCTAATGCCTCGAGAACAGAGATGTGTTCAGATATTTGTGAGCACTTTGGCCGCTACGATGTATCTGATGGCGACTGTACAACTTACTCATAAATATGTCCCATAATTCTTATGTCAGCAGATTAAGGTTTTGGTACTTATTTATGAGAGGATATTATCAATACATATTTTCGTACTTGACTGTAGGCAAATATTGTACACAATAAAATAAGGTGAAAAAGTTTAGGTATACATCTTTTTATAGTTGACTGTACCGTACTAGAAGGAGAAAGTAGATAGTTTAGAAAAGAATGTGTGTACCTTTGAGAATCGTGTTTGCCAATAATGTGCCTAACTCTCTTTCTAATATTTCAGATACAAGAAGAATGTAAGAATGGAACAAATCTTTTAAAGTCAATAAACATTCTCAACATTTTTATCTTCACTTTAAAAATGACTGTTTCAGTACAAAGTTAAGTTCTTATCAGAGCAGATAATGCACCATTATATTTAGGCCATACACACAATTGTGAAGATATTTTAATTCAGAAGCTGTATTTAGCTACCAACATTTGAATCATTTTAAAGTAGCAATGTTTGGATAATTTTGATTCAGTTAACTTATGGCATTTCAATCAATAAATTAATAATGAAAAGGAAACCATTTATTTCTGAATCCATGGTTCCATACTTTTGTTAGTAACAATTTGCCTTAAAATACTATGATGTACGTTAGACACACGAAATAAATAAAAACATTAAACAATAATCAAACTGACAGGGCTCCTCAGTTTGATTATTGTTTAATTTATTTTGTGTGTCTATTTTAGTCACTGGATTATATTTTGAAAACACCCAAATGTATTGAATGCCTTACACACTTACTTAATCAGGTATATATCTATTCATCATCATCATCATATCAGCCGAAAGACGTCCACTGCTGCCCAATGAGTGCCACACTGACCGGTCCTGCGCTACCCGCATCCTGCGGACTCCCGCGACCTTTACCACGTCATCAATCCAGCTTGTGGGGGCCTGGCCTATCTATTACATTGACTAAAAACAAGTATTTTCTCTGAAATATCTTTGATTAAACTCACTATTATGTTTAGTGTTGCTCCCGAGGAGTGGGTTGTCAGCGTCCTTGAGCAGTCTGTCGGCACTGTAGAACTCCAGCAGGCCTCCGTCGCAGCCCCCGACTATAACACCCGCTCCCGACCATACCAGATTGTGAAATCTGGGAATGAGAAATGACTTGTTCAATTCTCTGCCCAAGATCAACTTTTAAAAAATACAGATTATTTATATATAGTTACAAAGTAAAACTTCTGTGCAGTAATTTGTTATCACAGCAAATGGAACTCTTAATGAAATTATAATTCATTTGAATAAAACACTAATAATGGCTACTGGCTAGTTTCAAATTTGTGCAAAATTAACTTAAACGTCTGTATTAGAAAGCACTGAATGTAGTTAAAACTCACATACTGTCTGTTGCAAAATACATCAATCAATTAATATGCTGTCTAGCTAAAATGTTTAATTGGTTGTTGCAATGGCAATGAAATAACATCGTTTTAAGGGTCAATATACTGCACATGACAATAGATAGATTAGGAATTTTAGTTCATATAATTCATATTTCAAACCTTAACATATTTTTCTAATAAGACAATTCGATACATACAAACATTGGTTGCCAACTGCTAAGCCAACAAACCGATAATAGTCTGCTTCACCTTGTGTTTAATCTGGTTAGATTGCAAAAAGTACATCAAAATAACTCACTTATGCTGCGTCTGCAGACTGGCTTTAAGTTCCAAATCGAGTCCAGAGTCCTCCAAGTTCAATGAATACAGTTCCAACTGTGACGAGCTACTGAAGGATGCGTCGACCTGCTGTGCCGCCGACCCCGCCGCCAGCATCACCGGCGCCGTCTCCGCCGGCGACCAGCTCACGTTCACCGTGCGCTTCAGCTCCTTGATCTTCATCCTCGCGCGCCAACACCGCTAAAACACAACACTCGCTCACAGAATTATGTCACCACTTTTATGGTGCTCAAAATAGAACCTGTACAGTAGGGCGGTGAAGTTTGAGGATTGTTATATATTTATGAAGCAATAAAAAATCTGCCTTATGTGAAACTTACGGTATTTAGACGAGAATAATAAAATATTTATCATAAAAACACCGAGTTGGCAGTTCCAACGTGGCTGACGTAAATACGCTGTCAGTTTGACAGCTGGCTGGGTAACTTTGCGTTTTGTTTTTGCTTGAAATAATGACACGCAGATTGTATTAGTACTATAATAAAATCAAGAAAAATCCCGTAATAATGGGCATGTACATAAAATGAATACTAGGACTATACATTTTGTTACAATTCAACTTTGGAGTCAATAACAGTTACGCTAAACTTTACTTTGCTATTCACGTTTCCTTGGCAACCGTATTTTATTATTAAGACCCTAGATAAATATATGTTATAACGTGGTTATAACTGAAAATTAAGGCTTCACGTAAACCTATTTTTTATTTTTTTGTATTATTTTCTAGTAAAAAATCATTATGCTGAATCCTCCTTAATAAACCTCAATACCACAAATAAATCTATATAGTCATTTTCCTGCTAGAAAAAGCATCGACAGTCTATTAGGTATGTAACTATGTAGTGGTTATATTCTCTTTAAGTCTATTACAATGTATATTGTAGTCTTTGGTCTATTAGTCTGTCCAACTGTCCAACTGCTGTCAGAAGAAAAGTAAAAACAAGAATTTTTAAATATGTACAATAATATAACAAACTTAAAGATTCGACCGTGAAGAGAGATATAAAGATACGTAAGTTTTAACCTTCCTTAAGTCAGGTTTGTGATTTTATCAAAATCTGAATATAGCGTTAGGGTCATTTCGCTGGTTACGCTTCAGGTGGTCACCTTCGGTTGGCGACCACCTGAAGGAGAAAGTTTTTTCTATTGCAGATAACATCCATTCTACACACCCTATTGACACAATTACTTGTACTGTACATGCATATTTTTGTTGTTTTAGAATAGAAATCTACTAAAAAACCGAGAAAATATCCTTTCAGTTTTCCAACTCAGCTTAAGTGGTCGCCCACCGGCACATTAAATTAGGTATTAGGTGGTCGCTAACCGGCGAAATGACCCTAATTAGTCCCCGGCGTGAGTCATCCGTCTTTTCTGGCGAGTGCGTCGGAATCTTGAAATGCCTGGAATACATCTTGGTGGCTTGCTTAAATATAAAATACTAAACGTTTTTTTATTATTATGATAGCACAATAATGTGTAAAATCCACATACAATCTAAATACATTTATAACACTAAAATAGAAAGTAAGAAATAAATATATTTATTAGGTGTGACACAGATATTAAATATACATGTTTTTTGCAATATAATTTATCAATACTGCTAGCTATCTGTAAAGGGTGTGAACTATGTGTGGGTTTCGGACTAAGAAGATGGGCCTAACAAGTTCACCATAGTCTTCACTTTCAATCTGCAGAAATAGAATTCTTATATTTTTGGTCTTCTATACTAATATTATAAAGAGGTACCTAATGTTTGTAAGTTTGTGAGTTTGGCAATATTTAGAATCTACTTTCAAAGTAAACGCGGGCAACACCGCGGTAATAGTATAAAAATAAAAAAAACATGAACAAATGTGATGTTGACCTATATAGTGTTGGTAATTATTATTTTTCAGTGGAAACTAATGACTGTCGGTGAAGTGTTTTTTTTTAATATTTCGTAATATTTTCTACGTCACAAAATGCTAATCACATAATTATTATAGTATAAAATATGATTAGTAGTTCTCGTACTGTTTTTCTCTATACTGTGTAACTGTGGAAGTGTACGCGGTGCAATCTGCTCGTGTGTGTGTGTGGTTGATGTATTTAATAGGGGAATTAGTTTTTTTTATGTACTAACCTTTTCTGCTTTTTCAATTTCCGGAGCCCCAGTGACGATAACTTCTTTTTATTTTTTTTGTTACCCATTTTTAACACTAGTAACGGTTCAGAGTGCTGCGAAAATGCACGTACGTTGACCTCCAATGCGTTCCGCTCGGAACTGCCGCGGTGCGGCGGGAACGGAGCGGGAGTGAATTGTGCCATAATTTCGTTGATTTTGGGTGAAAAAATACATGTCTTAAGAAATAAAAAATATTATGACCGACGTCGCTCACACCATTATAGACGCTTATTTTGTTGTAATGTTCTATTCAATAAATTACGTAAGATTGAAATAATGTCAGTTTTAAGATGAAGAATAGAGGTATGTTTGGCATTTTTTTGTATCGATCAAAGTTTATCCAATTATGTAACGGACATCCGACGGAACTAGATAAAGGTCTTAAATATAATAATACAGTTTTTTTGAATTTTTAATATGTAGTATTTCAAAATAAAACCATTTACAAAATCACATATCCTAGAAGAACCTCGAAGCTACTCGCCTTAAACGCTCCATTGTTTTGTCAGACTCGCGCAGTGCCCTAGAATCACTACTCTCTAACCCCTTAATTCTCATCTAAAATTCGCAACCCTCTTGTCTTCATGATTAAGAACAAAATAAATGACTGCTATCTCCGTGGATATGAAATTTTTCTGGCTTGGATCCCTAGTCACTCTGGCATCCCTGGCAATGAGACAGCGGATCGCTTAGCTAAGAAAGCCGTTTGTTGTGGCGACAAGGTCCCGTTTAAAAATTGCTGTTTTGACCTCTCATCACTCTCAAATAACTACCTATTGAAATGTTGGAATTCTCGGTGGCATATCTCAAGCAGAAATAAAGGCGCAAAGTTTGCGGCATTACAGCCGGATGTCGGTCGGAAACCCTGGTTTTCCAAAATTATCCTAAGCAAGAAAGCCACCTCCTCCATCATTCGCATGAGGCTAGGTCACTGTCACTCTCCTGTCCATCTCGCTCGGCTGAGGATTCGGGAATTTTCCCTATGTGAATGTGGTCTTGACGAGGGTAACCTGAACCACCTTTTCCTGAGCTGCCCTCTGCTGAATCATTCAAATTTATACTTTGGTCTGATTTTCCAAAAAGTCCCATTCCCCACCCATATGCCCTCTCTTTTGGTCCCCAATCCCGCAATTTTTCGTTTACTTTCAATTTTTTTATCAGTTAACAAAATTAAATTGTGACTCGAATATTCCCCTATTCCTTTTTTAGGGTTCCGTAGTCGACTAGGAACCCTTATAGTTTCGCTTTGTCTGTCCGTCCGTCCGCGGATAATCTCAGTAACCGTTAGCACTAGAAAGCTGAAATTTGGTACTAATATGTATATCAATCACGCCGACAAAGTGAAAAATAAAAAGTGTTTTTATTTTTATTTTTATTGGGTACCTCCCCTATACGTAACGTGGGGAGTGTTTTTTTTTCATTTCAACCCTAACTTGTGAAATATTGTTGGATAGGTATTTAAAAATGAATAGAGGTTTGCTAGAATCCTTTTTTGAGAATGTTAATATTTTCGGAGATAATCGCTCCAACAGTAAAAAAAAGGGTCCCCCCCCTCTAACTTATGAACAATAAGTTTTAAAAATATATAAAAAAATCTCAAAAGTAGGACTTTATAAAATCTTTCTAGGAAAATAATTTTGAACTTGATAGGTTGAATAGTTTTTGAAAAAAATTACAAAAACTACGGAACCCTTCACTGAGCGTGGCCCGACACGCTCTTGGCCGGTTTTCTTGAACTTTTTTCGGCCTTTTCCCCGAAATTCGTTGTGCTACTCGTATCGTTTTCTAAAATTGAATTTAATGAAATTGACGTGAAGCTGGCAGAAATGTCACGAATTGATTTTTTTAAGTCCTATTATTGGAAGTCCGAAAATGTTCTTCATAAAATTTTACGCCTTAATAATCGTTAGTCCTAATAATTCATATTCCTAACGTTCGTAAGTCATAACTAATCAAAGTCATAATGACAATAATCATAAACTTCTTATATCCTAATATTTGTTTTTTTTTTTCATCGTAACACTCACATCTCTTTTTTATTTAAATTTATAATAACACTAGTCATACATTTTTTAATCCTAAAATTGTTTTTCACAATATTTTTCATCATAAATGTTACTTGGCGCTATCGAAGTAAATAAACGTGTTGGTTTTTGTCGCAAGGCGCGAGGTGATCGAGGCCACAAGGTTCTAGCTAGACGCTAAGCAAGTCGCCTGTCTGTGCGGACGTAGCCTAAGGCAGGTCCGTGTAGGTACGACGACGAGCGAAGCGAGGAGGAGTGTTAGTTGCACTGCGACCATACCGTTTTTTTTAATTTAAATACAAAATTAGGAGTTGAAGTATGTTCTTAGTTATTATATTACGACTAACAAAATTATGATGTATGTCCGTTATGAAGAAAACTGTTATGTTATGATTAACAAAATTATGACTTCAAGCAAGTTCTTTGTAATGAAATTATGAAGAAAAATTTTAGGACAACTGATCATTATGACTTCCGATGATAGTTACAAAAATTTAGGAACATAAAAGTTATGACGAAAAAAATTAGGACTAGCGATGATTATGACTACAATACATTAGTATTAAAAAAATAGGACAACGAATTTTATGGCAGCCAATTTGGACCCCTAATTATATATATTTACGTCACACCTGGTCACAGGTGAAGACGTAAAATTGTGTACTCGTCACCGCCCGGGTGCAATCATTACCCTAGTGTGCGCTAGCGGCCTAGCGCCCGAAGTGGCGCGGGTGAACCCACCCCCTGCACTATTGACCACGTGCAGTAAAAAAGAAAGCCCTCTATCGCATATTTACAACCCTCGCCTGCGGCTCGGGTCACAAATACCTGCGATTTCGGGCTTTCTTTCACAACCCTTGGTAAGTAATGTACTATTCTCTCGTACTGTGAGTTATGATCCTATCTAAAGTGTGTAAGATCCCGTGATGGCGGGGTCAGGGCGGACAGATGCAACGATTCTAAGCCCAAATGAATTGTCTGCTTATTTTCTTCCTTTCACCAGAACCATGCCGTTGGTGATGTCACGCGATGAGTTCGCGCGCCTGGTGTCGTGGACGGACGGCACCCGCGAGAACCGACACGCGGCGCGACAGAGCGAGTACGTGCGGCGACTCAACGAGCAGAGTTCGAAGATGACCCGGGAGTGGCCCAATTCGTTGGAGGCGAGTGTTGATTCTAGGCTTACGTTGGCGGTTTACTCACTTCAGACCTGCAACGTGATGAAGCTAATCGTGGCACTTAGCAGTGGGAGGGAATGAGTCAATGAGATGCTAACAGTAACGTGTTCTTAATTACTTGTTATCTCACACGCGTCCACGAGGGGCGTGTCGAGTCGAATCCACTTAAACAATACTTTAGTACTTAAGATTCCCATTGAGTGTCTGCTCAAAGACGAAAACGGTCGGAAATTAAATAAGAAAACTTTCACGTAGGTACCTTACCTACCAGGAGTCTCAGTAGCCCCGCAAAATGGCCCCACAGAACGCCATTATGCGAGGATATGGGCGGGGTGTCAAAACGATGTCAGGCAGCCGTTTATTTCGAACATGCGCATACCGGGTTTTAGGCACGTGTTTATTATATGGATGTTTCGTTCACTGTTACCTACAGAATGTGGCATGTTCCTGCAATGTAAATCCTGTTTTTGCTTGGTAAACCATCAAAAGCTAATACACTTTATTCAGAATGTAAACAAACGTAACGAAGAAATGCGGCGGGCACGAATCGAGGCCGCCGAGCAGACCAACACCAAGTTCTACAAGAAATACATGCGCAACAAGCGTGACGAGCAAGCTCGGCTCATGTACAGCGCTCGGGACATGATGTTCAAGAACAAGGACGCACCCAAGATGTTCCTCCGGTAAGCCAACACTGTCCCAAACTACTGTTATCTCCATTAACACATTCACTGCCAAGAATTCCTACGCGCTACGCTCGTAGCCGTAGCCGATCCCGTGCGTTTTCCGCTAAGCAGCGGAAAGCGCCTGCGGCGCGGGTGCCTGCTAGGAGTGCTAGGCATGTTGTGTTAAAAAAAAAAAAAATTTGGGGACAATCTTACACAAATTGACCTACCTAGTCCCAAACTAAGCAAAGCTCAAAGTATGGGTACTAGACGACGATATCCATACTTATATAGATAAATAAATACTTAAATATATAGAAAACATCCAGACTCAGGAACAAATATTTATGCTCATCACACAAATGAATGCCCTTACCGGGATTCGAACCCGGGACCTCCGGCTTCGTAGGCAGGGTCACTACCAACTAGGCTACAGAGGTCGTCAAAGACAATCCCTTCCAATGAAGAGGTCGAAACTTTTCTTTTATTGCTAGGTACATAATGTCAATGTCATTTGTTTTACCAATGCCTCTTTCAAACCCAAAAGAACGGTTTTTAAGAAATTTACTTTGTCGTACGCTTTATTGTATAAAATATTCATCAGTAGCTTCAAATCCGTTACATTGATGATGTTCTGGAATACAACAGGAGTATACAATACAATACTCATGCTCAATGGTGGATAGACGAATGACGGAACATCAATATGTTCCGTCATTCGTGTATCCACCATTCCCTCCACGTTCAATCGAAGTTGATAATATTTTCCTGCGCTCCAGTGCAGTCATAGAGACCTGCACCCAGAAAGAGCGGATAGAACAGCTAAAGTTCAAAGCCGAGCGGATGCGTGAGGAGAGAGAGCAGAAGCGAAGAGATGACGACGACATCATTACCCGCGCGGCCGAGTGGCACGAGCTGATGGACACGAGACGGAAACGGCGGTTTGACGTCAACAAGCAACATCAGAAGGAGATTCTTGAACAGTAAGTAAGGGAGCGCGCAGAAAGAACCAAGGTAGCCGATATAGACCTGGGCTCGCCGGGGGCACATTGCACGTAGGAAGATGGCCGTTGGGGCGGAAAGGTTGTCGAGTGACGACCGGCCCAAGGTGGACTGCTGACCTGGTAAAGTTAGTTTAGGTTAGTGAGTCGTAAAGGCGAATACTTACATAAAGGAATACTTAACGCGAAAAGGGTGGGTGGAAATTGGAAACTGTAGCCTTTGTGAGGCCCGTTATTCTTCAATTAATTTTACAAGTCTAAATTATTTAGGTGAAACAGTGTGGCTCCATTGCGTCGTCAAGTCTGGTGTAGAGTTCGGTAGGTTGCCCCGGAACCGCCGAAACACGATACCCTTCGGCCAGAAGTCAGCACACGCGATAGTCTCCTGCAGCGGCCGCGGCACGCGCACTACAAACGAGCTGAAGTGCTCGTAGTGGCGCGAACGCAGCTGGAAAACCCTCAGCGAGTAGCCCGTCTTCTGGTGAATGTACTCCACCACGTCATCAGCCGTGGCGGAGTAATGCAGGCGCGATACGTACAACGCTTTACTCGGTGTGGCAACCCGCAGGCCCGAACCAACTGGCTCTGCTGTACCAAACTGGCTCTTTCGCGGCTTGCGCTTACTAGAAACCAATGTGAAACCCTGGATAAGGTATCCACATCGGTGCGAGGGGGCTTCTCTTTTGGAGGAACCCCGGCTTCACTAAAGACTATATTATTTTATACTTACCTTTAAATATTTGGCTACCTTGGCTGCTACTAACTATACAGGGCGTCCCAAACTTATGGGACATGAAGGGGAAGTACCTTAAATATCGTAGATAGTGAATTTTGCTTAAAGAAGACTTTATGTTATTTTTAAAAGTTAGTAATTCTGCATTCATAGATTTTCTAAAAATTACTTGCTTCGTCTGGGAATCGAACGACTTAAATGTCAAAGAAAATCACCCTACTTTTATGATGCCAATGGAAAGAATAGCTAAAAAATAATAACTCTGCTTGAGTAACATGGTATTTTAAAAGAAAGGAACAACGTGAAATTAATATTTTAATCAAATTAAAAACATACATGAAACTGCCGTAGTCAATGAAGTAGGTATTTTTTTGTAAATTAATTAATTAAATGCTCAAAATGTGATCCCTCTTGTCTTACGCAAATCTCCAATCTTTTAATGAGCCCGCTGCCGGTTAATTTTCTTATCATTTTATGGTGAACTCGATGTGATATGGCACAATTCTGTTTGCAACTCGCCCACGTTCTCGTATCGCTTTTTGTATAGCATATCTTTCACGTATCCCCAATAGAAGAAATCTAATGGTGTAAGGTCCGGGGATCTGGCCGGCCATCTAATCGGTCCATTTGTACCAATCCATGTAGGAAAACATTCATTTAGAAAATCTTCCATCTTGTTGGAAAATTAAGTTAAAAAAAAACATAAAGTCTTCTCTGAGCAAAATTCACTATCTACGATTGTCGCAATTAGGTATAAGTTAGGGTAGATTTGTATTAGATAATAAGTTAATCAGATCTCGCATATTTCCTTTTAATTTACTTTCTTTTATTTACTATCGTTTGTTATAATTTGCCTTACCACTTAAGAAAAATGATTGTACCTAGTTATAAGATTGTTATTTATAAATAAAGGGATGTCGTAGTTGGTCCATGGTATTACACATAAACAATACACAGGTATAATCGGCCGCCTATTCTAGCGGCCGCTCCGACTAAGTGACGGACAGGCGAGGGTTTTAATACCACCGCCCGCCCGGCATTCGGCACTGCTCACTACATCACAGCCGCCGAGACATCACTCACCTCTCCCCAACTGCGCCATGTGAAATCTTCATAAGTTGTTTTTATTACTTCAAGACCCGGTAATCCCTCTATGGAAAAGTAAAAGTTAAAATACAGTCCACATCTAACAACGATATTTAAGGTACTTCCCCTTCATGTCCCATAAGTTTGGGACGCCCTGTATATGACGCTGAGTGTACAACACATTAAAGGGTAGTTGCGAGAGTAAACTAGAAGTGCGTGGCTCAGAATCCAATTATATGATTTCTTTGCATGGGCCGTTCTTGCGCTAAAAATCCTTGTTGATGACGGTTTGTTTGACGCAGGGCGCACGAGGTAGCTGATCGCAATCGCACTGAGCACGAGACGGAGTTGAACTACCAGATCTTAGACAACATTAAGGCCAACGAACAAATGGACGCTCTTGCCGAGTTTGAGCGTAATTTCGTGAGTCGCCATTATCAAGTCTTTTGAGGATGGTAGCACATATTACTATCCTACCTACCGCGGGAGTCCGCTAGATGGGGGTGGCGTAAGACCGATCACTTTGGTACTCCTTGGGGAGGCCTGTGTCCAGCAGTGGACGTCTTTCGGCTGATATGATGACGATGAATTACCTAACTTCCACCGACACTCGCCACTTACGACAGCCGCCAGACAAACGAAATCGGCGGACTGCCGAGGAAGGTCACAGAACATCAAGTATGGAGTGACGAAGGTTTGGCCGGCCACCGTGCTTCCGGCACTTATTCACACGGAGAACCCACGCGCCGGTTTGGAACGTGTAGCGGCACCTTATGGATAGTCCCCGTCTACGGTAGGAGCCTTGTAGGTATATATATATACTGTAGGATGCCCTTTTGCAACAAGGCGTGTCACATGCGCATTGTCGACGAGAAAATTATGCAGTGTTGGCAGCTAAAAGTAAGCACTTAACTGTATGATTTCGTTGCAGAACAAAGCGGAGAAGGCGCGTATCCTCGCAGACATGAAGCAGTCGAAGGCGGAGCTGGACGCGCGACGCACCGAGGAACGCGTTCGTGATGAACTGGACGACAAGCTTATCAACGTGCTGCAGCGTTCGCGCGCCAGGACGCAGAAGTTGCGCAAGAAGACCGAGCAGGACGTATGCATTTTTGTGTTCCGTACCAAATGTATTCCTTAGAACACTTGTTAGGGTTCCGTATTCAACAAGGGAAGACTCCGCTGTCCGTCCGTCTGTCTGTCTGTCTGTCACCAGGCTGTATCTCGTGAACCGTGATAGTTAGACAGTTGACATTTTTACAGATGATGTATTTCTGTTGCCGCTATAACAACAAATACAAAAAAAACAATAAAATAAAATAAATATAAGGTGGCTTCCATTCAACAAACGTGTTTTTTTGCCTATTTTTTAGATAATGGTACGGAACCCTTCGTGCGCGAGTCTGACACAGTACATCTTACCTGATAATTAAGCGAACAGCGCTTTTGTCCGTTTGCAGGTCCGGATGAAACATACGCGCATTACCGACCCTTTTAGTAATAATAATAATACGATTTGCTCGCCATCAACACCACACCTTCAGGAGCTCTGGCAACTTTACAAGCCTCCAAAAACGCATCAATAACACACTTTCTTAGAGTGTACGGTCTAGTTAGTGCATAGCTTTACTTTATACTGGGTGCGGACTTCTAGAAGGTAGGTACTTCTCGAGTTGTACTGTTCCAGTAGCGAGGGAGATGATTCTCCAGGCAAATAATTATCTATTTCGCAGCGCCGAGGCTGCGATATAACCGCGCTAATCGTTGCAGTTGTTGCGATACAGCCACCCACTTTTTCAATCACGTTAATTTTCAACATCAGGCTAGAGACGAGAAACAACGCGTTCTGGACCTGAATAGCAAACGGCTGGCAAGCGGGGAAGCAGCACGGTCAGAGAAAGAGCAGGCAAACTTGGACGCCGCTATTAGGGAGAAAGAGGCCATGTGAGTATCGAGGAGTAGTGACACTGACACTTGGGCCCGTATTTCACATTGTGGAGTTCTCAGCGGCGGATCCAGGATTTTAATTTGGGGGGCTTGTCTCCGTTTATGTTCTGACCCGGCTGAGGCTCGGTTTTAGTAAGGATTTAGCTACCCCTGTGAGTATGGTGATGTGGTAACAGTTGGGCAAGTATTCTGTTCTAGAGCGGAACAGACGGCTGGAGAGCGGGGAGCAGCGCACATCACTAAGTAGCAGGTGTCCCTAGACACCGCCATCAGGGAAACGGGGGCCATGTGAGTATCGTGGTGACAGTTGAGCTCATGTTCCGCATTCTAGAGCTGAACGGCAGACGGCTGGAGCAGAGCATAGCACTAACGAGCAGTCGTCCCTGAACGTCAAGGAGAAGAAAGCGGTGTGGGTATCGTGATGTGGTGACAGATGACTACCTGTCCCGTATTCGGTTGTGTGGTTTGATAACAAGGACTATTCATGTGTATTGGAACTGAACAGCAAACGTCAGGGAAGCGCGTTTTCCCGGCTACCTTTTAAGGAACTCAAGAAGTAGGCACTCGTTTTTGCGGCTGGCATATGACCATCTTCTTTCTGACACAGAGGGAATATTAGGCCTACTAGTACTGAGTATACTAGATTGGAGGATCGTAAAAAAAATACTGATGTGTACCTACGTTATGTTGGCAGCGCTGACGCGAGGCTACGCAAGCAGCAGGATAAGCTGGCTCGTTTCCGTCGCGACAAACAGGACGTGCAGAACAAGTTCCTCGCGGACGAGGCTCAACGCCTTCACGAGTTCAACACGCAGCGCCAGTGGGAGATGATGAACCGGTGAACACCTAGCCTAATAGTTCAGCCTTACCTAGCCACTGGAACATAATACATAGGAACTTGCTAGAACGAGACGTTTATCTCAGATCAGCAATAATCCACGAAGTAAGGGATTTCGGGAACAGTTTAACTTCTGGCCCAGTGGAAGTCTGGAATCGGCAAATTGTACTGAGTGAAATATAATGATTAGGCTGAAAGTACCTGCCTTCTATGCAGGATAAAGTTTAGATGTTATTCAGTTTATTCTTGACCGCAATATTATGTTATTTTGTAGGTTCAAGAACCAAGAACTGTACGACGACTTCCAAGAGAAGATGCGGCTAGAGAAGGCGCGCAAGATAAAGGAGTTCAGAGAGGACACGCTCCGGCTTTGGGTACGTATTTAGGCCTACAAAATTGTGATTTTACATGACCTAGTAGGAATTCTGTTGTTTTTCGAATTTCTATTGCCTCTCCCCATTCATTTTAATTATATCTAACATGACAGACGGCAGAACGACACGAAGGTATAAGATAGAGCGAGATAGGGACCATTAATGTCCTTGGTTTCGTATCCCTATCTCGTTCTATCTTATAATAGCTTCGTACCGTATGCTGTCTGCCACACTGGAGCGTAAAGATACGATTATTGTTCTTTTCCTTCTGCTGTCGGGGCATCTTCAGCTTGTTTTTATTTTCCCTTCAAATGTTATGACAAAGATCTTTAATTACAGAAAGAGCGCGACGAACGCGACGCGCGCGAGCGCGCAGAAACGCGCTACTTTTACGGCGAGCTGGCCGAGCGCAAGCTGCGTGACGCGGACAACAAGCTGTTCGTGCATGCGCAGGAGTTGCTCGCCGAGGCGCGACGCCACCAGCGGCCGGACTACGCGCTGCGCAAGGCCCTCGACGTGAGTGTGGTGTCGTGTAGCTACTGGTGAGAGCTGGCGTACGCAAGCTGCGCGACGCGGACAACAAGCTGTTCGTGCATGCGCAGGAGTTGCTCGCCGAGGCGCGGCGCCACCAGCGGCCGGACTACGCGCTGCGCAAGGCCCTCGACGTGAGTGTGGTGTCGTGTAGTGTAGCTACTGGTGAGAGCTGGCGTACGCAAGCTGCGCGTGCACGTGCAGGAGTTGCTCGCAACCAGCGGCCGGACTAAGCGCTGCGCAATGCTTTTGATGTGAGCGTGGTGTACTCACGTTACTAGATTTATACATCTAGTCATTTTTCACAACCACTTGCAGTAAGTAGTTATAGGACAGAAATAGGTACATACCTTTAATTCTAACTGGTAAGTTGGGTAGTGTGCTTAATGTAGCAACTTTAGTACGCGGGGCTGTTGTAGACAATAAACCTGATCGTGCTAAAACTTACTGGCCGACACCTTAAAATGCGACTCTTTGGGGAAGGTCTATGTCCGGTAAATACTGGTCCTGCGCTATACCCGCATCCAGCGGACTCCCGTCACTATTGGTTTGAGGATTTGTTGTGTTGATAGCTAGAGAGGAACGCGGGTGAGTGGTCACTCTCAACACAACATCCTCGGGAGCTCTGACGACCTTACTCATCACACCCACAAACTACAAACCTACAGAGCAAGTACCTAGATTCTTATCGTAATGAGTCTGACCATGAATGTTGTTTCACAGCGCTACTGCTCCCTGTACCGGCTGTACCCGATGCCCGAGCTGTCGGCGACCGTGCAGTCGCACTTCCCGGACTACAGGCCGAAGGTACTCACCGATTTGATAATACGAAACTTCCTAGAACGTTCACTTCTTAACAAATCCGATAACAATAGATACTTATTAAGTAAGTAATTCATCATCATCATATCAGCCAAAAGACGTCCACTGCTGGACATAGGCCTCCACCAAACAGTGTCACATGACCGGTCCTGCGCCTATCTACAACTAACTACTAGCTTCTGCCCGCGACTCCGTCCGCCAAAGAGACCGGTCCCGCGCCACCCGCATCCAGCGGACTCCCGCGACCTTTACCAGGTCATCAGTCCACCTTGTGGGGGGCCTACCCACGCCGGCGCCGCGCCCTCCGGTACGTGGTCGCCGAAGCTCACTACTCGAAGTAAGTAATTACAGAAAAATATTTGAAAGAGGCCTTATGACTTTCTCGCATAACTTAGTCTAGTGCGCATTTCACGAAGCTAAAACTTGTTACAGTTTCAAAATGGCTACACTTTGCCACAGAATAAATAATAGTACTATTTACAGAAGGTTCTTTGTTAACATATCCCCTGTTTGGGTATGCTGAACGAGTCTAAAAGTGGCCATCCCTTTCATAATATCCCCTGAGGCCGGTAGGCTTGTAGCGGCGGGACCAAATCACGGAGTGCGAGCGGCCTCGACACTACGCAGATTGTATTCTGCGAATAACTGGGGAGGGGAGTTAAACCATCTCTCTCTTAGAGCCAGAAATCTTACCGCATCTGCGAAGTGTGTAGCACGCTATAGGTTGGTCTAGCCAACAGCGACGGCTTTTTGTCAAGTGTTGCCTGTATAGACTTGAAAATTATAAGTTGTCGCTTCAGCATGGCTATCACAAGACGGCGCACGAGCGTCTCGATTTTTCTCGCACTATACCTCTTTTTCTAAGTTATCTAATCTGAGAGAGACGGACAGTGCGAGGAAAATAGAGAGAGCTCGCGCGCCGTCTTGTGAAAGCCGTGCAAGCAACGCCCGAAGGAGCCCATTATAAATGAGATGGGCCTTTTGTTATTGTTGTGCAAAGAGAAACTTTCGAACTTGTGTTTGGAGATTGGCCATTAATAATGATAACTTGTACAAGGATTCCTGCTCGCCGGACCCGGGCTACAAGCCGGAGCCGCCTCCGCAGCCCGGCGCGGCCGCCACCCCCGGCACCGCCCCCGCCGCCCCCGCCCCCGCCGCCCCCGCCCCCGCCAACACCCACGCCGCCACCACCGGCAAGCGCGCCGGCCTGCAGGAGATCGACGCGAAGGTAAACCCCACACTATACTCGCCCTCAACCCAAAAGACGACTAGGGCAATAAAACCCTTGAGCTCGCGTTGTCAGCTTCCCATTGTATTGCACGGAGCGAGCGGAGACCATTAGTGCAGGTAGTAAACCCACATAAAGGAACGTCGATAAGTTAAGTGAGTATACATATAATTATAGCTACGGGATTTGGGTCGGCGGCTTAGGGATAGGGGCTGTGATCCTCGTTCCGGATCGTTCCTGGCTCAACAGATTTCTTTGGCCATTCAGCGTGGCAACGCCTCCAGTGTCATGGGAACTTTCGGGCCACCAACGATCCGGGGCGGTCCTTTTTCTTAGTTTAGGTTATAGCGTGTTATTAACAAAGCCTGTTGCGGTTTCTATCATTGTACCTAGGGGGATGTTTGTTTGTACGCAATTGACGAAGCCTGCGTTGCGGATATTTTTGTGTACCTAATCATTCTTGTGTAATTAAATTATCTTTTCAATGATTATAGCTATTTGTCACAACTTTATATAGTTAGTGGGCCTCTGTAGCCACTGAATCCCGGCTCGTACAGTCGCCAGCAGGAGTACCAAAGTACCTACTCACAAATATCTGAACACGACTCTAATGCCTAGACACTAGACTGTCCTGTGACTGTGTGTGTGTACTGTAACTAAACAGATACAGTAGTACCCCGTGGTACAGTACCACGGCGTTTTCAAAAAACATGTAGCTACCTATGAAATATAATTTGATATTTAGCAGTGCCTTATCAGTGGACAACAACATCGTAAGGAAACAGGTCTTATACCAAAATACGTATGCTTGTGTAGTCGGGGGCGGCCAGGCCAGCTGCGAGGGAGGCGAGGTTAGCAGACTACAGGAGAGCCGGCCGCGCCAACGGACTGCAGAGAAACCTGGCACAGGTAACTTATTCAGAGCAACGACGCGTAGTTAAGTGTCCGAGAGACAACCGGATGGCTCGCGGTATTTGGCTCCCGAGGTGTTGTGGAACCGCCCTGTGCAACCCGAACTGAACCAACTTGAACTGGGGCGGAAATCGAAAAAAGTATGATTTTTTTTTGTTGCGAGGCAGCCGTTTGAAACAGCGGTTGCTTGAAAGTGTGTACGCTGTTTATATAATGAAATAAATCTAAATCGAATACCTGGCGACATTTTTATTTTCACCCCTCCTCCAATTTCCGCTCCTGTCCAAGGTGGCTCAGTTCGGGTTGCACAGGGCAGTTACACAACGCTTCGGGACCTCAAATACCACGGGCCATCCGGTTGCTCCTCGGACAGCGAAATTACGCGTCATTGCTTTAACTAACTTGCTTGTGTTATGCAAATAACCATGATGGTCCATTGTATAGAGCAGCCTTGAAGAACCTAGTAATGTTTATTCCAGACGGAGTTATTCCAACTGCCGCCGATGACCGTCCCCTGCGAGACTCCGGGCTGTGTCTGCCCCTTGAAGAAATAAAACAAACAACCGCGTACAAAATATTAATTTATTTAGCGTTGTCATGTGTAGAGCGTATGGCACCAATGCTGTGACTAGACAGTGGTGGTCGAGTTGTTTTTCGGTATAGTGAAAATGGAAAAATTGACAGGAGTCTAAATGCGACATGTGTTGTCTCTTTCGCATTGTATTAGACGAAAGAGACAGATTATAGATAAATATGTTTTGTGCAAATGTCAAGTTAGTAGTTGTATTGTACGGGGTTCATATGTATCCCGTATAACCAATTTATACGCGAGTTTAACCGTAATTCAAATTCAATTGAGTTTTGTTAAATTGTCTTATTAAATGGTTGTAATGGTAAATGTAACTAATAATAATAATACATATGGGTTCACTATACCGAATTACTGTGTTCGTTGCGTGTCGATAGAAGTCTAAATTAAGCAAGCTTACTAAAATAAATCTTTGGTCACATTGAGTGTAGTTTGTTTGCTGCAACGATTGAGGGACTTCGCAGTGGAATTTAAACTTTATCACTAGACAATAACGTCGCTTTTGGATCTATTAATAATAGTCACTTGTGTTACTGGTTCAAATGCGTTGCCATTGGAATTTAATCTTTATCTACTTATCATAAGGTCGCGTATAAAGTTTAATGCAATGCTAACTTGTCCCTCAAATACTCCTACTGTCATAGGTTTGTGCCATTATTAAGGAAGGCAAAAAGCACACTATGCACATGTACAGTCGGCAGCAAAGTCGCTACGCGCACGAAATACTGGAAATCTACATTAATTTTAAAAGAGAGCTTGGAAATATCATTTTGCGTAACTACTTCCGCTGTTGACTGTACGTTTGATAACAACCATTTAATAGTAACTTTGGCGGCCTACAACAATATGTTTAGAGACTAGTAAGATTGCTGGCTCTGTATTGCTATTTATAAAGTTTAGCGAATATTTCATAGCTGTTGGAATTCCTTGTATAAATAAATAAATAAATAAATAAATAACGACTATTACGATAATTATATTGGTTCCACTGGACGACATTTCATAAGTACTAAGGATCAACTTGTGTAAATGGCCGCTATGGGTAAAAAACTAATACATATTCAATGAATTCAATAGATATAATTACTTAAATATGTAGAGAACATTCAAGACACAGAATCAAATATTAACGCTCATCACACAAACTTTTGCCCTTACCGGGATTCGAACCCAGGACCGTCGATTGATGAGCAGTCTTCATAATTGATTAGTGGCTAGTCTAAATAAGGATGGACAAATATACATTTCATGGCTTCAGTTGCCACCAAAGTTACGTCTCACTCGCACTGCGCAAATCAGGTAGAGGAGAGTCGCGTCAATGCCTCTGTTGTGCGAGCCCCACAGTGTACGTCATTACCCACTAAAGGCGACCGGCTTAGGCAAGCTCAACAAGTCATTACTTCAACCCAGTACTAGCGCAACTGGCCAGCAATCACGTTGCTCATCTGTTTAGAACAAAGTCGCCAGCCAGTTGCACTAGCCCTCAGCAAAGAGTGTGTCGGGCACCGATGGCGTGACGTCATCGAGTAGTGTGGTCGCGTGACCGCGTGGTGACGTCATCAGGGCACGTCGCGGGAGGCGTCCATGGCCTGGCTGAGGCAGCGGCCCACGACGCCCAGCTTGCCGAGGTAGGCGGAGGCGCCGCGCGGGGAGCTAGGATAAGACCGCGTCAGTTTAGGAATGAACGGAGGTCAAGAAAGAACGAGTTATTTCTTGACTTTATCACTTTTCGTAACCTATAAATAATTGTATTTATTTTGAATACATCACCATACGCTTATTGGGATAACTCACCTTAGTCCAAAAGAGTCTTCGTGTTGCGAGTTGGAGCTGTAGGACCGACGGATGAAGTCACCCACTGGAACGAGACAGATTCTTGCAAATTATCTATTTATTTGGAAAGCAAACAGAAATAAGTGAGAAACTGGTAACGTTGGGTAGTCTGTATGCCAATCCTCGATTTGTTCTAGAATATGCCTATTCCATATGCACTCGTTCGACGTAATTTATAGTGAAAACTCTTACCAGAATGTCTAGTATAGTAATATTTTTACTGGGGCATAAAAGACATCTGATGCCGTTTTCAGTAGCGGTGAGTAATGGCCGAAGCGGGATGTTTAGATAGTTCCGGGGCAACTACCGAACCCTACACTGGAACTGGAACTGACGGACAGCTCACGAAATAGGCTTGGCGGGCCTTCAGTAAGAGAGATGATGTCAACGTCAGCATTGAGGATAACGACGCAAGGAGGGGGAAGAGAGACTCGGTGGGCGCTCCCCGCTAGGTGCACGCTCTGCTGGTAGTACCTCTACATACGGTGTTGCATGATATCAGCTACGCTAGAAAGAGGTTGTCTATGCATGTGCAACTCACGCTGTGGAGTGGCGGGCGAGTGCAGCGTGCGGTCGTGGTCGAGCACGCGGCGCGCCAGCGAGTCGCGCAGCCGCGCGCGCGGGCGGCTCGTCGGCGTGCTGTCAGGCTTCGTGCTCCTGAACAAATACAGATTCTTATTGATCTCCTTTTATCTTCTTATTTCATCATCCTCACCCCTATACAGATAGATGTCCCAGGATCTTTTTTGAATTACCTTCTTCACACTAGCGCAGTGCGCGATTTTACACATTATTATAGTGCCGACGACCGGTTTAACCTAGTGGGTAGTGATCCTGCCTACGAAGCGGACGGTCCTGGGTTCGAATCCCGGTAAGGGCAAATGTTTGTGCGATGGACATGAAAATTTATTTATTTATTTATATTTGGAGAACCAACAGCTACAGAAACACACATATAAAATACAAAAAGCCAATTACAGGTTCCCACCGATAGCATCAAAGTAAGTAAACATTTGTGAGAACACTATTAAGAGTCTTTGATGTTTTCTATGAATATATCATCATCATTATATCAGTCGAAAGACGTCCACGGCTGGACATAGACCTCCCCCAGAGCGTGCCACAATAACCGGTCCTGCGCCACCCGAATCCAGCTAGGAATATATATATCTATTAAATATCTTTACGTCTAGTACCCATAACCCAAGCCTTATTGATTTTATTATAAATATAACATGCATTTTTATCCTGTTTTAAGTTAATTACTTTAATTGCCGTTGTGCAAAAGGAGCCCTTTATTTAAGTTTAGTATTTATGCATAATGCTACAATTACGGTTAGAAAAACGTGTAAAAAGACATGTGACAGCAATAAGTGGACTTGCAAATTGTCTCACGGAGAAAACTAGGAACTACATTAACTTTGTTGCTCAGAATGGTTTAAAACGGCATGGGACTGACACGAGTGTATGAAGTTCTGAAGAGGCGGTTTGATGACGGGCAAGTTCGTTTTTGTTATAAAAAATAATAATATTACAGTCGAATTGAGAACCCCAACAATTACCAAAACCAAAACAACTTTAGAGTATTCAAACCTTGTTAAGGGTGTTCCGCAACTTGCATTGCTACGGCTAATGCGTCTTTAAAAGTTGTGGGCACTATTTTGCCTTTGAATTTCAGTATTAGTACCTGCATTCATACTTGGCTTGTAGGTAATGTAGGTTTGTAGGTACTTATATTTTAAAATGCACACATTTTTTAATCACACTTTGTCTTTTTTAAAACGATTTTTTGTGCTCTATACAGCGCAACCGAGGCTTAAACGTATGATTTTTATTTTGCCAAGTTTAGGAGTAAACCTACTTTCAGCCTATGTTTCCAGTGATGTCGACTCGCCGCTCGAATTCAAGTACATAACCCAATTGCGTTTCGTAATGAGTACCATAGGCTCCTGGCCATATAAACAGTTTGGCCGGAGCCGCCTCGATGCGGTCCTATCGATGTTCAACCTACTGCTCTTCGCCTTGGGCATTGTTTTGATAAGTTTGGCCGCAGCCTACCTACATCACTACAGAGAGAACATAACGTTTTTCGATTTGGGCCACATATTGTTGTGTATCATTTTTGAAGTCTTGTTTCTGGTAAGTAAATTAATTTGCTACGTAGACCGAAAGGTTTAAAGTTATAGAACATCATGATAAAGTAGTCATAAGCCGAATTAATAGTTAGGTATCTAAATATTAATGTGACGCTCTCTGATGCGCTCTAACGTCTGACACAAGAGGTCACATCAGAGCGCTTCATGTAACTGTAACTACTAAATGTATGAAACCAACACGTCAAATGTATGAATCGGGCTTAAGACCGGGTTTGAGGACAGGCGACGCGAGCGCATACGACGTTACTTAGGACTTAAGGAGTGTTTATATATATATATATATGTATATAACAGTGGCGGAGAGCCCATACAAGTCGATTCCCACCGGCTTGCCTAAGATTTCTTTTTAGGCACGCCTATAGTTGTATAGGTACTCTAAAAACTCGTTCATAACTTTTTTTGTTACGGGCTGCCCACATCGATTTTCACGCGCCGCCAGTGATGTATAGGTACAAGGATGAGGGTTATAGGCGCCTGACAGGATGCGCTGCCTATCCATAAACAAGACCTTATTATCATTATTCTGGTAGTAGATTCCGGACTATGAGAGCCCTTATATCACTGCGACCATCGCTGAACTATTGTAATCGCCTAAACAAAACCTTACTTTTGCGCGCAAATTTAGAACATCAGGCCAGAAAAACGAAAGATTTTTCTAATATGGTCTTTGGCACTCCCACGATTATGATGAATCCATAACGACACTTCTTATGTTAAAATCCATTAAGCCGTTGGACTGTAGCGTCGACTGTAGACTGTGGCCCGTGAAATAGATTTTTTTTTGTGTCTGAGGAGGTCAAGAAAAAGAACCGAAACGTTTTGCTGTGCTACGTCAAGCTTGGATGGCGTGTTTCTGAACATATTTTGTTGGATTGTTCGGGTGTTTCTGTATTTATTGGATTACATAATTCCAGCAAAGGCTGCTGCTCACTCACTTTGACAAATATCGTGAGGCAATCAAGGATTATCTGCTTGAATTTCACCTGTTTTACTTCAAGAGCCGATCAAAGTACGCCGCTAAGGTACCTATCCATTACTTCACATTCGACACGGTTCAACATTCACATTAATATTTGTAGGTATGACGGACGGTTAAGACGGACCCGGGTACTTCCTAAAACTACGACCAAGACCACCGGGGGATGGGCAGCAGCATCCTTGGAGTGCGGTGGACATACTGCGATCGCCAACCCGCATGCCAAGCGTGGCGATTATGGCATATACCCCCCCATGGAAGGTACAAAAAAACCACGGCCCCGAGGTTCCGGCGACCCCCGGTACCCTGTTTGTGGTAGCGGTCAGGGTACCAGCGGGGTCAGGGATGCGAAGAATCTCCGGCGAAGATCCGGCTACCACCATCGACGACCCCTGGCCCTGGCAACGTACTCGTATAACACGCTCACACTGCGGACCGACGAAAGGGTAGCGGAACTGGAGGAAGGATTGAGAAAGTTGCGTTGGGATGTCATAGGGTTATCTGAAGTCATAAGAGAGGGAGAGGACACGATAACCCTCAAATCCGGCAACTTGCTCTATTTCCGGGAGGGCGACCAACAGTCCCAGGGAGGTGTCGGGTTCCTCGTCCACAAGTACCTCGTGAATAACGTGGTGAAGATCGAGAGTGTGTCGACTAGGGTGGCGTACCTAATAATCAGAATATCCAACAGGTACTCATTGAAGGTCATACAGGTTCCAAAACCTACTTCACCGTTGTCATGGGGGACTTCAACGCAAAACTGGGCAAGAGAGATGGTGAAGAGCTGAGAGTGGGGCAATTTGGAGTTGGAAGTCGGAACCACCGGGGCCAACTACGGCTGGCTTCTTGGAGAAGGAGGGACTCTACATGATGAATTCCTTCTTCAAGAAACACGAGCACAGAAAGTGGACCTGGATTAGTCCCGACGGTGCAACTAAAAACGAGATTGACTTCATCATGTCGACGAGGAAGCATGTATTCAATGATGTTTCTGTGATCAATACGGTCAAAACCGGGAGCGATCACCGTCTGGTGAGAAGCACATTGAATAGGCGTTAAGCAAGAGCGCTCTCGATTGAGGGTCTCTATTGTTTCCCATAAAACTTAGGATCCGATTTTTTCAGTCCATAACGTTTTCCACCATAATTTTTTGTACATATCATATTGTCAAAAGTCATAAAATTTAATAACATAAATTGGAGTTCCGATTTTTGCAGGGCATCATTATTGTTAGTCATCTATATATTAGGGTCATTTATTTATTATTTTTTGTTGCATGTAATGTAACACCCGTGGAGTTGCAAGCGTCCATAGGCTACGGTAACCAATTACCATCAGGTGGGCCGTAAGCTTGTTAGCCACCGACGTGGTATATATATATATAAAACTCTTGCGTTACTAATCATTCTAATCAATTGACCGACAGCGCACAGCCTAAACCGCTAACGATATAAGCATTTATAGACTTGAATCTTCGTATGAAGGTTTCTTACTAAAAAACAAACCAACTGATTTAGCGTTTTTATTAAAATTCATCCCTTAAGGGGGTTAAAAAGAGTTGAAAGTTTGTATGGGAAACATGTTAAAGAAAGTTAAGTTAAAGTTAGCCATTTAAAACTTCGCTCACAAGCTCCTAATGTACAGTCAAAAACATTGATTAGAGATTTTTTCCAATTCATCCCTTGAAGGAGTTAAGATAGGGGTTGAAAGTTCACATAAGTAATGTGTGATTTTTAATGAAAAACTGTGGCAAAGGAAAGCAGGATAGCAGGTTTTTTTATAATATGTATAGATCTATCCAGATTTTTTTTTTTTAAATTTGCCCCCTAAAGGGGTGAAATGGAAGTTGTACCGAGAAGACGTTCTTTTAAAAACTTAAAAATATGAAATTTCGTATATACGTTCTTTATTTATAAAAAATATAATTGACAAGTGTTTTCATCAAAATTCTGCATTCCCTAGGGGGTGGAACCAAGGTGTTTAGTCGCAGTGTGCTCCGCAACCATGCAGGGGGTAGAGGGATCATAGGTTCCGGTTCTATGGCTTCTGATTCTGAGCCTTCTCTAGCCAGTGCTTCAAAACTATACAGGTAGCCCGAACTAACGCGAGGAAAACTACTGGACGGGTTTAGGCAAATTTTCCAGTAATGTAGCTTTCTTTAATAAATTATGGAAAAATATACAATTTAAGCAGAAACGTCTGTTGATGATTCTTAAGATATTATATTTGTAAAACCGGAGTCAGTTGAAATTTTGCAATTTAAACTAGCTAATGAACCCATCGCACTCTTTCTTTTACGCTTTCTTTTACGGATTTAGATGAAATTTTTCGTACAGATAATTTGAGACCCTTGGAAGGATAAGATAGGATAGTTTTTTGTCTCGGAAATCATCCCTTAAGATGGTAGAACTTTGTTTGGGTCGGCGATGGTTAAGGTTCCGCCCACAATCATTTAATAGCAATCATTTTTCTAAGACGGTTACAAGTTCTACGCGGACCAAGTCGCGGGCAACAGCTAGTAACTCATAAAATTGGTTAGCCACAACATTCAATGTCCCGGTGGTATGCAATTACATAATGTTAAAGGCAATAATCTAGTTTATAATAATTGTTGTAAGGTCTTTTTTCGCAAGTCATAATGATTGGTAGTCATGTGACTAGTTATGTCACACTTCATAATGTTAAAGCCTTGATAAACACACTCCCAGAATATATGTATAAATATATATTTTAATCCGATTGATGTATTTATGACACCTATTTATTATGACTGTTTCGTCAAGAATACGTTTAAATAAGCATGTTTTGATTGAAACTTTTTTCTCTAACATCGAAAATGGCCGAGATATTTGACCCGAAAGTTGGGAAATATCTGTACTTGTAAAAATTTCGAAGGATGTTGTGTCATTATTGGTACTTGCGCTTCCCCGGCCGCTGCCGCGGCACGCTCGCTTCGCTCGCTCCGCTCGCGCGCTTAGGGTCGCGGTACAATAACACTCCTCCTCGCTCCGCTCGTCGTCGTACCTACACCGACCTGCCTTAGAGGTCCAATATCTTGGGCATCTTTAATTTGGAAAAAAGTGTTTCAAGCAAAACATACTTATTTTAACGTATTCTGTGCGATAATAGTTATTTACGATACTAGTGCCGAAAATAGGAAATTCGCAACGAATGGAGATAAATTAAAACACGACCGAAGGGAGTGTTTTAAATCGACACGAGTTGCGAATTACCTATTCGCACGTGTATCGTACAACGTTTTACTGTACATATGGCTCTTTAAAGTTTCGACATATGCACGAAAAGTGCTCTTTTGCGCACTAGTGCGGGAAAGTAGCACCATATGTACTGTAAAAATATAAAAAGTGCATGCCATAATGACACCGCACAGTAGTACCTACTACCCCTTTCAAATGTATGTCTGGAAATGTTTCTGAGTAATTATCTATCCCATAAAAAACATTCCATGTAAAAAAGAGGCCAAGTCTCGAAACTCTTCCACCGTAAAAAGTTGTGAGATATTTCGTAGAGCCAAGTCTCAGGCATTCTTATTAATCTTTATTTGCTTGCTAAATAAATGCGAAACTTTGCTTTCGCTTAACTTCGGAACTAAATGACCTACAGACTTGACATTTTGGATTTTAAGTATGTGATTATAGCTTACTGTATGACGAAAAATTCTGCGTTCTGGTCTTATCCAGAGGTTCTCAAATAGGGGCCTGAAAATGCGGCGAAATGGTTCCAGTAAAGGATGGTACCGCAGTGTTTGCCTCGCGCTCGACTTGGCGGGGGCACTGCCGCGCCCCCAGATATGACTATAGATGTATCTTAGACGTAATTCACTTTAGGAATTAAAACTATATGAATTAACAACCATTAGTACGTTGAAATATATGCCTTAGAATATTTATGATGAATTATCGATAGACCTTTGGTCGTTATCGACATCTATTTTCTGACTTTTGTGATTATAATACTTAATATCATTATAGGTCATTAATGTTAGAACTATAAAGCGTTATACACTTATCAAAGATTATGACTATTGATGTTTATGTCTATAAATTATATGGATATCAATTTCTGACTATCGAAGAAACCCTCGATTGATGAAGTCTACGCTCCGTCCAGCATCAATCCAAATTCAAAACCCCGAGAGCTTCCCCAGCCCAGCTGGAACTTCAAAACCGTTTTGATTGCCTAGGCGGCGATGTGGACGAATTTAACGACGGGTTCCGGAAGCAGGAAGCTGTCCGTGTGACTAGGTCTAAGTTCTTCAAGGCCCAAGGCACCAACAAAACTAAAAGGCTCTCTAGCTCCACTCAGAAGCTCATGAAGGAAAGGAGTGAAATAATCTACAGTCTTCAGCCGATGCGACCTTATACCGGCAGCTCAATAAACAGATCTCCAAGTCCCTTACCCGCGATCTGCGCCAAGAGGCCATCCAGCGTAATAAGGGCTCTAAAGTATTCTCTAGAGATCTGTCTATAGGGCAGAGCCAGCTCGCGAAGTTAAAAACTGAAGATGGTTAGAATCGTTTCTTCTAAACCTGAGATTCTGGGTGAGATAGAGCGCTTTTACGGACAGCTATCCACGTCAACGCGCAGACCCGAAGTTAGTCAAGCGGAATACCCTAGAGCTAGACTAACCCGACACTATACCGACGACATCCCGGACATCAGCTTGTACGAGATTGTAATGGCTGTTAAACAGCTCAAGAACAACAAGGCACCCGGTGAAGACGGAATAACAGCCGAACTCCTGAAGGCGGGTGGGAAACCGGTCCTTACGGCCTTTCAGAAGTTGTTCGATTCCGTCTTACTGGAAGGGAGAACTAACTCCAAAGGCATGGAACAGAGGGGTGGTGGTGCTGTTCTTCAAAAAGGGTGACAACACTCAGCTGAAGAACTACAGACCCGTCTCACTTCGGAGCCATGTCTATAAGCTGTTTTCAAGGGTCATTACAAATCGTCTCGTACGCAGGCTAGATGACTTCTAGCCTCCCGAACAAGCCGGTTTCCGAAGAGGCTTTAGTAACGTAGACCACATCCACACGCTCCGTCAGGTTATACAGAAGACCGAGGCGTATATCTGCATATTTGCTATAACAATATGTAGTGCGATTTTAACGTGTATTACTCGTATACACCGACGAAGTCGCGGGAAAATACTCGTGCACTATAATTTGAGACATAGACAATGATCATCGGTACTCCATTTTTATAATACTGTGTACAAAAATAAATTGTAATTGAAAATTGCTCTTTAGCGATAAGACTGCCTGTTGTTAACCTCTACTTGTTATTTGTTGTTGTTCCGTAAGCTTTTCATAAATTGAGGTGTGCAATAATAGTACATTGTTTAACGAGGGGCGTAAGTGGAATATTGCGAACAAGAGTCTATCAGAAGGCTTTTGATGACTCGAGTTTTCAATATTCTTACGCCCGTGTTATACACAATAATTTTCATCACATTTGCGAGGAAACAAATACATTTTAAATGAAATGAATACAAATCGTAATAAAAACTGCAACATGTCAGTCGTCCATTTTGTTGAATTTGACGTGAGGCGCGTATGGCAAAGACCCTTCGGTATACAGCCACGATTTGAAAACACTTAAAAACATTTTACATAGGCACTAAATAACTACATATTAAATCTGTAAATAATTCAGTTAAACATGTTTCAGTAGTTTTTTAAATTTAAACTTATTTATAAATACGTTTTCAGACATCGTATTTGATATAAAACCTCTTTGCTTTGTAACTACCGCATGAGTGACAGATACAATTTAAGAAAAAAACCATTACGCCCGTGGGCGTAACACAGGCTATTACAGCTCTGTATGTCTGCGCATTATGAAGCCCTTTTCGAGCAAGTGTGATGAAAAGAGTATTTGTATTGTTTGTACTTTACCTGTTTTCATTACTCACTTCGTCCAGTAACATTTAAAATATTATTTTCCAGATACACTCTCAAATCCACGTCATATCAGGACTGTTCTTAATCTACGTATATTGTGAAATAGTCTTCGGGCTAACGCTGTTCACTTTCATGCCCTGGTACAACAACTACAGCCGCGGCATGTTTCGCGCTGACCGCCCGGCGAATGCCACGTTCGAACAAGCCGTGTACTACTACTGCTTTACTGACGACGTTTACAAAACCGAAAAAGGCTATTGGTTGCTGTTCGCATTCAATGTACCTATCGCTTTTACGACTACTGTTGGACTGTGCCTATTCGATTTGTTAGTTTGCCTGATAGTGTTTCAAATTTGGGGCCATCTTAAGATACTGAAGCATAATCTGTTAAATATGCCGCTGCCGGTAAGCAGTGCAGATGGAATGTACTCGGTTGAGGAGAATATTCAGATTCAACAGCTGTTGAAGGATAATATTTTGCATCATAACTTTATTATAACGTGAGTATTTTTTATTTTCATCCCTAACAAGATGGATTGTCCTAATAGTAGTCTACTCCTAATGACTCAAATAACTACACGCTTTAACAAAATGTCCCCCAAATCTTGGGATAAGGTGCCAAAGCGAACCCCCGGCTCCTTTAAGGTACAACCGGCCAACGGAGCATGGTGATTTGTAATTATTATGTTGTCTTTTGTATATATTATGAACTAGCTTCTGCCCGCGACTTCGTCCGCGTGGAACTCTTTTATATCGTAGCTCCTTAAATACAAACTTGCGCCCCCTATTTCGCCCCTCTTAGACGATGATTCCCGGAATAAACACTATATGTATACCAAAATTCATTTTAATCCGTTTTTGCGTGATTGAGGTCCAAACTTTAGCATCATAGCTTAGCGGCGGCTGCGAGTCGGAAACGATGATTATTATTATTATTATTTATTTATTTCAGACTTGAAGTCCATAAGGTTAGGTAATACAGTAACTTAATATATATCTAGTGTTAGTACTACACTTAAGGAGACACAACAAAACATTACATAACATTCACAACTTTCGCGGCGGTACGGCGACAGGTGCGTGTAGTTGCACGTACATCTCGACGGGCGAGTCCCACCGCTGAGTCAGCGTACTTAGGATTCTGTTCGCGCTGCCTCGGCTGCGGGTGAGGAGTGACGCGCATCGCTTCCTCATGATGGCAAAAAAACAGTCAGCAAACATCGCTGAGGCGCTACAATACCGCGGCAACCGAAACAGCATCCTAAAATGCGTCATTATACTGTACGCGCAGAGCGCCGTACGCCCGCTGCGGAAAGTTAGCCCACAGGCCGCACGTATAGAAAGTTTGACAAAAAGCTTTAAATAATGTCAACTTTACTTCTGTACTACAACGTGCAAACCTGCGGGATAACATATTACAGCGGACACACAGCGCTCGACGCTCCCGCTCGATGTCCTCGACGTCAGACAGAGAGTCTGTGACCCAGTGGCCCAGGTACTTAAATTTGTCCACTCTCTTTAACGGAGAGACGTTTTACTACCCGCTTTAAATTGCACGAGCTCGCTTTTCGACGCATTGTACCTTAGCCCATGGGGCACAGCATATGCTTCACAAATGTCTACCATTTTTATTAGGCCCCCCATCGAGGGGCTCAGCAGCACCATGTCATCAGCATAGCTTAAGTTATTGACACACACGTCTTCTATGTGGCATCCGACACAGGCACTGCTGAGCTCCTCGATGAGGCCATTCATATATAAATTAAACAATGTGGGGGAGCTCAAACCACCCTGCCTGACCCCGCATTGCATCACATAATGCCCACTTCACAGTAGTTTTTTGGTTATCATACCAATGCCGAAGCAATGAGATGACGTCACGGGGGACCGTTGAGTCCTCGTGTAATTTCGCCCACAACAAGTCGTACGACACCATGTCAAACGCTTTTGACAAATCCAAAAAACAGGCAAATACAGGCGTTTCACGTGACGTATAGTAATGAACGGTCTGCTTAAGACATAGGATTGCGCTTTCAGTTGATAAACCCGGCCTAAATCCGAATTGAGCGTCATGTAGTTTAATATTTTGTCCTAAAATGTCATTGAGCAAACCGTCCAGGACCTTTGCCACAACAGTAGCAAGCGAAATAGGCCTGTAATTGGATATTTCAGAAGCGTCCCCAGTTTTATTTTTTATAACAGGTACAACTATTGTCTTCATAAGTTCTTCGGGTAAGTAACTATGAATAAGTAACCCGCATGCTTGAGATGCTCAATGCTTAGGCCATCATATCCCGGCGGTTTTCCCCTCTGCATCTCGCTAATTTTTCCAGTTACTTGCTTGGCTGAAAATCTAACTGGCGGGGTGCCGACTTCACTTGACTTCAGCCTTAGCATCGCGCATTCCAGGCGCTTTGAGCGCAGATTCAACTGTAAAATGTTGCTGGAAAGCATTAGCGATGGTGGTTGGTTCAAATAGTTGTTGACGCTCACAGGAAGGCCCGCCCTAGGATTTAACTTAGCGGTATTTTTCCAGAATTTGCCAAAGTTCCGGCTCGAGTGAACGATAACGCAGGTTAAGCAAAGATGGCAGCGGTCAGTCTTTAGATGGGTGACCGCCTGATGATTGAGTGGGTGGTTAATATTTGATATAAATGAGCGCTTCCGTGCTTTGGAAGGCACACTAAGCAGTTGATCCCGGCTGCTGTCTATGACAGTAGTCGTTAAGCCGAGTTAGTGGCCTTCGGGCGGCTTAAGAGCTCCTAACAGTCGAGTTGCCCACTCACTTGACAAAGGGGAGACAACTGTTACTCGCGTCCGGAGAAGCTACCTACCACAACACTGCCTGTCCCCTGGGTGGTACTAAAGAGTGATAAACTTTAAAGGCCAAAAATAATGTATGCCATACGATTAAATAGTTTATAAATTAGGTTTATTCACGATTTTCGCTACGGTGATAGAATTGTGCTGAAGTTTACCAACAGTGAAACTTTAAATTGATAAAATAAGTATAAAGTCAAGGATAATCCTACTAATATTATAAATGCGAAAGTTTGGATGGTTGGCTGTTTGGATGTTTAGATATTTGAATGTTTGTTACTCAATGACGCTTAAACGGCTCAACCGATTTAGATGAAATTTTACACGAAGATAGTGTATAGCCTGGATTAAAATATAAAATAGCTTTATCCCGTGTCCACGCAAACGAAGTCGCGGGCGGAAGCTATTATTAAATAAGGGATAAAACTGGCCGAGATGGAGTCGGATTTTCGCAGCGAAGAAGCGCGCCGGGTGCCTTTGAACGTGTTAAAAGGGTTCATCCCCACTTAACCTAATATCGTTAGTGCTAATTTCATTACACCTACCAACGTTCGATATAATTTTCATTAGCCCTAATATTTGGATAACTAATCTTATATGGCATAATTATTTGCTGGGCCTAATTTCATATCTCCTAATCTTTCCTAATACTAAATATCAAGTGTGCTAATATATTAAAAACTAATTATTATTTTTCCTAATGATTACTAAGTCTAATGATTAATGTGCCTAATGATTACTATGTTCAATGTTCACTACACCTAATTTCGTAACACCTATCTGTCACTTGACCTATTAACTTTTGCTCTAATGTTTCACTAGACCTAATTAATGCATATTTCTTCGAAACAGCGAACTTTTCGGGTTTTCTATGAATATCAAGTGAACACGGATTATCGGGCCGTACATATCAGGACGGACAAAAATGGCTTGACATAAGCGAACTCTGTGTTAAGTCGGTTAGGTTAGGGTTCACTGGTGTCCCTCAGACCAGAAATAGACACCCCGCGCAGCGGGGTGGCGTCGACTCGCTGCACGGCTATCACAAGACGGCGCGTGAGCTGTCTCGATTTTTCTAGCACTAGGTATGTAAAATTCTCTTTCTAAGTTTTCTAATAAGAGAGAGACATTTAGACATCAGATTACCCCTATTCTACTCTAAGGCGGGTTTAGTGTAGGTACGACAACGAGCGAAGCGAGGAGGAGTGTTAGGTAGAAATGCGACCCTATACAGCGCGCGAGCCGAGCGAGTGAAGCGCCAGAACCGACATAATAAGAAAAAAGAAAAAAACGGTGATATAAAATTAGTATTACTGACTATTCGGTCATGACACATTAGACATTATGAAAATTCGGGATAATGATATAAGGGCTAAAATAGTTAGGCAAAATGAAGATTCGGGTTAGTGATTTTAGAGACATTGATAATAAGGTGTAGTCATTATTAGGCATTGCAATATTAGGCCTAGGAAAAAATCGGTTAAATAAAATTAGTCTTAGTGAGAAGTCGGTCATGAGAAATTAGAAATTATGAAAATTCGGGATACTGACATTAGGGCTAATGAATAATTAGGAACAATGAAAATTCGGGTTTGCGATTTTAGGGTTAACGACATTAGGTCTAGTGAAATTAGGTATGAAATTATTAGGGCTAACGGAGGGGAACCGTTAAAAGTCTTAAAACTAACGCAATTTCAGATCTTTGTTACAACGGATATTAACAATAATATATTCATAATTATGAGTCGCAAATTCAATGAAAAAGAAACATTATTAATGCTTGCAGATGTATATAATGATAGCACCATCTAGCGAGCATGATTTTGATACAATTTCAGTTTGATAGAGGTCGTTGATGTTAGTTGTCGATTTGGCGCCATCTACCGAGCTTAAGTTTAGTCCAATTCAGCTCGATAGATGCCGCTTATATTATGTTTTTGATTTTATTTAGACTAATAAAAATAACATACCAAACCGTATTAAATGAGTTTTATTTGATTCTAAAATTAAGAAAGGAAAACTAATGTAAAACTGTAAATGTTTCTAAGTATATTGCCATACAATATTTCCGTAACTTCACAAACAGAACATTTTATCAGTTCATATTTTAATTAAGTTTGGTCCAGGTTGGGGTCATGTTGGAGAAACTCGGCATAAATTAAAAACGCTAAGACTGCATGAATGCATTCAAATCCACAACCGTCGATATTGTTATTAATGCTTAAGTTTTGT
Source organism: Epinotia ramella (assembly GCA_947578815.1). NCBI lineage: Eukaryota > Metazoa > Arthropoda > Insecta > Lepidoptera > Tortricidae > Epinotia > Epinotia ramella. Next base: position 22,881,068 of record OX388217.1, read on the forward strand.
TTTTTCCGGGGACTGAGTTTTTCTCGGCTGTAATACTACGAAAAATTGATTTTTATTCAAAATTAAACAAAAAACCAATAACGATCGTGTACCAAAAAAAAAACGAAATAAACTGATAGAAAGAAAACAAAAAAACCTCATCGCTGGGGTTCCATCTCGCAGCCATCAACAAACCAACCATTGGGTAACCATTGGTCGTCATCGAAGAGTAAGCCTGCCTTTTGCGAGAGAATACGGAAAAAACTAATTTTCTCGAAAATACGAAGCTAGATCGGTCTCTCGGACCCGTAAACCCCTATACTGCACATTTTACAAATATATATAAACAATTTTACATCCCGTGTTTTTTTCTTGTTTTATCTATATTTCGCTGAACGTTTGAATAGGGTGCTTTTTAATTTCTAGTCAAGTACATGCTTGCCAATTTTCAAGTCTTTAGCTCATAGATTCAAGGGGTTCCCATACAAACTTCAACCCCATTTTTTAACCCTTTTGCACCCTTATCTTTATAATTTTTATAACCTATTGCGTGGCCGAAGATCCATTAAACGTTTTAGTGAAAGTTGCATATTAATCCATTCGATAGTTTTCCCATGATACCCGGAGAAAAATCCCATCCCATGATACAAACAGAAAACATAACACTCCTTTTCGTTGGGCTGTCGTAAGATGGCGCTGTTGCGTAAAGTAAAGACGATTTTATCCAAATATTCTCAAATTTGGCCTGTGGGTCACCGAACTCCATCAAACTTTTTTACACGTTTAATATAGTTTATTTATTGGAGTTCAGACACCGGCAAAAATCTGGAGAATGACCTAAATGCGTGGAAATTCGTGAAGTTCTGCATCGCGCTATTGAAGTTTTTAATGTATGTTGTATAAATACAATTTTCTTCAAGCTCTACTTATTATGTCTCACTGACAACCTCAACGATCATTTACATTTATTATATGTAGAGATGGTACTTTTTGATGGTTTCTGTTAGATAGAAAGAAAGAAGAAAGAATAGTTATTTGTGTCACAAGGGAGCAAAATAGTATATTTATGGCGAGGGTGGTGTATTGAATCCTGAACGTGGCGAGGGATCCTACAATATAATCCTGAGCGTCGCGAGGGATTCTAACGTAGGATCCTGAGCGTAGTGAGGGATTCAAGTGTTAACGCCCGAGACGAAGATAATTTTCCTCTCGAGTGACACATACTATTTATCACACCGACTATTTTAAAACTAACTAAATTTAAAAAAAGATGCTGTTAAAATTACTTAAAAAGTTTTCTTAATTTTTATTACTAATTTTGAAATATTACGAAAAATTCATAAAATTTCATATAACGTTAAAACTCGAAATATGTTAGTTTTTAATCGATTACGATGAAATTAAAATCTATTATTTTATCAAGATCTGTGTTCAGTTGGCACATTGCGTAAATGCTACATGCCAATGAATAAATTAAAAAAGTAGCTTGAACAGAAAAGTAGCATTTTGATCCTTCTAGTCGTGGAGCAATACTTACTTTACCGAATGAAAGGTGTGAAAAGACAAATTTTATTCACAAACACAGATAGATGATGAATAAACATAATAAAGCACGATCGATTGTTGTTTGAATTGTTTTGGAATGGCGAATGAGGAGACATATGAGGCAGTTTGTAAGACGATCGGAACGGACTCGGACTGAAATGTTAATTGTATGTAAGTAAATAAGTAAGATGAGGATTTGAAGATCTCGTGTTTCCCTGCCTTCACTCTACATATATTATACTAACTTCTGCCCGCCATTAACCGCTTTAGGGGTGTATTTTGCCTAGACGCAGTTTTTGAAGTGAAAACTTCTTTAGCGGCGCTGAGCACTTTTTGGGATGGGGTAAAATTGTTAAATACGCGACAGAGTTTTGTGACGTGAGATGTGAAGGAGGTCACTTTTTGCTGCTAGCCGATTCGACTTCATTCAAAACTGAACGCTATTCGTAAGAGTATAAAGCCGTTAAACACTTTTTGCAAAAGCATATTCTGCAAATAAATTTGTAATAATACCAACGCGTCCTTCACCGTTTTGCTATAGAGAAAATTCGAATAGTTCGAATTTAGACGTTATTCCTAAAGAGATAAAGCTTTGAAAAATATTTGGCAATGGCAAAAACTAATTGGTATTGTGTTTGCCGCCGCCCGCCGGCGCGCCGACGGGCGAGCCGGCGGCCCGTCGCACCCAACGCGCCCGCGGCCCGTCCGCCTAAATAATAGATAATTGTTTATAAATTTACGTCAAATTCATTTTTAGGGTGACACCGTAAGATGTCACGTGACCTGATCGAAAAACTGTTACAATGTTATTGAGTTTTCACTTCTGCCGGCACTCCCGGAGTGCAACCCGGTCTTTTTTTTTTATTCTGATAAGGAATCTTATCATAAAGTTTTAATTTTGTAGCAAAAACAAGAGTTTCCCCATACAAACTTTGCACTTTGGCTTTTCCAAAAACCTAAAATTCCTTTTCTTGTATTGTAATTTTCAAGTATCAAGTCTCTCCCTTCAAAATGTACTCCATCCCCATACAAACTTTCAACTCCCTTTTTACCCCTTTGAGGGTGGAATGTTCAAAAATCCCTTCTTAGTGGGTACAAACGTTATATAAAATACCTTTTGTGAAAAAATACAGCTTTCTAGGTTCAAGGGTTTGGGCTGGGCGTTGATGTAAGGGAGTAAGTGAGTCAGTCAGGACTTTTACGTCTTTATAGTTATATATAGTTTACATAGGTTAATGGTAGATAATGTTTTCTTTTCCAGTTTTGTGAACAAATGCTCCGACGCATTCAGCGAACACCTGTTCGTATTCTACCTGCTGATGCAGCTCATCACGTGCATCCTGCTGGTCGAAGTGTCCTCGTTCTCTGCCGACGCGCTCGCTAAATACGGCATTCTAACGTTTAGTATGCATCAACAACTGATACAAGTGTCGGTACTTTTCGAAATGTTGAACACGAAGGTAGGTCCACTTATGTACCTACCCCTTTCCGAAGGACCCTAATTTCGGTCTTCATTTAATTACTGACTTGTTTTGAGTAGCATGAGCAGAGCACGTTTCTCGAATATTCCAAGCCCATAAATCTGTCTATAAATTTCGTAAGCATCGAAAGTTCTATTCGCTTACTTTTTCTACAATATTCCATGCTACCCTGCGTTTTGAAAGTGTTCTCACTCATAATCTAAATCATACAAAATGTGCATGCCGGTCGCTGGACTAGAACCGGGTACAATTACATGGACTCCCAAAGCCACGGACTATGCCCCTAGCCTAGACTACTGCTGAGTTGTAACTTGACGGCGAATTTCGAAATACCTTGACCGGGTGTTTTCACCATGGCTACGAAACTGTTATCGACCCCGCCGTCGTAACAATATTACAACCTTTTATTTAACTTTACCTGTCCGTTTGTTAGTTTGTTAGTGTGTGACAAATCTTGGAACTGAATTTTGAACCAGTTAACCTCAACCGATTTAAGGTGAAATTTTGGGTATGAGTATAGTTTGGATGACAATCCAATATTATGGTACCATAAAGCTGACCTGACGATGGAGAAAAAAGGTTGCCATTAAAATCCAGTACATAACCGACGTAACCCGTTAAGTTTCTGATCGTTAGAATCGTTTCAATGAATAGTTGATGACGGTATACTTCTGTATAATTTGACAATAAAATACTGTACGGTCGAGGTCATAAATACGTTTACACTTTTGTACCTTATTGCCTTGTAATAAGGTGCAAAAGTGTAAACATATTTGTGACCTCGACTGTACCAAAAATGAAATATTTACAGAAAATCAAAAGGAATTAATGAACCCATAATATGATCATATCGTTATCTGTCTGTCCGTTATCTTTTGATAGAAAGGGTTTCAATTTCATCTTGATACCTCCGAGCGTTCTCATGCGAGGAAATACCAGTATTCAGGCCTGCAATCGTTGATGGTTGTAAAAGATTATTACGTGCCAGTTGGCAGAGCGGCTCGTTCCATTGCCGTTGCGAACATGGATTAGGGGGCGGGTCTGTGCTGGGGCAGGTTAAGGCTCACGTTTCTGGGGTCGGAGCAATGCGCATCCTCTGGGTTTCCGAGTGACGGGGTTAAAATTGCCCCGATCAAATCCGAAGTGCTACATACCGAGAACAGAAAATCTAAGACGCAGGGAGTAATACACTAGATACTTGGCTGGCTTTGGGTCCGGAATCTTTTATATCGCTTTGGAATCTAGTAAAACCTATACCTCTCGCACGAATTTTCTGCATCCTTTAAATAAACCCCGCGCACTGCGGAATAAAATAGGTGCGGACGTCGGCCGGCAGCCATCTAGTGACGCAGTTGTTCTCGCGACAAAAAAAGAAAACAGCAGCAAAAGCAGAAAGCAGCAGCAGCAGCAGCAGCAGCAGCAGTAGCTTTCGCCGTGTTTTCTTTACTTGAGTTGAGACAAAAATGACAAAACGTGCGGATATGTCACCGGTGTGCCCGTACTGGACAATCACGTTTATTTTTCCTTTGTAGTTTTAAAAATGCACCGCAACTCGCCGCACCGCAGTGCCCGCTTAGCCTGTATCGTACTTAGATTGACCCGGTTGTTGTCAGAGCGAGCAGCTGATCGAGGCTGTGTACGCGACGCCGTGGGAGCGCATGGACGCCGGCAACCGGCGGACGGTGACGATGCTGCTGCAGAGGGTGCAGAGCCCGGTCGCCCTGAAGGCTGCCAAGGTGGTGCCGGTCGGCGTCACCACTATGTCCGCGGTATGTCACGAGCGAGCTGATCGAGACGCAAGCGGCCGGCGGAGACGAAGCTACTGCTGCGAGTGCAGAGCCCGGTAAGTCTCAAGACGTCAATCGTACTATATAATGCATACGTGCGGAGCAAATTAGAATACAACTCTCTGATATGGGATCCGGTCGAAGACAATTACAGACTCTTACTCGAAAGAGTACAGCGGAAATTTGCCCGATACTTATACAAAAAGCAGTATGGGTACTATCCTTTCCTATATCCATCGCTTTTTGTAGCAGGGATGGTCGGGCTCGAGACACTTAATTTTAGGCGTAAGTCCCATCTCGCCTTACACTACAGTCTCCTGCTGAGGGGACAAATTAACAACCCTGTAGCGTTGGAAGGCATCCGTCTGTTCGTCCCCGAGCAGTATTCGCGGGCAGGGCGCCGCCGCCGTCCACTTTTCGCGGCACCGACGGCGGCGGGCGAGCCGGGCCGACGCACGCGCCGCGCCGGCAACGCGCCCGCGGCCCGTGCGCCGGCGCTACTCAATCAACTCGTGTTGATGCAGGATGCCGACGTGTTTGCCGATAGCTGGCAAACCCTGCTCACTAAAATAAGTGCCCTATGTAACATGTATTGTTAGTAGGTATATAGCAACGTGCCTAGATTAGTATGTAAGTTTTGTTATGTATTCATTTAACTTATTAAGCACAGTTTTAAATTAAGTCCTAACATTATAGGCGCCTTGGTACTTTACTGTAAGCCTATAAATGTAATGTGTAAGAAATAAATAAATAAATAAATAAAGACCGCCAAGGTGCCGGGCGGCGTCACCACCATGTCCGCGGTATGTCACGAGCGAGCTGATCGAGACGCAAGCGGCCGGCGGTGACGAAGCTGCCGCAGCGAGTGCAGAGCCCGGTAAGTCTCAAGACCGCCAAGGTGCCGGTCGGCGTCACCACCATGTCCGCGGTATGTCACGAGCGAGCTGATCGAGACGCAAGCGGCCGGCGGTGACGAAGCTGCTGCAGCGAGTGCAGAGCCCGGTAAGTCTCAAGACCGCTAAGGTGCCGGTCGGCGTCACCACCATGTCCGCGGTATGTCACGAGCGAGCTGATCGAGACGCAAGCGGCCGGCGGTGACGAAGCTGCTGCAGCGGATGCAGAGCCCGGTAAGTCTCAAGACCGCCAAGGTGCCGGGCGGCGTCACCACCATGTCCGCGGTATGTCACGAGCGAGCTGATCGAGACGCAAGCGGCCGGCGGTGACGAAGCTGCTGCAGCGGGTGCAGAGCCCGGTAAGTCTCAAGACCGCCAAGGTGCCGGTCGGCGTCACCACCATGTCCGCGGTATGTCACGAGCGAGCTGATCGAGACGCAAGCGGCCGGCGGTGACGAAGCTGCTGCAGCGAGTGCAGAGCCCGGTAAGTCTCAAGACCGCCAAGGTGCCGGGCGGCGTCACCACCATGTCCGCGGTATGTCACGAGCGAGCTGATCGAGACGCAAGCGGCCGGCGGTGACGAAGCTGCTGCAGCGGGTGCAGAGCCCGGTAAGTCTCAAGACCGCCAAGGTGCCGGTCGGCGTCACCACCATGTCCGCGGTATGTCACGAGCGAGCTGATCGAGACGCAAGCGGCCGGCGGTGACGAAGCTGCTGCAGTGGGTGCAGAGCCCGGTAAGTCTCAAGACCGCCAAGGTGCCGGGCGGCGTCACCACCATGTCCGCGGTATGTCACGAGCGAGCTGATCGAGACGCAAGCGGCCGGCGGTGACGAAGCTGCTGCAGCGGGTGCAGAGCCCGGTAAGTCTCAAGACCGCCAAGGTGCCGGGCGGCGTCACCACCATGTCCGCGGTATGTCACGAGCGAGCTGATCGAGACGCAAGCGGCCGGCGGTGACGAAGCTGCTGCAGCGGGTGCAGAGCCCGGTAAGTCTCAAGACCGCCAAGGTGCCGGGCGGCGTCACCACCATGTCCGCGGTATGTCACGAGCGAGCTGATCGAGACGCAAGCGGCCGGCGGTGACGAAGCTGCTGCAGCAGGTGCAGAGCCCGGTAAGTCTCAAGACCGCCAAGGTGCCGGGCGGCGTCACCACCATGTCCGCGGTATGTCACGAGCGAGCTGATCGAGACGCAAGCGGCCGGCGGTGACGAAGCTGCTGCAGCGGGTGCAGAGCCCGGTAAGTCTCAAGACCGCCAAGGTGCCGGTCGGCGTCACCACCATGTCCGCGGTATGTCACGAGCGAGCTGATCGAGACGCAAGCGGCCGGCGGTGACGAAGCTGCTGCAGCGAGTGCAGAGCCCGGTAAGTCTCAAGACCGCCAAGGTGCCGGGCGGCGTCACCACCATGTCCGCGGTATGTCACGAGCGAGCTGATCGAGACGCAAGCGGCCGGCGGTGACGAAGCTGCTGCAGCGGGTGCAGAGCCCGGTAAGTCTCAAGACCGCCAAGGTGCCGGTCGGCGTCACCACCATGTCCGCGGTATGTCACGAGCGAGCTGATCGAGACGCAAACCAACTATACTGACAAAAATTGTCGAAAAGCATTGCGGTTCTACAAATTTTTGGTTTAGAATAGATTTTTAAAATGGAGGCTATTTGACCATAGCAAATTGTGACGTAACTTGTTTTTATTTCCCGCTTATCTCCATACAAACTGAGCGTTTTAAAATAAAACTATTTTATAATTTTGTTCCAGGTTCTGAAGACCACGTTCTCGTATTACATGATACTGAGCCGTAGCCGGTGAACGATAATAGGTCCGACCTACAACGTCTACTGTCCGCCATACAACGTCTACTGTCCGACCTACAACGTCTACTGTCCGACCTACAACGTCTACTGTCCGACCTACAACGTCTACTGTCTGACCTACAACGTCTACTGTCCGACCTACAACGTCTACTGTCCGACCTACAACGTCTACTGTCCGACCTACAACGTCTACTGTCCGACCTACGTCTACTGTCCGACCTACAACGTCTACTGTCCGACCTACAACGTCTACTGTCCGACCTACAACGTCTACTGTCCGACCTACGTCTACTGTCCGACCTACAACGTCTACTGTCCGACCTACAACGTCTACTGTCTGACCTACAACGTCTACTGTCCGACCTACAACGTCTACTGTCCGACGAATCTCAATTAACGGCCATTATAAAGCCGTTAAACACTTTTTGCAATAGCATATTCTGCAAATAAATTTGTAATAATACCAACGCGTCCTTCACCGTTTTGCTATTGAGAATATTCGAATAGTTCGAATTTGGGCGTTATTCCTAAAGAGATGAAGCTTAGAAAAATATTTATCAACGGCAAAAACAAATTGATATTTTGGTCGCCACCGTGCACCGCTATCTGCTGTTCTTGCAAATTCGAATAGTTCGAATTTAGACGTTATTCCTAAAGAGATAAAGCTTTGAAAAATATTTGGCAATGGCAAAAACAAATTGGTATTGTGTTTGCCGCCGCCCGCCGGCGCGCCGGACCCCGGGACCGTTGCGCCGCGGCGGCGCGTTGGGCCCGTCGCACCCAACGCGCCCGCGGCCCGTCCGCCTAAATAATTGATAATTGTTTATAAATTTGCGTCAAATTCATTTTTAGGGTGACACCGTAAGATGTCACGTGACCTGATCGAAAAACTTTTACAATGTTATTGAGTTTTCACTTCTGCCGGCACTCCCGAAGTGCTACCCGGTCTTTTTTTTTGATGCGAGGCAGCCGTTTTAAACAGCGGTTGCCTGTAAGTGTGTACGCTGTTTATATAATGAAATAAATCTAAATCGAATACCTGGCGACATTTTTATTTTCACCCCTCCTCCAATTTCCGCTCCTGTCCAAGGTGGCTCAGTTCAGGTTGCACAGGGCAGTTCCACAACGCTTCGGGACCTCAAATGCGGGCCATCCGGTTGCTCCTCGGACAGCGAAATTACGCGTCATTGCCATTTGCCTTAATTAACTTGCTTGTGTTATGCAAATAACCATGATGGTCCATTGTATAGAGCAGCCTTGAAGAACCTAGTAGGTAATGTTTATTCCAGACGGAGTTATTACAACTGCCGCCGATGACCGTCCCCTGCGAGACTCCGGGCTGTGTCTGCCCCTTGAAGAAATAAAACAAACAACCGCGTACAAAATATTAATTTATTTAGCGTTGTCATGTGTAGAGCGTATGGCACCAATGCTGTGACTAGACAGTGGTGGTCGAGTTTTTTTCGGTATAGTGAAAATGGAAAAATTGACAGGAGTCAAAATGCGACATGTGTTGTCTCTTTCGCATTGTATTAGACGAAAGAGACAGATTATAGATAAATATGTTTTGTGCTAATGTCAAGTTAGTAGTTATATTGTACGGGGTTCATATGTATCCCGTATAACCAATTTATACGCGAGTTTAACCGTAATTCAAATTCAATTGAGATTTGTTAAATTGACTTTTTAAATGATTGTAATGGTAAATGTATTCACTATACCGAATTACCGCGTGTTCACACTGCGTCCGTTTCCGTGTCCGGGAGGCATCCGTCTCTTTCGCACTCGGGCGAAACATCGCAAACGAGAAAAAGAGGGATGCCTCCCGGACACGGAAACGGACGCAGTGTGAACACGCGGTTACTGAGTTCGTTGCGTGTCGATACAAGTCTAAATTAACCTAGCTTACTTAAATAAATCTTTGGTCACATTGAGTGTAGTTTGTTTGCTGCAACGATTGAGGGACTTCGCAGTGGAATTTAAACTTTATCACTAGATAATAAGGTCGCTTTTGGATCTATTAATAATAGTCACTTGTGTTACTGGTTCAAATGCGTTGCCATTGGAATTTAATCTTTATCTACTTATAATAAGGTCGCGTATAAAGTTTAATGCAATGCGAACTTGTCCCTCAAATACTCCAATACTGTATTTAACTTTTTTTTTAATCTCACTCATAATAACTAAGATCCCCATTTTCTAACTCCAAATCCATTCGTCGCTCTATATCTTGCAGAGTTATTTTTGCGAAAGATTAAAAGCATCAGGTACCTAACGTCAGTTAGACGGAATAATCCTGCAAACAATTCCCGTAATTTAATTGGAAAATCTTCACCAATTCTTTAACAATTGCATTGCAGTGCATATATTGTCACCTAAGTACCTATAGTACAAAAGAACACTTAACATTTTATTTATTATAAACTACCCACTTAGCAAAATGTGTAATCTCACTCAAATACATTTCGTATGCACTACACAATTAGGATCTAAATCGTATGCCATGTAATAATTAAAGAATGTTATGCCAAATAATACGTTTGACCAAATGAAACTACTACTATATGAAACTTTGCGTAACAATAATTTGAGTAGTGATTTTTTGCCAAATACATTTGGGAAAAAAAATATGGGAAGTGACACTTTGGGAAATAATTTTTGCCCATACAATAGAGAACCGTCAACAACACGTCAAATAAGTATGAATTGGGCTTAAGGCCGTGTTCGAGGACAGGCGAAGCGAGCACATACGACGTTGCTTAGGCCTTTAGGAGCGTTCATATATATACATATATAGCAGTCGCGGAGCGCCCATACAAGCCGATTCCCACCGGCTTGCCTAAGATTTCCTTTTACGCAAGCCTATAGTTGTATACTCTAAAAACTCGTTCATAACTTTTTTTGTTACGGGTTGCTCATCGATTTTCACGCGCCGCCACTGATGTATACAAGCATGAGGGTCATAGGTGCCTGACAGGAAGCGCTGCCTATCCATAAACAAGACCTTACTTTTGCGCTCAGATTTAGAACAGGCAAGTAAAGATTTTTCAAAAAACTCAACTGTTTTTTTTTTCCAATATAGACTATGTCACTCCCAAGATTTTATGATGAATCCAACGACACTTCTTATGTGAATATCCATCAAGTCAAGATAATTTTCTCGTCTCTGAGGTGGTCGGGTAAAAGAACCGAAAAGTTTTGCTGAGCTACGTGAAGCTTGGATGGCGTGTTTCTGAACGTATTTTGTTGGATTGTTCGGGTGTTTCTGTATTTATTGGATTACATCATTCCAGCAAAGGCTGCTGCTGACTCACTTTGACAAATATCGTGTGGCAATCAAGGATTATCTGCTTGAATTTCACCTGTTTTACTTCAAGAGCCAATCGAAGTACGCCGCTAAGGTACCTATCCGTTACTTCATATTCGACACAGTTCAACATTTTTTTTATTTTTTATACCACGTCGGTGGCAAACAAGCTTACGGCCCACCTGATGGTAAGTGGTTACCGTAGCCTATGGACGCTTGCAACTCCAGGGGTGTTACATGCGCGTTGCCGACCCTTTAAGAATTTATACACTCCTTTTTTGAAGAACCCCATACTGTAGTCCCTCGGGAAAACCTCGGCATATTAATATATTATATTATTATTATATTATTCATATTAATATATGTAAGGTATAGAGCCCGGGGACGATAAATAAGTTTCCTAAGTAGGTATTGGCAGCTCAGTTATATTAGGCAGAATTCCGACTGACACATGACAGTTACTTTCTAACCAGCTACACTATTATAAATGCGAAAGTAGCTCCGTCTATCTGATGCCTTTTCACACGTAAACGGCTGAATTTAGATGACATTTGGTAAGGAGATATAGACACTGGGACGCTGGATAGTTTTTATCCTGCAAACCTTCCCTTAAATGGGTGAAAAAGGTATACCTACTGTGTACAAAAATAAAGTGTCCCAAAGGCCGGTTGTCTGGAAAATTGTTCTTTAGCGATAAGACCGCCTGTTGTTAACCTCTACTTGTTATTTGTTTCAGTTCCGTATTAGAGTATTTGTATTGTTTGTACTTTATTGTATTGTGTGGAAAATAATGATTATCTGTTTCCATCACGCACATCGTCCAGTAACATTTGAAATATTATTTTCCAGATACACTCTCAAATCCACGTCATATCAGGACTGTTCACAATCTACGTAATGTGTCAAATAGTCTTCGGGCTAACGCTGTTCACTTTCATGCCCTGGTACAACAACTACAGCCGCGGCATGTTTCGCGCTGACCGCCCGGAGAATGCCACGTTCGAACAAGCCGTGTACTTCTACTGCTTTACTGACGACGTTTATACAACCGAAAAAGGCTATTGGTTGCTGTTCGCGTTCAATGTACCTAACGCTTATACGACTGCTATAGGACTGTGCCTATTCGATTTATTAGTTTGCCTGATAGTGTTTCAAATTTGGGGCCATCTTAAGATACTGAAGCATAATCTGTTAAGTATGCCGCTGCCGGTAAGCAGTGCAGATGGAATGTACTCGGTTGAGGAGAATATTCAGATTCAACAGCTGTTGAAGGAAAATATTTTGCATCATAACTTTATTATAACGTGAGTATTTTTTATTTCCATCCCCAACAAGATCCTAGACATAGAACACTAGATTACTATTAGGTATTGTCAGAATTGTAACTTATTTGAAATACTTGTATTTAAAATGCAAATACAAAATACGTATTTTATATTTTGTACTTAAATACTTTTTTTTAAAGTATTTTGTATTTTATTTGAAATACTTTTCGAAATGTATTTCATATTTAGTCAAATATAAAATACTTTATTACTGCTAAGTTTCAAAAGTATTACCTTTACCACTCAAATTTTCAAGTGAATGGGTCAGAGAATCGGCAAATGGCCACTAGAGGCGCTGCAACTTTGAAAGTCAATGTGCAAAATGACAGTTAAAACAAAATGAACGTTATTATCTGTGAAACATGACGTTACGCTTCGCTTTTTACCGAGATTGTCTTCGATTTTGTATCGATTACTTTTTGAAAGTATTTTATTTGAATAAAGTATTTTGAAAATACCTATTTTGTATTTAGTATTTAAATACAAAAAGCAAAAGTATTTTGTATTTTGCATTTGAAATACTAAATTAGAAAAGTATTTGTATTTTGTATTTAAATACTTTTTTAAAAGTATTTTGTACATCTCTGGGTATTGTCCTAATAGTAGTCTACTCCTAATGCATCAAATAACTACGCTTTAATAAAATGTCCCCCAATTCTTGAGATAAGGTGCCAAAGCGGACCCCCGGCTCCTTTAAGGTACAACCGGCAAAACGGAGCATGGTGATTTTTAGGGTTCCGTACCGAAAAATGTAAAAAAGGAACCCTTATGGTGCGACTCCGTCCGTCTGTCTGTCTGTCTGTCTGTCACAAAGTGAAATATCTCACAAGCTATCAATTTGAAATTTGGAATGGTTTTAAATGAGAGTTATCCACGTGCATGGAAAATGAACGAATATACATTTTAATTTTCTATGAAAAATTACAAATATTGAATTTTTTTCTACATTGGTAAAATTGCGATCTATGAAGGTAAATGTAAATAAAAATACCATCTCCTCCCCCCCTTATATCCGAAGTTATCCAAGCGAAAAATTTGAAATAATTACTTGTGATTAATAAAAACATAAATACTTATTAATTACTGGAAAAGTATAACTTTTTCTGTGCCTAGCGTATTTTTTGTTTTATTTTCATAAATCATTTCCTACTTAAGTTTGCAATTTAATCAACTTTATAAGTATTTTATTGTTTTGTAATTCCTATAAGACTATAATAGAAGTACTCTCTTTCAAATAAAATAAAAAAAATCGAGATCGAATCACGTGATAAACAATAATCGCTAAAACACCAACATCCATACTAAGCTGATTGCCCTTGCACGTTATTTAGTACCAAATGGGACCGATAGATGGCGCTGACCCCATTCCTACTTCGCGCTGTTAAGATTTTTCTAGAATTAATGGGTTTGGGACAGGTATATTTCAATAGCAGGTCAAAAAAAGAACGCCATTCAATTGTCTTGGTAGTTCGATGGTCTTGGTGTAAAGGTTATTCATTGTTTGAAATTGAATTCTGTTGTGTTGGGTAAAAATAAGTAATTTAACAAATATTGGGACATTTACTTTACCTTGAGTTAATTTACCTATAGTTTGTACGAATACAAATACAAATACTTTATTCGTCGATCATAGGTATACAATATACATGACATAATATTGCAGATAGTGGTAAAAGCGGTGTTGTTTCACTATGTCGTACCCGGAGGCATACGAATTTTCATGCAGTCACTCAGTAGTAGAAGTGGCATGCATTAAATTATAATTGTTTACAGTCTTAAATAAAGGTAGTAACAATGACTAGTTTCAAATCTAATTAACGAATATTCTAATAAGGTCAATGAGGGCATTTCCGTCATACTTTTTGATAAGTTCACTTTGGCTGGTCATAACTAAGATGATATTTACTTTTTAATAAACTTGATCACTGTAACAGATTGGGCATTTATTTAACTATACAAATGTACACATATTAAATTGCTAGTACTGCTGGTTATTTAAATATGTTTTTATTTTTAAAACATGTCAGTTGACGGATTTTCCCGACCGTTTGGGGCTATTCCGTCAACCAACGATTTTTCTTGTATCGTGACGTATTACAAACATATACGTCAAGTGAACAAATACCGCTGAACTCTTAATCTAAACTAAACTTTAGCGAACTCAATTTAAGGTTTATTTTAGATTTTATTACCAAATATATTTTTTTGGGGCAATTCCGGCCTATTTTCAAAATCAGTAGTAGTAAACCTTTTAAAACAAATTCCCAAACCCTAGGGAAAATCCGTCAACAGACATCATGTCTAAAAAAATGGGCTACTGTTTTTGTGTTCACCAGATGCCGCCACTGTTGAGTAAGATCCGAAGTACAGTGGCCAACTCATTGTTATTATGGGCGCGACAATATTTTTAATTTCAAATCATATTTAATAAGTAAATTGGTCATTTCATAGCGTAAGTATTGAACGACCAATTTAGCTAAGACCCTAAACGCTCAACAATCGAAGAGCGTGATTACCATCATGCTATTTTGCCTTTATCGATCAAAATTAATTATTTCACTTTGCAACCGTGGTTACAATTTTAATATTGATATCGTATAATGATATGGACTAATTAACACACGCTAAGACGTATACACACCAGATGGGTATGCGTAGTAGACAGGCATTCAAATGTAAACGTAGCTATCTTAAGTATTCCCTCCCAATACAAGTCACACTGCTTGCCAGACGCACGCGTGCTCACGTCACACAATCGGTAAGTCCTGTCCCACGGAAATGTATACCTTCAAATGCAGTAGGAAGCGCACGTCTAATACATCTGGTGTGCAATGCCAATTACATACAACAATTTTAGTACCTACTGATTTTCAACCGGGACTAATCTCAGTCCGCGCAGTTGACAAATAAAAAAATGAAACAAAATATAAAAATAAACTTGATCATCTGCAAATTAAACTAATAATCGTTGAAAATAAATTATAGTATAATAAATATAATAATCATAGTTATTATTTAAGAAAGTCGAATCAAAAAGGTTGGCATTATATGAAATGGGGAAATTCCGGCACATGACGGTTTTGCCCATTTCACAATTGACGGATTTGTCTACTCGATCATTTCGTTAGTACCAATATTTAACCACCCATAGTTTCTCACCAACAGATTATAATTGAAAATTAATAAAACTACCATCAAACATGCATATCGAACGATATAATAAACACATTTACTAAGCCCTAAACGTACATTCTTTCATCGCACCGTCACGAATCACAGCAGCACACTACACTCGCATTCGAGTTCGGAGCGCAACTAAACTTTGAAAGCGGGGTTTTTCCGTTCACTGGCTAGACAGCGCCATCTGTTTTTGACTGCGGGTATAAAATGTTCTCTCTGCTTTACCGATCGAGTCAGTAAGCGTGTACTGTTGTTTGAATAGCCACAAACGCCGTTTGACGGAAATGCCCCGCTGACGGATTTGGCCACCCTGACCTTACAAGTAGATAATTGCTAAAAAAAGTCAAAGTCAGAAAATATGCTAATTATAATAAAATATGATTCTAAAGATGTCAACGTTTAAAATTCAATGTTAGTCACAAAACCAGTATGTGCCTTTTGGCGAACAAATTGCCAGTTTTACATGTCGAATTTAAAAATATGAAATATACATGTCATTGTCATATCACTAATACCAAGACTAGACATGTGCGCCGCGCCGCCGCGCCGCCGTCGCCGACGATTTTTCCACGCCGCCGCCGCCGATCAAATTGACCGGCGTGAAATCGGCGTGGCGTAGTTTCGTTTTTGTTAGAACTGTGTTAATTATTATATGCAATTTATTTAACTCATTTTAATTCTAACGCCGAACAAGGACTCTTTACAGCACATGTCAACTCTGTAATGTTCTACATTGAAGAGTTTGATTTAATTCGCTTCGCAATAAAATTAAAACCGGCAATTCTGCAGCGGGACACGTTCAAACGAAATGAATGCCCTCACGTGGTTTACATTCGTGCTATATACATGCATAATTATAATATTAGTGCGAACATTCTAAAAGTCTAATCACAAACCTAATTCCATTTTTCAAATCATGCTTTGACTCTTTTATATAACTCAAAAGTCAATGTCATCAAAAAAAATTAAAATAAAAAACAAGGCATGCTACTTATTTAAAAAATTAAAAGCGTATTTTTTAAGCGGATATGATGACCTTTTTAGGTACTACTACTGCAAATCTTACTTTTTTCGTAGTTTTTGGACATCCTGTAAAATTGGCTCAGATTGAATAATAATAATAAATAATAAATATTAGGGGACAATCTTACACAAATCGACCTAGTCCCATAGTAAGCTCATTAAGGCTTGTGTTATGGGTACTAGACGACGATATATTTAATAGATAGAAATACTTAAATACATAGAAAACATCCATGACTCAGAAACAAATATACATGCTCATCACACAAATATTTGCTCTTACCGGAATTCGAACCCAGGACCTTCAGCTTCGTAGGCAGGGTCACTACCCACTAGACAACCGGTCGTTGATTGAGTGAAAAGGTTTGCGACTTTAGCCGACGATATATGTGAATTCCTTTCTCTAGCACGTCCATCCTTGAGCACGTGACCTAATTTTATAATCGATTGGGTCTAATTCCGGTAACAAAATATTTTTAACTCATTCCATGAAGAAATCTGTTTCCTAATTCCTCTGGGCATACAACAAAGGGCAGATTCCACTGTTATCCCACTACATAAGAAAGACTCTTCCCGTAAATATGACAACTATCGAACTATCTCTTTTATATCCCATGCTGGTAAAGTTCTATTGCACATTCTGAACAAACATTTGGAGTACTACATAAGCAAAAAAATCACAATAGAGCAAGCATGCAGTTAAGGGTAGTGGCAGAATAGAGCAGATCCTAAATATCAGGCAGTTAATTCAGAAGAGCAGAGAATTTAACATACACATGGCCTTATGCTTCATCGATTACACGAAAGCGTTTGACTACATAAATTGGCGAAAAATGTTTGAAGTGCTTGGGGAAATGGGTATACCTGAACATCTGTCCTTTTAAGTGCAAAACCCCTACCGTCCAAATCTCGTGTCCGGCTGGA
Organism: Epinotia ramella; assembly: GCA_947578815.1. Taxonomy (NCBI): domain Eukaryota; kingdom Metazoa; phylum Arthropoda; class Insecta; order Lepidoptera; family Tortricidae; genus Epinotia; species Epinotia ramella. Next base: position 22,898,319 of record OX388217.1, read on the forward strand.
AGACATGGCTCAATGACACACACGACCATAAAAGGAGTCAATGAGGCTAAGCTAGCTACACTTCTAAAGAAAGTCAAATTGATCAGTGCACAATATTGCCCCTCCACATCAACAGGAAAAAACGAAGCTGATGTTAATAGGTAGAGATGGGTTGATGCAGAGGGCATGGGAACTGCGAGACCTGAGGGGAAAATACGTAACGTTTTGAACGAGCTTTAGGACAATTGAACTGTAATTTTCCAACACAAAAGTTGACATTTAGATCTACCTGACGCGCGTGCTTTACGTTATCAACCAGCTGGACTTGGTACAAGACATTATGTTACTTGGGCTCACAGATCTTCAACGACGGAAACTGTATGAAAAAGGTCATCAGAAGATCGCGCTTGGAAAAGATATGGAGGAACAGCAATATCCACCGCAACACCAAAGACTGACTTCGTGCACCCTTATCTTCTCTATTTTTCTCTTTGCCTCTGAAACATGGATATGGAAGCCGCGCGTGAAATCAAAAATAGATGCATTTGTCACATTTTAAATGCATCTATGTGCTGGCCTTAAAATATCCTGCGCATCTGACCGCTCCCGTTAATGGACTAACGCTAGATAGGAGTCGGAGTGGTCGCCAAGGCCGAAAAAGGTCGGACAGATCATCATCATCATCATGTGCTGGCGTAGAATGTCGGGCATCTCATGTATACAACGCCGATACTCAAGGAGCCTTCGTATTAACACCCAGCTTTCAAATACATGCTTCCAGAGAATGATGACATTCATGGACTACGTGGCTCGCCGAGACCAGTCCAGCTTGGAGAAGATGATAATGGTTGGCTGCGTCGAAGGAAAGAGAAATAGAGGCAGAGCTCAAGAAAACAAAGAAGATTATCAAAATTCCTGCTTGATATTTCTTTTTAGTATTTTTGGTACAATTACATTTCAGAAAATGTGTCATAAATGAGATATTACGCTATATATAGTTATTTTTCGATACTCCGGGAAAAAAAATCCACGCCGATTTCACGCCGATCACGCCGCCGCCGCCGATCAAAATCCCACCGGACGCCGCCGCCGATGATTTTGCCATCGGCGCACACCTCTAACCAAGACACAGACTTAAAATAGATTTAAATTAGGATAGTAGTATCATTAAGATAATCCTCTAAATTATAATAACATTTGACCAGTAAGAATCTATAAAGTAAATATTTAAATTTAGAGGAGGTTTCAGACTTCCATGTTTCTGGCAACTTATTATACAGCTTTGGGGCCATTGTTATTACAGATTATCTCATCAATGCCGTCTTGCTCCTATTAACTACTACTGCCGCTGGTCTTGGGCGAAGATTAAAATTATCTGCTTGTTTTTTCTGTTCGAAGAAACCTGGATTCGCTTTAACAAAGATACAACACTCAAATATATATAAACTAGGGAACGTTAATAACCTTAGTAACTGAAAATGAGGCTTGCAACTTTGCTGAGGATTTAGTCCACAAATAGCTCTTATACATCTCTTTTGGGCTCGAAATAGTGTGACGCGATCAGAGGAGTTCCCCCAAAAAATTATACCGTACCGCAGGGTCGATGACACAAATCCATGATATGCTGTTAGCACTGTTTTGCGGTCATTAGTATGGGCTAGTCTGTAGAGCGCATAGGAAAAACGATACAATTTTTTACAAACTTCTGTAGAGTGAGATTTCCACGACATATTACTGTCCAAATAGATACCTAAAAATTTAGTAACTTGAACATTCTCTACACTATTGCCCTCATATTTAATATCTAGTCTAGGAACTGTTTTCCTTAATCTAAATTGCATTAATTTGGTTTTTTCTAAATTAACTTTTAAATTATTACAGTTTAACCAGTGAATAATATGTCTAAGATTTGTATTAACTTCATGTTCATAGTCGTTATTATTACTCTTTTCTATAAATATGGTACTGTCATCAGCATATAGTATCATTGGATATTTGCTGGATTTAGTTATGTCGTTGATATATACTAAAAATAATAAAGGACCTAATATGCTACCTTGTGGAATTCCATATGCGTTATGTCTACTATCGGAGGCGTATGTTTTTTCCTCCCCAGTTGTAGGACATAATTGAGTTAGTTCTGTGGTTTGTTGTCTATCCGCCAGGTATGATTTTATAAGGTCCTGAGCATTACCACGAATTCCACAGTGATATAATTTGTTTACTAGTAATTTATGATCTACGTGATCAAAAGCTTTCGTCATGTCCATATATATGGAACAAGACGGATTTCCGTTGTCAAGACTGTTTAACCAAATCATAAATAGCCACATTTATAGAGGTATTTTTTCGAAAGCCCCGTTGTTCGGCTACGAGTATATTACATTTTTCAAAGAAGTTGTAGAACTTGATACAGATAAGCTTTTCAATAATTTTTGAGAATACTGGTAATAAAGCTACAGGACGATAGTTGCCAGCCTGTGATTTATCGCCCTTTTTGAACAAAGGTTTTATTACAGCCATCTTTAAGTTCGTGGGAAAAGTGCCTGTAGAGAAGCTTAGATTGGCAACATGAGATAAAGGTACAGCTATAAGATCGCTTACATATTTAACAACTTTTGTTGTAATGCCATCAAAACCGACGCTGTTTGTATTTTTTAACGAGGATATGGTTTGTTTAATGTCCACAGGTGTAATTGGGCTTAAGAAAATAGAATGTCTGTTCATAGGTATACGCGTAATATCCCGGGCTATATTATTATTTGTTATTTCGTCTATGAAATAGTCATTGAAAACATTAGCTATATCAACTGGCCTCGTATATGATACACCATTTGCTGTCAACATATTTATAGGCATCTTAGGTTTTGTGATTTTAGATTTATTAATTATCTCCCAGGTAGCTTTTGACTTATTTCTAGATTTTGTAATATAATGATGATTTTGAGCTCGTTGAGTTAGTCTCAAAACCTTTTTTAATCTTTGCGCATATGATTTAAAATTAACTTTATTTACCTCAGTTTTATCTAGTCGATAAGTCCAGAGGGCTTGTCGCTTTCTCTTACAGCACATACTAATGCCTTTTGAAATCCATCTAGGTCTAGATTTAAGAGATTTTCTGATTAGCACATAAGGAAAGCACATATCGTACACACACCTGAAAATGTCAAGAAAGTTATTGTATGCCGTGTTTGCGTCGTCCGATAACGGACGGAACCCTCGATGCGCGACTCAGACTCGCACTTGACCGGTTTTTAATTATTATGTTGTCTTGTATATATTATGAAAGATTGGTACTTTTTGACGGTTTCTGTTAGATAGAAAGAAAGAAGTCACAAGGGAGCAAAATAGTATATTTATGGCGAGGGTGGTGTATTGAATCCTACAATAGAATCCTGAGCGTCGCGAGGGATTCTAACGTAGGATCCTGAGCGTAGTTAGGGATTCAAGTGTTAACGCCCGAGACGGAAGATAATTTTGCTCTAGAGTGACATACTATTTTTCACACCGACTATTTTAAAACTAACTTAATTTAAAAAAGATGCTGTTTAAATTACTTAACAAGTTTTAACATTTTTTTTTAATTTTTATTACTTACTAATTTTTGAATATTACGAAAAATTAATAAAATTTCATATAACGTTAAAACTTGAAATATGTTAGTTTTTAAGCTATTACGATGAAATTACAATCGATTATTTTATCAAGATCTGTGTTCAATTGGCACATTGCGTAAATTTTACAGACCAATGAATAAATTAAAAAAAGAAGCTTGAACAGAAAAGTAGCATTTTGATCCCTCTCGTCGTGGAGCAAAACTTACTTTTCCGAATGAAAGGTGTGAAAAGATACATTTATTCACAAACACACACAGATAGATGATGAATAAACAGAATAAAGCACGATCGATTGTGGTTTGAATTGTTTTGGAATGGCGAATGAGGAGACATATGAGGCAGTTTGTAAGACGATCGGAACGGACTCGGACTGAAATGTTAAGTATGTAAGTAAATAAATAAGATGAGGATTTGAAGATCTCGTGTTTCCCTGCCTTCACTCTACATATATTATAATAACTTCTGCCCGCCATTAACCGCCTCAGGGGTGTATTTTGCCTGAACGCAGTTTTTTTTATTCCGATAAGGAATCTTATCATAAAGTTTTAATTTTGTAGCAAAAACAAGTTTCCCCCATACAAACTTTGCACTCCTCTTTAACCCGCTTAGGGGTGGGTTTTTACAAAAACCTAAAATTCCTTTTCTTGTATTGTAATTTTCAAGTATCAAGTCTCTCTCTACAAAATGTACTCCATCCCCATACAAACTTTCAACCCCCTTTTTACCCCTTTGAGGGTGGAATGTTCAAAAATCCCTTCTTAGTGGGTAAAAACGTTATATAATTGTGGTATTTGGGGTTTTATTCCAATTAAAACACGCGGATAGCAACGTACTAGTTTAATGGCCAAAGCAAACTGCGTGATGACATTTAATCTTTACCTACCTACATTTACTAATATACTACATTTCCTCCACCAATATTTACCCAAATACCTAAACATTATTGAAATAGGTAACACTTTCATACCAAGTAAATAATATATAAACGAACATTACAACTATTAGATACAAGTACGCAGGCGAGTTAAGTTTGCGTTAATAAGGCAGTTAAATTTTGTAATTAGCATCCTTATTCCTGGTACTCCTCACAGGCCGCTGCCGCCGCAGGTCAAGGTCGCTGGGGGCGTGATCGTCAGTTATGGGTGCGTTTGATTCGACTTCTCCTGTCTGCAGAGCCTCCAACGGACGCTCTAGGTCGTCTAACGATGGTCTGATAGCTTCTTCCTCTTCCCCCGGCTGCTGACGCGGGGATATGTCTGGTAAGGCGGCACTCTCGAAAGAGGTGTCCGGCGAGGCATCCTGATGATTTGTCACGTCCACTTGTCGAGCTTCATCATTAGGGGTGTTACCGTTTAATGTCGGGGATGATAGACCACCCCCGAGCAGGTCGTTAACCGGAGGGCTGTCGCTTTGTAATGCTGGAATATCCCCGTCGTAATACGAATCATTCATGACGTCACCACCCTTGTAAAGTAACAATTGGTCAGCATGTTTTTTCACTTTTAATTTTGAGTCGGTTACATTTACTATGAACATTCTCGATCCGACTTTCTTTTCGATGGTGCCCCTTTTCCAAATATTTTGAGTGCCATTTTTAAAAAACGATTTCACTAAAACTTTGTCTCCCTTTTTAAAAATACATTTTCTCTGCCCGCCATATTGTTTACATTGTAAGATCTGTTTTGAGGTAACATTCTGATTAGCCGAGGAAGCCAACGACGCAGGAACGGCGTCGGCGTCGGCGTCGGCGCCGCGCGACGCGCGCAGCAAGTCGTGTCGAGAGCGTAACGAACGTCCCACCAACATCTGAGCGGGCGAAAATCCCGTGGTACAGTGAATTGAATTTCTGTAGTCAAACAATAACTTACTTAATTTAATATTAAAACTTGAACGAGATGGGTTTTGCGCAACTATTGCCTTTATGCCTTTCTTTACAAATTTCACACTATTTTCGGCCTGACCGTTGGAGTTCGGGTGGTAAGGTGCTATTGTTACATGGTTTATTTCATTTGCATCACAAAACTCCGAAAACAATGCAGAACAAAAATTCGATGCATTGTCCGTAACTAGGGTGCGTACAAGACCAAATCTACTAAACATGTCTGCTAATTTAACGATGACACTAGCAGAGTCAGTCTGGGTCATTGCATAACACTCCACCCATTTAGAGTACGCGTCGACGGCGATAAGAAACTGCCGACCTTGCACCGCGCACATATCCAGGTGCACGCGCTGCCAGGGTGCAGCCGGGTAGGGCCACGGAGCGAGCGGGCAGCGCGCCGGCGCATTCCTTAGTGTAATACACACGTTACATGACCCAATTTTTTGCTCAATATGTTGGTCTATTTTGGGCCACCACATACGCTTCCTAGCCTCCGATTTGGTCTTGACAACCCCAAGATGTGATTCATGTAGCTCATTCAAAAGTTGTTCACGAAACACGGCAGGTATGACCACTTTGTGGCCACGCAAAATACAACCTTCTTCTATAGCTAACTCAGTACGACAGTTAAAAAATAACTTTAATTCACTATCGACTACTTTTCGTGGCCACCCTTTTTCTATGTACGATTTTACTCGCATTAATAATTTATCTTCATTTGTGGCTAAACAAATATCTCTCGCCGTAACCGGTTTTAACGAATCAGACATGAAGTTAATATAAGTGGCTCGATCCACCAAGTCTCCCTCAGGGCACCCCTGCGTGTCATCCACCGTGGCCCTAGACAAATAATCTGCTACGTTCTTTTCGCTCCTTATGTGTTCTATTTTGTAGTTATAAGCCGACATGAAAATAGCGTAACGCTGCAATCGATTAGCCGCCAATTCCGGGACACCTTTTTTGCATCCAAAAATTGATACTAGGGGTTTGTGATCCGTTCTTAAAGTAAAAGGTACCGACCTGCCATACAAGTAATAATGGAATTTCTTTATGCCAAATATAATTGAAGCCGCTTCTTTTTGTATCTGAGCATAGTTTTTCTCACTGGGTGTGAGCGAGCGAGAGGCGTACGCGATGATGCGCTCGGAGCCGTCGGGCTGCGTCTGCGCCAGCACGGCGGCGAGCGCGGCCGGCCCGGCATCCGTCGTGAGCACCGTGCCGTACTCCGGGTTGTAGTGCGCCAGCACGCGCTCACTTGCTAGCTCCTCTTTTATTTTTAAGAACGACTCCTCTTGCTCGGCGCCCCAGTACCACTTACAATCTTTTTTTAACAGTACATACAAGGGCTTCAAAAGACCTGATGCATTAGGTACGAATATCCGATAATAATTTAGCATGCCTAGGAACGACTGAAGCTGGGATACATTTTGCGGACTTTTTGCTTTAAGAATTGCATCGACTTTATTTTGTGATTTGTGTAACCCGTTCTTATCTATCACAAACCCTAAGTATTCCACAGAACTCTTAAACAGCTCACATTTTTCTTGCTTTAAGCACAACCCGGCCTCATTAAGACGACTCAAAACTTGCTCGAGTCTTTCGACGTGTATTTTTCTTGTCGGGCCGGTTATAAGCACGTCATCGAGGAAAATACAAATTCCATCGATCCCCGACAGCAACTTTTCTATAATTTGCTGAAAAATGCAAGGCGAACTGGACAAACCAAAAACAAGCCTAGTATACCTATACAAACCTTTGTGTGTATTAATGCAAGTCAAATTTTTCGATGATTCATCCAGTTCACACTGGTTATATGCCCGAGACAAATCTAATTTGGAAAACTCCTGACCGCCATGTAACTTCGAAAACAGGTCCTCTATACGCGGCAATGGGTAATTATCAATAAACAATGCTTTGTTCAAGGTCACAGAATAGTCGCCGCATATTCTTATATTACCGTCGGGTCGCAAAACTGGAACAATGGGCGTAGCTATATCTGAATGACTAACCTTTTCCACAATGCCTAAACCTAACAATCTGTTCAATTCCTCTTCTACTTTTGGTTTCAGGGCTAAGGGTACGGGGCGAGGCTTGAAAAACTTGAATTGCGCATCCTCTTTAAGTTTTAAATGTATTTTATACTGATTGAACTTGCCTAACTCATCAGAAAATACTTTTGAATATTTTAATTTCAACTCGCCAATAACGTCATCCTCGCTGTCTAGATGATTACACCTCAAGTTACAGAAATGCAACCCGAACTTACTAATGAAATCTCTCCCCAATAAGACTGGTTGCCCTACTGCAGCGTCTAAAATAAACAAATCGATTTCTTTTGTTTCATTTTCCAACGTAATCGGTAATGATACTCGGCCTAAAGGCAATATTTTGCTACCATTATAACAGTTGAGTCTTATTCTGGATTCTTTTAAAGCATATTTTCGTTTAAATAAGTCGTTATAAACAATGGCGGGTAGAACTGAAACGGCGCTGCCGCTGTCTATCTCACACAGAATTTGCTCGTTAGCCATCGACACTACCTGCTGCATAGGTTTACCGTTATCACTTCTGATACTATATAAAAACACATCTCGAATACCTTCTTGGATGTCGTCGGATTCCTCTGCTAAAAAGTTGAACTTATCACTCACTTTACACACACGACTTAAGTGACCTTTAGCGTTACACTTTTTACACGAATAATTAACGTAACGACACTTGTCCTTCGTATGGTTTTTGTATCCGCACACCGCACAGGACTTCCTCGAGGCATTGTAGTAGTTAGCAGGGCCGGGCGGGGGCGGGGGCGCGACGCCCGCGCGCATCGCGAACACCTCGCCGCCGCCGCCGGCGCCGCGCGCCGCTGCCGCTTGCCCGGTCGCTTGCATGGCCAGCCGTGCGCTGCGAGTAGCTTGCGCTATATGTAACGCTTTGCCAAAAGTCAGCTGATCGACGCTCTCCACGAACAACTTTTCTCGTTCTTTAGCGTTCTCGAGTCCGAGAACGAAACGATCTCGAAGTGCAGTATCGAGCTCCGTTGTGAATCCGCAGAATTGCGCCAAACTTCGCACTCGCGCCGCCCAATCTCCTAGATCTTCACCTGGTCGTTGCTCCGCTTTGTAAAATGTATATCGCTCGGCAAATGAACACTTAGGCGATTCGAAATGAGCATCTAGTATCTCGAAAAGAGCTTTGTATTCAATGCTGTTGAGCGTTTTCGGAAACGCCAAGTCTTTTGCGACGCGGTAGGTTTCTTCCACAAACGTCGTGAGAAGTATAGAACGCCTCTTCGTGCCAGCTTTGTCGGTCTCGTCCGTCAAATTATTAGCAAAACACATTGATTCGAAACGTTCCTTAAAAATACTCCACTCTTGTGCGTTGTGGTCGAATGTGAGGTTGCCGCCATAAACCATAGTATTCGCCATCGCGCCCACAAATAACTTCACAGTTCACACGCGTAAGGTACTTTTTCGTCGCCAATTGTGGTATTTGGGGTTTTATTCCAATTAAAACACGCGGATAGCAACGTACTAGTTTAATGGCCAAAGCAAACTGCGTGATGACATTTAATCTTTACCTACCTACATTTACTAATATACTACAATAATAGTACATACTATATAGGCCGGGAATAGAAGGGTTGCAGGCCAAGTAGATATAGACGGCCGAGCGTAGCGAGGCCGGATAGGGATACGCGGCCGGCAACCCCGTTTCTCTCCGAGATTTGTATAGTGCTTTTCTCAAACTTGGAATGAAATAATAATAAAAAGTAGTAAATTTGTTTTATAAATAATACGTTTCTGAACTGCACCGCCTGCACCGCCGCCGCCGCGCCGGCAGCTGGCCTGCGCTCCCCGCCGCGCCCCTTGTTTAAAAACAAAAGAAGGTTGCTTTACAGGCCTAGGTGTGAAAAAAAAAAAAAAAGGCCTAGGTGTGTAAGGCTGTATGGAATTCCTTTACATATCATCTTCACTCATCGCACCGGGTGGCACCGGATACGTAGTATTTCCGAACCTAATTTGAAGTAAGTCACGTCAACATTTCATTGCAAGTTTGAGAAAAATACCTTCTGTGAAAAAAAATACAGCTTTCTAGGTTCAAGGGTTTGGGCTGGGCGTTGATTTAAGTGAGTAAGTGAGTCAGTCAGGACTTTTACGTCTATACAACGTGTTAATAAAATAACGCAAAACCTGAAAACCGTTTGTTCAAAATCGAGCATAGAATGCAAAAAAAATAAAAAAAAAATTTTTTGACAAGATTTATTTTTTACATTTGTATGGAGTGTTGGCCGACTGAGGCGACCTGCTCCATACAAATGTAAAAAATAAATCGCGTCAAAAATTTTTTTTTTTATTTTTTTCGCATTCTACTCTCGATTCTGAACAAACGGTTTTCAGGTTTTGCGTTATTTTATTAACACGTTGTATAGTTATATATAGATTACATAGGTTAATGGTAGATAATGTTTTCTTTTCCAGTTTTGTGAACAAATGCTCCGACGCATTCAGCGAACACCTGTTCGTATTCTACCTGCTGATGCAGCTCATCACGTGCATCCTGCTGGTCGAAGTGTCCTCGTTCTCTGCCGACGCGCTCGCTAAATACGGCATTCTAACGTTTAGTATGCATCAACAACTGATACAAGTGTCGGTACTTTTCGAAATGTTGAACACGAAGGTAGGTCCACTTATGTACCCCTTTCCGAAGGACCCTAATTTCGATCTTCATTTAATGACTGACTTGTTTTGAGTAGCATGAGCAGAGCACGTTTCTCGAATATTCCAAGCCCATAAATCTGTCTATAAATTTCGTAAGCGTCGAAAGTTCTATTCGCTTACTTTTTCTACAATATTCCATGCTACTCTGCGTTTTAAAAGTGTTCTCACTAGTCGCTGGACTCGAACCCGGGTAAATGGACTCCCAAAGCCACGGACTATGCCCCTAGCTTAGGCTACTGCTGAGTTGTAACTTGACGGCGAATTTTGAAATACCTTGACCGGGTGTTTTTACCATGGCTACGAAACTGTTATCGACCCCGCCGTCGTAACAATATTACAACCTTTTATTTAACTTTACCTGTTCGTTTGTTAGTTTGTTAGTGTAGGACAAATCTTGGAACTGAATTTTGAACCAGTTAACCTCGACCGATTTAAGGTGAAATAAGTATAGTTTGGATGACAATCCAATATTATGGTATGTACCATAAAGCTGATCTGACGATGGAGACAGAAGGTTGCCATGAGAATTCAGTACATAACCGACGTCCGTTAAGTTTCTGCTCGTTAGAATCGTTTCAATGATAAGTTGATGACGGTATACTTCTGTATAATTTGACAATAAAATATTGTACCAAAAATGAAATATTTACAGAAAATCAAAAGGAATAAAGGAACCCATAATATGATCATATCGTTGTCTGTCTGTCCGTTATCTTTTGATAGAAAGGGTTTCAATTTCATCTTGATACCTCCGAGCGTTCTCATGCGAGGAAATATTCAGGCCTGCAATCGTTGGCGTTTGTAAAAGATTATTACGTGCCAGTTGGCAGAGCGGCTCGTTCCATTGCCGTTGCGAACATGGATTGGGGGCGGGTCCGTGCTGGAGCAGGTTAAGGCTCACGTTTCTGGGGTCGGAGCAATGCGCATTCTCTGGGTTTCCGAGTGACGGGGTTAAAATTTCCCCGATCAAATTCGAAGTGCTACGTACTGAGGACAGAAAATCTAAGACGCAGGGAGTGATACACTATAGATACTTGGCTGGCTTTGGGTCCGGAATCTTTTATAAAGCTTTGGAATCTAGTAAAACCCTATACCTCTCGCACGAATTTTCTGCATCCTTTAAATAAACCCCGCGCACTGCGGAATAAAATTGGTGCGGACGTCGGCCGGCAGCCATCCAGTGACGCAGTTGTTCTCGCGACACGGTACTGCTTTCGACGTGTGTTCTTTACTTGAGTTGAGACAAAAATGATAAAACGTGCGGATATGTCACCGGTGTGCCCGTACTGGATTATCACGTTTATTTTTCCTTTGTAGTTTTAAAAATGCACCGCAACTCGCCGCACCGCAGTCGCAGTCGCAGTCGCGTGGTGTCGTACTTAGATTGACCCGGTTGTTGTCAGAGCGAGCAGCTGATCGAGGCTGTGTACGCGACGCCGTGGGAGCGCATGGACGCCGGCAACCGGCGGACGGTGACGATGCTGCTGCAGAGGGTGCAGAGCCCGGTCGCCCTGAAGGCTGCCAAGGTGGTGCCGGTCGGCGTCACCACCATGTCCGCGGTATGTCACGAGCGAGCTGACCGAGACGCAAGCGGCCGGCGGTGACGAAGCTGCTGCAGCGGGTGCAGAGCCCGGTAAGTCTCAAGACCACCAAGGTGCCGGGCGCCGTCACCACCATGCCCGCGGTATGTCACGAGCGAGCTGATCAAGACGCAAGTGGCCGGCGGTGACGAAGCTGCTGCAGCGGGTGCAGAGCCCGGTAAGTCTCAAGACCGCCAAGGTGCCGGTCGGCGTCACCACCATGTCCGCGGTATGTCACGAGCGAGCTGATCGAGACGCAAGCGGCCGGCGGTGACGAAGCTGCTGCAGCGGGTGCAGAGCCCGGTCAGTCTGAAGTCCGCCAAGGTGCCGGGCGGCGTCACCACCATGTCCGCGGTATGTCACGAGCGAGCTGATCGAGACGCAAGCGGCCGGCGGTGACGAAGCTGCTGCAGCGGGTGCAGAGCCCGGTAAGTCTCAAGACCGCCAAGGTGCCGGGCGGCGTCACCACCATGTCCGCGGTATGTCACGAGCGAGCTGATCGAGACGCAAGCGGCCGGCGGTGACGAAGCTGCTGCAGCGGGTGCAGAGCCCGGTAAGTCTCAAGACCGCCAAGGTGCCGGTCGGCGTCACCACCATGTCCGCGGTATGTCACGAGCGAGCTGATCGAGACGCAAGCGGCCGGCGGTGACGAAGCTGCTGCAGCGGGTGCAGAGCCCGGTAAGTCTCAAGACCGCCAAGGTGCCGGTCGGCGTCACCACCATGTCCGCGGTATGTCACGAGCGAGCTGATCGAGACGCAAGCGGCCGGCGGTGACGAAGCTGCTGCAGCGGGTGCAGAGCCCGGTAAGTCTCAAGACCGCCAAGGTGCCGGGCGGCGTCACCACCATGTCCGCGGTATGTCACGAGCGAGCTGATCGAGACGCAAGCGGCCGGCGGTGACGAAGCTGCTGCAGCGGGTGCAGAGCCCGGTAAGTCTCAAGACCGCCAAGGTGCCGGTCGGCGTCACCACCATGTCCGCGGTATGTCACGAGCGAGCTGATCGAGACGCAAGCGGCCGGCGGTGACGAAGCTGCTGCAGCGGGTGCAGAGCCCGGTAAGTCTCAAGACCGCCAAGGTGCCGGTCGGCGTCATCACCATGTCCGCGGTATGTCACGAGCGAGCTGATCGAGACGCAAGCGGCCGGCGGTGACGAAGCTGCTGCAGCGGGTGCAGAGCCCGGTAAGTCTCAAGACCGCCAAGGTGCCGGTCGGCGTCACCACCATGTCCGCGGTATGTCACGAGCGAGCTGATCGAGACGCAAGCGGCCGGCGGTGACGAAGCTGCTGCAGCGGGTGCAGAGCCCGGTCAGTCTGAAGACCGCCAAGGTGCCGGGCGGCGTCACCACCATGTCCGCGGTATGTCACGAGCGAGCTGATCGAGACGCAAGCGGCCGGCGGTGACGAAGCTGCTGCAGCGGGTGCAGAGCCCGGTAAGTCTCAAGACCGCCAAGGTGCCGGGCGGCGTCACCACCATGTCCGCGGTATGTCACGAGCGAGCTGATCGAGACGCAAGCGGCCGGCGGTGACGAAGCTGCTGCAGCGGGTGCAGAGCCCGGTAAGTCTCAAGACCGCCAAGGTGCCGGTCGGCGTCACCACCATGTCCGCGGTATGTCACGAGCGAGCTGATCGAGACGCAAGCGGCCGGCGGTGACGAAGCTGCTGCAGCGGGTGCAGAGCCCGGTAAGTCTCAAGACCGCCAAGGTGCCGGTCGGCGTCACCACCATGTCCGCGGTATGTCACGAGCGAGCTGATCGAGACGCAAGCGGCCGGCGGTGACGAAGCTGCTGCAGCGGGTGCAGAGCCCGGTAAGTCTCAAGACCGCCAAGGTGCCGGTCGGCCTCACCACCATGTCCGCGATATATCACGAGCGAGCTGATCGAGACGCAAGCGAGTATGTAAGTATGAAGTCCAATAATTCTATAAACGACCTGTGATAAAAATGTTATACAAACCAACAATACTGACAAAAATTGTCGAAAAGCATTGCGGTTCTACAAATTTTTGGTTTTTAATAGATTTTTAAAATGGAGGCTATTTGACCATAGCAAATTGTGACGTAACTTGGTTTTATTTCCCGCTTATCTCCATACAAACTGAGCGTTTTAAAACTATTTTATAATTTTGTTCCAGGTTCTGAAGACCACGTTCTCGTATTACATGATACTGAGCCGTAGCCGGTGAACGATAATAGGTCCGACCTACAACGTCTACTGTCCGCCATACAACGTCTACTGTCCGACCTACAACGTCTACTGTCCGACCTACAACGTCTACTGTCCGACCTACAACGTCTACTGTCTGACCTACAACCTACAACGTCTACTGTCCGACCTACAACGTCTACTGTCCGACCTACAACGTCTACTGTCCGACCTACGTCTACTGTCCGACCTACAACGTCTACTGTCCGACCTACAACGTCTACTGTCTGACCTACAACGTCTACTGTCCGACCTACAACGTCTACTGTCCGACGAATCTCCATTAGCGGCCATTATAAAGCCGTTAAACACTTTTTGCAATAGCATATTCTGCAAATAAATTTGTAATAATACCAACGCGTCCTTCACCGTTTTGCTATTGAGAATATTCGAATAGTTCGAATTTGGGCGTTATTCCTAAAGAGATAAAGCTTAGAAAAATATTTATCAACGGCAAAAACAAATTGATATTTTGGTCGCCACCGTGCACCGCCATCTGCTGTTCTTGCAAATTCGAATAGTTCGAATTTAGACGTTATTCCTAAAGAGATAAGGCTTTGAAAAATATTTGGCAATGGCAAAAACAAATTGGTATTGTGTTTGCCGCCGCCCGCCGGCGCGCCGGACCCCGGGACCGTTGCGCCGCGGCGGCGCGTTGGGCCCGTCGCACCCAACGCGCCCGCGGCCCGTCCGCCTAAATAATTGATAATTGTTTATAAATTTGCGTCAAATTCATTTTTAGGGTGACACCGTAAGATGTCACGTGACCTGATCGAAAAACTTTTACAATGTTATTGAGTTTTCACTTCTGCCGGCACTCCCGGAGTGCTACCCGGTCTTTTTTTTTGTTGCGAGGCAGCCGTTTTAAACAGCGGTTGCCTGTAAGTGTGTACGCTGTTTATATAATGAAATAAATCTAAATCGAATACCTGGCGACATTTTTATTTTCACCCCTCCTCCAATTTCCGCTCCTGTCCAAGGTGGCTCAGTTCAGGTTGCACAGGGCAGTTCCACAACGCTTCGGGACCTCAAATGCGGGCCATCCGGTTGCTCCTCGGACAGCGAAATTACGCGTCATTGCCATTTGCCTAAATTAACTTGCTTGTGTTATGCAAATAACCATGATGGTCCATTGTATATAGCAGCCTTGAAGGACCTAGTAATGTTTATTCCAGACGGAGTTATTCCAACTGCCGCCGATGACCGTCCCCTGCGAGACTGCGGGCTGTGTCTGCCCCTTGAAGAAATAAAACAAACAACCGCGTACAAAATATTAATTTATTTAGCGTTGTCATGTGTAGAGCGTATGGCACCAATGCTGTGACTAGACAGTGGTGGTCGAGTTTTTTTCGGTATAGTGAAAATGGAAAAATTGACAGGAGTCAAAATGCGACATGTGTTGTCTCTTTCGCATTGTATTAGACGAAAGAGACAGATTATAGATAAATATGTTTTGTGCTAATGTCAAGTTAGTAGTTATATTGTACGGGGTTCATATGTATCCCGTATAACCAATTTATACGCGAGTTTAACCGTAATTAAAATTCAATTGAGATTTGTTAAATTGACTTTTTAAATGATTGTAATGGTAAATGTATTCACTATACCGAATTACCGCGTGTTCACACTGCGTCCGTTTCCGTGTCCGGGAGGCATCCGTCTCTTTCGCACTCGGGCGAAACATCGCAAACGAGAAAAAGAGGGATGCCTCCCGGACACGGAAACGGACGCAGTGTGAACACGCGGTTACTGAGTTCGTTGCGTGTCGATACAAGTCTAAATTAACCTAGCTTACTTAAATAAATCTTTGGTCACATTGAGTGTAGTTTGTTTGCTGCAACGATTGAGGGACTTCGCAGTGGAATTTAAACTTTATCACTAGACAATAAGGTCGCTTTTGGATCTATTAATAATAGTCACTTGTGTTACTGGTTCAAATGCGTTGCCATTGGAATTTAATCTTTATCTACTTATAATAAGGTCGCGTATAAAGTTTAATGCAATGCGAACTTGTCCCTCAAATACTCCAATACTGTCATAGGTTTGTGCCATTATTAAGGAAGGCAAAAGCACACTATGCACATGTACAGTCGGCAGCAAAGTCGCTACGGGCACGAAATACTGGACATCTACATTAATTTTAAAAGAGAGCTTGGAAATATCATTTTGCGTAACTACTTCCGCTGTTGACTGTACGTTTGTTAACAACCATTTCATAGTAACTTTGGCGGCCTACAACAATATGTTTAGAGACCAGTAAGACAATAACGACTATTACGATAATTATATTGGTTCCACTGGACGACATTTCATAAGTACTAAGGATCAACTTGTGTAAATGGCCGCTATGGGTACAAAACTAATACATATTCAATGAATTCAATAGATATAATTATCTACTTAAATATGTAGAGAACATTCAAGACACAAAATCAAATATTAACGCTCATCACACAAACTTTTGCCCTTACCGGGATTCGAACCCAGGACCGTCGGATTGATGAGCAGTCTTCATAATTTATTAGTGGCTAGTCTAAATAAGGATGGACAAATATACATTTCATGGCTTCAGTTGCCACCAAAGTTACTGGATAGGTTTGACAAGATGTTACAGAACTAGTGTGGGATGTGCCTTATACAAATGTGGAATTTCTAGTTGCACAGCTTTCGTAATACTTTCGTTGGCTTTGGCTTACAAAATATTGTCTATCGTTACAAAAATAAATTATTATTAGCGAACAACTAACCATACCTAATTGTAGTTCATCTCAAGTAGACCTGCACAAAAGGTCGTTGACACCAATTTGTACCATAGAAGAATAACTTAGAAATATTTTACTATTTTTTAAAACATAATATTACTATGTAATGAACAGAAGTAGCTACAAGAACAAAGTGTCCGAAATGATTTACACAACTTCATTGTTGATAAAGTCGCGAATTAAATTTTACCATTGATGACCTTTACCTATGACAGGTATATGCCCATCATAGGTATTTGCCCATCACAGGCAAATTATCATAAACACTAAAATTGCGCGGTATCGTGGCAGTGTGTAATATTTCTGAGCTCTACGTCTACATAGCTACGTATTTTGTATCATACTTAGTCAAAAAAAATAACGTAAATCGTTCATCCAAATCTATTTAGAACTATACATAGTTTTAAATCGACAATCAATTGTAAACCTTGTCACAACTGCACAAGGTCTACTTCAGCGTTCGTTAATAACAATTCATTCGGGCGTGCAATTCTCGCCTCTACGTCGTTCGTAATAATGCTCTAGCGTCTCGTTCGGTCGAGTCAGTCGCTACTTAACTAACTTATGCTAACTTGTACTTTCGTGCGTCCCAAACCTAATAAGGATATGGCATGTGCTTTATATAAACCGTGGAACATCGGGCCATCGACCTTTGACTGTCCTAAATATTGAAAATAGTTTTTATGAACTTAACTTAGTTAAGATGCATGTATATTCAAAATTGACATTTACCATTCATATAGATCATATCATTACTATATAGATCTGGCGAAAACGCCTATCAACACGGCAAATTTTGACACATTTGACCGGAGCAATTTCCATTTAAGATGGTTCGACGACCATACAATACGTCTTTTGACATTCGCAGGCTAGCGGCGTGATATTTTAAGAAACTTATGTAACACACTTTCAAACATTGGCTTTCCATTTGCGCGAAATCTCCCGTTTCCTAGAATAAACTTGTATAAACTAGAGTATTTTGAGAAATAAGTTTGTCACGTGATACTTTGGGAAAACGATTATTCTCAAATTACTCTAGTTTATACAAGTTTATTCTAGGAACTGGGGAGTGTCGCGCAAATAGAAAGCCAATTTATGAAAGTGTGTTACATAAGTTTCTTAAAATATCACGCCGTTAGCCTGCGAATGTCAAAGGACGTATTGTATGGTCGTCGAACCACCTTACGACAGACGAATAAAAAACGTAGGTATTGGAAATAATTTGCTATTCTCAATATTTAAGACGGTCACCTCAATGTGCTGGAACTGGAAGGCTGCGTTTGCAATGCTTGCTAGAATACCAGCCAGTGAGATTGGTTTGATGATAGTCATATTCATATAGCACATAGAATTTGTAAGAAATAGATAGAAAATGTTGTTCAAAAATAGTGTTCATTGTAAAGAATTGTACTAAAATCTATTAAAGTTAGATATAATATCCTAGCGAATTATGAGTTTAAAACGACTTTTTATCGTCATTTCTGCACAAAATGCTTCGATATTTTCAAGTACTGTACTAAGGCAAGGTAGGACGACAAGGTTTTCGATACTAATAACTACATACAATCCACTCTCATACATACATACATACAAAACGAATAGGCGGAGTGGTAACAACCGAAGCATGGAACGATCTCCGACGCAATATTCTACATCTAAACATAAATTAAGTAACACAAATACAACTAATTCAATTTGGCACTATTCTAATACTTAAGTCTATTTCTGGCCAATCATATGGAAATGCTTTAGGATTAATTTATAAATAAAATGCAACATTAGAACTCTTTGCTAACATATTGTAAAAACCGACAGCCGAAGTTTGTTCTCTTTCACTCTAGTTTAAAGATACTAAGGTATAACAAAGATGCCTTATTGTTTAATCAATCTTCAGACCAGCTGTTGTGACAGTATGTCAGCAAATAAGATTACGCACCAGTCATACATCATAAAGATCAAAATAAAATCGGTAACTTCTTAACACATTTATCAACTCACCCGAGTCGGCCGCCAACAGCAAAATATCATGTAAAGACTGTATTAAAAATATCCTCAGTGGATTTAAGATACATTTTGACAGTCCAGAGCTAGCACAACATACTGCTAGTCGTGTCTCACTCGCACTGCGCAAATCAGGTAGAGGAGAGTCGCGTCGATGCCTCTATTGTGCGAGCCCCACAGTGTACGTCATTACCCACTAAAGGCTTAGGCAAGCTCAACAAGTCATTACTTCAACCCAGTACTAGCGCAACTGGCCAGCAATCACGTTGCTCATCTGTTTAGAACAAGGTCGCCAGCCAGTTGCACTAGCCCTCAGCAACGAGTGTGTCGGGCACCGATGGCGTGACGTCATCGAGTAGTGTGGTCGCGTGACCGCGTGGTGACGTCATCAGGGCACGTCGCGGGAGGCGTCCATGGCCTGGCTGAGGCAGCGGCCCACGACGCCCAGCTTGTCGAGGTAGGCGGAGGCGCCGCGCGGGGAGCTAGGATAAGACCGAGTCAGTTTAATAATGAACGGAGGTCAAGAAAGAACGAGTTATTTCTTGACTTTAACACTTTTTGTAACCTATAAATAATTGTATTTATTTTGCATACATCACATACGTTTATTGGGATAACTCACCTTAGTCCAAAAGAGTCTTCGTGTTGCGAGTTGGAGCTGTAGGACCGACGGATGAAGTCACCCACTGGAACGAGACAGATTCTTGCAAATTATCTATTTATTTGGAAAGCAAACAGAAATAAGTGAGTAACTGGTAAGGTTGGTTAGTCTGTAGGTCAATCCTCGATTTGGTCTAGAATATGCCTATTCCATATGAGCTCGTTCGACGTAATTTACAGTGAAAACTCTTACCTCTCTGTCTAGTATTTATAGTAATATTTTTACTGGGGCATAAAAGACATAATATTTCGCACGACGACCTCAATGTCTATCTGATGCCGTTTTCAGTAGCGGTCAGTAATGGCCGAAGCGGGATGTTTAGATAGTTCCGGGGCAACTCCCGAACCCTACACTGGAACTGACGGACAGCTCACCAGATAGGCTTGGTGGAACTTCATTAAGAGATGATGTCAACGTCAGCATTGAGGATAACGACGCAAGGAGGGGGAAGAGAGACTTGGTGGGCGCTCCCCGCTAGGTGCACGCTCTGCTGGTAGTTCCTCTACATACGGTGTCGCATGATATCAGCTACGCTAGAAAGAGGTTGTCTATGCATGTGCAACTCACGCTGTGGAGTGGCGGGCGAGTGCAGCGTGCGGTCGTGGTCGAGCACGCGGCGCGCCAGCGAGTCGCGCGGCCGCGCGCGCGGGCGGCTCGTCGGCGTGCTGACCAGCTTCGTGCTCCTGAACAAATACAGTTTCTTATTGATCTCCTTTTATCTTCTTATTTCTTAATCCTCACCCCTATACAGAAACATGTCCCAGGATCTTTTTTGAATTAGCTTCTTCACGCTGACGCAGTGCGGGATTTTACACATTATTATAGTGCCGACGACCGGTTTAACCTAGTGGGTAGTGATCCTGCCTACGAAGCGGACGGTCCTGGGTTCGAATCCCGGTAAGGGCAAATGTTTGTGCGATGGACATGAAAATTTATTTTCATCACACTTGCTCGAAAAGGGCTTCATAATGCGCAAAGGTAAAGAGCTGGAATAGCCTGTGTTACGCCCACGGGCGTAATGGTTTTTTTCTTAAATTGTATCTGTCACTGATGCGGCAGTTAGAAAGCAAAGAGGTTTTATATCAAATGCGATGTCTCAAAAGGTATTTATAAATAAATTTAAACTTAAAATACTACTTAAACATGTTTAACTGAATTATTTACAGATTTAATATGTAGTTATTTAGTGTATATGTAAAATGTTTTTAAGTGTTTTCAAATCGTGGCTGTATACCGAAGGGTCTTTGCCATACGCGCCTCACGTCAAATTCAACAAAATGGACGACTGATATGATGCAGTGTTTATTACGATTTGTATTCATTTCATCTAAAATTTATTTGTTTCCTCGCAAATGTGATGAAAAACATTGTGTATAACGCGGGCGTAAGAATATTGCAAACTCGAGTCATCAAAAGCCCTCCGCCTTCGGCGTCGGGCTTCTGATAGACTCTTGTTCGCAATATTCCACTTCCGCCCCTCGTTAAACAATGTACTATTATATTTGGAGAACCAACAGCTACAGAAACACATATATAAAATACAAAAAGCCAATTACAGGTTCCCACCGATAGCATCAAAGTAAGTAAATATTTGTGAGAACACTATTAAGAGTATTTGATGTTTTCTATGAATATATCATCATCATCATATCAGCCGAAAGACGTCCACGGCTGGACATAGGCCTCCCCCAGAGCGTGCCACAATAACCAGTCCTGCGTCACCCGCATCCAGCTAGGAATATATATATCTATTAATAGTACATTACTATAGAACCCGGGAAACGAAAGGTTGCAGGCCAAGTAGATATAGACGGCCGAGCGTAACGAGGCCGGATTGGGATACGCGGCCGGCAACCCCGTTTCTCGCCGAGATTTATATAGTGCTTTTCTCAAACTTGGAATTAAATAAAAATAAAAAGTAGCTAGTCGTATTGTTTTATTCGTATGTTAACACAACTAAATTAGTTATTTACGATACAAGTGCCGAAAATAGGAAATTCGCAACGAGTGGTGATATATTAAAACACGACCGAAGAGAGTGTTTTAAATCGACACGAGTTGCGAATTGCCTATTCGCACGTGTATCGTACAACGTTTTACTGTGCATATGGCTCTTTAAAGTTTCGACATATGCACGGAAAGTGCGCTTTTCCGCTCTAGTGCGGGAAAGTAGCACCATATGTACTGTAAAATACGTTTCTGAACTGCACCGCCTGCACCGCCGCCGCGCCGGCAGCTCCGGGCCCGCGCCCCCCGTTTAAAAACAAAAGAAGGTTGCTTTACAGACCTGGCCTAGGTGTGTAAGGCTGTTTGAAATTCCTTTACATATCATCTTCACTCATCGCACCGGATACGTAGTATTTCCGAACCTAATTTGAAGTAAGTCACGTCAACATTTCATTGCAAGTTTGAGAAAATATATTTACGTCTAGTACCCATAACCCAAGTCTTATTGATTTTATTATAATTATAACATGCATTCTATATCCTGTTTTAAGTTAATTACTTTAGTTGTCGTAGTGCAAAAGGAGCCCTTTATTTAAGTTTAGTATTTATGCATAATGCTACAATTACGGTTAGAAAAACGTGTAACAAGACATGTGACAGCAATAAGTGGACTTGCTAATTGTCTCACAGAGAAAACTAGGAGGAACTACATTAACTTTGTTGCTCAGAATAATTTAAAACGGCATGGGACTGACACGAGTGTATGAAGTTCTGAAGAGGCGGTTTGATGACGGGCAAGTTCGTTTTTGTTATTAAAAATAATAATAATACAGTCAAATTGAGAACCCCAAGTCTGTTAAAAACCACTTAAAAGAGTATTCAAACCTTTTTAAGGATGTTCCCCAACTTGCATTGCTACGGCTAATGCGTCTTTAAAAGTTGTGGGCACTATGTAGGTATATCTTTAAATGCACACATTTTTTAAAGACAACGATTTTTTGTGCTCTATACAGGGCAACCGAGGCTTAAACGCACGATTTTTATTTTGCCAAGTTTAGGATTAAACCTACTTTCAGCCTATGTTTCCAGTGATGTCGACTCGCCGCTCGAATTCAAGTACATAACCAAATTGCGTTTCGTAATGAGTACCATAGGCTCCTGGCCATATAAACAGTTTGGCCGGAGCCGCCTCGACGCGGTCCTATCGATGTTCAACCTGCTGCTGATCGCCGTGGGTACTGTTTTGATAAGTTTGGGCGCAGCCTACCTGCAGCACTACAGAGAGAACGTAACGTTTTTCGATTTGGGCCACATGTTGTTGTGCATGATTTTTGAAGCCTTGTTTATTGTGAGTTAATGAGTATTGTACTTGCTACGTTTTGTTCATATTCATAGTTGTACAGGTCTTATATAATAGGTAAATTCGTTTCAAATGGGCCCTGCTAGGGCGTAGCAATTTTTACATATACAAATCAATTTCATGAAACGAATTCACATGTTTACAAGGCAATTTCAAAAGGTAAAAAAGATATAAGTAAAAAGAATGTATATAATTAAATGTAAATAATTCATTGTATGATAAATATATCGATATAATGGTCTAAGAGCTAGCGACCAAATCGGTCATGTGGCTTATTCAGCTGTATTGAAACTCCGTTAGCTACTTCCCTGAACAACCTTTTCCGATAATCTTCGTGCTGGCAGGCCGCCGGCGGTGGGTGCGGGTGTAGTGGGGTGGGAAAAAAAATGTGGGCTCAGCGACTTTAATTTTTTTTCAAACAGTTGTTCTGTACTCCCTATGCACCCAAAAAAAAAATTAAATCGATCGGGTGGTGGGAAGGGGAAGCGTTAATTGAAAATACCAAAATAATAATAATTTACATGTGGGCTCAGCTGTATTGGCTTTTTTTCTGACGCAAGATTAATTAATATGTAAGCCCAAAAAAATTTGCCATGAAAAACATCGGTGGAAAGGTATAGAAAAAAATTGTTGAAATCGTTGGATTTCGTTCGAAAATGTGCTGAGGGGAAGGCAAAAGCGGACGTGGAGGGGATATCAGCCTGAAAATGAATAAATAAAGAAATAAAAATAAATAGAATATTTTTCGTAAATAATAATGAACAAAAAAAGGCATAGAAGCAGGGAATATTTTTTCGCACGAATAAAAATTAAAGTAGCTGGGCCCACATTTTTTTTCCCACCCCACTACACCCGCACCCACCGCCCGCGGCCTGCCAGCACGTGTACGTTCCTTTTAAAATGGACGAAGAAGAAAATAACTGCACCACTGAAGAAATTGCGTGAGTAGTAATAGAACTAAGGGAAAACTTACTACCTGAAAAGTCAATGCTATTTATTTAAAATTAGTCGTAGAAAAAGTATTGTATGCAACGGTGTATAACTTGGTCTTAAAACGCTCGTGGCGTCTTTAATTGCGACGCTCGTGGCGTCTTTAATTGCGATGCTCGCCAAGCCGGCCAAGGCTCGCATCGCAACTCACGACACTCACCATTCTCAATTTTGAGTCAGGCAAAGCAAGTTTTGTATGGGGTCGTCAGAACTCTCTGCGTGAGGATTGTGGGAAGAGAGGTATGTTTTTTTTTACAAAAGTGCTTGTTTCTAAGATACAAATTGATGGTAATGTCAATTTTTTTTGGGAGATAAAATATTGCTTACAGCTCACCCAATTCTCAACATTCATTAATATTCTTAGGCAGCGTTTTTGGAGCCTAAATAGTTGTTCTGCGTCAGAGCTGTTCCCCCACAGTGCAATTCCATATTGGAGCCAGACATGTGCGTAGCCATAATAAGCAGACTGCTGTTTTTATATCGGTGCACTTTTCTAATTCGTATAGACCGTAGGTGAATCGGCTTAAGTTCAGGGATGTTTGATGTATATGTTCTTTCCAATTTATTGTAGAGTCAAGATGTATACCCAAAAGTGCAGCGGTATTTACACATTCAAGTTTTATGTTTTCAAATGTGTAATCTATACTTAAGCTGCGTTTTTGATAGGGTTTAAACTCTATAAGTTTAGTTTTGCTAAAGTAAATTCTAAGGTTATGTTCGGTAAGCCAGGTAACTATGCTCGAAGCTCGATACGGTGACATCTAGCCGATCTATCTAATTAGCGTTATTTTCGCACGCAATCACTAGGGATATATCGTCAGCGAAAAGGATACAAGAGCAATCTATCGTTTTGGGCAAATCATTGATATAAATAAGGAATAGTATGCAGTACACTGCCTTGGGGTATTGATTGGTTGACTCTTATCATTTCTGATTGGACTTGATGTATGTTACCGGTTATGTAGTTATTATATTCTACTTCTACGCAATTCATTCGATTTGTAAGATATAAAAGGAACCAACCATAAGGCGACCCTCTGACTCCTATTCCGTGCAATTTTTGCAACAGAATATAATAAAGAACCCTATCATAAGCTTTGCTCATATCGAGTAGCATTCCGATGGCGTATTTTTTGTCGTTTATTATGTTGAATATCTCTTTCACGTATTTAAAGACGGCTAAAGCTGTCGACCGATGTTTTCTGAAACCATTTTCACCGTTTGTGATGTATAGCGAGAGAATCCTAGACAGAAAGGTTTAAAGTTATGGGACATCATGATAAAGTAGACATAAGCTAGCTAGTTAGGTATTTAATGTGACGCTGTCTGATGCGCTCAAATGTCTGACACAAGAGGTCACATTAGAGTGCTTCATGTAACCGTAACTACTAAATGTATGAAACCAACGGTATCCTGCCGTTTCGGCAAAATATTTTTCACCAAATTTCAATTCCCACAAAACTTATGGCATTTGGTCAAAATATTATCTGGCATCATTATGCTTTGTCAAGTGAAGGCAAAAGTTTATTAAGCAAACAATTTGTTTGGGCTAATATTGTTTTACAAACAAAACATTTGTTAAAATTTTCATTTCGCTCATTAGGTGGTATCAGGGCGGACAACAATGGCTTGTCATAAGCGAACTCTGTCTTAGGTCGGTAAGGTTAGGGTTCACTTGTGTCCCTGACCAGACCAGAAATAGACACCCCGCGCAGCGGGGTGGCGTCGCTTCGCTGGAGACTCGATGAAAAGGGCGAAACCGACTCGGGGCTTGTTATCTATATACCTATATAAAAGAAGAAGTCCTGACTGACTGACTCATCAACACACAGCCGAAGCTACTAATGTTAGAGAGTTGATTTTTGCACAGTAGGTTACTTTTATAACGTGGGCTAGGGATAAGAAGGGATTTTTGGAAATACCTCCCCTGAAGGGTTTAAATAGGGGCGCAAAGTTTGTATGGGGCCAACTTTTTTGAAGTGAAAACTTCTTTAGCGGCGCTGAGCACTTTTTGGGATGGGGAAAATTGTTAAATACGCGACAGATTTTTGTGACGTCAGATGTGAAGGAGGTCATAAACTTTTATATGTTGCTGCTAGCCGATTCGACTTCATTCAAAACTGAACGCTATTCGTAAAAGTATAAAGCCGTTAAACACTTTTTGCAATAGCATATTCTGCAAATCAATTTGTAATTTTGTTCACGCGTCCTTCACCGTTTTGCTACTGAGCAAATTCGAATAGTTCGAATTTGGACGTTATTCCCAAAGAGATAAAGCATTGAACAATATTTACCAACGGCAAAAACAAATTGATATTTTGTTCACCGCCGCCGTCCGCTGTTCTTGCAAATTCGAATAGTTCGAATTTGGACGTTATTGCTAAAGAGATAAAGCTCTGGCAATATTTGGCAAATATTTGGCAATGGCAAAAACAAATTGGTATTTTGTTCGCCGCCGGCGGCGGGCGAGCCGGCCCGTCGCACCCAACGCGCCCGCGGCTCGTCCGCCTAAATAATTGATAATTGTTTATAAATTTGCGCCAAATTAATTTTTAGGGTGACACCGTAAGATGTCACGTGACCTGATCGAAAAACTGTTACAATTTATATTGTTGCCTGTAGACGTTAAATTTATTAAGTTAACCGTATTAGTTTTATTTTTATTTAATCGTATGGCATATATTATTTTGGCCTTTAAAGTTTGTCACTCTTTAGTACCACCCAGGGGACATGCAGGGTTGTGGTAAGTAGCTCCTGCGGACGCGAGTAACAGTTGTCCCCCCTTTGTCAAGTGAGTGGGCAACTCGACTGTTAGAAGTTCTTAAGCCGCCCAAAGGCCTCCAACTCGACTTAACGAGTACTGTCATAGACAGCAACCGGGATCAACTGCTTAGCGTGCCTTCCAAAGCACGGAAACGCTCATTTATATTAACCAGTCAAACATCAGGCGGTCACCCATCTAAAGACTGACCGCTGCCATCCTTGCTTAAACTGCGTTATCGTTTCCGACTCGCAGGGGCCGCCAGGCTATGAGCGCTTAAAATACCAAAGCGTATTAGTACCTATACTATACTTATCACCGACGGGACAGGCAATGCCTAGTGTGGGGGTCAGCATAATTGTAATAGGCTATGTTTTTAAGAAATAAACGATTTGTATTTTTTGTATTTGTACAATGTTATTGAGTTTTCACTTCTGTCAGTGTCAGCTAGTGACCTAAAACTTTGTAAAAAGATTACTTATTAGAATACAAATAAAGTGCTTTCAGCGTTTTGGAAAATTTCAACTCTAATGGGGTTAAAAATGGGTGCAAAGTTTGTATAGGGGAAACTTTATTTTTTTAGCTAGACTTGAAACTTTGTAGAAAGATTACTTATTAAAACTTTGTACATCTTACTTATTAGAATACAAATAAAGTAATTTCAGCGTTTTAGAAAATTCCACCCCTAAGGGGGTTAAAAAGGAGTGCAAGGTTTGTATGGGGGAAACTTTATTTTCTTAGCTAGAGACTTAAAACTTTGTGAAAGATTACTTATTTAAAAAAACCCCTAAGGGGGTACAAAGGGGTGCAAGGTTTGTATGGAGGAAACTTGATTTTGAAATTTTGTAGAAAGATTACTTATTCAAATTAAAAATAAACAGTGAGTTAGAAAATTCTACCCCGACTTAGAAAATTCTACCTCTAACTGGGTTAAATTGTCATCCCTTAAGCAAGACAAATAAGGGTTGATTATACGTTACGCTATTCGTCAGCAGGTGGCGTAGCAAGTAATTTAATTATTCCTTAAGGGATTTGCCACACTGGACGCGTTCTGCGGTCTGCGGTCAGGTCTTCCCTACAATTATTATTGAAAGAGATACTCTTCATTATCCTGTCTCCATCTCTCGATTTCCAGTGCTGTTTTAACAGTCTTACGATATTTAACTTTTTTTTTAATCTCACTCATAATAACTAAGATCCCCATTTTCTAACTCCAAATCCATTCGTCGCTCTATATCTTGCAGTTATTTTTGCGAAAGATTAAAAGCATCAGGTACCTAACGTCAGTTAGACGGAATAATCCTGCAAACAATTCCCGTAATTTAATTGGAAAATCTTCACCAATTCTTTAACAATTGCATTGCAGTGCATATATTGTCACCTAAGTACCTATAGTACAAAAGAACACTTAACATTTTATTTTTTATTATAAACTACCCACTTAGCAAAATGTGTAATCTCACTCAAATACATTTCGTATGCACTACACAATTAGGATCTAAATCGTATGCCATGTAGTAATTAACGAATGTTATGCCAAATAATACGTTTGACCAAATGAAACTTGACTACATAAAACTTTGCCAAACAATAATTTGCGAAGTAATATTTTGCCATAGAAGATAATGCCAAGTGATAAAATGCGTAACAATAATTTGAGTAGTGATTTTTTGCCAAATACATTTGGGAAAAAAAATATGGGAAGTGACACTTTGGGAAATAATTTTTGCCCATACAATAGAGAACCGTCAACAACACGTCAAATAAGTATGAATTGGGCTTAAGGCCGTGTTCGAGGACAGGCGAAGCGAGCACATACGACGTTGCTTAGGCCTTTAGGAGCGTTCATATATATACATATATAGCAGTCGCGGAGCGCCCATACAAGCCGATTCCCACCGGCTTGCCTAAGATTTCCTTTTACGCAAGCCTATAGTTGTATACTCTAAAAACTCGTTCATAACTTTTTTTGTTACGGGTTGCTCATCGATTTTCACGCGCCGCCACTGATGTATACAAGCATGAGGGTCATAGGTGCCTGACAGGAAGCGCTGCCTATCCATAAACAAGACCTTACTTTTGCGCTCAGATTTAGAACAGGCAAATAAAGATTTTTCAAAAAACTCAACTGTTTTTTTTTTTCAATATAGACTATGTCACTCCCAAGATTTTATGATGAATCCAACGACACTTCTTATGTGAATATCCATCAAGTCAAGATAATTTTCTCGTCTCTGAGGTGGTCGGGTAAAAGAACCGAAAAGTTTTGCTGAGCTACATGAAGCTTGGATGGCGTGTTTCTAAACGTATTTTGTTGGATTGTTCGGGTGTTTCTGTATTTATTGGATTACATCATTCCAGCAAAGGCTGCTGCTGACTCACTTATCGTGTGGCAATCAAGGATTATCTGCTTGAATTTCACCTGTTTTACTTCAAGAGCCAATCGAAGTACGCCGCTAAGGTACCTATCCGTTACTTCATATTCGACACAGTTCAACATTCATATTAATATATGTAAGGTAGGGAGCCCGGGGACGATAAATAAGTTTCCTAAGTAGGTATTGGCAGCTCAGTTATATTAGGCAGAATTCCGACTGACACATGACAGTTACTTTCTAACCAGCTACACTATTATAAATGCGAAAGTAGCTCCGTCTATCTGATACCTTTTCACACGTAAACGGCTGAATTTAGATGACATTTGGTAAGGAGATATAGACACTGGGACGCTGGATAGTTTTTATCCTGCAAATCTTCCCTTAAATGGGTGAAAAAGGTATACCTACTGTGTACAAAAATAAAGTGTCCCAAAGGCCGGTTGTCTGGAAAATTGTTCTTTAGCGATAAGACCGCCTGTTGTTAACCTCTACTTGTTATTTGTTTCAGTTCCGTATTAGAGTATTTGTATTGTTTGTACTTTATTGTATTGTGTGGAAAATAATGATTATCTGTTTCCATCACGCACATCGTCCAGTAACATTTGAAATATTATTTTCCAGATACACTCTCAAATCCACGTCATATCAGAACTGTTCACAATCTACGTAATGTGTCAAATAGTCTTCGGGCTAACGCTGTTCACTTTCATGCCCTGGTACAACAACTACAGCCGCGGCATGTTTCGCGCTGACCGCCCGGCGAATGCCACGTTCGAACAAGCCGTGTACTACTACGAGGGCTGCCTTTTAAGTTGTGTCGTTTGGAAAAACTAAAGACAATTTAAGTGTTAAATGGTATTTATTGTTTTTCAAAGTAATCACCGTGATATGTAATACACTTTTTCATTCGATCGAACCAGTTTTCGAAACACTTATTCCAGTCCAAAGTCGGGGTCTCCAAAATGGCCGTTTTGTATGCCTCAACCGCTTCTTCAGGCGTCTGGTACCGTTGACCACGAAGTCGTTGCTTGATTTTTGGAAAAGTAAAAAAATCGTTAGGGCTTAAGTCTGGACTGTACGGCGGGTGTTCCAGAATTTCGACGTTTTGCTCTTTTAAAAACGCAATAGTTTGCCGGGCGGTGTGCGAGCTCGCATTATCGTGGTGCAGTCTTATACGACGTCTTGGGTTATTTTTTCGAAACTCGCCGATGACTTCTGGTAAACAGACAGTGGTATACCAGTCAGCATTAACCGTTTTACGATCCTCGAGCACGATGGTGGCAACGTGGCCACTTTTCGCCACAAACGTGGCGACCATTTTTTTCGAAGTGCTCCGTGAGCGTATTACTTTGGTCGGTTTTGGCTCATCTTGGAACACCCAAACAGTCGACTGCTGTTTAGAATCGGGATCGTAGGCATATATCCAAGATTCGTCACCACTGATAATGTCGTAAACATGTTTCGAGTTTCCTCGGTTGAATTGCCGCAGAGTTTTGCGACACCATCGAATGCGAGCCGTTTTTTGGTCTTCACTGAGTAAATGTGGAATCCAGCGTGAGATCAACTTTTTTACGCCTAAGTGATCATGCAAAATACTGTGAACACTGGTCCCTGAAATACTTAAGGAAGCTTCTATATCACGGTATGTCGCATGGCGATCTTCGATGATCAGTTGCCGTACAGCATCAATGTTCTCCTGGGTTACGGCTGTTTTTGGTCGACCTTCACGATGTCTATCACCAAGACTAGAGCAACCACGTTGAAATTCTAAATACCAGCGTTCCACAGTCCGAAGGCATGGTGCTTTATCATTGAAAACCGTAGTCAACTCTTCGAAGCACTGAAGTCGCGTTAAGCCCCTTTTGAAGTTGTAAAAAATTATCGCACGTAAATTTTCCTTCGAAATTTCCATTTTCACAACTGACTTGTCAACTTTGAAAGAACGCTGTACTAAAACGGTTGGGCCGATTTCGAGTCATTCTTTTGTTTTCGAATTCTAAATTCAAATATTTTAACGTGACACTAGTTCTTTTTTATGCAATCACGGGAGGTTTGCAAACGACAGAACTTAAAAGGCAGCCCTCGTACTGCTTTACTGACGACGTTTATACAACCGAAAAAGGCTATTGGTTGCTGTTCGCGTTCAATGTACCTACCGCCTATACGACTACTATAGGACTGTGCCTATTCGATTTGTTAGTTTGCCTGATAGTGTTTCAAATTTGGGGCCATCTTAAGATACTGAAGCATAATTTATTAAGTATGCCGCTGCCGGTAAGCAGTGCAGATGGAATGTACTCGGTTGAGGAGAATATTCAGATTCTACAGCTTCTGAAGGAAAATATTTTGCATCATAACTTTATTATAACGTGAGTATTTTTTATTTTCATCCCCAACAAGATCCTAGATATAGAAGACTAGATTTCTATTAGGTATTGTCCTAATAGTAGTCTACTCCTAATGCATCAAATAACTACACGCTTTAAGGGGCTCCCATACGACAATGACCTTGAATCCCTTAGTTTTCTAATGTTTTTTTGTAGCTTATTATATTAACAACAACGGCTATAAGCAATATAGTATCCCATATTTACTTCAAAGTTCATTGTTTTCGAGATATTTGGCATCAAAGTTGAACGATTTTAGGCCAAAAAACTGGTTTTCTGGCCATAACTTTTGTGTTAATTGGTTTAAAATGAAAACCCTGGACTAGTTTTTAGACATGTCACAGACAAACCCAAATATGTAGATTTTGTATATGTTAGATCTTTGACGTCAATAGAGATACAAAATAATAGACAATGTTTAAAAAAATCATACAAAATTAAGTATTCATTTGTTTCAAAATCCGGTGGACCAAAATGGAGACAAAGGATTGAAGAACCGATAGCCGTCTGATTTATAATTCTATCTGTAGTGCAAGAGTAGGAGATACGATTCAAAACTTGTCAAAAATCGATGAAAACCTCAGGTAGCCCTTTAATAAAATGTCCCCCAAATCTTGAGATAAGGTGCCAAAGCGTACCCCCGGCTCCTTTAAGGTACAACCGGCAAAACGGAGCATGGTGATTTTTAGGGTTCCGAACCAAAAAAGGTAAAAAAGGAACCCTTATGGTGCGACTCCGTCCGTCTGTCTGCCACAAAGTGAAATATCTCACGAACTACTATCAATTTGAAATTTGGAATGGTTTTAAATGAGAGTTATCCACGTGCATGGAAAATGATAAAAAATAGACATTTTAATTTTCTATGAAAAATTACAAATATGAAAAGGGGCCAAAAAAAAAAACAACTATTAGTCAGTGGGGTATCATTTGAAAGGGTTTGAGTTGCACTTTTTGAAACAGTTTGTCTTTTTTTCTACATTGGTAAAATTGCGATCTATGAAGGTAAATGTAAATAAAAATACCATTCCCCCCCCCCCCCTTATCTCCTAAGTTATAAAAGCGAAAAATTTGAAATTATTACTTGTGATTAAGATAAACGTAAATATTACTGGAAAAGTATAACTTTTTCTGTATCTAGCGTATTTTTTGTTTTGTTTTTGAGGGTGCAAAAAAAACAACTATTAGGTCAAGTGGGGTACCATATGAAAGGGCTTGAGTTGCACTTTTTTAAACAGTTTTTTTTTTCTACATTGGTAAAATTTTGATCTATGAAGGAAAATGTAAAAAAAATACCATTCCCCCCCTCTTATCTCCGAAGTTATCCAAGGGAAAAATTTGAAATAATTACTTGTGATAAATATAAACATATATAATACTGGAAAAGTATAACTTTTTCTGTACTTAGCGTATTTTTTGTTTTATTTTCATAAATCATTTCCTAGTTAAGTTTGCAATGTAATCAACTTTATAAGTATTTTTTTGTTTTGTAATTCCTATAAGACTATAATAGAAGTACTCTCCTTCAAATAAAAAATAAAAAATCGAGATCGAATCACGTGATAAACAATAATCGCTAAAACACCAACATCCATACTAAGCTGATTGCCCTTGCACGTTATTTAGTACCAAATGGGACCGATAGATGGCGCTGACCCCATTCCTACTTCGCGCTGTTAAGATTTTTTAGAATTAATGGGGTTGGGACGGCTATATTTCAATAGCAGGTCAAAAAAAGAACGCGATTCAATTGTCTTGGTAGTTCGATGGTCTTGGTGTAAAAGTTAATCGGGTCATTGTCAGTCAGTAAAACAAAAATCGTCTTTTCAGTGGGCAACAGTTGAGGGCTTATGTTTAAATATAATATGTTTTTATCGCATAGAATTATAGAAGAGGTGACGCCGTTTATGCGGATTCAGAGTTTAAAGCCCTTAACTTTGGCAATGTCCACCGAAATGACGCGCACCTAAATCTGACAATGACCCATTCATTGTTTGAAATTGAATTCTGTTGTGTTGGGTAAAAATAAGTAATTTAACAAATATTGGGACATTTACTTTACCTTGAGTTAATTTACCTATAGTTTGTACGGAACCCTCGATGCGCGACTCAGACTCGCACTTGACCGGTTTTTAATTATTATGTTGTCTTGTATATATTGTGAAAGATTGGTACTTTTTGACGGTTTCTGTTAGATAGACAGAAAGAAGTCACAAGGGAGCAAAATAGTATATTTATGGCGAGGGTGGTGTTTTGAATCCTACAATAGAATCCTGAGCGTCGCGAGGGTAGTTAGGGATTCAAGTGTTAACGCCCGAGACGAAGATAATTTTGCTCTAGCTAGTGACATACTATTTTTCACACCGACTATTTTAAAACTAACTAAATTTAAAAAAGATGCTGTTTAAATTACTTAACAATTTTTAACAATTTTTTTTAATTTTAAATATTACGAAAAATTCATAAAATTTCATATAACGTTAAAACTTGAAATATGTTAGTTTTTAATCGATTATGATGAAATTACAATCGATTATTTTATCAAGATCTGTGTTCAATTGGCACATTGCGTAAATTTTACAGACCAATGAATAAATTAAAAAAAGAAGCTTGAACAGAAAAGTAGCATTTTGATCCCTCTCGTCGTGGAGCAAAACTTACTTTTCCGAATGAAAGGTGTGAAAAGATACATTTATTCACAAACACACACAGATAGATGATGAATAAACAGAATAAAGCACGATCGATTGTGGTTTGAATTGTTTTGGAATGGCGAATGAGGAGACATATGAGGCAGTTTGTAAGACGATCGGAACGGACTCGGACTGAAATGTTAAGTATGTAAGTAAATAAATAAGATGAGGATTTGCAGATCTCGTGTTTCCCTGCCTTCACTCTACATATATTATAATAACTTCTGCCCGCAATAAACCGCCTTAGGAGTGTATTTTGCCTGAACGCAGTTTTTTTTATTCCGATAAGGAATCTTGTCATAGTTTTAATTTTGTAGCAAAAACAAGAGTTTCCCCCATACAAACTTTGCACTCCTCTTTAACCCGCTTAGAACCTAAAATTTCTTTTTCTTGTATTGTAATTTTCAAGTATCAAGTCTCTCTCTTCAAAATGTACTCCATCCCCATACAAACTTTCAACCCCCTTTTTACCCCTTTGAGGGTGGAATGTTCAAAAATCCCTTCTTAGTGGGTACAAACGTTATATAATAGTACATTACTATAGAGGCCGGGAATCGAAGGATAGGGATACGCGGCCGGCAACCCCGTTTCTCGCCGAGATTTGTATAGTGCTTTTCTCAAACTTGGAATGAAATAATAATAAGAAGTACTTAGTCAATTTGTTTTATAAATAATACGTTTCTGAACTGCACCGCCTGCACCGCCGCCGCCGCGCCGGCAGCTGGCCTGCGCTCCCCGCCGCGCCCCTTGTTTAAAAACAAAAGAAGGTTGCTTTACAGGCCTAGTGAAAAAAAAAGGCCTAGGTGTGTAAGGCTGTATGGAATTCCTTTACATATCATCTTCACTCATCGCACCGGGTGGCACCGGATACGTCGTATTTCCGAACCTAATTTGAAGTAAGTCACACACACACACACATTCATTGCAAGTTTGAGAAAAATACCTTTTGTGAAAAAAAAAACAGCTTTCTAGGTTCAAGGGTTTGGGCTGGGCGTTGATGTAAGGGAGTAAGTGAGTCAGTCAGGACTTTTAAGTCTTTATAGTTATATATAGTTTACGTAGGTTAATGGTAGATAATGTTTTCTTTTCCAGTTTTGTGAACAAATGCTCCGACGCATTCAGCGAACACCTGTTCGTATTCTACCTGCTGATGCAGCTCATCACGTGCATCCTGCTGGTCGAAGTGTCCTCGTTCTCTGCCGACGCGCTCGCTAAATACGGCATTCTAACGTTTAGTATGCATCAACAACTGATACAAGTGTCGGTACTTTTCGAAATGTTGAACACGAAGGTAGGTCCACTTATGTACCTACCCCTTTCCGAAGGACCCTAATTTCGGTCTTCATTTAATTACTGACTTGTTTTGAGTAGCATGAGCAGAGCACGTTTCTCGAATATTCCAAGCCCATAAATCTGTCTATAAATTTCGTAAGCATCGAAAGTTCTATTCGCTTACTTTTTCTACAATATTCCATGCTACCCTGCGTTTTGAAAGTGTTCTCACTCATAATCTAAATCATACAAAATGTGCATGCCGGTCGCTGGACTCGAACCGGGTACATGGACTCCCAAAGCCACGGACTATGCCCCTAGCCTAGACTACTGCTGAGTTGTAACTTGACGGCGAATTTCGAAATACCTTGACCGGGTGTTTTATTATTTATTTATTTATTTAAACTTTATTGCACAAAAGAAAACTTATCGTACAAAAGGCGGACTTAATGCCATATGGCATTCTCTACCAGTCAAACCTTTGTGTTTCACCATGGCTACGAAACTGTTATCGACCCCGCCGTCGTAACAATATTACAAACTTTTATTTAACTTTACCTGTTCGTTTGTTAGTGTGGGACAAGTCTTGGAACTGAATTTTGAACCAGTTAACTTCAACCGATTTAAGGTGACATTTTGGGTATGAGTATAGTTTGGATGACAATCCAATATTATGGTACCATAAAGCTGATCTGACGATGGAGACAGAAGGTTGCCATGAGAATTCAGTACATAACCGACGTAACCCGTTAAGTTTCTGCTCGTAAGAATCGTTTCAATGAGAAGTTGATGACGGTATACTTCTGTATAATTTGGCAATAAAATATTGTACCAAAAATGAAATATTTAAGTACAGAAAATCAAAAGGAATAAAGGAACCCATAATATGATCATATCGTTGTCTGTCTGTCCGTTATCTTTTGATAGAAAGGGTTTCAATTTCATCTTGATACCTCCGAGCGTTCTCATGCGAGGAAATATTCAGGCCTGCAATCGTTGACGTTTGTAATAGTTATTTACGATACAAGTGCCGAAAATAGGAAACTCGCAACGAGTGGAGATAAATTAAAACACGACCGAAGGGAGTGATTTAAATCGACACGAGTTGCGAATTACCTATTCGCACGTGTATCGTACAACGTTTTACTGTACATATGGCTCTTTAAAGTTTCGACATATGCACGGAAAGTGCTCTTTTCCGCACTAGTGCGGGAAAGTATCATCATATGTACTGTAAAAGATTATTGGTAGAGCGGCTCGTTCCATTGCCGTTGCGAACATGGATTGGGGGGCGGGTCTGTGCTGGGGCAGGTTAAGGCTCACGTTTCTGGGGTCGGAGCAATGCGCATCCTCTGGGTTTCCGAGTGACGGGGTTAAAATTGCCCCGATCAAATTCGAAGTGCTACGTACCGAGGACAGAAAATCTGGTATACTCTTGGCTCGTCTCAGTCGTTTTTTGTCAAGTTCTTAAATTCGTCCCTTTCTGCTTTCGTCACCCATTCTTCATTCGTCACTTTCGATATTTGGCTATTTCTTATTCCGGCTTAGTTCGGTATTCGTCGACATCGTCTTTGGGTATGGTCGAGGTTAGTTTATGTTGTTTTTAGACTCACTCTTTATTTGTCCTGTCGTTTTTGGTACTATTCTAAGTTCGTATTTTTCTTATTTCGCCTCTTTTGGAATTTACATCTTTCTTTGTTGGACACATTCTCTATTAATCTCGTTCGATATTCGTCCCATTCGCTATTTAACTATAAAGTTATTGGTTTGGTTTAGGCGACTTGAATGAAAAATTACAAAGCATAATAATAACTAAGCTAACGCCTTCCTAAGGTCCGGGACACTATGGTCCCGTGATTGGAAAGGACTAAGCTAATAATATTAGCTTAGTTACGGTACGCTGCCATATTTTTATGCCACACCTAGCCATAAAGCCGGAATAAGAAATAGCCAAATATCGAAAGTGACGAATGAAGAATGGGTGACGAAAGCACAAAGGGACGAATTTAAGAACTTGGCAAAAAACGACTTTGACGAGCCAAGAGTATACCGAATTAAGAACTTGTCAAAAATCGAATAGGACCAACAACGAACCTGCCGTGAAAAAAATTACGAATAACGAGTGAGTCTGAAAACAACATAGACTATCATTGAACATGCCTAAAGACGATGTTGACGAATACCGAAATAAGCCGGAATAAGAAATAGCCAAATATCGAAAGTGACGAATGAAGAATGGGTGACGAAAGCAGAAAGGGACGAATTTAAGAACTTGACAAAAAACGACTGAGACGAGCCAAGAGTATACCGAAAATCTAAGACGCAGAGAGTGATACACTAGATACTTGGCTGGCTTTGGGTTCGGAATCTTTTATATCGTTTTGGAATCTAGTAAAACCCTATACCCCTCGCACGATTTTTCTGCATCCTTTAAATAAACCCCGCGCACTGCGGAATAAAATAGGTGCGGACGTCGGCCGGCAGCCATCCAGTGACGCAGTTGTTCTCGCGACACGGTACTGCTTTCGCCGTGTGTTCTTTACTTGATACAAGAATGACAAAACGTGCGGATATGTCACCGGTGTGCCCGTACTGGACAATCACGTTTATTTTTCCTTTGCGGTTTTAAAATGCACCGCAACTTGCCGCACCGCAGTGCCCGCTTAGCCTGTTTCGTACTTAGATTGACCCGGTTGTTGTCAGAGCGAGCAGCTGATCGAGGCTGTGTACGCGACGCCGTGGGAGCGCATGGACGCCGGCAACCGGCGGACGGTGGCGATGATGCTGCAGAGGGTGCAGAGCCCGGTCGCCCTGAAGGCTGCCAAGGTGGTGCCGGTCGGCGTCACCACCATGTCCGCGGTATGTCACGAGCGAGCTGATCGAGACGCAAGCGGCCGGCGGTGACGAACCTGCTGCAGCGGGTGCAGAGCCCGGTCGCCCTGAAGGCCGCCAAGGTGGTGCCGGTCGGCGTCACCACCATGTCCGCGGTATGTCACGAGCGAGCTGATCGAGACGCAAGCGGCCGGCGGTGACGAACCTGCTGCAGCGGGTGCAGAGCCCGGTCGCCCTGAAGGCCGCCAAGGTGGTGCCGGTCGGCGTCACCACCATGTCCGCGGTATGTCACGAGCGAGCTGATCGAGACGCAAGCGGCCGGCGGTGACGAACCTGCTGCAGCGGGTGCAGAGCCCGGTCGCCTTGAAGGCCGCCAAGGTGGTGCCGGTCGGCGTCACCACCATGTCCGCGGTATGTCACGAGCGAGCTGATCGAGACGCAAGCGGCCGGCGGTGACGAACTTGCTGCAGCGGGTGCAGAGCCCGGTCGCCCTGAAGGCTGCCAAGGTGGTGCCGGTCGGCGTCACCACCATGTCCGCGGTATGTCACGAGCGAGCTGATCGAGACGCAAGCGGCCGGCGGTGACGAACCTGCTGCAGCGGGTGCAGAGCCCGGTCGCCCTGAAGGCCGCCAAGGTGGTGCCGGTCGGCGTCACCACCATGTCCGCGGTATGTCACGAGCGAGCTGATCGAGACGCAAGCGGCCGGCGGTGACGAACCTGCTGCAGCGGGTGCAGAGCCCGGTCGCCCTGAAGGCTGCCAAGGTGGTGCCGGTCGGCGTCACCACCATGTCCGCGGTATGTCACGAGCGAGCTGATCGAGACGCATGCGGCCGGCGGTGACGAACCTGCTGCAGCGGGTGCAGAGCCCGGTCGCCCTGAAGGCCGCCAAGGTGGTGCCCGTCGGCGTCACCACCATGTCCGCGGTATGTCACGAGCGAGCTGATCGAGACGCAAGCGGCCGGCGGTGACGAACCTGCTGCAGCGGGTGCAGAGCCCGGTCGCCCTGAAGGCCGCCAAGGTGGTGCCGGTCGGCGTCACCACCATGTCCGCGGTATGTCACGAGCGAGCTGATCGAGACGCAAGCGTGTATGTATTTATGTGTAAGTATGAAGTCCAATAATTCTATAAATTACCTGTGGTGAAATTCTTATACAAACCAACAATACTGGCAAAAATTGTCGAAAAGCGTTGCGGTTCTACAAATTTTTGGTTTTTAATAGATTTTTTAAATGGAGGCTATTTGACCATATCAAATTGTGACGTAGCTTGTTTTTATTTCCCGCTTATCTCCCTACAAACTGAGCGTTCAAAAATAAAACTATCTTACAATTTTGTTCCAGGTTCTGAAGACCACGTTCTCGTATTACATGATACTGAGAGCCGCGGCCGGTGAGCGGTAATAGGTGCGACCTACAACGTCTACTGTCCGACGAATCTCAATTAGCGGCCATTATGAAGTCATATCAGAATCTTTTATTCATTATAGTTACACTGCACAACCGCATAAATTAATCTTACATCATGCATGAGTATACCGCAAGCTTTGATAAATAAATGATTAACTATACTTGTGTTTATTTGCTATGTACGTAAACGATAATTATAAAGAGTAATGAAAAAACCTTTTGTTTCAATAGTTGTTGTTTAACATTTTGCGTTGATTTTTTCTACATTTGACTACAGTTTTTATCGTTTTTATTATTATCCTTTACATTATTGATTATTTTATTTAGTGTTTAGCCCCTATTATAAAATAGACGTTAAAGATCCCTTTATCAAACCCATCGGAACCTAGACAGGTCAAAAAATCAATTCAATCAATTTTTCAGGGCTAAATCAATTGACTTCAGTACTCCACGTGTCATTATATGATGTCGCTGGGCACAGAGAGGGAATGACATTCGGGTTTATATTTCGGTCTCGTTTGCTCTCGCTTGTGCTTAGGCAAAAATAAACGATTTAACCCGAACCCGAGTAGTGTTCTTGGAGCTCATGAACTGTATACATTTTACGCTTTATCACAAGCAAAGGCACACAGCACAGCACAGACATTATCTGGGTGAGCTGATCCATCTTAGGCCGTGTCTTAACTTTCCATCAGATTAGACAAAGGTCATATAACTGCACTCTTGCAACTACGTCTACACGAGGCCATCAATAAAGCGGTAGATAGGAGTGAATGGAGAAGTCTGGTCAACAAGAAATAAGACATTATGTCGCGATCCTCAGCGTTGAGGGAACGTTTAAAAAAAAGGTAATGCATAAGTGTAGACTTGTGTATCTTTCACATCGACAGCATTACTACAGTTGTGCAGACTTTAAATTACTGGCTATTGAAAGTGGAAGATGATTGAACTCACGGGGTCGCGTCACTGCGGGGCCGCAGGATGGCCGTAGCGGAGAGGGCGCGGAGCTGCGTGCGCCGGCGCACGAGGAAGCCCATGCGCAGCACCACGATCACACACGTCGCCGCGCATCTGTCAACGAATATAAGCATACATACATACATATAATCACGCCTATTTCCGGGAGGGGTAGGCAGAGATCACGGATTTCCACTCGATACGATCTGGACAAACCTTTCTTGCTTCGATCACTTTCATGACATTTTTCTTTTCATACATGCTCGTCGGTTTAGGTTACTCTTGACCTGACCTTTCTTTAGGATTTCTCAGATTTTACCCGAATTCCAATTTTATCCGAGCACTGCTTATTATATTACTGTTTTCTCCCGAAGCGTTCCAAACCCATTATAAATTGTGCAAGATAAGTAACTATCTCCACCATAAAGTCTATTCATCCTTACGTGTCCTATCATGTAAACAAATATGACGTCAAAAGAGTACTGCTAGGCAAACGAGTAATGACTATATAGTGATTGGAAATGACGATAAAATATACATGAAGTGTGATTCATAAACAATCTACCCCCTTGGAATCTGGATCCCCCGTGGATCTCTATATCAGATATTTTGAGGTCATTCGTTCGCAACTTCGGTTGATGAAGAAAATCCTATTAGAAATGATATTTTTCAGTGGTTACTTGGTTGATTTAAATACTTCAAGTAATGATTACTGCGTAATCCCAGAGAAAAGAGTGACAATGTCTTCGAGAAGTGTTTGTTTACTTGATAGGACACCTAAAGATGACTACACTTTACAAGGCATCTATAATAATAAATAGAGTAATATTGCTATGTTGTAAAATCGAACGAAACAAACCAAATGCATTACAATTTAGAATGATATAAACTCCAAAAAGAGGAGCATGCCTTTTAAAATGCCTTTGGTTCGCTACAGAAGAAATAATCCAACTTACTTGAACCGCTTCTTGCCCGCGCTGGGCTCTGGGACGCGCGATAGCCGCAAGGTCCGCTCCAGCTCCCCGTAGCCGGCCAGCACCCGCTGCAGGTACCGCTTCTGCCACACGAGCGCTTTGCGGCAGCTCTCCAGCTTGAGGCAGCGGTTGTGGAGGTAGCGGATCTGGGGACAAATAGCCTGGTTAGTTCTGGCACAAGACAAAGTAAACTGCGATTATTGTTGTCCAATTGTAACTCGAAGACGCTCCATTCCTACTTTCCCTATGGACAAAAGACTATGCGTTCTGACGAGAACTGGGACACCAGTCTGCTAATTTATCTGAAGGGATGTTTTAGGAGCAGGACATTTTGCGCAAGGGCCGTTTTGGGACAGGTACATTTATGAAAGTGACGTTTTGCGACAAGGGTAATTTTGCGAGTGGGACTATCTGCGCCTAAACCGTACAATTGGAGTTATTCATTTGCACTTTCGCGATTCTCACACGTTACCTATTCTTATTTTAACGAAATGAGACTTTGCGTAATTCAGACCACTGTAGCCACTGTAGGTAAGGTAGGCTCGCGATTTGCAATCTTGAGGTCGCGGGTTCGAACCCTGGCTTGTACAGTCAGCATCAAAAGTAGCTGCACAATCGAAGAGGTCAAAAGCTCTTTTAATAAAGACTTTTAAACTTTTAACGTCTTCGTTTGCGCAGTTACTTTTGATGCTGTCTGTACCACTAGGTTTTTTCAAAAAACTTATGCCCGAAATATCATTTGATACTTAACAGCGGCTTTTCGGTGACGGAAAACATCGTGAGGAAACCGTAGACCGGATCTGAATAAGGTCTAGTTTTCTCTCTGGGTTGGAAGCTCATATGGCAGTCGCTTTCGTAAGACTAGTGCCTACGCCAAATCTTGCGATTAGGTGCCAAAGCGGACCCCGGGCTCGTTTGACCAGTACCGGGAAAAACGCTAGGAGGATGCCGATTCATTGCGTAATTCAGACATCCGTAACGCTGAACTATAATAAATACAAATAAAATACTTGTTAAGGGACACACGTATTTCTGGCTCACGGACACGGACATACAGTGCATAGGAACTGGTCGATGGAATCTATTAGATGAACCGGATTCACACAATAATCCTAAATGATGGACTCAAAGAGAATATAACCACTACATTTGTACTATGGACTGTGCTGGATGACACAACCGACACCTGTCATAAATATACTTATTACGTGATTATATGAACCTATCGTGATTATTACCTATACTCTTTACGCCTGGTCTAAAGTGGGTGACACGCGTCCGTCAAAATCGCGAAATAAGGCCTGAAACACACGCGCGGCCTGCGGTGGCGGTCAATAGTAAAATTGACAGCTAGTGACAAGTTTACTATTGACCACAGCGGCCAGGCCGCGCCAGTGTGATGCGGGCTTTACTCGGCTTGACATTGATGACAGACGTACGAGCTACATAATGTTCAGAGCAATGACGCGTAGTTGCAGGGTCCAAGAGGCAACCGGATGGCTCGCGGTGTTTGAGCTCCTAAATTGTTGTGGAACCGCCCTGTGCAACCCGAACTGAGCCAACTTGGACTGGGGCGGAAATAGAAAAAAACGTATGAAAAATATTTTTTCCGTCGCGATGCAGCCGATTGAAACAGTTGTTGCCTGAAAGTGTACGCTGTTTATATACCTAATGAAATGCTGTTTCAATCGAATACCTGGCAACAATCTTTTTTTTTCAGCCCCCCTCCAATTTCCGCCGCAGTCCAAGTTGGCTCAGTTCGGGTTGTACAGGGCGGTTCCACAACGCGACCCATCCGGTTGCCTCTCGGACTCACGATTTTATAGCTTCACTCAACGCAACGTCAAATTCCACAACTGATTCAAGCAGTGACAGACGTACGAGCCAAGGCGCTATATACAGGATGTATGGAAGATCGTCTGCCAAAAGACTAGGGTGGGTGGGTAGAGTCAGTTGCAACACATTTCGGGACAATTAACACCCGTCCTGTCACTGGTGTTCTTTTTTTTTAATTAATAATTTTAGGTTTATTTATTATTTGAGATGACTTATTTATGCTTTCTTTATCATCATTAGACGAATAAATCTCGAGCAAAACAGCGGCACGGCCGTAACATCCTTTTCTCGAAGCAGTTCAGGACATTTTCGACCCCCCTATAACTTCGCTGTGGATAAAACTAGAAGCCTGAATTTTCAGTAACCAAGCAGGCATTGTATAAACACGGTATATTGCAAATTTCATTCAATTTGAACCAGTAGTTTAAGAATTATAACTTGTCAAAGTTTCTTAATTTTGTCACTCACTGACTGACCGACCATCACTCAAAGGCACTTCTAGCAGACATAGAAGCTTCAAATTTAGAATACAATTAGTGTTTAGTGTATAAATCAAGGAAAAACTACAACATTTTTCATGCATGCAAAAATACGAAATATCTCACAACTTTTTACGGTGGAATAGTTTCGAGACTTGGCCTGTTTTTACATGGAATGTTTATTATTGGATTAGATTTATTTAGTGCATTAAGTCTTAGTTTATTTATATTATTAAAACTAACTTTTAAAGTAGTTTCAAAGACGTACTAGGTGATTTACGTCACCATTTTAGGCAGAAACCATTTTATGCTGGAAAATTTTAAGTGATTCTAGACATGTGGTATACCGCCACATTAGGCATGTACTGGAGATTTTTTATGATAGGGGAAGATCTGAGAAGTTTCAACTTATTTGTTAACTGTGCCATAAAGTTGAGCTTGATGATTTTTATTTTCTGTCCTCACTGTCGGATCATAACTGTTTTTAAATTTCCGATTAAAATTAAAATAAGACAGTTATAGGATAGGCATAAATTTGAGATTAAAAACATACACTTTTGCGCTGTCACATAAAAAAAAGATAAGATGCAAAAGTTTTTTTTATGGCAAATATCGAGATAAAATTTAAAAAAAAAACACCGTGGGCAGGACGAGTGTTAATTGGCCCGAAATGTGTTGCAAATGACTATACCTAGCCACCCTAGTATTTTGGCAGACGATCTTCCATACACCCTGTATATTCAATACTCTCTTTGGGCGGGCTATGAGCAAAATTCATTGGATAGGGGTCTATATCGGGTGGCATAAACTTGTTGTCCTACTATTTTGCCGCATACCAACTTTATGCCGAATAACG
The DNA here is from genome assembly GCA_947578815.1 of Epinotia ramella. Taxonomy (NCBI): domain Eukaryota; kingdom Metazoa; phylum Arthropoda; class Insecta; order Lepidoptera; family Tortricidae; genus Epinotia; species Epinotia ramella. The sequence continues at coordinate 22,942,846 of OX388217.1, forward strand.
TATGGCATAAACATTGTTGTGCATATTTTTTATTTGCCGAAATTGTTGTTCCTAATATCGATTGTCCTAAATATTTATTGTCCGAATGTTTATTGTGTCGAAGTTTTTTTTTTAAATGATTTATGTGCATAACTTTGATGTTACTAATATTTAACGTTCTAAAAATGTTGTGCATACATTTTGTTACGCATATACGAGGTGCGGTCCAAAAGTGTCCGGCCTAACAAATTAAACAAGTAGATATATTTACAAAACCTTTTTTATTTTTCGATATAGTCCCCTTCTATTTCAACGCACTTTGCAGATCTCGTGATAAGCGTTTCTATCCCCTTAAAAAAATACTCTGGAGTTTTGTCCTCAAAATGGGCGAAAACAGCTTGAGCCACTTCATCATCCGAAGAAAATCGTCTTCCCCTTAAGTCTGCCTTAAGTCTCGAGAACAAATAGTAGTCGCTTGGGGCCAGGTCGGGGCTGTAAGGCGGGTGGCGAATTTCCTCGAAGCCACATTTTGCTACAGCAGCTTTGGCAATTGCAGCGGTGTGAACGGGAGCATTATCGTGGAGAAGCCGAACACCTCTACTGAGTTTTCCACGTCGCTTCTGCTTGATCGCCTCTCGTAATTGCTCAATAAGGGTGGCATAGTAGGTGCCATTTACCGTGGTATTCCTTTCTTTTATGTCAATCATTAGTATTCCGTGACAATCCCAGAATACCGTCGCCATTATCTTTTTGGTGGATTGCGTTACCTTGCCTTGCCTTGCCTTGGTGCCTTTCTAGGCGGCTTTTCACCAAGACGACGCCACTCCATCGATTCCCTTTTCGACAGAGGATCATAGTACAAAACCATGGTTTCGTCTCCCGTAACAATCGACTCCAAATAACTTTTTCCGTAACGCCTATACGCATTTAAAACTTCTTGAGAACACGCTTTTCGCTCAGTTCGCTGCAAGCTCGAAAGAAGTTTGGGTACCCACCTAGCACTAACTTTATTCATGTGAAGATGTTCATGAAGAATCCTAAGTACTGAAGTTTTCGAAAGCCCGGTTCTAGCCGCTATTTCTTTAGTCTTAAGTCTTCGATCACTCAAAACTTCCTCTTCCACTAATTTGACACAGTCCTTGGTGAGTACTTCCACAGGCCGGCCGGAGCGAGGTTCGTCGTCAATGGCCTCCCGCCCTAAACGAAACTGCTTACTCCATTCTTTTACCGTGGAAAATGACGGAGAAGTATCCCCGTACACGGCATCTAACCTTTTTTTTATATCGGTCGGGCTGACCCCTTCCTTTGTCAGGAATTTGATCACGGAGCGATATTCCAATTTGAACATTTCGAAAATTTTCCGACTTACTATCGTTAAAACGCCGTGAAATCATAACAACGACCAACAGAAACCACAGAACCATATACGAAAAAGCAGAATAAATGACAATCGCGATGAGATTTTTTTTTTTTTTTTGTATGCCGCCAAATTTCTCCAGCCAGAAAGTTTTGGACCGCACTAAGTATATCGATTGTCCTAAATATTTATTGTCCGAATCTAAATGCAGGTTGGATCTGGTCAGAATTGCCTATTACTTAAATTACTTATGACCCGCCCTCATATCGAGGGAGACCCGCTTCGCGGGGCCCCTATTTCTGGTCGGAGGGACACAGGTGAACCCTAACCTAACCGACCTAAAACAGAGATCGCTTGTGTGTTGTTTAATAGCCGTGCGGCGAGTCGACGCCACCCCAGCGGGGTGTCTATTTCTGGTCTGAGGGACACAAGTGAACCCCAACCTAACCGACCTAAAACAACCTAATACTTGAATAACCTATGACCCGCCCTCATGTCGACGGAGCCCCGCTTTGAGGGGGTCCCTATTTCTGCTCTGAGGGACAAAAGGCAACGAACGAACCTAGATGTAGGTCGGGTCTGCTCAGAGTTTAAAAATAGTATAGGTGGTGTAATTTTAGCTAATTTAATAATAGGCAAAATAATTACTATGACAATGAAAATTAGGACTATTACTTTTTAGGTAATTCGATGTTCGAGTAATCAATATTAGGATAAACATACTTTAGAACTTTTGGAAACTTTTTCTGACGTATGGGTGTCAGACATGGAAATTCACAAAATGTGTAAAAAATAAAATAGTCACGTGTCAGAGGGCCATGGAACGTAGCATATTAAAAATAAGAAAAATACATAAGGTTCGACATTCAAAAATAAGAAGTATCACCAATACCATAGATGCGCTCAGCTATGCCCAAAAACTAAACTTTAGATGGGCAGGACATGTAGCCAGGCTTCCAGACAACAGGTGGACATACGAAGTTACTACATGGAATGGCCCTCCAGGCAAACGGCGCATAGGCAGACCAAATACACGATGGGAGGAAGATATACCCGAGTGTGACTTGTTTGCGTGGCGATGGGCGGCAGTGTGTAGTGAATGCCTGAGATTCTGTGAGGCGATGGATACTAGGTGCTCTACTGTTCCAAATTAAGCTGTTTGTTTATCTATTATTGTGAACCTTTTATTGTTAATTTAAGTTTTGTGACGCATAGGTTTATAACTGTAATGTCATAAAATGTTTTTATAAATAAATAAATAAATAAATAAATAAATAACAAACTGGTTAGTAAGAGCGAGAGATAGAGAAAAATGGAAATCTTTGGAGGAGGCCTTTACCTGAGGGGGGTTCATGCTCAAGTACACTAATTATAAGAATAGATTAAGATTTAAGTATGTGATAAAATTAATATAAATGAAAATAGATTGTAAAGATATTGTAATAATGGCATGAAATAAGGCTTTTTTATTTTTTATTTTTATTTATTTATTTATTACTTTAGAACTTTTAAATGTGTACGCACAAAAATTAATAGACTAAATAAGTAGTATGCCACTCAACATTATGCGAAACATTCTCGGCCAAAAATTTTTAGGACGATCAACATTATGCGATACGACATGCACCCGTTGGATAGTGGACTTTGCTCGGCGGTTTTAAAGTACGCGTACTTAGAATGACACAGCAGACACGCGAGTAAGGTCGTCGAGCTGTACAGTCAATAGCAAATATAGATGATCATTTAGTACTTTGTTGTACGGTCGAGGAAAATGAAGTTTTAGCACACGTCAACTCTATTTGAATGACGTTAAGGTCCAAAAGTGCTAAACATTCATTTTCCTCGACTGTACTTAACATAACAATACTGCAACAGTTGGGAAGCGTCAAAGTAGTGAAATTGACAAGGTACTAAAGTGATCATCTACTTTTGCTGTTGACTATACGAGCAAGTCCGCGAACATACCTACTCGCCTATCTATCACACCTTTGATAAAACTGTCTGACATATTTCAACCTATTTCCAACAATAAACGCAAACTCGCACCTACGACCAACGACATTCGAAAAATTAAAAATAGAATCGTTTACTGACGTTTAGATGTCACAGTCACCGACGCGACTGTTTTTGTACGTGTTATTTATTTATATTGACGATTTTAATAAAATTAAATATAAAACCGCAGCGATGGATTAACCGGGGTGGCAATGGATCCAAATACAGAGTCACCGAAGCTACCCGATATGGTGTAAGTAGAACATTATTCCGAAACCGTTCAGTTCTCGCGGAATATTTTGACCATGTTACATACACGTTATTACTAAAATAACGCGTTTAAAACACAGTATTTTGAAAATACGATGCTGGCAGGCGATGGTACCCAATAATTTAGAAACTGTCCAGTTCTCGCGGAATTTTGTGATCGTATACATACCCGTATTTTGCTAAAATAACACGTATATACACCCTATTTTGAAAATACGATGCTAGTAGGCAATTATAGTATCCAATGAGATTAGGGTAACTGGAATCAATGTTCTTTCGAACTACAAATGAAAAAACGGTCAAAGCATGTCGCACCTTTAGAACGAAACCGACCTAATCCAAAAACACATTTTTTTTGGGAAAACTTAAGTAAAGATTTTAAGTCTCAATAGGTCGTTTAGGGTCGATCTATGTATATATCTCAATGTGACTTTTTTTGAATTAGGTCAGTTCCGTTCTAATGTCATGAGTACATTTTAACTAGTAATACCGTAATAGCCATCGTAATAGCTATTAATCGGTTCACTATGCTCTATACGAGCTCTCTCAACGAGTTAAATCTATAGCAAAACTTAAATACAAGTATACAGACAACACCCAAGACTCGGAAACAAAATATTCATGCTCATCGCACAAATATTTGCCATTTCCCGCTACCCACTCTAGGCTAAACCGGTCGTCATAAGTTCAAATACTAGTAGCGTCACCGATCCCGCGTTGCTATATGTTGCGCGACTTGGGCGTAAACTTGTACATACGTTGCCAGCTTCAGGTAAACAAAGCTTTGTTAAGTTACCAGAACACTATTCCTTTGCTATTCCGCTAAAACTGCTGGTCTATTAGCGATGAGATATACCTATTTGCATACTTCTAGCATGCGATTAATGGGCACACTCTCCCCGCACATGCAAATAATTACAGCAACCCACCGCCAATAATGACAAAACCTCGACAAGTGTTTCGCCTCAGGAGATACTGGCAGGACATGTTGCTTGCGCCACGTCCACAGAGCAAATGACGCGAAATGAAAGTTTTGTTTTAGAATGTGCGGGGACCACCCCTCGTTCACCAAGACGGAGCTGAACGCCAAGGAAGACGACAAGGACCAGCCCATCCCGATCTCTCTCGCCAAGCTCACGTCCTCGGTAAGTCTCAGTTTTAATTCTCTATACGACGTTCCACGACCACGTACCGGCAGGCGCAGCGTGGCAACCCCACAAGGTGGACTGATGACCTGGTAAAGGTCAGATCAAAAATCCGCTGAATTCGGGTGGCGCAGGACCAGTCAAAGAGTGCCACAATGACTGGTCCAACCGGGGCCTATGTCCAACAAGGGGCGTCTTTCGGTTAATATGATGATGATGATACGACGTTCTGCTTTTGCAGACAGCTTATTTCGTCAGCTTGAAGTATAGTAAGTATAGTAGTACTCAGTCTAAATTTTCCATATGCCTTTTGACAATGTATATACTGGTTGGCAATCATTATGCTTCGTTATGTGAACTGTTGCGGACACGTAGCTAATCTTGGCTGTCTATATGTAATGTAACTAATGTATTGTTCTACCTTGGCCACTAGAAGCTTTCCCTGTAGTAAATCACTGAGTAACCGTGAGGACTATAGTCCCATGAATTTGCTGCATGGGTATGAGCTATCCCATGCCCTTTCGTCCAGAAGCCTATGCTCAGCAGTGGGGCCAGTGGGATATTATATGCTGTGATGGTGTATTTGTCAACAGTCTGCGCATTCTGAGCGGGTGGAGCGTCGTCGCGCTCGCACATCGGCGCACGCGCTGCGCGTGGCGCGCCGCGCCTCGCGCTCCGCCATCACTGCTGACATTCAGGGACACAGCGGCGCTCTCGTGCAAGGTACACCTCAACTGTGACTGTTTGACTGCTAATCGCATGTGTAGAGTCAGCAGCAAAAGTAGCTACGAGGGTCAAGTGCGCAAAATGATCTCCACACGACTCTAATGCCTAGAGAATAAGGACTGTCCAGATAATTTTGAGCTCGTTATTTTGCGTAGCTACTGCTGCAGACAGTAGTAAGACGGTAGCTAACAATTTTATGGTCTGCCTGATAAGCGGACTGAGGATTCGTTGTGTTGACAGCTAAAGACATGCAGGTCCCTCACTTGCAACACAGTGTATCATCCAGAGCTCTGGCGACTTTACTCACCACATACAGTAGTACCACAAATATAAATTACATCGGCAGTCTTCGTCCACGCCGACGAGTGCTGACAAGTACCGAATGAAATCGAACGTATAACCATTTCAACAAAGACCTTGTTGCACTATACGGAAGATACAACATCCAATGACAGGTAAACTCGTGCTTTCCCGCTCATGGCGCCAGACAAAATGCCGGCGCCGCGCTCAAAAATGGTCGTTGAAGATTTTACCCGCGCAAACGCGTTGCCTTATGATTGGTTAAAATGTTTTCAAAAAATGCTTTCTGCGCAGGTGCATCGTTGTAACTTACATTTGTGGAACTACTGTACTTACAGAGCAAGTAGTGATGTGATCATGGCTGCGGTATTATGTACGTTGGAGCCTTTTCCCAGTTGGGCTGCTCCGAATATGAGCGAGGTGACGGTCCGCTGTGCCCTAGCTCTGTCAAGTAGTGACACGTTTTACAGCGGCGCTGGGCAGCTTCCGCTGGCCGCCGTACCTCCTGACGGTGTGGGTGTTGGTGCTGATCCTAACGCACGCGTTCCACTGCCTCGTCGGCTGCCTCGAGCGCGCGCTGCCTCGCCTCAGGTATTTATTTATTGGAGGCTCAAAAGCAAGTTATACTTTTGAAATTGAGTTTTTTCTCTACTGATATTATTAGGCCGTGAATCATCACTTGTGTATGTGTAAATAATGACATAAGCGCCAATGACACAAGGTCCGTTTTCATAAATAACACCAGATCATTACAGCTTGTCAAAGCAAGTTCAGAAGACTACAGATATATTACATTGTTTAACTTTGATTTGCTCTTTCCGCGCGTATAAAAGAGTCGTCTTTCACATTGTTACCTCTCAACGAGTCGTTGATGGTTATGCAAAAAGTACTCTTCAAAAAAGCTTGACACAAATTATTTTTTTGTAAGTAACTTATAACTATGTTCTCAGAAACTTCTGCGAGTACCTCCGCGCCTGCGCCGAGCGGCAATGGCGCGTGGATGCCAAGTACCGCATGTACCCCGCCGCGCTCGCCGCCCTCACCGCTTTCTTCTACCTCACCTACTTCGCCCTCTACCTCGCCTACTCCGTCGCCCTCTGGTCTATCGAACCCCTCTCGGAGAAGACTGAGGGCTCCATGGAGACGAAGGTCACGGACTATGAGGATACGAGCAAGAGTGACGCCAGTTTGAAGTAGTTTGGATATTTTATAAGAGGTGAACAAAACGAACCTAAATAACGTTTCGTATAGATAACCAAATCACGCGTTTATTGTTTACTTTTAGTTAAATACCTAACAGAGGCTTCAGAAACGCAACAAATGCGGCTAATGTAAATTACCTATCGCATATAAATAATTGAATACTACTAACAATTACACGGTTCAACTGACGTATTCAATGTCACTACGGGCGACATGTTTCAAACTCTTCGGGAGTTCTTCTTCAGGATGAGTGTTTTCGCGGCGGTGTCGCTTGTATCACACACACCGCACCGCCGCGAAAACACTCATCCTGAAGAAGAACTCCCGAAGAGTTCGAAACATGTCGCCCGTAGTGACATTGAATACGTGAGTTGAACCGTGTAATTGTTAGTATTATTTCAACATGTCTCACAAAAGTTTAAATTCGATAATTGAATACTTACAAATTGGAAACGATTATACTTGTTTAATTATCATTCATGCTATTACAAAATAACCTAACTTCTAATGGCGGATTAAGAATACGCGAACGAACACGCATTCCGGACTGCCATAGAATTTCATCAGAAAATCATCAGTGTGATCTAAAACTACTGCTAGAAAATCTTTTAACCTTCTCTGATTGAGACTCACTAAGGATGTTGCATAACGTACAGTACATCATATAGCTAGTAACAGCCACCATAGCCAAATATATCGGTACACGTCTCTATTACTATAAGAGTAAGGATGTGTTACGATATATTTCGGTACACGTCTCTATTACTATAAGAGTAAGGATGTGTTACGATATATTTGGCTACTTTGGCTGCTACTAACTACTGTACTATGCATCATGTTTTAAATGCAAGTTAGGTTTATTATTCGTTATTTTGGAGCAAATATGAGAGCGTTACACAAGTCTTGTGTAGCTTAACTTTACCTACGCTACTCGGCCAAAGAGCAACTATTCAAAAATAAAATAGAGAACAGAAATTAAATAAATAATTTATTAGAACAGTAAATAGGCAATTAAACATAAAACGGAGCATAAATGTATATCGAACACATTGTTCAAAATTAACCGTAAACGAATGGAGCAATATTTCAGTCTTTCAAAGTAATCTAAAGGTGAGTTCATACTGATCTGACGTGATGCTATCTGACGTCAGCACGCATTTGACGAGAGTGAATCCTACCCTACTAAATGTATGAAACCGATATCGTTCTGTCGCGTCACGTCAGATAAGTATGAATCCGGCTTAAGTACTATCGGCTGCAATAATGCATGGACACCTTACGGCCCAGTTTCGCTTGCATCGTTTGACGTCTGCTGCTCACACAGTTGCACGTGGTGCTCAATAATTAAACTAGATGGCGTTGTTGGCGCTACTATTTAGAGATACCGCGGAAAATAAGCACTATACTAGGCACATTAAATACCTTTAAATTGACACCTGTTATCACCAGAAATATTCTCATATTAGTATAATTATTAACAAGGCTATTAAATGCTAATTTATAATAACTGTATTTAAGTGCGATACCACTGGTATGTGAATGCTATATTTCCACCATTACCTATAATGTTGAGATAGCTCAATGGATTAAGACATGTGCTCTAGGCTCAGCGGCCTAGAACGAGCGAGGTTCGAATCCCAGCTCTAATGGGAGGTTTATGTTTTTGTATTTTTTTATATTTGTTCTATTTCTACATGTTTAGATGAAAGTTTTTTATATACAAATATTAGTCATAAAGAAAGTTATATATTCATAACTTAAATAATTAAAACAGCATTTTATGTTTTAATATGTTTATTTTGTTCACTACAGTTCTGTTAAAGCAATTTTATAATACTACTTATTTAGTAATAGTTACCTATCAACTTTGTAACATTTTTATTGAGGTAATAGCTTAAGTTTCATTTCCATAATTGGAAAAAGATTGAAGCTTCACCCCAATAAATATAATATTGACAATATTAACTTACAACCGGGTTATCTAACATTCAAATCAGCAGAACGCACTAAGGTGTTAATTGCCATAATATATCTTTACCTATATGTGAGCGTTCAAACCATGCATTATTGTGTTATTGATTTGAAAATAATCATAATATTTTTATTTGGGCTTTCACCGTTACTTACACTTGTTTGATCTTATGAAATATCACATTTTAAATAGTAAAGGAATATAAAAAAAGAAAGCAAACGGCATATTAATACCTACCTACTGAAACAATATATATTTTTTAAATTTATTTAGGATAACCCGGTTTATAGAATAAATAAATCTTAACGTAATCCGTACTCTTTGGGCGACAGCATCTGCACTTTTTCTATATTAGGAACTACGCGACCATTATCACGGCACGTATTATTATAACACCATAAACTTAAATGGCGCTGTTGACTGGATTTATTACACTTCACTTTTTCACTCTTCACTTCAGACAGCCATATCATAGGCCAAATTAGAACCTTATTTTCTGGGCTTCCGTTAGCAACGACGAACTGGGCCTTCGCTTGTGTGGAATGTGGGTTATCCGCTTAAACAAATTTTCTTCGTATAGGTCATCTTCACAGCTTCATAATGCGCGGCATCAATGAGACCTGGTCTACGAGATCCTTCCTCTTGTGCCCATAAAACAACCGTTCTTCGCTGTAACAACTGTATTCGTAAATACACAATAAGAACAATGTAAGATACGAGTATGTAGTAAGGTATAATATATATTACAAAACATATGTAAACACTATATACTTACGTTTACATTACATTTAACCAATTAATTGTGATCTTTTAACTAGATCAAACGAGAACTCATTGTTATGGTTGTATAGAAGGAAATCGAATCGTAAATGGCCGACAAACGAACAAGAAGTAAGTTCCATAAGAAATATAAGAAATTGGATGGTAGTCATGTATTACAATACAGTCTACCCTCCTCAATTATTCGTAGTTGTGATGTGACGAATATTTGCATACAAAATTAAACTGATGACGAATTTCAACCAATTTTTCGATTGTCATAATGGCCCAATGGTAACTAGACAGGTTTACCTCGACCTAAGTTATCAACTTATCATCACTGGAAGGTTCCGAGTTCAAATCTGCGCCCAGCCAAGTTATGGTGGGAATCAGTGTTTTTGTAATTTATTCGATGTTTGAATATTTCCTCGTAGCGCAAACATAAGAAAAAGATGAATAAATCCACAAAAAGGTGAGAGTGACAAACAAAAAATTGGCAACGCGCTGGAGTTGACTTGATAAATATAATGTAAAAATAATAGGTGGTAACCCACAAGAATACAGTTTTAAAAGACAATAAAATCATCAATTTTATTTTTGCCAAAAAATTGCTTACAACGCCATCTAGTGAAATCTCCCTAATAGTCGTGCGTTGTGCTCATAGATGGCGTAGGATCGGCGGACAAGCGAATCTGTTTCTGGAATGACCATGCACTTATGCTGTCTGCTGTACACGTTAGTTTACCGTTACATGGGTACAATAACCTAACCTAATAAGAATACATAAAAAATAGTATACCACGCCTGTTTGACAACATGCCGATGTCCTGCCAAAATAACTACTGGACCTAAATAGTACAGTACACCCTACAAACAGCATGCGTAACTGCTAACTTGCCAATCTGTAACTAATATCGCCTGCTATACCTATCGTCTTCTAAAATTCCACTAGGCTACTCTGGCCTGTATTTAGGTTCGCCTACATTAAAATGGCGGTGTATAATTTACAGACTCGCTATCAAGTAAAGGTGGAAATGCACGGGAAGGAATCACATCCGCACGGGTAGCACAATAGCCTTTATGTCCGACACACATTCACTGCCAAGAATCGCTATGCACTACGCTCGTAGCCGATCCTGTGGTTTTCCTTGTATGTAGCGGAAAGCGACTACGGCGTAGGCGCCCGCTAGGCGGGTTCCTGGCAGTGAAAGCGTTAAATTGTCTCCCACACACTTACATACTTGTTAGTGAGGGAACCCCACAGGTGGACTGACGACCTGGTAAAGGTGCTACTCCAGCAGTGGCTTATTTTTGGGCTGGAGGGACAATTTTTTTATGTCCAACATAAACGCGACCATGCTAGTTTGTCGGATTCGGACAGTGAAAGTGTTCATACAACGGCGTGCTGTAGACACCAGCAGGCCACGCGCATGCCCAGCCGCAGCACCCAACTCGCCGGGTCCTTGCTGACCTTGTCGTCGCTCTGGTTGGTTGACTCGGGCAGGAGCTGGCACATCGTTACCCATTACCGCTCGGCTGACTCGGTACAGTCAGCGTCATATAGTTAGTAGCAGCCAAGGTAGCCAAATATTTCGGTACACGTCTTTATTACTGTAAGAATAAGGAAGTGTTACGAAATATTTGGCTACTCTGGCTGCTACTAACTATATAACGCTGACTGTACGTGGCACCGCTGACACGTGACGGCGCTCTCAAGAGTGAGTGTCCATGTATTACGTCATTTCAAAAAAAGGGGAGGGGGGTCTGACCATGGGATGACGGCGGGGAGGGTCCATTCAAAGAATTAACAGGATGATAGAGGGGGTCAAAAATCGACGACTAAATATATGAACAAGCCCAAAGCTGAGTTTCATATATTTGACAGGTCGCATGCTTGACAGTTAGGTAAAACATGTACAGAAAGAAAGCTTAGCACATCTGTGGTTGATACTCACCCTGATACCTACATGATGATAGGTCGTATCTATCAGGGATCACGGATCAGGGACGTTTTGGTAGATTCAGCTGAGAAAAACAATGCCGTTTCCGCATAGGTTTACATACAACAGAAAGTTTCAAAAATCTAGAAGAATCCCAAGAAAATCTCTGCAGAGAGCCCATTTCACTGCCGAGCACTCGACGCAAGACATTTTAATAATTGATGTCTTTAAGGTTATTTTAACGCTGTTGTTGATTCCTTTACCGGTCGTCTTGTACGAATGTTCCTCTGTCATACAATGTTTTTGGACCCAGGGTTCCTTTAGGATACGACCGGGAAAAGGCTAGGATGATGACATAATATTTACTATTACCACGTACTGACCATCTAGAACATCTTTCTTGATGTCCTCTATCACCGCCATCTTGGAATATCAGTACAAGCGTCGCAGAGTCTATGCAAAGGTACTGTGCCAACTTATGCTAGGGGATGTCTGCTCTATACTATACAAATAACGCAATGTGCAAGTTGAATTACAATGTAAAGACGACGACAGTCGACCGCAGTCGGCTGCTGTCAACTATGTATGTGACCGCAGTAGGCGGATAGACCAATGTCAATATGACAGTACTTGGCGGCAGAAGTTTGGTACAAGTTCGGCAACCGCATTGGGCGACCGAAGCAGTATAATCGCCGCTTTAGGGTACAACCGGGGAAACACTAGGATACATCTACTTACTACGCTGGCTCAGCGACCCGATGTGGATCTTGGCCTCAGACACTAAGATACTTCCTGGGTAGCCTGCTGCCAATCATGATCGGCAGTTTGAAGCTGGCACAGGTCTTTCTGGACTTCGTCAATCCAGCGACACCTTGGTCGGCCGACTGGACGTCGCCCATTTGGGCGCCCTAGGTACACTCTTTTGGCGGCACAATCCTCCTCCATTCTCTCGATAGTCGACGCTAGGATACACAATGTTTAGGGGACAACACAAGTACTCACAGCTTGGTCCTTCTCGTCGGCCCCTTGGCTGCGGGAGCCGAGCTCAGCTTGCAGCGCGTCCACGCGCGAGGACAGCTCGGCGCGCGCGTCGCGCAGCGCGGACAGCTCCGGGCTGCTCACCAGCACGCGCAGGTTGGTGATCTCGCGCGCTAACTCGCTCTTGTGGGACTTGATCTCCGTCTGAAACAAAATATTTCGTATCATAAAAATCTGTGGCCACAGCAAGAGCACAAATTCCAAGACTCGTCTCGTACCTCAAGTGTCTCAACTCGTTAGACGTTAGACGGGACAATCGAAAAGTAAAGGAAGTACGTCTAGCAACGTCGCGTTTCCCTTTAACACCGGTCGTCTTATATGTCAAAGTGACAGCGTTCGAGACTTACTGTAACATTTATTGTGTCAACTATTATACTCTATAACAACGTGAATATTTGAGTGTAAATAACACATTCTTGATTTATTATGACACAATTGTTAATTGAGAGCACCTTGCCATTCGGCGCCTAAAATTTATTTAGCTTTCCAAAGCTAAGCAAGTATAAGCAAGATCGTCTCCAGACGATCTTGTACAATGATGCGGTTAAAAATGGTTTATTAAATAAAATACAGATCTGTTAATTTACGAAAGAATTCCAGAAGGAAGATTAATATAAACAAAATTGTTCGCATTAGCAAGCGGACGCGCCTTGGTGAATTAACAGATTTGTATAGATTAGATTAGATTAGATTATTTATTTCATGATAAAAAATTACATTACAGATTTGCATACATGTCAAAAAAATAAGAATTATTATCATGATCGTCAATAACAGATAAATATTAAGAGAATGTCAACAAATGTAAGAACACAATAACAAGGAAATAGAAGAAACAAACCAAAAGCAAAGAACACAAATATATCAACCTCTAGGTATCGTCATTTTATACAATATTTAAATACGTGACACAGTACATTTAAAGTCAAATCATAATCATACAAATTTAAATAGGTCATAATAATAATTTAACATGTCAAGTCCAGACTCATATACTCTTTAACTGAGTATAATGGATTTTCCAATAAAAGGTATTTAAGGCAGCGTCGAAATGCTTCGTCAGATGGTTCCTGTCTAAGATCAGCGGGCAGTCGCTCGTAGTAGGTAGGCCCAATGACACGCGGGTTCTTGCCTGCAAGTGCCATGCGACGGGGAACTGTTCTCAAACGCCCAGTGCGGCGGAGTGTTTTGCCAATCGCATTTACGGTATCAAAAGAAGAAAGATTGTTCCTTACGAACATTATAATTTCGAATACATAGAGTGAGTAGTGCGTCATAATACCGTGCATTGGGAAGTAGCCTCTACACGAAGTCCTCGATTTTGCCCCAATCATCGCACGTATGCGCGTATAGGCGCATGCTTAAGGTTCCTCTGCTTCTATACAGGGTATGACATACAATATTTGGCGCAGTCGGTAGGACCAACACTACTCACCAGAGCATCGTTGATAGGTCTCTGTTTCTGCGCGGCGGCGGCTAGTTTCTGCTCCAACTCGGCGATGGCCCCGCTCTGTATGTTCAGCAGCTCTTTAGCTCGGAGCAACTCTACGCCCGCGTCGTGTTTTAACCTGTGGACAATATGGTATTGTTATTATACTGACGCTAGAGGAAATGCTAAAGAAAAGTATGGTATGGGGCATGCAGTCATTTACTGTGAAAACCTTTAGAGGGCGGTTTCCAGTTAACATAATGATGTGACCCACCATGTAACCATGTATGCACATCTAAACGTAAAAATTCATGGTTCGCGGAACAAACATGAGATTTTAAAATAGGTTCTTTAAACCGATTACTTATTACAAATATTACAGCCGATGTTCATCAAGCCGTTTGAGCAGAGCGTGTCAAAGAAAAGATATAGAGTAATACACATAACCCTCCTGCCGCAGTCTGGCAAAAACTAGTACTAAAGGCTTGTTTAAACTGGGTTGACAGCAAAATAGCAGGTCGTACTAAAAACCGGCCAAACTACTCTTTCCGTGCCGCCATCAAATGAATGAATGAATACGTTTATTTCAGAACCAGGTCCATATTGGTTAGTAAATATTATATTAGTATAATGTTAATTAATTCACAAAAACATTTTTTTTTTTCTTCATCAAAGTAGCGTAGCTTGCTGTTGGGTTAGAGTTGCGTAGATACTATTAGTTTACCTCCTGAGCTCGGCCAGTTCCGTCCTCAGCGCGTGGCACTGCTCGCTCCTGGCGTCCAGCTCCCGCTGGAAGTGCTGCTTGCTGTGGTCGAGCAGGGCTTGTGTGTCGCCGCCTCGCGTGCGCTCCACTTCTAGTTTCGACTTGAGGAGGGATATCTCGCCGCGGAGACGTTCGGAATTCTCCTGCTGCAAATGTTTATACACATAACAATAATAATATCCCATTTTCCAGATCACCCACCATTCACCCACTTGTGTTGCACTGCAATAGTCTTTGCACTTGGCGGGGACCATCACCGGGTGTATCATGTTGTGCGCTCGGAGATGATATCCGCCATGTGTATCCTTAACTGTTTTTGTTTTAAGGGCCTCTGCGCTGTTGGCTTCGGCTCCACGCATACCTTCCTAAGTCCGGAACCCCGTGGTCCCGAGATATGGAAAAAACATACAAGCAATACTTGATAATATTTGGGGACAATCTTACACAAATCGAACTAGCCCTAAACCACAAAATAGATAAGTACAGAAATCAATCTACATACGAGTGCGCTCGAGCAACGCACACATAGACACTGCTCACGTACACGATATCTCGGAACGGTTGGGAACAGTGCGAGCGCGAGTGCCATCCGCTATTGAGACGCGTTTAATGTGCAATAATGGAGCAACAAAAAAAAGTTATTAATAGGCTTAGGACATTTGGTAGCATACCGTGGTTCTAAAATCCATGGAGTCGCCGAATGTGAAATTTTCGAAGTGAACTTCAAACTATGAAGTTATATTAAAGAAGGCTTAGGACTTTTTGAAACATATCATGCTTCTATATTCTATGGAATGTAACCATGTTATCAATAAAGATTGAATTGAATTTTAGTTGTAAAATAATATGTAATAAAGAAAGAAGGACATTTAATAAAAATAGTATAATGAAACAAGCATAGGTCTAGAAAAAAATCGTATATACTGCCAGTTTTTTTGAAGTGAAAACTTCTTTAGCGGCGCTGAGCACTTTTTGGGATGGGGAAAAATTGTTAAATACGCATCAGATCAGATGTGAAGGAGGTCACAAACTTTTATATTTTGCTGCTAGCCGATTCGACTTCATTCAAAACTGAACGCTATTCGTAAGAGTATAAAGCCGTTAAAACACTTTTTGCAATAGCATATTCTGCAAATAAATTTGTAATTTTGTTCACGCGTCCTTCACCGTTTTGCTATTGAGCAAATTCGAATAGTTCGAATTTGGACGTTATTCCTAAAGAGATAAAGCTTTGAAAAATATTTGGCCATGTCACAAACAAATTGGCATTTTGTTCGACGCCGACGGCGGGCGAGCCGGTCCGTCGCACCCAACGCACCCGCGGCCCGTCCGCCTAAATAATTGATAATTGTTTATAAATTTGCGCCAAACTCATTTTTAGGGTGACACCGTAAGATGTCACGTGACCTGATCGAAAAACTGTTACAATGTTATTGAGTTTTCACTTCTGCCGGCACTCCCGGAGTGCAACCAGGTCTTTTTATTTTGGTGACTTTGGCTTTTCACGTGCTTCTCTACGTTAAACTTTTTAAATCTCAAATCAGTATTACACGCCGAACAATATATGTGTGACTTATCTTCGCTTGAGCGAAGATAAGTCACACATATATTGTTCTTACCGTTAGTTCTTCGTAAGGTTTTATCCAACTTAGGATTATACTATTCTCATCACTGTTATTTTGATGAGATATGCTATTGATATGGTTCACAACAAACATTTTTTTGTCGCTGTAAAATATACATCACATAAGGAACAATGCATACTATATTTTTCTTCATTATATTTTAATTCCTTCAATGGCTCTATCCAGTATTTAATCTCGGAAGTAGGAATATTAATCATCTTAGATAAAATCAAAAACTAATTTGACGGTCTCGTATCAAAAGTGTCAACTGTTTATGTCAATATTTTTTAATTTTAAATTTCGATTTAATTTGCACTACTCACTAAACACGGGCATTAAGGAGGATGTATAACTAGATAAATAATATTGTAGCATCACATGTGATCAGTAATTAGTATTATATAACATTAATTACGTTCGATTAAAATGCACTCAGTAACGATGTGACAGTATGTATAAATCTTTATAGTTAATAAGGACATCATACTTTTTGTCTTTGACTTGGACTTCGAAAATTTTACACATGGCGGCTCCAAAGATTTTAGAACCACGGTATGCTACGAAAAGTCCTAAGCCTAGTTATTAAGTATAACTGTTCAGTGGACGGTTGTTTAAATTCTACATTAAACGGTGAATTGTCGTTTTTTAAGCTACCAGTGGTTTCAGAGAGGTACTTGTAGGTATCTGCTTGGATTTCGATGATTCGTTTTTACGTTACCTACACAGAGCAGAACATTTAGGTGGGTAGGTAAGCGCCCCGCCCCGGCCCCCGAAGAATTAATCTAAGATCGATTTATATAACAGTTTCCTATTTCGAATCAGTATAAACGAAGTAACTAAATTTTTGCAAGGTGAATTCCTTACATTAGTTGAAAACCTGTTTTTTTGTTTGTGTTGATATTGTGTTGTTTTTAGTGTCATTTAATAGGTTTAGGTCTAAAACGGATAGGGCAATGGAAATTGTATAACTAGGGTAATCCGTTTAGAAGTTATTAGGGATTTTCGAATGTGAGAATTGTCAAACGTAAAATGTATGTTTCTGTTCTGAAAACTTTTTGTATTGTAATAGTAGGCACTAGGCAGGTTTATTGTTTTGTTTTGAAGGATAAGTTTTTATATAGTATAGTTGTTTGTGCATAAGCCATAGTTGACAACCCTAGAGCGACCAACGAGCGTAGGTATGAAAAGTGAGGTACATACATGTGATTGACTTCTGTTTTTATCTATTTTGTGCTCAAGCTAAGCAAAGCTTCTATGGGTACTAGACGACGATATACATACTTATATAAATAAATAAATACTTGAATACATAGAAAACATCCCTGACTCAGGAACAAACATTACAACACACAAATAAATCCCCTTACCGGGATTCGAACCCAGGACCTCTCGCTTCGTAGGTCACTACCAACTAGGCTACAGAGGTCGCACTTAATTAGACTTGGAAGATACACAACGGAAAAGCCTTGTCGCACATCAATGGGACACTCCTAAACCTCCTCCTCGTCTCATCTTACCGCACCGAGTAAAATTCTAAAGGAACTTTTGATCTGCCTGTCATCTAATCGAAAGTCCTGACGTAGATACTAATATAAGCCGCTACCGTCTGACCTTCCAACCCAGAATAGTCCCTAAACCTTTGCGTACGAAATGATGGGAGACTATATAAAGACCACGACTGCTCTGCGATGAGTACACGGCACATGCCAAATTGGCATATGCTGACATTAGAAAATGGGTATTTTACCATTGTACTTTTCAGGAATCAGTATTAGTAACTGTTGATTCAGAGGGCCGTTTCGAAATAATACGATTGAGTAAATGCGATTTATGACAAATTTCAAATTGTCTTACCTCTGCTTGAAGCAGTTTGGTGCTCGGCTCCTCCTGCCCCGAGGGCATGAGTTGGCGCTCGAGCGTAGCGAGGCGCGCTTTGTGTTGCATCTCGCGTTGTTGCAGTTCTAGCTCGGATTGCATCGCGCTTTCTAGACGCTTCTTTAGGATCTGGATCATGCTGGAGTCTTGGTTCTGCAGAAAAAAATAAAGAATAAGTAAATGTATCGAATAAATTAAATAGTGCTCGTAGAATATTTTCCCCGCCTTTAACTTTAGTTCTGCCGCCTTTTAAAAAAGGCTTAACTTTAGGTCTTGGATTCCTAGACATTATGACAGGACTGTCAACCTTAAGTGGGTCTGGGACTCAAGTCCGTGGCGGTAGTACAGATGTGCCCCAGATGTCAGCAATGGTCGGAAGCTACCGGCACAGACCTGCAGAGTGTCCGCGCTCTCCCTGTGCGTGAGCAGCAGCAGCTGCAGGCGGCCGGCGTTGTCCTTCTCCGTCTGCAGCCGCAGCTTGGCCGCCTGCCAGTCTTGGACTAACTTGTCACGTATTCTGGAAGCTACCGGCACAGACCTGCAGAGTGTCCGCGCTCTCCCTGTGCGTGAGCAGCAGCAGCTGCAGGCGGCCGGCGTTGTCCTTCTCCGTCTGCAGCCGCAGCTTGGCCGCCTGCCAGTCTTGGACTAACTTGTCACGTATTCTGGAAGCTACCGGCACAGACCTGCAGAGTGTCCGCGCTCTCCTTGTGCGTGAGCAGCAGCAGCTGCAGGCGGCCGGCGTTGTCCTTCTCCGTCTGCAGCCGCAGCTTGGCCGCCTGCCAGTCTTGGACTAACTTGTCACGTATTCTGGAAGCTACCGGCACAGACCTGCAGAGTATCCGCGCTCTCCTTGTGCGTGAGCAGCAGCAGCTGCAGGCGGCCGGCGTTGTCCTTCTCCGTCTGCAGCCGCAGCTTGGCCGCCTGCCAGTCTTGGACTAACTTGTCACGTATTCTGGAACAACACACATTTATACATTTCTGATGTTACATTACGAAGCCTTTCAAGTAAATATAATGCAAAGAACGCTGCGTTCCAAGGATTTTCCAATATTTATAAATTTAGTTTAAGGAGTGATAGTAACATTGAATCCGCTCGTTCATCGTGGCTCTATATCACAACTTAAAATTACAATTTACAAATACTTACTTACATTTTCAAGTATACAAATAATACAAGTGACAAAGCAGCGAACGCAAAACCATAGAAGTCTAAGTATCGCCGCAAAATGGCCCTACAGAATGGGTGCCATGTAAGACAGCCGTTTACATAAAACATGCACATATCGGGTTTTAGGCATGTGCTTGGGTAGAAATTTGTAAGGAGCTTTAATTCTATGATTTTTTCCTTCGCTGTTACAAAGTTTGTAAATTTTACTATGGAATTTACACTATACGATACGATAATTTGCCTACAATTCAACTATATTGTAAACTTGTCCCCAAAGTTAAAGGTTCGATCGAGTGAGAGTAAGTACTTGTTGAATGTAAATGCGACCCTTACAAATGAGCACTATTGATCGCAGTACATTTGTCCGTGGCGTGGCCGTCTGGGCTGCAGGGTACTCACCGGTTGAGTTCCGTGATGAGGGCGTCCTTGTCCTTGAGCCGCGCCTCCAGGTTGTTGACCTGCATCACCAGCTTGTCGTTCTCCGACTTGAGCCGGTTCATGCGGTCGGACGACGTCGAGTGCATCGAACTGGATGATCTGAACCAAATACAGGATATTAAACCTCCCGAGAGTTTCAGACATGTTTATACGAGTATATATAACTAGCTTCTGCCCGCGACTCCGTCCGCGTGGAACTCGTTTATATCGCAGCTCCATACAAACTTGTACCCCCCCCCATTTCACCCCCTTAGGGGATGATTACGGGGATAAAAACTATCGTATGTTATTCTCCATCCCTTCAACTATCTCCACTTAATAAATCAGGTCAATTCGTCGCTCCGTTTTGCCGTGAAAGACGGACAAACAAACAAACAAGCAAACACACACATACACTTTCGCATTTGTAATATTAGTATGGATAGTGGCTCTGTGAGCTGTGCTCGCGAACTTGTCTAAAAAAACTATTTTTTATTTCCAAAAAAAATTTGACAAAATCTATACAATAAACAAACATGCTCACAAATTTCACGAGAATCGGTTGAGAAATGCGGTAGAGACCACGATATTCGACCTTAAAGACGTGAGTGACCCGTTCCATTATATTTCAGAATAAAAGATAATGAGACCAAGGTGGTGCAACCCGTGTTGAAACATCAGAAATAAAGGTAAATAAATATTACGTTAGACCCGTGTAGTATTTTTAAACATGTGTATAAAACGCGAGAGTACGACATATATATATTATTGGTACAAAATATATGTCACTAGCGACCCGCCCCGGCTTCGCATGGATACTGTATTATACATATAATATAAACCTTCCTCTTGAATCATTATATCTATTAAAAAAAACTGCATCAAAATCCGTTGCGTAGTTTTAAAGATCTACGGCCGGCCGTATTCATAAATGTCCTATAAGCCTGTTTTAACTAAAATGGCGTTAAGATACGTTTGTCCTTATCTGTCACTTTGACATTTGTGTTCGTAAGCAAGGGACAAAGCACATTTTATTTAGCAGAGGCATTTTAAGTTTTATGAATAAGGGGGTTAAGCATTATATCATGTTTTATACTATGTAGTGATGATACTCTCGTAGGTAGGCGGATAGAAAAATTTTCATCAGCTAGCTTGTTTCACTTCCGTAACAATGTTTTTTCGTTTCTGACTTTTACGTGCAATTGTTAACGGTATGTATGGCAAATATGAATTAAACTTTTAAAATACGATTTATACTGAAAGTAAAAGTATTGCATCCGATGTGATTACTTACTTTGAGGAGTTCAACGCTAGTCTCGGGATGTCTTCGTGTTCGTCGCTACTCGCTGATAAAATCTGGAATAAAATAATTCAGTAAATATTTATGCTATATAAAGAGGTGAAGTTTGTAGCTTTGTATGTATAAAGTAAAGTTGGTCCCGCCAAGCGTCCGATTTCAGACATTTTTTACTTCTTTCTCAATCTTTTTAGACCATATTGTATTACTGGGCAATGAAACAAAAATTCCCAAAAATGTATAATATAGGCAAAGACGAAAATAATTGACTACCGAGTGGCACATACTGCTTTTCACACCATCTGCGGGGAAAATTGTAATTTAACAGGGAATATCAGGGAAGAAATCAATGGCTCTTTCCTGCATAGCAGGATTCTGTGTCAGGGGTGGATCTCCTCACCTGTTCCATGATGTCCTGGTCGAGTTGGTGCGAGTAGTCGAGCTGGTCGCGCAGCGCTCGCTCCAGCTCCGCGGTCGGCGACCGCGTCCCGCTCACTACTAAGGCGCGCTCATTGGACGGGGAATGGTGAGCGGTTTCCCGTAGCCTACGAAAAAAATACAAATATGTTTCAAAATCAATATTTACACACTTATTGCACTCGCCGTCGGCTCGAGCGACCTATGCTTGCGATCTGAGATATTAAATCAAGGTATATTTGATGATATGTTACTAGAACAATCCCTCTGTGTTGGTCCCTCATGTCTCAGGAGGTGGTCATCATCAGGGCTGCATATTACTTACTAGAACAATATTCTTTTGCTATTCCGCTAATACACAAGAGTGAATAGGCTCTAGTATAAGTTTTACCGAAACAAAACTTTACGACCGCGTTCGCGTTTAGCTGTCAAATCCCATACAAATTTAGGGTAAAATGCAAACGCGATCGTAAAGTTTTGTTTCGGTACACCCCACCCCTCCCCTCACATCCCCTCCCCCCGGCCCGCCCCCGCCACCAAGCCCCGTACGTCTTACATCAAACTATTTTCCCCCCCGCCCCCAAGCCTCGTCCCGAATCTCTCTAGGTCTCTCACTCGAAAGTCTCACAAATTACAAGCGGAAGTCTCTTTTCAATACCTTTTGATAGAAAGAGACTTCTTCACAAAAATCTGTCGCAAGTTTAACAATTTTTCCCCAGCGCCGCTAAAGAAGTTTTCACTTCAAAAATGTTGACAGATGGCATATTGTTCTATTAATTTATCAAAGTGTATCACTATTAATGTAATGTGAGTTGCAAAATTAGCAGACAGATAAAATATCTGACACGAGTTTGTTTATATAGCCGTTAAAGGGCGACTATTTTTGAGCAGCTTTCCTGGGTGACTACTTTTGTAACCGACTACTTAATTATAATTGAAGGAAAGATAGAGGGGAAGCGTGGAAGAGGGAGACCTAGAATAAACTACATAGAGCTGCTCTAAAGAAGTATTGATGTTAGGTCGTATCGAGATGTCAAGGAGATTGCCTGGGATCAGGGTTAATGGAGGGCCTACTTTGAGCTACACCGACAAGAGCCTTAAATAAGCAGAAGAGAAGAACTTAATTACATAGAGGGTCTTCGCCATTAACACAAGAGAACGCCACTCTTCCCTAGTCTGCGTCACCTCACGGATGCACCAAGGGTGGTAAGATCTTTGAGGGCTTCGTCACTCCAGCGGTACCTGGGCCGGCCCACTGGGCGTTTTCCATTACGCCCTCATACCAGCAGACTGCAAAACTAATTTCCAGTGTCAAGTTATCACGAGATTAATCAAAGGGTTCAATAATAAACTGTCTAAAGAGCTATTAAAGGCACATAACCTGCGCAGTGACGAGAATCCTGACAGGTCACTGCAAATTAAACAACCAGCTGTTTCAAATGGGTATGAAACAGGACGCAACTTGCAGGTTCTGCCAGGAGACAGAGGAAACAGCAATGCACATTCTCTGCTCCTGCGGAACACTCATGCACAAAAGAAGTATCTGTAGGGCGGCACATCGTGCACCCAGAAGAGGTACAACATATATTATCACCGCCCAAAGAATCTGGAATTTCCTAGAGGCAACGGGTCTTAACGGTGAAATCTAAACAAAGTGCTGCCACAATAGATCACTTGCTGGTCGAAGCGGCATATAAAGCCCCAGAATACCACACAATAATAATAAAATATCACGAGATCTCGAGCCCTGCAAATGAAATTGTTCTGTGGTATATCGTACCTGTCGACCAGGTCCTTCAAGTCCTGGATCTCGGCCTCCAGGTCCTGGCACTTGTCCGTCTTCTCCTGCAGTTTCATCTCCAGCTCGGTTATATCCGATTCCTCCCGTAACCTGTATAAATAAATTATTGAACGTTATGTTACTCGTAGGGCAATGGGTGCGGATAACTTTACGCCTTATTATGATGGATTTAGACCAAACTCAAACATTTATTCGTGACAAAAACAACACAGAAAATAAAATAATTAAATTAAAAAAAGAACACATTAGGTTTTGTCACGAAATGGACCCAGTTCATGTGCTAGCTTTACAGCCAGCGGTGGTCTTCTGCGGGGCCCATTCGATGAGAACACGGTGGGTGACAACGACAGATGCTAAAATGACACGATACAAACAATAACAAATATAAAAACGAAAAAAAAGGATAAAAAGGAACTATCCTATAGCTAAAATACAAACTTAAAAATACACAAAAAGGAATAAAATGTTTTTGCGAAAAGTTGCATCCCAACAAACCACAACGTGTTTATGGGCCTTTACGGTGAAAGTGACTACAGCCCATACACAACCATTACTACTAGCGCTAGATCAAGATAAGATAACACACAAGCTTCATATCTTTAGTAAGGTCGCTGGAACTGCCGATGATGCGCCGCGTTAAGAATGAACTTAAAATTCTATTGCTGACGATATCTTATCCTCAATTCGATAACGTGTCGGCAATTCGCGTGGCGCCTCCGTAGTTACTCGCATCCCAAGGTCCTCTGCTTACTACCAGATCGACTTGAACCTGGGATGGCCTGGGCATTAGAATAACCCAGTCCTTATACTGGAGTCAGTCAAAAACAAATATCAGAAACTTTAGAAACAGTCATCACTTGCGCAGAGGGAATAGCACAACAAACGCCGCGACGAAAATCTACCTTTCTCCTTCTAGTTCACACTGTGCGAGCGAGACACCAGCCTGGGTCGCGCACCATGTGATTTCGGAGCAATTTGTGCTAGTCTACCAGAGAGGCTAATGGAACTAGTAGCCTTATCAGGCGGTACATTTGTAATATGATGTGTCTGACCTCTCCGCGACCGCCTGCAGCCTCAGCTCCAGCCTGTCCCTCTCCGCGCGCGCCGCCGCGGCCTGCTGCTTGTGCTCCGAGCAGTCGGAGGCCGCTTTGGTGGCTTGCGACAGACTGTTGCGGAGCTCTGTCACATCCAACTTGGCTTTGGCTAGCTCGAAGGCCTGTTCAATTGGAATAGAATTAGAAGGAGAACAATAAACAAGTGAAAGTAAAAGATTTTTCAAGAATCCTGAAGTAATGTGGACGGCTGACGGAAAGTGACATACCAATTATCCTAATCGCTGGATCACTAGGCGGGTTTAATTATAACGCCTTCTGATGACTTAATCTTAAACTACTTACTAAAATAGTTTGCTACGATAGGATCTTACCTAGATAAGCCATCTAGTGGTTCCAGTCTGGAAACATAGATGGCGCGGTTATTAACAAATCCCAACGGCTTTTTTTTTAATATTATATGCCTATGTTACTGTTATGTCGAAATCCGTCAAACGATTTAGGCTGCAGGGTGTGCCAAAAAATAAGACACACGCACACACACGAGCACATACGCTCGAAAAACATAACCCTCCTCCCCTTCGGCAATCGGGTTAAAAAAAGACAGCTCATACCTTGGTAGTAGTACCTGACCCTAATGGCTAAAACCAATCTCAAGATTGTAAATGCATTGCTAAAACTGAAACTTTGGAAAATAACATTAGACCAAATTGCGTTAATAACTTCCTTAACTTATCATAGAAATACCAAAAACTACTCTTTCCTTAATTAATCTACTAAACTGAAGCATGTCTCGAAATGACTGAACTAGGAATTACAGAGGGCAATGAAATGTGTTAAATAACAAGAGTTATTTGATATACAATTTATCGATACAACTCGGAACCGAAATTCTATATAAAATATATATAGATAAACTCTATCTTAAAACGTCCAGACCGCTTTTCACTTCGATTTTAGCCCTCCGATTTTATTTTATGCACTAGAGCATACAAAACATTTTACAGTCCTACACAGTACAGTACACTCAACGCAAAGAAGAATTTTACTTGCATGAGAAGTTTATTTATTTATTTATTTAACATTTATTAACATTATTTATAACACATCTGAATAATACATTTGGCTTATACAAAAAATCCAAGTAAGATGCTTAGCCACTTGTAGGTGACCACAGCTCGCACATGTGTAAAATCAAGAGAAACAAAAAAGACCGGGTTGCAGAATTTTATTTAGCTAGCAAATAAAGAATAATAAGAATCCATGAGACTTGGTACTACGAAATATCTCACAACTTTTTACGGTGGAAGAGTTTCGAGACTTGGCCTCTGATTTTACATGGAATGGACAAAACGTTACGAGTTTAGCTGTCAAATCCCATACAAACTGAGGCTCTAGTATAAGTTTTACCGAAACATAACTTTACGATCGCGTTTGCGTATTACCCTCAATTTGTATGGGATTTGACAGCTAAACGCAAACGCGGTCGTAACGTTTTGTTTCGGTTAAACTTTAGAGCCTCTGAGGGTAAAACGAGAACGCGATCGTAAAGTTTTGTTTCAGTAAAACTTATACTAGAGCCTCTGGTCACGTGTCCGTCTTACGTATTTTCAATCTGTCGAATGTTACAGTCACGTGACCTGTTGCGAGTTAAACATTTTTACCCCATCACAAAAAGTGCACAGCGCCGCTAAAGAAGTTTTCACTTCAAAAAAACATAAAATTACATGAATGAAGATTCAGATTATCAGATTAGTAAAACATTGGCAAAAGTTTTAAGTACATTTAAATTTTGGCCTATAAAAAATTAAAAATAATAATGTAATGGATACGTCCGGTATAAAACTCCAATGCCGTTAAAATGGACGCTGATCTTCGTATTACAATGGCTATCCGACACCAGAGATCTTGGCATTTAGACAATCGACGCGAATTTTTGGCATCGGACCAAACCTAAAGAATTATTATCAGGAATCAATGCACCCGCGACACTGCGTCATTCGAGCAGAAATGAACGTCAATTGTGATTCCTAAAGGCTGATTAACGATGTGTGATAAAAAAAAAACTCAATTTAAAATATATTTCAGAGGCCAAAATGCCGATTTATTTTATTACAAATAGATCCCTTTAGGGAACCTTTCAAATTGAAATAGAAGACGTAAATACTATATGATTTAATATCACACACACTGGCCAATCACAAAACAAGACTAATTAAAAAAAAATAAAGTTTTTTTCTGCGCCTACTAAAAGGTTAGGAAATTATTTAAGTTAATCGAAATGCATCTAAAATCCAAAAATAAACTACCGTCCAAGGGAAAAGATTCATATTTTCCCTTGAACTTTCCCTTTTTCCGTTTTTATAGTTTTTTGTATGTTAGTCTTTAAGGTATTTGTAATATGGGCCTTCTTGCCTGATTTAAATAAATAATAATAAATAAATAAAATTAAATAAATAAATAAACAGTCGGTCACGTTAAATAATCTCAACTACGACGACGGCAAACAAGCAAACGGCCTGCCTCATGGTAAGCAGACACCATAGCCTATGGACGCTTTCGACTTCAGAAGAAACACAAACCCTTTGATTTAAGTCGTTTTGTTGATAATCAGTGATGTGTCAATGTGGAAAAGTTGAAGTATAATAGAAATGTCTTACCTTATCATTTAGTTCCTTCCTGTTAAAGTCCAATTCGTGCTGCAGCAGAGATATCTGCTTCCTGATCTTGGCCAATTGCTTCTTGTCATTGCTCGCCTGTCTGTCTGTCTTCTCGCTCTTACTCTTCGGCGACGGACTCCTGGAAACCATCTTCATCTGCTCCTTTAGTGACGCTATCTCCTCGTGATACGAGTTGATATCTTCATTTAGTATATCTATCTCTGTTTCTTTGTCTTTAAGCTTGTCAGTTAAGTCTTTGAGCTCGTCTATTTTAGATGTTAATTCGTTGTTTAGAGAGTTAACCCTTTCGAGTTCACTTTCACTGTTCTGTAGTTTGAGAGACGCGTTCTCTTGTTCTTTTTCTAGTTTGGTTAGTTTGAGTTTTAGTTCTTTGTTGCTTGAGTTAAGGTTGTTATTCTCTTCGTTGATTCTGTCCATGTCTCGACTCTGAGCGTCAATGGTGTGTTGTAATCTGAATAGTTCGTTTGATTTCTCTTCAAACGCTTCTTTTAGGTTGTCTAGTTCTTCGGTTTTGTCATTTAGGCATCTCTGCATGTCGTCTAATCTATCTAGATGTTGGTTTAAACTGTCTATTTGTTGATTCTTCTCAGAAACTAATTGTTCTAATTTCTGAAGTTCAGAAAGCTTCTCTTTCATTACACGGTTGTCTGTCTCGCATTTTTCTAGAGACGTATTTCTACTCTGTAGTTCATCAATTTTGACTTCCAATTCAGTCAATTTGTTAGTCAAGTTGCGTTTCTCTTTAGCTAGTTCTAAGATCATATTCTCTCTTCTTAGAATGTCTTCTTTAAGTAGATGCAAGTCTTTTGATTTCTCATTGACTTCAGACGTCAGTTCTGCCACTCTTTGCTCTAATAAGGTCTTGTTTGAGGAGAAATGTTCTAGCTGATTCTCGTAGAATTTTTTGTCATTCCCCATGGTAGCCATGGTGTTTTCTAGCAGACCCTTTAGTTCTTCTACCTCTTCTTTAAGAGCTGGGAACTCACAGAGCTGTTCTTCAGCATTTTTCAACTCAGACTTGCACGAATCCAGCTCGGTTCTAGACTTCTTAATCTCATGCTTTAACTGTGTCAGTATATCGGGGAAATTCTCCTGTCTTAAGTCTAGCGTGATGCCAAGCTCTCTTAGAGACGTGAATTCGTCCTGAGATCTGTTGTCATGTGACGGTTCTGCGGAGAAGTCTATCTTCTTTGGCGCAACGCTGAGGTCTTTGGTGTCATCGACCTCTCTGTTGGGGTACATGGAACAGTTATCTGGTATGTTCTGCGCTGTGGAATGCTTGACGCTGTCTCCGAATTTCTCAGCAGTTCCGAATACTGTCGTCTCATTGGCGTTTCGTTTGAAGAGTCTCTCCTTATGCTGGGTGGATGTTAGATGGCCTGGCAATGATTCAGCTCTAGGAGTGAAGCTAGGTAGATCGAAGTGGTCAATGAAGTCTAAGTTGAGAGAGCTCATGTTAGGCTTCGACAGGTCAGGGGGTAAGGTCCTGTTATGTGTCTTGTCTCTGTTATCGACGTATGGGATGCCGGATAGGCTGAGGTTAGCTTTGAGCTCAGCGCGTCGCATTTGCAGGTCTTGTTCGTCGAATTCTGATATGGAGACTATGTCGCTGAGGGTTCTGGCTGACGCTTTGCCTTCGGGTTCATCTTCTTTTTGGTCTTCGTCCAGTTTGAGCGCTGTTGGGTAATAAATAATTGTAAATTTAATTCTATCAGTAATCATCATTAAATGCTATTTGTTGGCGGTACTTTAGTACTGCAGTTTCCTCTATAACACTGAAATCACACTAAAAACCTTGAGTTTGTAAATGAAAATAGCCTTTTAAGATTGCAATAAAATTTGTTATGGACGTCAACGTTTCTTAAATAGGGAATCGAACCCGCTACGCAGGCTCTTGTATGGCGTCTGCTACTCAGCCGGTAAAGATACATTAGTTGTGTGTGTCGCTGTTAATGTTAATGGATATTGGAGCTGCGCCAAACATGTGTACTCTGAGTCAGCAGTCTGGTTTGGCTGTTCAAATTATTTTAGACAGGTAAATAATAGGATTTAAGAATACTGGATGTCAGCATGGCAATAAAATGTCTAGTGGTCTTTCGATTACAATTTCAGACTATTGGTGAAGCGATGGACGTGGAAGATAAAGTACAGAAAACGTGGCTTCTTAAGATTTTAATCACAAATTCTACTGTTACGTCATTATAGTTCGACACTAAAAAGTTTTGATGTCGTTTTGATCTCAATAAATAAGAATATCAATTTGACAAAACCTAATAATTTCAAGTAAACGTTATTTCCCTTGTGGCGTAGTTTTACCCTCTTCGACATGTTTTTTAATACAAAAATCGCAAAAAAAACTATAAGACATAATTGACATATACCAAGTTATATTTAAATGAAAAGAAGTTTAACAATTTCAGGTCCCTTTTCTGCCACCACGTTTATTTTTCCGCAGAGGCACTAACTACATGTTTCAGGTTTTCAGTAGCCTATATCGTGTTATATCTGTAACTTACCCATGATCTCCTGTAGCTGCTCTTCCCTCTCAGCCAGCGCTCGAATATGGTCCCGTAGATTAGCCTGGAGCTCATCCTTATCTTGTTCTAGGCTCTTGGCTAAAGATTCTAGCTGTGCGATGCGGGTTTGGGCTGATAAGAGCTCCCGCTCGAGGATCAGCACTTTGTCTTTGGGGTTACCTGATGGACTTAATAACTATAACTTCATCTTAATAGGTGCAGTGTTTAAGTGTGTCTATCTGTACCTTTACAGAATCAAAGGTTAGGCACTTTTGGACCGTAATAGCATTGAAATAAAGTCGAAAAGTGGCCAACCTTTTTATTTCTCGACTATACTTAACAAATAAAGTAATATTAGAGGATAACCTTACACACGAATCGAGCTAGCCCCATATGGGAGATGATATTGATATTTCATCATACAAAACATTGATGTCAATCTATAAGAAATGAATACTACGATCGTCAAAGGTACAATCCTGCTAATATTATAAATGCGAAAGTTTGGATGTTAGTTACTTAATCACGCTAAAACGGCTTAACCGATTTGGATGAAATTTAGCACGAGGATGGTTTATAGCCCGGATTAAAATATAGGATAGTTTTTATCCCGGGTCCACGCAGACGGAGTCGCGGGCGAAAGCTAGTAGTTGATACACTACCCACTATACTCTGATTATTAATCAGACAGAAAAAATGTAAACACTGGTGTTGCCGTTAACAAGAACCATTTGCAGCAATGAGGAGATTTATAATTTTCGCAGTTAAACGAAATATACGTCCTATTTCAATAATACACACTCTAATTACAAAAAGCAAATTAATTTTGATAATGTTAATGTTTATAATTACCAAAATCCTCCCTCATAATTATTTTAAAAGATAATACCGTTTTTATGTGTAGAATATTATTTTAGCACTGGTATCACTGCTGCGATACACCTGGATTGTGCATCTTTGGGTTGCTTACTATTTTTTTTTCTTAATGCGAATGGCAAATAATATCGGTACGTGGATTTTTATTTTATTTGACGCCTGTCCTGTCACTCAGCTCACTCGCCTTCTAACAGCTTTATCCACTATACCAGTGTTTCTAAACCTGTGGTCAGTGGACCCCTGGGGGTCCGCGAGTACCTATAGTTATGTACGGGGGTTCGCAGCAGTCTCTGCCATAGACCATTTCACAATAATAAATAAATGCCACAAAAAGTCTTGCCTGTTTTTATTATTAATCCTTGGATTTGTGCTTGATTTCCTAGGGGTCCGCGGACGGAAAAAAGGTTAAGAACCGATGCACTATACAATTCAATGTATTACTAGTAACTATTAGTTATAAATCTTTATCATATTTATTTTCAATTTTGCTGTTAAAGTAAACTTTAAAAAATATTGCATGACCGACCCGTACTTTCAGAACCCCTGATATGTCCCTTTGACAGTGACATAACTTTGTTTACATTTTTTCTGTCTGATTAATAATCAGAGTATAGGCTAAATCGGCCTAAACTTTGTTTGGAAAAACGCCCGGGCAACATCATAACTTCTGTCGGTCTAGAGGAACATAGGAGCGGCAATGCACGGCGACTTTTCTCAGCAACACAAACGCTTTCTCGAACGCGCGACTGTCGCGCGAACCTACCCATGCATCAACTGTCTAAAATCACATGTATAGATACTATATCGAGTTTGCAGCACCGCAAAAAGTGGACGTGTGACCGCTCTAAGTCACGTCGACCAATATTGGATCAAATCAAACCGGACCACCATAGCGCGCATTTACGCAACATCTACAACGGATGTCGACCGGTAATACGGAGCTTAGTGGTGCGGTTATGCGTCTAATAAAACACATGTGGCATATTACGTGAAGAAATCAGAAAATAAGTTAATATTATTAGACTTTTATTACTACACAACACATTGTTAGTGTGTGTGATATTGATATGTGTGTTGGTAGAGTCAGCATCATATAGTTAAAACAGCAGTCAAACTAGCCAATTAAATCGCTTAAAATTCAGCTGCAACTGCAATTCTCTATGATGCTGACTGTACTGTCTCTATGACGCAAACGAAACTGAATGATTGCACTTGTTTATTTTGTTAACCCTTTCAAGGTCAAGCCACTCTAAGCCGTAGCATTTTTCCGCTTTATAGCGGATATCGCTCGTAGAGGCATGACTCATAGCAAGCTGATGCCCGCGGCTTCGCCCGCGTGGTTATAGGAAAATGTAACATATTGAATTTTCCCGCGGGAATTAGATGTTTTCCCGCTGGAAAAAGTAGCCTATGTCACTCTCCAGCCTCTATCTCCATACAAAATCACACTAATACGACGCTCCGTTGCGACGTGAAAGAAGGACAAACAAACACAAACACACTTTCGCATTTATAATATTAGTAAGGATATCGCTCGTAGAGGTATGACTCATAATAGTTAACATAATCTAAGGCGATACGTTAACTTTTACCCACACTAGGTTAGAGTACTATACTTACATGAATTTCCATATAACGCTTGATGTCTTTCGTTCAACTTCTCCTTCTCTTCCAAGTTCTGTTTCGCTCGCACCAACTGTTTGTCTTTGGATTCCAACTCTTCCTTTAGCCTTTGCACCTGTGGGATAAGTTTACTACAGTACATTGTCGTAAAGGCTAGGAAGTAGGCAAAAGATGGACGAGTGGGTTCGAGGTCCGAGGCGAGGACCTCGAAGGAGACGAGTCCATCTATTGCAGTTTTGGCCGAGACATTACATAGTGCTTGCAACGCGGGGCGGGGGGCCCTGAGATTGATTGAATCGCTGTTCAAAGTGTTTGAACTCATAGTTGGCCTGTTCGTACGATGTCCCACTAACGCGTGCTTTGAAGCCTGATTCTGACCATCTTTTGAAACATTTCCGAGCAGTGGTGTGAAAAAAATATAGTGACTGATTAAAGAACTTCTAAAAGAAAAATAAAACACCATAAACGAAATCGTAACTTCTTCGTCCCTCGTCCCTCTATTGGCTAGTTTCTAGCTTCTACATTATATATATAAACTATTGTAAACTAAGTGTTGCGTTTGTGAACCTAAGAGCCGACGCACATTGAGCCACTAATGAGTCTCGAGACACGCTGAGAGTGAGGGTATCTTCAGCAGCAAAAATTACCTCTACCAGCGCGTTATGAAGGCTGACTGTGCGCTGATGTGCCGCTTAGTGCGCGAGTGCATTGCGTTGTTGCGCTGAGTCTCGAGGCGCGCTGAGAGGGAGAATATCTTCGCCTGTTCCACGCCTGGACACCCTACAACTGATCTCTACTAGTGGCTGTAATGTACGCTCTAATTAAAGTAATTACCTCTGCCAGCGCGTCATGAAGGCTGACCGTGAGCTGATGGGCCGCTTGGTGCGCGAGCACCTCGGCGTTGTTGCGCTGAGTCTCGAGGCGCGCTGAGAGGGAGGATATCTTCGCCTGTTCCACACCTGGACACCCTACAACTGATCTCTACTAGTGGCTGTAATGTACGCTCTAATTAAAGTAATTACCTCTGCCAGCGCGTCATGAAGGCTGACCGTGAGCTGATGTGCCGCTTGGTGCGCGAGTGCACTGCGTTGTTGCGCTGAGTCTCGAGGCGCGCTGAGAGGGAGGCTATCTTCGCCTGTTCCACGCCTGG
The DNA here is from genome assembly GCA_947578815.1 of Epinotia ramella. Taxonomy (NCBI): domain Eukaryota; kingdom Metazoa; phylum Arthropoda; class Insecta; order Lepidoptera; family Tortricidae; genus Epinotia; species Epinotia ramella. Next base: position 22,976,220 of record OX388217.1, read on the forward strand.
ACACCCTACAACTGATCTCTACTAGTGGCTGTAATGTACGCTCTAATTAAAGTAATTACCTCTGCCAGCGCGTCATGAAGGCTGACCGTGAGCTGATGGGCCGCTTGGTGCGCGAGCACCTCGGCGTTGTTGCGCTGAGTCTCGAGGCGCGCTGAGAGGGAGGATATCTTCGCCTGTTCCACGCCTGGACACCCTACAACTGATCTCTACTAGTGGCTGTAATGTACGCTCTAATTAAAGTAATTACCTCTGCCAGCGCGTCATGAAGGCTGACCGTGAGCTGATGGGCCGCTTGGTGCGCGAGCACCTCGGCGTTGTTGCGCTGAGTCTCGAGGCGCGCTGAGAGGGAGGATATCTTCGCCTGTTCCACACCTGGACACCCTACAACTGATCTCTACTAGTGGCTGTAATATACGCTCTAATTAAAGTAATTACCTCTGCCAGCGCGTCATGAAGGCTGACCGTGAGCTGATGTGCCGCTTGGTGCGCGAGTGCACTGCGTTGTTGCGCTGAGTCTCGAGGCGCGCTGAGAGGGAGGCTATCTTCGCCTGTTCCACGCCTGGACACCCTACAACTGATCTCTACTAGTGGCTGTAATGTACGCTCTAATTAAAGTAATTACCTCTGCCAGCGCGTCATGAAGGCTGACCGTGAGCTGATGCGCCGCTTGGTGCGCGAGCACCTCGGCGTTGTTGCGCTGAGTCTCGAGGCGCGCTGAGAGGGAGGATATCTTCAGCGCCTGTTCGGACATCCGCGTCTGGAGTACATCGCGCTCGGCGCGCACCTCCTAGACAAACAAGTACTGAATTAAAGCACTACATTTTTTTGTTCTGTAGCATGAGTATTTGCCATACGAGTATAGGGCCCACTTCTTTTTCACGTTTCGCATCTTTAACTATAAGACCGGGATAGTGGCGTCCTCGAAGAGAGGCTTTTGCTCAGCAGTGGGCGGTTACAGGCTGATAATGGTAATGTCATCATCACGTAGAGTCGTACTGTAGAGGTCTTTAACTAAATGAATGGACGTACATTTTGTACGCGTACCTATTCAAAGTATTCTGAGTTTGATTGTTTCTTTTATAGGCATGATGGCTATAATATATATCTACAAACTATGCTTATTAGACACGTTCTTTATTTTAATACCTACAGATTTCCGACGGTCACAGACCAGATGAAAACAGACGAGCTCTGTTACACCGTGATATTGTATTTGAATGGCATAAGATTGCATATTTACCGCCCTTGTGTTAGGCTCAGCCAAATACATGGGATCCGAGTCGTTCTCTGCCTTACCGCCATATTCGAGTAACGTACTATTATCAATTTCGAAACATCGATAGGTAACACGTAATAAACATACATTCCTGAATGCGTTAACGCCCCGACCCGTCCAACGGTTAACTAACCGGGTCACCCGTCTAATTTTAACCATCCCGGTTACTCTGAAAGATCATCGGATCATTCGGACAGTGTCATGATTAATTGGATATAAGTAATAGTAGTTAGCAATCTACGAATTTAGTTGTTGATGATTTCATAGGCGGTTAATGAAGTAAGTTTATGAATGACGCTTTATTATTGATCGTCTTATAAAATGTCTTGCTTTCTGTGTTATTCATACGTGTGTAAATATAAGGTTTCCTTAGAGGCGATATGTTACATACTAATATCCTATACGAGCGTCATTTATATATTTTTATGTAAATGCCTTCTCGAAAGCGGGTAACGATTTCCATCTAGCCATCTCATTCCCAGGAAAAAATCTATCCGGGTTTTCATATTTTCATTCACGTCAGCGAAGCTCGGTTTTCAAAGAACTAATCTAAATATATACAGCAATTTTGGAGAAACTGAATATTGGGAAATCGGCTAGCACTCATCAAAATGTTTAATTGTAACCTAAAAAATTGTCAAATCCCGCCGTCACACCGCTAAAAATAACAGTGCACACATCGCAAAATATTGATGACTAAAATTATGAGTACAGTATCCAGTTTAATAACTGAGCAGCTAGTGTTGTGTTAAATATATTGAGATTTCTATATGCACGTTAGTCTCATTCTTGACTATATCTATGATTCCTGACTCAAACAAACAACATACAATTCAGTGTACAGTCGAGTTGCATTGTGCACAGTCAAACTGACCAAAACATGTGAACAAGACTTTCATGTTTAGAGCGTAATGTTGCCTACATATACTTATGAATTCGACTAGACAGTCAGCAGCTGAAGCACCATTGCTATGCAATTCCAAAAGGTCAAAATGAGTTACAACACACTTTATAATTATCCTATTAATACATATTTATAAATGCGAAAGTTTTGATGTTTGTAACTCATTCACGCTCAAGCGATTTGATTGAAATTTTGCACGAAGATGGTTTATAGCCTGGAATACATTATAAGAGTGTTTTTATTCCGGGTCCACGCAGACGTAATAGTCGCGGGCAGGCGCTATACGGTAATAAGAGCTTGCCTAGATAATTTAGAGCAATTCACCCGAGTCGTTACCACTGATGCTGACTGGATGGTAGTTCTCACAAGGGGATGAACACCTTTGCACCGCGTCGCTTTAACTTCACGTTTAACCCATACGAGGTCCACAAACAATAGACTCAAGACTTGCATAGCGTGGGGGTTTCGACTCGATTTTTTTCTGTGGCTGCGAATGGGTTATACTTCCATACAAAAGTGCGATATCAAGCGAAGCGATTGTCTATTATTTTGTGTATTGTGGTTTCTCGACACTTTTTCCTCAACTATCAAAATAACCTCCAATGCCACGGTCAAATCGTGTAAATAACTTTTATTACGTCTTGAATTATCCCGCGTGTCACGATATTTTTAGCCAAGTACGACCGTCTATAACCGTGTGATAATTTAACAGTTGTAACGTTTCAATTTATTTACGTACTCTGCTTACGCCGAGTCTTGGCCTGGGTGAAATGTCGTCAAAGATTAAGACAAACAAAACGCAGTTTTATTTCACTGGGTTTTCTTGTACTACACTAACAAACAACGCATATTTCTTTTATTTTTAATCTTGCTAATCCAATTTGAGCATTCTTGTTGATGAATTATTTACGATTATTAATATATCTTTGTTTACAGAACAAGCAAAGTACAAAGTATTAGAAAGTCGTATTATGCACATTTAGGGCGGACACGACACAGTGATGCATGTCAAACGGAATTTTTAAAAAATCATACGAGAGGATGAAGTTTATAACTTCAACACTCGAAATGCATAGGCTCATATTTATTCGAAAAACGCTAGCGTTGTGTGCCAAAGACCCCGAAGTGATGGGGCCTACCCTATATGAAAAACTACCGAAGGGATTAAATGACGTGGTCAGTGTATCGGAATCCCAGTCCCAATTAAAACAATTACTTTTAGAAAATACAATATATTGCATGGACGAATTCATGAAGCCGTAGTAGGGTTGAGTGAGACGTCATGCAGTGTTTTAGGTATTATAATTTTTTTATTATCAATTGTTGTACCCTCGACGATCATAGTATTAATTCTTATAGATTGACATTAATGTTGTTTATAATGCAATGTAATATTATGAGATAAATAAATATCAATATCAATTGCTTCAACCACACTTTACGTTATAAATGTCGCCAGCATAATGTTTCACCTCACAGACAACCAACAAACTTCACAATACACGATTTGACGAACATAACTTATGGTTACTAACTGTTTGAAACAGCCGAGGCTTGTGTGATATGCAAAGACTGAACTTTGCTTGCATCTCATGATAACTCACTAGAGGTTTTTTTTAAAATTTATAGTAATACTATAAATGCGAAAGTAATTGTCTGTCCGTTACCTTTTCACGCTTAAACCGCTGAACCGAGTTGGATAAAATTTGGTATGGAGATAGTTCGAATCCCGGAAATAATTCCCTAAGAGGATGAAATGGGGGGCGGAAACATATGGAGGTACGATATAAACGAGTTCCACACGGACGAAGTCGCGGTCACAAGCTAGTCTGTAATATACGATTAAAAATTGTAATCCAATTTAAGTAAGGCAACATTTGTTAGAATTTGTATTCAAACAGGCCCTTGTGAATTATTTTAAATTACGAGAACAATATTTCTTTGCTATTCCGCTAAAAAACGTGCTGGTCTAACGTGGTGGTAATTATTTTAAAGTCGATTAATAATAATTTTATAACTAAATATTTATGAGCAGCGCAACATGTTTATTGTACTGAATAAATGATAGAATACAGACTGTACATCATGGATTGGATGTGAGCGTTTAAACGTTCCAGACAGATGTTGGCGACATTGTGGACCAATTGACTACAACATATTCAATTGAAAGGAAAGCGCTGGAATAACATCCTCATGGCAATGAGGAATAATATCATCTAGTATGTCAATTCTTCACTAGGTTCAATTGTTCTCTATTGATGTCTTTATCAGCTTGATTGAGTACCAAGTCTTGTTAACTTCTACTATTTTTCAACATTTTTAACTAATTTGGAACGCTACGGTCTGTATCATATTATAAAAAATTACAGAAGAAAATACGCAGTCGTAACGTAACGAAAGTACGTGAAATACGTCTTTAGTCACTTCGAAGAACCTAAAGCAAAAAAGCGTTTAACTCGTATGAATCTGAACGCTATAACGCTATAACGCCTGCCATAGCATTTACCGAAGTATTGACAATCTTATGTATGATATACCTATAGGGAAGCATGATCATTGATTTACTTTACCTATCAATTTAGATAGATCACGATAATACAAATATTTTTCATTCAATTTTAGCAAGTGATTCAAAAGAATCGATGTCTATTTCAGATTATAATAAAACTTCTAATATTAATTCATAACATATATACTTCTCTCTCAGGTCAATAGGGAATATGCATGTGATTTAGAAATGGACAAAAAAAATCACGTGTAATCTATATTGCTTAATAAATATACACACATGATTATTTTTTCAAATTATCATGTTTCTATTGATAAAATAAATTGTTTAAAAGTACTATTTTTCAAGTTCCCTCGCAAATTTCCAAAACGCAACGCTATTGGCGGAGCGAAACGTGACGTCACCGTGCAGGTCGTTAGTATGATTATTGAAAGTTATTCGCATTGTTTGGACGCTGTTTATGATAAATAATCAGTGTTTTTTGGTAATTATTAAGTGAAAAAAGACTCGCCACAATGACTGAAGGCGGTATTGTCAAGGCACAGTCGGATAATCTGCCTAAAATTGATGTGTTCATGATGACTAAATTTAATACATACTTCGCAAATATTTGTGACTTTACGTCCGCTGAACTAAGAGGAGTAAAAGCTGCAAGGTAAATAAGTTACAGATATTCAATAAATTTTCATATTCCTTGTTTTTATACTCGTGAGATTGGTCAATTAAATAATTATAATTTATAACCTATTTTGGCGATTCAAATAGCTAGACTTTTAAACTACTTCAAATAGGTGTCTTAGTTAAATAAGTGGAATAAAAAACTAGTAGATATTTATCCATACTATATACTATTTTACTATACTATAACTTTATATATTATATATACTAACTTCTGCCCGCGACTCCGTCCGCGTGGAACTCATTTATATCGTAGCTCCATACAAACTTTCACCCCCACTTCATCCCTTTGGGGGATATGGGGGGAGCTACGATATAAACGAGTTCCACGCGGACGGAGTCGCGGGCAGAAGCTAGTTATATTATATATTTTATATATACTTACTTAATAATAAATTATAAATGCGAAAGTGTGTCTGTCTGTCTGTTTGTTACCTCTTCACGACTAAACTGCTGAACCGATTTGGATGAAATTTGGTATAGAGATAGTATAAACGAGTTCCACGCGGACGGAGTCGCGGGCAGAAGCTAGTATTATATAATCAAAGATATGTAGGTACCTATTAGGAATGTTAAATGTTGAGAACATCTTTATGAACTTTAACAAACTAGGTTGTTTTCGTCAAGGCTTATAAATAAAACAAATTTGTGTAGGTCACTCAGTAAAAAGGATTAAATTCTTTTAACTTTCTTCGATCAACAGTGCAAACAAAGAAACTTAGCTAAAAGGTTTCTTGATCAAAATCAACACTCGTAGTCAGCTGTTGATCAACAAAAATCATAATATTTGTAACATTAATAACTAAAAAAATTGGGAATCAGAATAGTTTTATGAATAAGTATATAATACAATTTTGAGGTTAGGTTATTGTTTACCTATATTGTTCGCGAGTCGTAATAAAAAAGATTTTAGGTACATACATATTTAATACTCACGTCGAAATGATCTTCACAACAATATAAACTACTCAAGCACGATACATTATCTCTCCACATCGCCTTACACCACTTTATCCTTATATTTGCACCTTTGGGCATATGAAAATATTTGCAGTTTTAATGTGATTTTCACACATAGGGACAATACAATATTTATAATAAGCTTTTGTGTGCTCTTCCATTACAATAAGTTGATCTTATAAGCTTTAATCACTCACATTTATTAAAAGTGTGAATCAAACACTTTGTTGTTAATTTGTTTAAGAACCGCCGTGCACTAAGCTGCACGGTGACGTCACAAATGAGCGCGCCAAAATGGTGGCGTTTTGATCGTCCGAAAATGATAGTAATTTTAATTTTTTTTTTTAGCTTATTTAATAATATTGTGAAAGTGTTATATTTTTTTCCGGTTATATAATTACTTATAGAATACATAAAAAAAATAAAAAAATGTCATGAATATTCCCTATTGTGCATTTTAGTCCATCACGATAAGTGAACAATCCAAAGACTCACCGTTAAATCTGGCAGCCCCATACCAAAACTTCTAAAGTACTTCCATAGAAACATCACCACACAACACTACACTACATGGTGCGAATCACGATGCTGTCAGTGCCATCGTCGCCATGAGATGACATGATCATGACAGATTCGGTTAATGATCATAGCACGATGTTTTCTGCTCGTCCAAAGCCAAGATATGCCAGAATAGTCGTATGTGTTTCGTCTGCCTGATGGGCGATCACTAGATGACAGGATGGTTTTTTATATTCCGAAGCGTTCACAGGATGCGATACACCTATGGTATGTTGTTAATACGATGCCTGTGTGATGGCGAGAAGCCGAGGCGTTGTGGACATGACACGGTGTTTCCCAGCGTGATGGTAAGCGGTCAGCGGTCATGACTTGGTGGCCCGCCTGGTGGTAAGCGGTCGGTCAGCGGTCTGTCGTTGTCATGACGTTTTCCCGCGATATAACGGAGATTTCACCTTGCGACAGCAGAGCACTCGTTGAAGCATCGAGAGCGACTGCGGAGTGGCGATGGGTGGGGAGCGCGCGGCGGAAAATACATTTTCAGCGCGGTGCATACGTTGATGTAAAAGATTGTATATTAGGTGATTGACAAAAACAGCGCAATGGAGAGTTTTAAGTACCTAGTCTGTTTCTGTTATTATAGCCCTGGTCTAATTTAGTGATGAATTTTAGAAGTTTTTTTGTTGTTTTATGTATACACGCAATCAAGAATCAAGCTAGACTTATATGTCATGTCATTCAAATAGTAGTCTTGAGGCATTTAAACGTGAGCGCCCAATAAACAGTGACAAGGATGTGTAGTTTATTTATAATAAGTATATGCCTGAATTAGACTTAATAAAACTAACAAAAGTCATGATTATCGACATCTTGTTTTAGCAATTTGTAACCTTCTGAAAGCCTTCAAACCTTCTTCTTCTTCTTTTCTATCTTTTCTTTCTTTACTCACTACACTTTATATCCTACACTTTTTGAAGGTTTTAACTCATTCAAGGCCTATGAGTGATGACTCATACACACTGGGTATTGGTACAGTATTGTTGCGCTACTAGGCGGAAATATACTCCTAAACGCTTCGGCGTTACACACGAAGCCGCGAAAAGGTAAATTTCCTAATCCGAACTAACAAAAAAACACATGATTCTCATCAATTCGTTGCGTAGCATTCTTTACCCAATAATACGCATAAACCGCATGAAACTACAGACAAATAAACAATGAACAACAGTCGCGCCAGTTACCGCATCCGAGCGGCCGACCTCCCTAACCTCGCCGTATTTTTAGCCGCTAGGGCTGCTTTACCTTCCTGCTTGTGCAATCCCAACTCTAGCGTGATAGAAAAGGACAAAAGGGCGTATGTTACTACACGGTTGAGTCAAGTTTGCCTCTTGATGCTATGTAACGATGTGCTAGTGAGGTGCAAACTTAATTTAATCGTGTAGGCGAACGGGACGTTTGGCTTAGCATGCCAGATTTGGGTTACGACTTGTGAGCTGGTTAATAAAGGACGTTTTTATGAGTTTCCAGAAAGTTGAGACCTTTTGTATATGAGGATATCGTAGTGTTAATGTTGATAGCCGCGACTTGCTTTTTCAGTAGTTGATGTGCGGTGAATGTTGTGATGTTTAATAGATTAACTGATATGACGACATACTTGCTAGCCTTTTTTAATCGATGACGTATCGGGTTTTGAGGATTCGTTGTGCCGACAGCTAGGGACAAATACAGGTCCCTCATTATCAACACGAATTTATTAGAGTGCCAAAGTCTAATGACATTATTCATAAACATCTATAAACTTTCATCAAAAAAGTACCTATTGTCAGTCGCGAGCTGCTAGCTACTGCAAGCTATTTTTTGAATAAAGGGCAAGTATCTAGTCCGGTATTTTACCCGGTCTAAAGCATGTGGCAAATTTCGGAAGCGCAACGACGCTCCATTTTGTCCTGGACACAACATGTGTACTTAAAGTGACAGCCCTGAGCAGAAAGTTAATAAAGCACTATATCAATAATGAGCCGCATTAGCGTCGTCCACCGCTGACTCACGCGGCGTGGGTACATCATATCCCGACCACTTACAAACGCATATGTCACAGCTAACAAACGGAAACAGAGAAATCTGTGGCAATTTTCATCTTCACCAATATCAACATATGAGGGTCAATCCACTGTTTCTTGTCGTTATTATCTGTTAGCCAGAAGACAACATTAAGTAAGAAGACATTTATTCACTACACAAAAGACACACAGAGACAAAGGGAGTAGAAATTACATAGTTTCTTAGAAAAAATGTTACAATACGGACTTCTAACGTGCAAAAAGGGGTCAAACTTGACAAGAAAACCCACATTTGGTGATTTAAAACCCACAAATCGCAATTTTAAAAAGTGACTCAGGTGATGTAACCATGGCAAATAGTGACAGAAAATAGTTGATCCACCCATAGAGTAATAGTATGTACAGTCAGCGTCGTATAGTTATAGGTAGTAGCCAAAGTAGCCAAATATATCGTAACACATCCTGACTCTTACAGTATAATAAAGACGTGTACCGAAATATTTGGCTACGGTGGCTGCTACCATGGCCTCCCAACTAGAACAACGTATAATTGATACTAAAAAGAACTCATAGATGGCGACACAGGTACCGAGCGAAACATTTGAACCAGTAATCGTGAAGATAAAATGATTTTTACACCTTAATAAATTCAACGTACCTTAATTATATCACAAACATACTACCGCACATACAATAAAGGTATATTTTATAAGTTTAGTAAATGCAATAAAATTGATACTAAATCCATGTAACTCGTACTATACGAGTGAGATTTCAAGCTTGCTACGTATTATTGGGTACTGTCACTAGATGGCGCCATCACGGGTCGCGAAAGTTCTATGGAACCACAGGCTCTAAGCATTTGGTTATGTATATTTTTGTGTGATGTGTAATATTGTCTCAAAATAGTACTTTTATATCGAAAAAATCAAAAATACTCTATTTGTTGCCCGGGAAGTCAACGCCATCTGGTGATATCTCAATGTATTACTAAAGGCTGACAGCGTCATAGCCGTGGTAGCTCGGATACTGCATCTACTGGTGTAGCTACGGGACTAAAATTGTATACAGAATTGCCTACATTAGGACGGTACGCTTTTGCTCTATGAGATTGGGTATCTGTACTTGTATTCTTTAATCTGTGCTGCTACTAACTATATGATGCTGACTGTACAAAGTTTACATACACTCAATTGTGTGTGGTCAAACGAGGTAGGCAGAGCACATCCAATTAATTTTCAGTACCTTCTAGTAATTGCACGGTTAAAAATTGATAAGTTTTATTTATTTATTTTTATTTCCACACATACAATTATCATTACAGGCTGAACCCAATGCGATAATGTAGCAAAAAATTATCTATTATAGTAAAATAACTAACTATTCAATATAACAAAGAGTTACTAATGCTACTTTTGTGAATTCACTCATCGTACAAGAGAATAGGTCTACATGCGTGGCTATGAGGTTCAGGGTGCGCATGGCGCGCGTCATCGGCGCCTCGCGCAGCAGCTTGGTGCGCCCGAGCGGATATATGAAGTGAAGATATGATATTGCAGTTAAAATACGATAGATGCCAGCCCATTTCACTTATACGACATCTACGGAAAAAAAAGGAACCCGGACGTACTCAACCTTATACCCTTAACGTCTTGTTCACATTTTTTAACGCTTTTTACATGTCTTCACAAAGTGGACAGAGAGAGACACTTCGCGAATAAAGGACTTCAAAGGAACAAAGAATAATTAAGGAAATAACCAGTTTCGGTTAACGCTTATAATTCTGGACTTCCGTATCTTTGTCTTCGCCAAGACGTCACAATGCACCGAGGTTCAGTCACAATTCACACAGTTGAAATTTTGAAGTATACAAATAATTTACGACAACACAGTGACATAATATAAAATACCCCAGATATTTAGGGTCGGCGATGCGCATGTGACACGTAATCCACTGATATTGCAGTGTCCTCTTGGACAACCACAATTGGTTGCCTCTGAGCCAGCTGGACTGGGGCAGAAACATAAAAAACGTTAAGGCCGTGAGGCCTAAAAGTGTGACGCTGTTTATATAATGAAATGCTGTTTCAATCGAATACCTGGCGACATTTTTTTTTCGACCACCCTTCAGTTTCGGCGGTTCCACAACGCTTCGGGAGCTAAAATACCGCGAGCCATCCGGTTGCCTCTCGGACACTGAAACTACGCGTCATTGCTTTAAATATGACTCAGCCTAAGATAGTTTGAACTTTGTAAACTTTTAATAACTCTTATTTACTACAAGTTATCTTTCTAAACGTATAAATAACAGACACGAGACAAGTAACAACCAATAATCTCAATGCTTTACGAGAAAACTTGTTTTGTCCCCTTGTGCAACAAGTTTGTAGCGAACTCATCACAGCATTAGAGCCCGGAGAAAACTTGACAGCCTGCCAACTGAATCAGAGACGTTCCGGACGAGAGCCGCCCGACACAATGCCAAATCGCCAATTAGCGAGCCCCTTACAAGAACCACATAAGGTCCAATCATGCAAAACACACCTTTGCACTTTAACACTAATTATTTACTACCATGCCTCTTATAACGACTGCATAAGGTACAAATTCAGATACCGTTTCGTATTTACAAATTGATATTGCGATAAATAACAAAAGAAAAGCGAAGCAAACCGCATCTCAACGAATTATAGACTCTAATAGTGATGTGTTTAGTTTGAAATTGGAATACTTGAATTAAGTGCACTTTAATATTGAGTAATGAACTTTGGCTCGTGTTACGGTGGATTAAGGTTTATTTTGGGCCGTAAACTCCCTTTGATGCTGGTTGATGGATTGCGGACGAAATGAAAACAACTACGTTAAGAATAGAGTGAAAATAACCCTATTTATGTGATTTAACGCTAGCACGAACTAGCTGAGAATAGATATAGGGGATTTTTTTAGGTCTTTTTTCTTATTGTTTAGTGGTTGAATGTCTAAGATTTATAGCTTTAAAATGTATTAAACATGTTTTTGATTATTTAGAACGGGTTGTAATAATGTTGTTATGTGGGGTACAGTCTAGGTACATTATTCGGGATGCCTTGGTTTAAAAAATAAAATAAAATTAAGCTGTTTGTTTCAGTGAAAAAATAAAATAATGTGACAATTACTGAACTATTAATCTTAAATAACAAAAGATTTTTTAAGTTAAGGAGTTGCGAGACTATGCTAGCATTATTCTAAAAATACGTTGTTGTTCTAGTTTCTATTACATATAACAATTTATTCCTTTAACAAATATAATTTTATGGACTTTCTGAGACTTTTGGCTTTCTTATTACTAAGTTCTAGCAGTAACTGTTTGGGGAATTTATTACATATACGTGGAAGGATACATGGCCAGGCTCTCTGTCCGTAGTTATTTCTACTTCTAGGAACTACTAATGATGGTAAGTTTTCAAGTGTATGTAAGTTGCTATGTCTCGATACTTGTATAAGTTTATCAATTTTATCTCTGTACTGTGCTGTGTAATATCTCTAAGTCTACTTTGTCAAAAATGCTTAGGACTTTACAATGATTAAATAGATTTTCATTGTTATGTTTATATTTATGTTTGATTTTTAGGGGAACAATAGTTTTTAACATTCTTATCTGTAGGTTATACATATATATTGCTTAGATATGTTTTATATGTTCTACCATATGTGAATAATCCGTAGCTTATGACCGAATCAGCTAGTGACAAATATAGTAGCTTTAACGTGTTGTAAGGAACTTTATGCTGGAATAATATGCTAAAAATATGATATATACTGTGAATATATAATATTTTCAGTCTCAACATTACGTCGATAAAACATCTAAATTGCTACTGTAATGCTTAAATGTAGTGAGGTCTCAATGGCTCGGTTATATAATATGTATAGGTGTGTCGGTTACGAGCGGTTACAAAATATCGCCTATTAAGTATTTTCAGTTTCAAGATTACGTCGATAAAACATCTAAAGTGCTACTAAAACGGTTAAGTGAAGAGAGGTTTCAAATTTCAATGGCTCGGTATATATAATATGTATAAGTGTGTCGGTTACAAGCGGTTACAAAATATCACCTCTGCGTTGTTTCATACTTATTGAAGAGAAAGACTTTTAATTTATTTATTGCTAAAACCGATGAAGACATACTAGCACCGAGTTTGTATGGAAAGGCCTGCCCCACCGAGCTTTAAAAGTTTCATGTCTACACCTCTGTATTCTTCCGCGCTGAGTGAGCACACCTGACCCGAGACCTTCTCATCCGACGGTCTATGTTCGTATGAATAAATTTTGACAGAATAGGGTATGCTATACAAGTATGGGTATGTATGCTATATATGTATGGGTATATTTAAGTATGCTACAATAGTGATCTTTATTACTGTACATATAAATCATTATAAAAACCAAACCTAGGGTGCAGCCGGCAGCGAGGTGAGACCTAAGCTCAGTGGTCAGAGAGTGGAAACTCCTGACTAATCGCGCAGTACCGCCTTCTGTATCTGACCCTAGCCATGTAGGGAGTCTCTCAAGGTGTTGGTCGAGACTCTTCGCTATTAGACCGTTCAATCGATATACAATTATCACTCATATTCTGAACTGTAGTAGGTACTCAGTACTTCATCATCATCTGCACATAGGCCACTGCTGGACATAGGCCTCCCCCAAAGAGTGCCAAAGCGACCGGTCCTGCGCCATCCGCATCCAGCGGACTCCCGCAACCTTTACCAGGTCATCAGTCCACCTGAGTACTTACTACAACATTATGCTGAGCCCCTTTTAGCATCACACAATGTTAATGCCTCGTGCGATATTGTATACGTTTTAAGTCTAATTTATACACTGTACCTATGTATAAAATGTGATGTTAATTTCTATGTCTATATTCGAGTAATGTCATCCGAAAATAAACCCAAGCAAACTATAGAAGACATTGGTATGTTCTTTACTGTATTAAGCAGTCGATGGCGTTGAACCGGTGGTGCAGATATTTCCGACGCGAGATTTCGAAATAAATCAAATTTTAATTTGCCATAAAATCCATACTAATATTATAAATGCGAAAGTGTATGTGTGTGTTTGTTTGTTTGTTTGTCCGTCTTTCACGGCAAAATGGAGCGACGAATTGACGTGATTTTTTAAGTGGAGATAGTTGAAGGGATGGAAAGTGACATAGGCTATTTTTTGTCTAGTTCTAACCCCCCACTTCCCTAAAATGGGGGGTGAAAGTTTGTATGGAGCTACGATATAAACGAGTTCCACGCGGACGGAGTCGCGGGCAGAAGCTAGTTTGCCATAAAATCCATATCCATACTAATATTATAAATGCGAAAGTGTATGTGTGTTTGTTTGTTTGTTTGTCCGTCTTTCACGGCAAAACGGAGCGACGAATTGACGTGATTTTTTAAGTGGAGGTAGTTGAAGGGATGGAGAGTAACATAGGATAGTTTTTATCCCCGTAGTCATCCCCTAAGGGGGTGAAATGGGGGGGTAAAAGTTTGTACGGAGCTGCGATATAAACGAGTTCCACGCGGACGGAGTCGCGGGCAGAAGCTAGTATGATATAAATAAAGACGCTTTCGTTGTTGTGTTATTATGTGCGTGTCGAAATATTAGTGATAATATTTATATTTATTCTAAATATACATTTGAGTGGAGTCACCCGAGTCAGCGCGGTTGAAAGGTTTCCCAGATGGATTGTGTCGAGGTAATGAAAATAAGAATGGTTTTAAGTTGAAGAAAGTGGCTTTTAACCTTAAATTACAGTCCAGTGGCAAAATATGTGATCACAAATATACGAACATCACTTTACTGTTAATGGCATAAAACATTACATCTCAGCTGAGTATTATATCTAAGTTTAAAGCATTATAACTCAGATATTTTTCAAGCTTAGGGAACATACATACCTAATTTATGTATTTATGAAATCGTATGTTTAAATAATAGTCGAATAGTGGTAGTCACTTTCTTGGCTGACTGTACCAGTAGTGTAGACGTTGTGTCTCACGAGACTCGGTTATAATTTAGTGGAGTTTTGATGTTGGGAAGCTTACATATTTGGATGTTTGTTACTCAATGACTCAATCACGCTTAAACGGCTCAATTTATTAGGATGAAATTTTGCACAAAGATAGTTTATAGCCTGGATTAAAATATAGGATAGTTTTATTCCGGGTCCACGCAGACGAAGTCCCGGGCGGCAGCTAGTATACTCTTTTTTTATGTTATAGGAGGCAAACGAGCAGACGGATCACCTGATGCCCCTGATGGTAAGCGAAACTAAACTCTATCATATATTTTTTTGTTCCGGGTTGCCCATCAAAATTTTTCACGCGCCGCCACTGAAAGGTAGATATGCGCATTTCATCGGGAGACTGAGCGCTACCGACCTAGCGCATACAGTGACAATGTGTAGGTGCACCATGATGAAGGAAAGTACAGTCGCCATCAGATACATCGGAGCGGCCAAAGTGCTCACAATCATCGGAACACGTCTCCAATGCCTCGACAATAGAGGCGTGTTCCGATATTTGTGAGCAATTCATATTGTGTGGTCTATGATCGTGGTTTTGTTCTAATTATAAACCCGAGATTTGTTTTTAAAGAAAATCCGTGACAGTGAAAAGCTGGCGCTAACGCTTGGCAAGGGATTCGGTAAAAATGAGTTCAAACGTATATTCTTCTGTCTTAGTAACTCGTTATGTCTACCTTAAGATGTAACACGCAAGGGTCATTATAGCATATCACAGAAATTACGTAAGATTTTTAAAAGTGGTTCAATGGGTGAGAGTGAAGGAAACAACAATATAAACATTTGGGACATATTGATCGAAGCTACATAAATAAAGTAATTTTTAAAAGCGAGACATGTTTAAGATTTATCTTTGATATTTTAACGCGGTTAGCAAACCATCATACCTTTGTAATCGTTTTCAACATACGTCATCCATCAATTTTTATTAATAGTGCTCTAAATAAGGACAAACCCATTAAAATGAAATGTTTTAATGAAATCATTCATTTTGCGATGAGGCTTCTTATTTACCCAAGAAACCTGCGCTCACTTATATTCTTTACTTTTCTACTATGTCCACTGCATAGAGATCGGTTACAAAAATATGTATACACGACATTATTGAACATTCAGGCCGTGTATACATGTTTTTGTAACTTCGGCCGTATCGATCTCTTTGTAGTCGACTGTACAAGAAAAAATGTCGATGAATTTTGAATCAACTGTAACAGGAAAGAGAATTTATTTTATCTTACAATCGAATGAAACAAAACAAATGCAACTGTTCCAATTTCGAATTACATAAATTCCATTGAAGAGGATGTCTTTTAAACTCCTTTAGGCTAGACGGTATCACATCTTGAAGACTAAATACCAGAGATGTACCGACTAGTCACCGACAAGTCGGGAAAGCCGACTATCCGGCCTCATTTGTAGTCGGCGACTAGTCGGCGACTAGTCGGCAAAATGTGCCGATTAGTCGGCACTTTATGGATCACAGGAAAACGAGACATAAAATAAGTAAATTGCCATTTTTTACCATTCGTTTCATATTTTACAAATGTAATATCAGTTATCACATTTGGTACTTAGAATATAGAACGCATGCAGACAGCGCGACGGCAAAGCGAAACGAAGTTTCCCGGTTGCACCCGAACTTAGCTTAAGCCCACGATCGGCCTAGCCGACTAGTCGGCCTAGCCGACTAGTCGGCCTTCTAGGCGGCCGACTATAGTATACTCAAACCAAATAGACGACTGGGATCGTAAAACCATTAGCATCGTATTGTCTCTTTCGCACCCGCACGCCCATATGCAGCATGCCTGTTATCAGCCGGGCCGCATAGGGCAGGTAGAAAGCACACGGTACAAGGCATGTCGATAAGAAAATATGCAAAAATGAAAACAAAGTAAGTAATGCATAAAATATTTTATATTACGAAATAAATACTTTTAAGACTACAATTAGGTACTTTAGAACTAAAACATAGTAAGATTTAATAAATAAAAAATAATATAACACATACAGTTTCATCTAAAAGTATTAAAATTAAAAATATTCTTCATCGCTGTCACTATCCTCTTGAAGATTGATTATAAGTGGATCTTTTAAATATGCTTTTTCTAAGTCTTCTTTTTGAAGGTTTTCGGCATGACGAACATTGTGTTATTATATGTAAAATAATTAGTGTGATAGTCTAATGACTAGGCTTATACTATATAATGGCTATAATGGCGACTCCCTGGATTCTTGAACCACGGCGAGCATCCAAAAGTCCTAAGCCTACTAATGACCTACGGTATCAGCACGATACTGAGAATAACTTAAACTAATAAAAACATACAAATAAATTACATTATTAAGCAATGAAAATATAATCAATCTTATCGACATTTAATTAAATCCAGTATCGACATGCCGCCATCCCTACGGCCGCCGGCGTTTATTGGCTCAGTCGTCCGTTTGGTTTGAGGATACTATAGTCGGCTAGTCGGCCAAGCCCATAGTCGGCCCATCTCTACTAAATACATTACCAAATCATGATCTCAGCACGCATATGTCACGCTACATGCTACAGTTGGAAAAACGCCAGCCATCGACCAAGGTCGCTGGACAGGGCGCTATGGCACCCAGTCACTGGGTTTTTACGAAGCCCGAGTCATTCTAGGTCTCATAAAAGTCGTAACTGGTATATTATGGGTGAAAGTTGCGACGTTTTGTTATCGAGGAGGTTTCGAACCGTGGGTTTGGATGTCTCTTTATAACTTCTATTTTGATACACTTTCGATAGTGGAGGGTACAGATGTTTGTCGTATTTTTTTCGTGTTGGACACTTTGCTGTAATCATTACATCCTTGTGTCTACCTTCATATTATACTAGCTTCTGCCCGCGACTCCGTCCGCGTGGAACGTGTTTATATCGTAGCTCCATACAAACTTTCACCCCCCATTTTAGGGAAGTGGGGGGGTTAGAAAGAGACAAAAAGTAGCCTATGTCACTCTCCATCCCTTCAACTATCTCCACTTAAAAAATCACGTCAATTCGTCGCTCCGTTTTGCCGTGAAAGACGGACAAACAAACACACACATAAACTTTCCCATTTAAAATATTAGTATATATATATATATAAAACAATGAAAAGGTTGCTGGAGTCCGCTGGATGTGGGTGGCGCTGGACCGGTCACTTTGACACTCTTTGGGGGAGGCCTATGTCCAGCAGTGGACGTCTTTTGGCTGATATGATGATGATAATATATATAATCCTCCTCGTCGATTTCGATAACGGCGACCCTAACAAAATATGGATTAGCTCCATTATGAGCTCTGATATGACTGGCTGACTGGCTAGGCGAAACTTGCTCTTAAAGTATTGCAAGGATGACAGTACAGTTCGCCAGTCGCGTCATATGAATACACGTAGGTGGGTTTACGCCTCTCTTTTCGTGCTTGGCGTTTTACATCTGACGTTATTAGGCGGTTTTCCTCAAATAATTTAACTCTATGAAAGATGGTAGATCGCCAAGATGGCTTTTTTGCGGCTAACTCCGCCCAGCACTCGTGATCGATACCGCAGCTCCAAACAAACTTTCATGTAACCTTTACCATGTCGTCAATCTAGCTTGTACCGGTCTGCCTACGCTAAAATTTGCACAAGCTTGCTTGGTGCAAACTTGGACAAGCTTGCTTGGTGCAAATTTGGACAAGATTGTTTGGTGCAAATTTGGACAAGCTGGTTTGAATTCAAGTGTCGAAATCCTGTGTGTCGTCAAGACGTGAGATTGCATATTTAATGGTCAATGGTGGCCTGACCCAATACTGATTGTTATGGCATAATAAGTTATTATCGTAAGAAATTCATTAAATTTGTAATGTGTCCTCAAATTCTTCGGACGCGGTCAGATGCTGCGCTACGCTAGAAAGGCGCATAATTACAGGGCCTGTTGATGAAGGACGAGCAGAGGACGTGCCCAGGAGATGAATCCAAGAACTCACCGGGTCCTCAACAGACAAGAGCGAACGGCCTTGAGAGCAGTGGTCGAGAATCACTCACAGACGTCACGTCACAATCAAAAGAATAGTAAAAAAATCTTACCTGCGCAACATCGGTAAGTTGTGCTCGCTGCATGTCCAAGTCCGCAATTCGCTTTAGCGCCGCGTCTTCGGCTCGTGCCAACGCCTCCACCGCTTCAAACACCCCGAGTAGCTCCGGCATGCCGGGCCAGCGCGGACTCGCCTCGCCGGGGGAGATCGCCTGAGAGAGACAATATTTATAGGATCTTTGTTCTAAGATGGCAAACTCGAGTTGAAGTACCTTGTGTCATACTCATCATTTACCAAACCAAACCGGTGTTCGTTAAAATCGAAATGTATGCGAAGTTTGTCAAGTTTCTATGGAATGACAGCTGACGGCGCTATATTTAACGTTGATCGGTCTGTAATAGTAAGTTGCTGCAACTCATTTAAATTAGTTTTCGTCGGGAACTGTACTTTTCAGGATAAATTATAAAATAAGGCTAACCTAACCTACCGAGCTCTATAGAACATTATTTAAATTGCCCTGCAAATGTTACGGATTCAGAAAAAAACAATTTTATGGCTAATGAAATGACCGGTGGCGGACCGCCCATAGAAGCCGTTTTCCGCCGACTTGCCTAAAATTTCTTGCTATATATTACCAAACTCGTAAATCATCAAAAACCAGCCCTTTTTTGCTCAGGGTTGTCAAGTGAAAATCCTCACCGACACTGCTAATGACCATTATGGTAAATACTACTAGTCAAATATCTGTATTCATTGATGGCTTCGGGACGAAAAGCTCGCTCGAATCTTTGGACGACGTAGCCTGTGCAAATAATTAATACAATCAAATTTCAGCTCATTCGGTTACCAGGAAGTGGCTGAACATTTAGGTTCGCTTTCCATACAAAACCCCTTTTGACATTCGCAGGCAATTTTTGATGTAAGTACGTCTTACATCGGGCAGGGGTGGGGCGGGACTGCGTTAGAAACCTATCGCTCGCTCGGCCCCGGGCCGCCAGTCAGTCGAGGGCCGGCACCGCGCGAGCGAGCACAAGTGCCGAGTGCTCGACGCAAAGAGAGGGGTGTTATAAGTTTAACGTCTCTGTGTATCTGTCTGTGGTATCGTAGCTCCCAAACGGATTTGCAAAATTAAAATTATTCAAATTTTCACTTCCACCGGCACTCCCGGAGTGCAACCCGGTCTTTTTTATATTTTTTATGATTTAATAAAAAAATATAGTTTTCAGATTTTTTCCTGTACTTGTAGTATGAGACAATATTACTTGCCAAATTTCATAGTTCTAGGTCAACGGAAAGTACCCTATTAACTTTGATTCCCTTGAGGGTGTCAAAATATACGTTTTCTGCGGCATAAACGGCCGTATCTTTTTTACGTTAACCTATAAGTTTGATTTTTTCACAGCTTCAAGTGATTGTAGACCTGAGTATATGGTTACGCTGTCCCGAGATAAAGGGTCTTGACAGACCGACAGACAGACAGACGGACAATATCACACACAGATAGATCCTATTTAGATTTAAGCTTTCACGATTCTCACACGTTATTTATACTAAACGGGACTTAATCGCGTATAATTAACTTATTTATTTACCTCACTGAGGTCTCCCGACGTTTCGGATGTGTTGCAACATCCATGGTCACGGGACTTGAGCGGGTATCAACATCTTGCTGCGCGGATTTTCCGAACTACCCGCATTTGGTCTTTATTAACCACTTGTACACTAGGGTTGTAGGGTAGGGGCGACCTCAGTGAGGTAAATAAATAGTAAGTTAATTATACGCGATTAAGTCCCGTTTAGTAAAAATAATAAGATCCTATTCAGGTTCCGTTTTTTGCCCATTGAGGTACGGAACTCTAAAAAAGGCGACAATCACCTCGCGAGGCCCTTGCCGGTCCCGCAGAGACACGTCCTCGCTGGGCTCGCTGCAGGTCGCGGAGCAGGTCTCGTGCACTCGCTCCAGGCGGCGCGTGCGCCGGTGAAGCTTCTCTTCCAGCCAACGACTCTGCAAATTTAAGGGCATTGTAGAAACACTCTCGTGTTTGACACTGAATGCGCAGATAAACAGTAACATCGATGAAAAGTCAGCTAACATCTCAGGCAGGGTGGAATCAAGAGACAACCACAACTTTTGAATCAATGTTAGTGCTCAGTAACTTTAACAAGCAACCGGCCAAGTGCGTGTCGGTCATTGCAGTGTACTGTTCCTTAGTTGGCATTGAAAGGGGCTTTTTTCAGCAACTTGGTTTGGAATGTGCAGACAGTTACGAGTAAGTTTACGTGCACCGATAGTGTACTATCGACAACACAGCTAACTGACCATCCGTGCACTTTATGTGCATTGTAATAAGGTTCTATATAAATACAGGGTGGTCAGTTAACTGTGTTGGCGTATGTACGTACACTAAAAAAAAAACCACTTTGTCGGTGCCATGGGTATGTATCATCATCATATCAGCCGAAAGACGCCCACTGCTGGACATAGGCCTCCCCCAAAGAGTGCCACAATGACCGGTCCTGCGCCACCAGCATCCAGCGGACTTCCGCAACCTTTATAAGGTCATCAGTACCAAGTGGTGGTGGTATATAGTGGAGGTCATGGTTGGGCATGCTCAAGCCAAATTACAGGCTTTTAGAAATAAGGGTTACTGAACTATGCCGCGGACTGACAGACGGATATGACGAAACGATAAGGGTTCCTTGTTGACTATGGAGCCCTAAAAATCAATAAACGATAATAATACCGACGACTGGTTAGTCTAGTTGGTAGTGACGCTGCCTACGAAGCTGAAGGTCCTGGGTTCGAATCCCGGTAAGGGCAAATATTTGTGTGATGAGCATGAATATTTGTTTCTGAGTCATGAATGTTTTCTATGTATTTAAGTATTTCTATCTATTAAATATATCGTCGTCTAGTACCCATAACACAAGCCTCATTGAGCTTACTATGGGTCTAGGTCGATTTGTGTAAGATTGTCCCCTAATATTTATTTATTATTAATACCTGTTCCTTGACCCTCTCCACCAGCTCCTCGCCGCGGTCGCCCGTGTCCACACACACGGACTCGCTCAGCTCGGCATTCTCACTCCGCAGCGACTCCAGCTCCCCGAGCAGCCCGCGCATCCTGCCGTCTCGCTCGTCTATCGTCTTTCTCATTTCTTCCAACTACAAAAACAATAGAAATAAAGTCACTTATTCATTCGTGTAGAAGTTCGTGTTTTACAAGTGGTTTAAAAATCAAGAATGATTATCACCTACTCGTAGGACCAGGACTTGGTATTCGTCACTTGTCACAATGTTATGTTGTCAGCTAAGGACACCCCTCACTCTCGACACAGCGCAGCCTCGGGGGCTCTGGCGACCTTCCTTCCACCACCAGGAACACAGATGTCTTGCACCAACTTCCTCCAAGAACTCATATTCTGCGCCATTCGCAGGCAACGCTGGGCGCTGGTTCCTGTTGATGCCTTCACTGTGATTGTCCACCGGGTAGACGTTCTTCCTCTGCCTCTCTTCCCTTCCACGTAGTCGACCAGTATATTTTTTTCTAGACTGTGTATCTAGGAAAAAATACGTTAGTAAATAGCTTGCCTGTTCTAGAATGGTGGCCTCCCGGGCCGTCTTCTGTTCTAGCTGACTCTCCAGGTGAGACGTGGAGAGACGCCTGGTTGTTCCACCAAGGTAGATAAACCCACCTGTTCTAGAATGGTGGCCTCCCGGGCCGTCTTCTGTTCTAGCTGACTCCCCAGGTGAGACGTGGAGAGACGCCTGGTTGTTCCACCCAGGTAGAAAAACCCACCTGTTCTATAATGGTGGCCTCCCGGGCCGTCTTCTGTTCTAGCTGACTCCCCAGGTGAGACGTGGAGAGACGCCTGGTTGTTCCACCAAGGTAGATAAACCCACCTGTTCTAGAATGGTGGCCTCCCGGGCCGTCTTCTGTTCTAGCTGACTCCCCAGGTGAGACGTGGAGAGACGCCTGGTTGTTCCACCCAGGTAGAAAAACCCACCTGTTCTAGAATGGTGGCCTCCCGGGCCGTCTTCTGTTCTAGCTGACTCCCCAGGTGAGACGTGGAGAGACGCCTGGTTGTTCCACCAAGGTAGATAAACCCACCTGTTCTAGAATGGTGGCCTCCCGGGCCGTCTTCTGTTCTAGCTGACTCCCCAGGTGAGACGTGGAGAGACGCCTGGTTGTTCCACCAAGGTAGATAAACCCACCTGTTCTAGAATGGTCGCCACCCGGCCAGTCTTCTTTTCTAGCTGGCTCTCCAGGTGAGACGTGGAGAGAACTCGTTGTTCCACCAAGGTAGATAAACCCATCTGTTCTAGAATGGTAGGTTCCCGGGCCGTCTTCTGTTCTAGCTGAATTCCAGGAGAGACGTGGAGGGAGACCTCGTTGTTGCACCAAGGTAGATAAACCCACCTGTTCTAGAATGGTGGCCTCCCGGGCCGTCTTCAGGAGAGACGTGGAGAGAGACCTCGTTGTTCCACCAAGGTAGATAAACCCACCTGTTCTAGAATGGTGGCCTCCCGGGCCGTCTTCAGGAGAGACGTGGAGAGAGACCTCGTTGTTCCACCAAGGTAGATAAACCCACCTGTTCTAGAATGGTGGCCTCCCGGGCCGTCTTCAGGAGAGACGTGGAGAGAGACCTCGTTGTTCCACCAAGGTAGATAAACCCACCTGTTCTAGAATGGTGGCCTCCCGGGCCGTCTTCAGGAGAGACGTGGAGAGAGACCTCGTTGTTCCACCAAGGTAGATAAACCCACCTGTTCTAGAATGGTGGCCTCCCGGGCGGTCTTCAGGAGAGACGTGGAGAGAGACCTCGTTGTTCCACCAAGGTAGATAAACCCACCTGTTCTAGAATGGTGGCCTCCCGGGCCGTCTTCAGGAGAGACGTGGAGAGAGACCTCGTTGTTCCACCAAGGTAGATAAACCCACCTGTTCTAAAATGGTGGCCTCCCGGTCCGTCTTCTGCTCTAGCTGGGCCTCCAGATGAGCGATGACGTCGCGGAGCAAAGCGACCTTCTCGGCGGCGGCTTTCAGCTCGTCGTCGGCGGCCGCCTTGCGGGACTCCAGCTCGAGGATCAGGGCGTTCATGTCGCGGGTCTGCGCTTCTAGCTGTTCCACCTGGGTAGAGATGGGTGTATAGAGATTTTCGTGTAATGTCTTTAAAGCTATTTGTTTATTTATCGTATGGCAAATCAGTATTTAGAACCGTGAGATCTTGGAAAAGACAGTACGGTTGCCAGGTTGTTGCACTTTTAGCACCGCCAGGGGTCACGTGTAGGATAGTAATGGGTAATTCCTACGGACGTGGTGTAACTTCGGCCCTTTAAGGATATGGAAAATGTATTAAAATACGATATTGAAATCTTCTATACTAAAACTGGAATATAGTTTGTTTTTTTTAAATACACCGTTTTAGTGACTTTCTGGGCGATAATCTCCGACTATATTTACTTAATCAAAAAAATTGCTGATAAACTCTTGAAATGCCACACGTGGACTTACAACTAAACAAGCTTTCGCAAATCTGTGACAAAGATTAATATTGAAAGGGTTAGTAAAAAAAGAACAATACATAAAAGTGGAATGCACGAAATCCAGTCTACTCGTATGTATATTATATATCTGATACCTGAAAATGTTCTTCTACTTCTACATCGAATGTTGCCTGATATCTTAGTGACACAAACCAACAAGAAACATATGTATACAGTGTGTCGCCGATCTTGGGGCTTTAAATGTAAGGCTAGATTCTACTCACCAAACTAAGCAACTTTTGTTTTACAATTTCTTAAAAAAATGCTATTTGTTAATTTAATTATTTTCATACAAAGTAAATGTGATGTTCAATGTACATCATCCATTAGTTAGTTTTCATACTTGTCAGTGTCATGGATGTCCAATAATGAGGCCGTGTTTGCAATACATTGATGGTACAGTTAAAGTTCAAACGCGAATAAATTATAGAAATAATAGTTATTTTACAAAGTTGCGGAACAAAAGTGGTTCAGTTTCAGGACCGTAATGGACATTTGCATTTAAAGCCCCTAAGTTAGAGACACACTGTATACGATCTGTCATAAATGCTTGACAATAGTGACTTTAAATGCTCTAGCAGATACAAAATCGAATCGATGTATGCCAATAAGATACCAAGTTAATTACTAGTGCTACAAGACAGACAAACAAGCCCAAACTTACATGTGCATAGTGCTCTTGACAGTCGCAACAAGTGATACGCAGGTTAAGCATCTGTAGACACACACAACCCGAGCCAGCGTTAGTAAGGGGCTTCCACCAGGGAACATTCCTTGATCTCATAGTGTACAATATTCAAGTAACATTGATTCAAGACGAGTAAAAAATAAATTACTTTATTTTACATTTGAATTACTTTTTTTAATACGGGTGAAGACTCAAAATTTATTCTTACTCCAAAAGAAGGAAGGCAAAAAAATATACCTAGTGACGAAAATCCCATTCAAATATATCAAAGAATTACGAAGCTACAACTGTTTTTATATTGCTTGTTAGAGAAAGCAAACGCTCGCAGTTAGTGACGTCACAATCTGCGAGTGTCATAGTAAACGACAATCGATTCATATGAAGTTGCGTTCTGCGGAAAAGGGACAGAACATACCCCTTCTTAAAACTTTGAACTCTTATAATTTTGTGATTATTTAAGCTATTGCATTGCTTTTTTCTCCATTTGACTACATTTTTAATACTTTTTCGAGAAAATATAGTACCTATTATTGATTATTTTATTAAGTGTCTACACCCCTATTCATGAAGTCGCCTTTAGTTATTATTATATGAGATCAAGGAACGTATTTGGGTGGATCAACTATCTTCTGTCACTAGTCGCCATGGTTACATCTCCTGAGTTCCATTGTAAAACTGGGGTGTACGTCTCCGTCATCAAATGTTGGGTTTTCTTGTCAAGTTCGACCCCTTTTTTGTATGGATCATCTCCTAGGCACGTTAGAAGTTCGGGTTGTAACAATTTTCTAAAAAACTCTGTAATTTTGTCTCCTGGCTAACAGGACAGAATAACAAGAAATAGTTGATTGACCCATTTACATTCGGTTATTTCATGACACATACGATACATAAGTTAACTCGAAGAGATCCCTTACTGGGATAAGGTCACCTTTAACTTAATTTGCATCTATCTGTGTCTTTGCACAATAAATTATTTACATATATAAGTTAATTTATAGTTCGAATAACGTCGTGCTGTGTCAAGAAGTAACCGACAGAAAGGAGACATTTAAATAGTTTCCTCATACCTAAAAGGAAAAGAAATGGTGAAAGTGCAAATGTTAATAGTTTTATCGAAAAGTTATTATAATTAGGTATTTTACACGTGTCACACATACAAACACAGCATACACGTGTGACAAAGGTGCTGAAAGAAAAACATGCTAAACATATTGTTGTTACTTTTGAAACACACATTTAAAGACATGCGAAGGATTTTTAGCGTCGTGCCCAAGGAAAAGGTACCGCGGTTGCCATAAGGCATATCATTAAGATGCAATTCAGAATCATCCTAATAAAACACTGACAAAGTGGAACTCTCTGTCAGGGAATGATACATTTACGCATAAATTATTATTTGTGCAACACGCTTGTGCAAAACAAGTACAGTCAGTAGCAGAAATAGCTAAGGAGAGTAACACGCACAAAAAGATCCAAACAATCCTTATTATACTTTTGACACTAGAATCGTGTAGATACACGGTGATTTTTAATTCGTGATCGGGAACCAACTTTTCTAATTCAGTACTTTATGCCAAACATGATTAACAAGTAGTTACCTAAAACTAACGTTATTTTTTCCCTGAATAAAACTGAATTAGGATGTCTATCACACACCGCCAAATAAACTTTATGTTGCCAATTCGTTGTTTAGTTTAATATAGCTCTGTCTCGCTCAGTACCTTCCTAGAACGACTCGCGGTATTGGTAAGTGAAGCCCAAACGGAGGTACGAGCTGCGGGTGTCCCACAGACGTGAGTACAGCAACAAGTCCTGAGTCTGACAGACCTCACCTCATAAACTAATCTACAGTAATCTATATGTCCATAGTGTCCAACAGACCTCACCTCATAAAAATCCTCTACATATTCATAGTGTCTGTCAAACCTCACCTCAGAAAAATAGAAATGTTTCTATAGTGCCTCCGAGACCTCACCACAAAAATATTTTATGTTAGATGACTGATCGCGGCTCACGGGAGTCCAAATCACCAGATAGAACTCACAACGGGTTTCCAGTGATCGCTAGTGATCAACAAATTAGTAAATGGCTTGACAAACTAATCGAAGAAGGTGATTTTAGGGAAGTAGACGACTCTGTTGAGACCCCTGACTACATGGCTGATGATTTTAGGAAACCATTTGCCTTTACCTGCTCCTTAACTAGCACCAGGTCCGTCTGCACGCATAACATATACTATATGCGCTGCTAGATTGAAGGGAAAGACAAGATACGTCTGCTGGGAGCAATTTGATACAAATGTTCGGATCATGTATTCGTAAAATGCGATATGGATCTCTAAAATAAGTGCCAACTTAAATACTGATTAGTGCCCTATTCTTCCTTCCGATTCAGTAGATTTTTTTACAAACTATGTACCTACTTATGAAGAAGACATTTTTATTAAGTTTAACGCAGTTGTCTATTGTTTGGTGTTTTTTATTATTTCTAAGTGAACCTAAGTACAAAATATCTGATGTGATCGTTGATTGTATATAACTTCTTTATTTAATTTCCAAACTAATTTTATAATATACCATAACGAATCATAAATGAAATTTTCGTTTTATAAAATAATAATTGTAATTTTTGTGTTACTATGTTTTTTTTTATTAATTATCAAAAATGACGTCTGACAGACTCCATTCCATATCAGTAGAATCTTTCTAAAAAATTCACCACAGTTGCAGAGGGTAAATAATTGTCACCCGGACGGTAGTTTAATTTAGAAACTAAATCCTTGAAAAATCAGTTGCATAAACCAACCCAAAAATCCTTGTGTCCAATTATTAAATTAATATGAATAAACTGTCAATTGTTACATGCATGATTAGTAGATGCTGGAGTTTATTGACGCAAGACCTGTCAAATTTCCCGCCAAAGCGCTGAACTGACATAAGTATCTACTTAACTTCAAGAAATGTAGGGTGGATATTAGTGTTAACATTATCAATAAGTTTAATTAAGTAAAAAGTGATGTAATTGCATGAGACCGCATCCATTAAAATCTGTTTTGGCAGGTTATTTTATATTTTCTACTCCTGATCACGGATTAAAAATCACCGTGTAAAAATATAATAAATTATCCGTCTACTTCTGCTTTTGACTGGACAATACGACTCAGGGCGAGTTCGTTTCTCGCAATTTACACATGCAACATACTGCATGCAAGTTTCATTACAATTTGGGTCACCGAGGTACTCATACCAAGCTCAATCTTGCTTGCAGTTAAACTTGCATACGATGTCTTGCACGTGTTGTTTGCGCTGTAGCCTATACTACCCGCAAAACTATCTGGCCGGTCAGGTCATAAATCATCGGAATCGTGCTATCTCTTTCACACCTGCACTGCTTAAGGAGCGGGCCGAGCAGCAATAGGGCAGGTAGCGTTACGCATAAAAAGGAATGTCGATAAAGTAATGAAACAAAGAATATAAATTACGTGGTGTTTTATATAACAGTATTGTATAGTTACTATCGAAATATAAATAGGTATATTGAACTATTGACATAAAGTATTACAATAAAATAATAAGGACGTATAAATTACGTGGTGTTTTATATAACAGTATTGTATAGTTACTATCGAAATATAGATAAGTATATTGAACTATTGACATAAAGTATTACAATAAAATAATAAGGAGGTCTTTTTTCAACTCTTGAAACCATTTATAAACGTTTAGAATAACCAGCCGAGCTTGCTGGTTGACATCACCTGTCAACTTGGTCAAATTGGTTTTGCAAAAATCTTCCATTACGCCGTAGGTTCACAGACAAAGTTCGTATAACGAATGAGTTATGCATTGTGGTGTTTACCCTTTTATGTTATAGTATATTTTGTTATCAATTATTCCTAATGACTTAAATAGATGCATTTCTCATTATCTACTTACCTAATCACGTATTTAGCTAATTATTTAAGAAATATCTTAAACATTTAGTATTATTAATTAGATAACTTAAAAAAACAATATCAATAATGATATAAGATTTCATTTGAAAATATAATAATTATATCGACGTTTACATTATAAGTTATCGACATGTTACACCCCTAACGGTAGCGGACGTTTATTGCCCTACCGGGCAGATAGTTTTGCGGATAGTATAGTGAGTCCAGTGTCAACCACTAAGTAAAAGTGTGATGTGGCGTGTTACTCCTAGTATAGTAGGACATACCTCGTTGAGTATAGTAGCGTTGTTCTGCAGCCTGGTGGTGAGCCTCGCGTTGTCGTCGCGCATGGCGTGGAGCCTGCGCGCGAACTCGTCGCGCTCGGCCTCGCGCTCGGCGGCCTGCTCCTCCACGAACGAGCGCGTCGAGCGCAGCTGCCGGTTGGCGGCTTCCAGCTACAGGTATACGTAGTAACAACATTTTCGGCAGAAGTAGGAAATTCGTTTAGGCACGGAATAATTCATAGTTAAGGTACAGAGGGTCTACTGCCTAAGTGATGACATTAGCTGTCGTTTTTGGGCAATAGACACATAGAGTGGGATAGAGTTATCGAAATCAACCATTTTGGAAATAATAATATAATATGATAATAGAATACATGAATACAGATTAAGTATTTTTAAAAAGACTTTATATTTTGCAATGAGATTACTTCTTTCGTAATGTTAGCAAAATATTCTACATTGAAATTAGTTTAGTGATGTGCGATCAATTCGTTTATGCTGTTACTACGTACAGTCAGCGTCATATAGTTAGTAGCAGCCAGAGTAGCCAAATATTTTGTAACACACCCTTATTCTTACAGTAATAAAGACGTGTACCGAAATATTTGGCTACCTTGGCTGCTACTAACTATATGACGCTGACTGTACAACGAAACGTATATATAAATCATCTTTGTGTGGGATACAGCCCTCCACAGAGCCCTAGACCTCCACAGGAGTTTGCCATAGACATGCTTCGTTTCGCGGCAAATTGACAATAGGATAAGCCTGGTTTAAGTAACTCTCTGTATTAGAGCCGATTTTTCAATCCCTAGACAAAGTTATCCGTCAGTTAAAATTATCACCATCTTTTTCTTAAGTCATATGAAAGAAAAGGACAGAGCTAACATTTATCTGACAGATAGTTTTATCTGGGAATTGAAAAATCGGCCCTTAGTCTATTTAGACCTAAGTACTTAACAATGTAGCTGGTCCAAGACGTACAAGCATTGTGTTTCTGTTTTGGCTTACTGCTTAGTTATTTTTTTATATAATTAATAACGATATCGGTGAGGATCTGTAATTAGCTCACTGTTATTGTTTTAACTTTTAAGTTACTGTGTATTACTTAAGCTGATGATCATAAAGATACCTATACATAAAGACTGGTTAGTGCTAAATTAATCCAAGGGTGGATATTCAGCGTCATTTTTATCCGATAAAAAAAAAACTTTTGTTAAGAACGTACCTAAAACAATTCCAGTGTTGTTTTATTTTATCAAAGTTCTGGGGGTTTTAATTTACGGCGACAATCGTGAGGACCAACTCTGACTCAGGGTAATGACTTTAGAACCGAGTGTATCAAAGCGCCGGAGATTCACCCACAAGGTATTATGAGCATGTTTACAAGATATACTCGTAAATTGGTATTATCTGGCAGTGAATGGAGGAGACAGTTTTGTCATAAACTTATATTAAAGTCATCATCCTCATCATGACATAAATTGCTTATCGATTGACCGCATTTCCATTTCTAAATATACGCGATAGCGCGGTAATAATAATAACCTTTTGAACGCCAAGTAAAAAGGTGCATTATAAAGTAAATTTCACTGATAGATGCCTGGGTAAGAGATTGATGAAAAAATGACAACGAAACATGCTTATTTAATATATATAAGTACTGAAAAATAAAAAAAGATTTGCATTCGCTTAGAACATTAATCAATATTATACCAATAAGAATGCATTTAAAGCGTCCTATATATGCCTACCAAAACCACATTCAGAAGCTTAACTTCTAACAAGTTACAATAAGTACTAACAATATTGCTGTACAGTCGACTTGAAAGATATTTTTACACTTTTGCACCTTATTCCATTGCAAGAATAAGATAGCACTATCCTCCACTACATTCTTCAGTCTTCATCTTAGTAATATTGCTTAACCTATACCATGCCAAAGCCAAATTAAAGTATATAACAAATTGTAATCAATAATCATGCCACATCCACGTAATCATGGTAATGAATACCTTTTCGCAGCACATCTTGTGTACGGGCGACTCAGTGAGCCGGCGGACCTGCGCGTGCCGAGCCAAACCAATCGTGAGTTAGTGAGTTAAGCATATGTTAGTCATTCTCCACTGGCGAGGCGAGGCGAGGATTCCATTGAAATCGTGTGAAATCGACGATAAAACAAACGATTTTATTGACACCCCGTTCCCGCCTTGACTTACCGGTAGTTTTTATGCCTTTTAACCGCCACGCCATACATGTTTAAAATTACTCTCAATTGTTAACTTTATTTATGGTATTTTTTACATTGTACTGACAGGGGCGGTTAAGAGGTTAGCTGTTAGCCATAGCAGTAATTTTCCCGTTTGCAATTGTATCACAATACTTCATATTTTACGAATGCGTGATATCTTTGAGAATGACAGTTAATTAGTATGAAAGGTATTGCTACAATGAGGGATGAGAAAATTACTGTACTGAATGCATTTGTATTATTTTAAGTTTTAGTGAATTATGAAATTTTAGTAGATGGTATTCGGAATTAGTTAGTTTATTAATAATAGTTATGTGTTAGTAGTAGTTAGGCGTGTATATTTTACATATAGCGTGAGTTTTAGCAGCATCCAAAGTACAATATTTGCGTCATGACTTCACCTCTTCGTCAGACTTACATTTTAATTAAAATATTACAGGTCAATCTTACATAAAGACTTTAAACGGATTACAAGCGCATTTCCGATTCTTTGTTGATTTGAGGATTCGTTTTGATACCTTGTCTTTCATTGCCTGAGGGTAAGCAGACACTATAGACTGTGGAAGCCTGCGATTTCAGATGAATCATAGGCGCGTTGCTGAACTTTATTGATTTGAGGATTCCATCACGTCGTGGCCGAGCCGTAAAGCTGGGTCTACATTTGTATATCACGATCACGCGTAACGTATCGAACTCGCGTATCCTAAGTATGGACGCTCACTTTGGGCGAACCGCATCATTAGCATCGTCGCGTGAATAAATGCGTCCATATTAACCGTAGCGTATCGTATCATAACGCCATATCATTAAGTGTGGACGCGAAAAACCGCCTCGAGACTCGATCACGGTGTATCTATCGCGTATCAAATCATAACTTCGTATCGTGATACAGTATCAAAACACGTCTATACTTACCGATCTTGATACGCTTAACCGATCGCGAGTGTGCGGGGTATATAATAAACGCGTGTCAATATCGATCCCGAGCGACTAAATACGGCGCGCCGCATAATCGCGCTGTTTTTGCGTCCACCAGCGATTTTGATACGCGTCGGCGGAACGCGACATAGATGCAATATGACAAAATGATACAAATGTGGACCCAGCTTAAGAGCACACGGAGTGTAGAAACAGTAGAGGCCTCACCTGTTGCTGCAAGTCGTCCCTCTCTCTGTGCAGCGCGTCATAGCTGGCCCTTAAAGCCCGGGGCGAGGAGCAGCCGTCCAGCGACACGGAGCCCGAGTCGGGCGCGCGGCGCGGCGGCGCGCGCGGCGGGAGCGAGACAGGCGTCTGGTGGTGCTGGCCCGTGCCGTAGCTGGAACGGTGTGCGTTCAATAACAACAGGTAACATTATCAATGGGTATAAATAGAGGGGCAGTTGCACCGACTTACGATTACGGACCGATCATCATCAAATATGGCGCGGACAGCTGTCATCCCATAGAAACTTGTCAAACTTTACATACATTCAGATTTTCGCGAACACCGCTTACCATTACAGACGGTTTGTGCAACCCACCCTAAATGCAAGCAGTTTCAAGAAGGGTGGCAACGTCTTTCATAGCTGTGTATACCGATTCGAAATCGGCATTCACAACCACAAGCCTAGGAGATGTGCATGTGAAAGTGCGTGTCTAACTAGACACACTCACGATTTTAAAGTCGAATATCGCTTGGCACGTTCCCAATGATACGTCGACGACCAAGTGAATAATTCGAGTCATCAATGTAAACAAAACTGGTGAACAAAACAAAGGTAGATTCTCGCTTTTACCGGTGATACATACAGTGTGAGGCATTATGCGTTTTGATACGCCAACACCGCAAAGTACTCTGCCCTTATTCACTGACCTTTATACGCGTATTAGAATTATCTCATAAAAAACATTCCATGTAAAAAAGACGCCAAGTCTCGAATCTCTTTACAATCTATCTCGCAACTTTTTACGTTGGAAAAGTTTCGTTCGAGACTTGGCCACTTTTTACAAGCTTTTATTAAGTTTCACCTGTCCCGTTGTCTGTCTATAATCAAATCTTGCAAGTTAAATTTGACCAACTTCCCAGTGACCGATTGAGCTGAAATTTTGGGTATAAGTATAGTTTGGATGACAATTCAATATTATGGTACCATTGAGCTGATCTGATGATGGAGACAGAAGGTTGCCATGGGAATTCAGTGCTTAACCGACGTAGCCTCGTTGAGTTTGGGCTCGTTAGAATCGTCTTAATGACTCGTTGATGATGGTATACAGAAAAGTACAGTCCGCAATAAAGGTTTGTACCAAAAATTACATTTTTGACACAAACTTGTTTACATGGAATGATTTATGGGATCTCACTTCTTTTTGTAGGTTGTGGTATCAATACATACAAACTATGAACTATGTAACTTTGTAATCCTGGATTACAAAGTTACTTTTGCAGTGGATGGGACAAAAAATGAAAAAGCAAGAAGGGGACTGCATTCATAATTTGTATGTATTGATACCACAACCTACAAAAAAAAGTGAGATCCCATAAATCATTCCATGTAAACAAGTTTTTATATTTATACTTATTTATGCAGTTGGTTTATCTAGAAAAATGGACCGAAATTGCAAAATATTTTAGTTTTACCTTGATTTATACACTAAGCACTAATTCTATTCTAAATTTTATGCGGTCAGTCAGTGAGTGACAAAATTAAGAAACTTTGACTAGTTATAATTCTTAAACTAGTGGTTCAAATTGAATGAAATTTGAAATTTACCGTGTTTATACAATGCCCGCTTGGTTACTAAACATTCAGGCTTCTAGTTTTATCCACAACGAAGTCGGGTCGAAAATGGCCCTCGCTGCTTCGAGGAAAGGATGTTACGGTCGTGCCGCTGATTTGCCCGACATGGCGGCAGATTAGAACTCACCCCTCTACGACGAGGTCGCCCTCGCTGGTCCGCTCCGCCTGCATGAGCTGCGCCACCTTCATGAGCGCGGCCTCCAGGTCGGACCGGAGCAGGTTCTCGTGCCCCCAGATTAGAACTCACCCCTCTACGACGAGGTCGCCCTCGCTGGTCCGCTCCGCCTGCATGAGCTGCGCCACCTTCATGAGCGCGGCCTCCAGGTCGGACCGGAGCAGGTTCTCGTGCCCCCAGATTAGAACTCACCCCTCTACGACGAGGTCGCCCTCGCTGGTCCGCTCCGCCTGCATGAGCTGCGCCACCTTCATGAGCGCGGCCTCCAGGTCGGACCGGAGCAGGTTCTCGCGCTGCAGGCATTCCGTCATCGCTTCCTCCATGTTCTGCAATATACACACAAGTCGCCGTTATCAATAACTATAGCTTCCGCCCAAGACTTCGTCTAGGTGGACCTGGGGGTCTAGCACAACTGACGCCGCACCGCGACGCGAGACGAGAAAGATCTACCCTCCTCTTTCTAATTTGCATGGTGCGAGTGAGACAGGAGACGCTAAGTCGCGCGCAAAGCGACTTGTCAGCAAGTTGTGCTAGACGTGCTGGGATAAAAACTATACTATATTTTAATCCAGGCTATACACTATCTTCGTGCAAAATTGCATCCAAATCGGTTGAGCCGTTCAGCGTGATTGAGTAACAAACATCTAAAGATCCAAACATCCCAACTTTCGCATTTATAATATTAGTAGGATTAGTAGGATAGTAATAGTAGGATATAAACCCGCAGTCGAGTTCTCCAATATCTATACAGATAACCATTCAAAACTATCTACACATGCGTCTCATGTCAGTAACAATGATACTGTATAGAGGTTTTTGAAAGTTGTCTGTTGATCTTGTATAATAAGTCTAATTAGAGCTTTCGATAGTTTCGTGAAAATGTTAACTACTGTCAATTGCACTGAGTTTACAGTTTTTACGGCAAAAAATATTAAACTAGGCGCTTTTACCATTGAATATTTTTTATATGAAATATTTTTCACAACAGAAAAAGGGTCATCATAAAGTAAAATGGCCCCAATATCATACCTTCCTATGCAGTTCACAGTTGTCGCAGTTCCCGTGCCTCGCATCCAGTCGGTCCACCAGTTCCGTGATCTGCACCTGACTGGACTCCAGCATGTGAGACTCCGTTGGCGCTCCTGTAACAAACATAATCTCATGTAGATTGTACAACAAAGAAGATGGTGCTCGTTATTAAAGCCCGACCAGAAAAATGAAAAACTTCGCCATATTGCGGAAAACTTATTTCTTCAACAGGCAACAGTAACTTTGAAGACGTCATTAACGCCATCTGCCAATTGCTGTCAAAGTGAGGTATAGTGTATTTCTTGGATATTGTGTGTATCTGTGCGTTAAAATGCCGAAAACGATTAAAAGTGACTTTAGAAAAGTGATTTATAGTATTTGTCGGAGAGAAAGTCTGAAGGATTAGATTCCTCTAAATAACATCACCGACCTTGTTGTCAACATGACCAGAAGGTACTATCGACAACACAGCAAACTGACCATCGGTGCACCTTAAGTGCATTGTAATAAGGTTCTATACTGGGTGGAACAGATCGATGGACTTTTAAGCAAATGGGATATAGATCAGGTTTAGTGCTTTACTTCTCACCTAGTAACCATATTAATATTTCTAACGGTTACCGAGATACAACTTGTTAAACTTTGGTGAAAAAAACTGTATGTTTCAACCCTATCCAGCAGATTCAATGAAGTCAGCAAGATTCTTGTGACTTGTGACATGTGTCAATTTCAAATGAAAATAATAACTATGTATAGTATTAGGGTTGTCACTAAGATAAAATATTTCGATTTTTATGTTTTTTTTTTTCTTTTTAATCCAGCTTAACATTTATAATAGATCGTTTGTACGTCACTTATATAACACTGTCCTTTCAGCTTAGTCCAAGGAAATGTTCCTCCCTGTATAAACACAGGATGGTCAGTTAACAGTGTTGTCGTTTGTACATCATATAGTATTTGCAATGGAAATGAATTAGTGTTGCCATAATTATTGCTAATTTAGCGCCCCCAGAGCAGGTTTTTCATTTTCCTGGTAGGGCTTTATATGTAGATTCATCACATGTTTGACAAAAGTTTGACAAAAATAAGATCGGTTGCTTTATGAACTTGCACCTCCTTATACATAAAATTTAGAATTACTCTGTTAACTAAAATATATATTGCTCCTTTTTTTAAACACATATTAAAGACGGTTTTAACGACATTTTAGTACGGCGGAAATTGGCCAATTTTGATAAAAGTCGTGGACGTATGGATGTGTTCCTTGTTGTCTCCAGAGTACGAACCTACCGGTTTTAGTTAAGGGAGAGGGGGACGGACATAGCTGTGACGTCACAAAGATGGCGGCCGACGGTCATCGATTTTTGTTCAAATCTCGGGTTCTATTTTACTGAATGCTTCGTGTGAGATGTCATTCGAAAGCATATTAATCGTACTCTAATTGTTTTATTGAACTTTATAACGTACAACCAACCGTTTGGAAAATAAGAAAAAAAAAGTTTTATTCACCTTAGACGTTTGCTTACTTACCATCATAATTCGAGAAAGAGATACTTTAGCGTGATTAATTTAATTATAAAAAATATCAAACATTTTATTAGCTTGCCAAAAATATGCAATTCGTTGTCGTTCAATAATAAATATGTAATTTATTGCCAATTGTGTAACGCACGTCCGTGGCAACATACTTTGAAAGTTAATTTTTGGTGTTCCGAAATTAAAGATAGTCGATTTAATAAATATTGTGTTTTACTGTATATTTGTACGCGTAGATTAGTATTTATAATCGGCGAATTGAGTTCTTTTACGCCTAAGGGCAAGTTATCAGCCAGGTGAGCATATTTTACTTTGTAAATATGTTTCAATAAAAAGGCATTATTAATTCATAACTTCGTTGACTATGGGCCGCAAGCTTTCGCCAAAATCCAGCCCGAAGACTAGGACCCAAACTGGCGATAAGGCCACCCTTGCCACCCGCGTATATTTCATTTTATTCGAGGGCAAGTTGCGGTTGAATTTGGAGTCATTTGCACGTGGTGATTTGTTACATTTACCTTTCTAGCAAAATCTATAGGTAAACACATTTTTTTCTCAGGAGATGCGTGTGTCTGGAGGTGTGTGATATTTACGGTTTGTCGACTGATATATGTTGTGGACTATGGAACTTCAAGTCGTTGCAGTTTTGTAGGCAACAAGTCCCAACAGGACAAAGGACCCTTCAGAGCGCGCTCTCTACGTGAGCCCGACGGCCAAAGGCCCAAAGCGTCCCTCCAAAGTGCGCTCTCGGATATTCACTCTACTCCTGAGTGTGTTACAAGCGAACCTGAGGGCCGAAGGGGCGAAGGTGAGCGGCAAGCCACGCGAGGCTGCAGGCCAAGTTTTGCGTAGAGCCGAAGGCCTGAAGCGCCCTTTCAGAGGAGGCTTTCCACACAAGCCGAAAGGCGGGCCCACGCGGACACTTTACTAGCCCTAAGCATCCTACAAGCAAACCTGGGGGCCGAAGGCCCGAAGGAGAGTGGCATGGCGCGCGAGGCGGCAGGCCGACTCTGCGTAGGGCCAAAGGCCCGAAGCGTCCCTTCAGAGCGGGCTCTCCACGCAAGCTAGAGGGCCAAAGGCTCGAAAGGCGGGCCCACGCGGACCCTTTATTACTCCTAAGCACCTCACAAGCGAATCTGAGGGCCGAAGGCCCGAAGCGTCCCTTCAGAGCGCGCTCTCTACGTGAGTCCGAGGGCCAAAAGGCCCGAAGCGTCCCTCCAGAGTGCTCTCTCGAATACTCTACTCCTGATGTGTTACAAGCGAACCTGAGGGCCGAAGGCATGGCACGCGAGGCGGCAGGCCGAGCTCTGCGTAGGGACGAAGGTCTGTAGCGTGCCTTCAGGGCGCGCTCTCAGACACCATACCCCTGACTGTTATACAAGCGAACCTGAGCGCCACGGGCCCGAAGGTGAGCGGCAAGGCATGCGAAGGCCGAGGTCCGAAGGCCCGTAGGGCAAGCCAACGCGGCCACACACTCCCCTCACTCTTTTACAAACAAGACTCACACACTCACCAATTGGACACACACTCGGTCCGTGCAACGTTTGAATTACAAATCTCTCTACCACTTTTCACTTCCCATAGCAGTTTTTCACTTTTCTTTTGCGAGGAAATACTTAACCAAAACAAGTCAAATTTGGTAAACACAAGTCAAAGTACAACACACGTACCTCGGGCAAAAACTAGTCCTACTAATCCTACTAATATTATAAATGCGAAAGTTTGGATCTTTGATGTTTGGATGTTTGTTGTTGTGGTTGTGTTGCGTGGTTGAACGCTTAAATGGCAAAACTGATTTGGATGAAATTTTGCACGAAGATAGTTTATAGCCTGGATCATAATATAGTATAGTTTTTATCCCGGGTCTACGCAGACCAAGTCGCGGGCGGAAGCTAGTTGCCTAATAAAGCTACTGGCGTTGATTGTTTTATTATTTACTAGCTTCCGCCCGCGACTTCGTCTGCGTGGACCCGGGATAAAAACTATTATTTATTTTAATCCAGGTTATAAACTATGTTTGTGCAAATTTTCATCTTAATCGGTTGAGCTGTTTAAGCGTGATTGAGTAACAAACATCCAAACATCTAAACATCCAAACTTTCGCATTTATAATACCTATTAGTAGGATTTTCAATGTAACACTAGGAACTAGTTTACCCGTCACCCGGGCGTAAAGTGGCAATAACAATCTCACTTGACAGCCAAAAGAAGACGTAAAATTGTGTAGGGAGGGTAAACAAGCTTCGCTTAAGAGCACTCGCCTCGCCTTCGGCTCGGGCTACAAAGTTCCGAGGTGGCCTTTATTGTACTGCTTTAGGTGCGTTTCATGACCGTCTGACTCGTATAATTACTCAGAAAACAAAAAAAAGAGTTTCTAAAGGCGCGACGTGACGCCAGCGATTGCTAGCAGAGTCGAGCGTGGTGATATTGAATGGGTGCGTAATTACCAAAATTTATTATTACTTGGTTATTTATTAATGTACACCAACAAAATCTATATATTTGGAAAGCTTATAAAATGACCTATCTTTTTTATTATAACTTTAATTGCGCTAAAGTTATTATTTATTGAGTTACAAGCGTGTTTTATCAGTACTAATGCAAACGCTCGCGGTAAAAAAATCATATTATTTCTAATAATTTAAAAACTGTTGATTGTACATCATAGCGTTCACATAATCAATTATAGTACGTTTAATATGCTTTCAAATGACACCTCACACGAAGTAATCAGTAAAATAGAAACCGAGATTTGAACAAAAATCGATGTCCGTAGGCTGCCATCTTTGTGACGTCACAGCTATGTCCGTCCCCCTCTCCCTTAACTAAAACCGGTAGATTCGTACTCTGGAGACAACAAGGAACACATCCATACTAGTTAAGGAAATTTTTTTTTTTTATTACAGATAATAATAATGTATGACAAATAATAATAATAAATCACGTCTCTGCGATGCACAACTCAAGTCCACTCCATACTAGTTTTAGGTATATAGAAGAGATGTCCACGAAAATCGTGAAGGAGACGACTTTTTGCGATTTTGCCACCGTACTATTTTAGTTTAAATTGGTTTCATGAAGGTACATGAATGAGAGATACTACTGTATCTACCTCTAAAAAAGATCTATTAGGTTTGGCGCACTCCGTATGCAGAGAAGCAGTATTTACGATTTCGATGGCCCATTTAAACAGGTCTACATTCCAAGGGTTGGTGACCTCACGAAACATTATGTCATTCTTATTTTTACACTTCATTTTTGTGTGTCACGGATGGCAAACTGGTCGGAAGCCTAAAAAACCGTGTATTATTCAACAGAGAGTACATGTATAATGATGATATTGGTCAAACAGACTGTATTTTTTAGGTTGCTTTTTTTCCTTCCGTATTTGGTGGGCGTATTTCCTCACTTGCTTGGAAGACCTGGAAGTAACAGAAGGACGTATAAACTGCTGAGGGTTGTACTCACTCCCTTTGACCCTCGCAGCAGTCTCCAGCAGCTCGTGCGCCTCCTCCCTCAGCCTCCTGAGACTGTGCTCCAGTTCCCTCTTGATGTCGATGCTGACGTCCCGCTGGCCCTGCAGGAAGCCGGCCGCGCCGTCCGCGCCGAGCTCGGCGAGCAGGGACAGGTCGGGCGCGAAGTGCACGTGCTTGCTGCGCAGCACCGACACGTCCAGGTTGGGCGTGGAGGGACGGGACTCTTCGATTAATGATGTACTGAAATAAAATAAAAATTGGTTATTTTCAAACGTAAGTTGGTTTAAGGGACGTCGTAGCGATAGGTTTAGGTAGGGCACAGTGAAATGTCATCCCGCTCGAATTCGGAGCAGCCCAACTGAGGAAGTACCTGCGCCTTGCAGAAGACCACAGCCACAATAACACTACTACTTGCTCTGTAGTAGTGTTGTGTTCCTGGAGGTGAGCAAGGTCGCCAGAGCTCCCGCGGATGCGTTGTGTTGAGAGCGAGGGAATTTGGTCCTTCAGCTGTCAACACGGCGAATCCTCAAAACATATCAAGGGTCGGCAACGCCCATGTTACTCCTTTGGAGTTGCATGCGTCTATAGGCTACGGTGTCCGCTTACCATCAGGCGGGCCGTAGGCTTGTTTGCCACCGTCGTTGTATTAAAAAGAAAAAAATGTATTTTTCAGAACCTCCAGGAAAAAGAGTTCTTGGTTAGATGAGGATTTCCGCCACATATTGTATAGCGTCCAGTTTAAAAATGACGCGGGAGTCAATGACTGGTTGTTAAGGGAAAAAGGGGGCTTGTCAGTGTTCGTGGTGTAAGTGGAGCACAATACCTTGAGCTGCTGGAAGTCGCGATCCTCAGGAATAAACTAGTAGGTATCCCGCTGGCACACGGGAACAGTCCAGAGGTACACTTCAGGAGTCTAGGTCCAGATCACACTTGGAAACACTAGCCGTACAGCCTTGTTTGGACACGTAAAATAGAGTTTGTTCTCAATTGTATAATGACGTATGTCGCGGGCATGTGCATCGCACCACTCGTAGGTCAGTACTGAGGTCATGTATGTGAGAGTAATTAGGCGGCCGTTTGGAAAGCGGTGGGGATGGAATAAAATGCATGAACATCGCCCCCGCCCTAAACATAAATTAAATGTTTAGGAAACCTAGTTAAACTTAATTGATGGGTAGTCTTACAAGCTTATTCAAGGGTCGTTTTAGTACTGTGGTGGGAGTTTGAACATCAACCACACGAATAACACCGTCTTGTCCAGGATAAAGTTGGATGATACGGCCCCGTCTCCATTCTAGGGGAGGGGCGTTATCCTCTTTCAAAAGAACTAGTTCCCCTACGGACGGTGGCTCCATAGGAGCAGTCCACTTGTTGCGAGCTTGCAATGTAGCAAGGTATTCAGAATGCCATCGAGACCAAAAATGTTGGGTTATCTGTTGTAGTACTTGAAAACGGGTTAATCGATTCATTTTGACGTCTTTAAATGGATACTCAGGTACGGCTGTTAATGGTTGACCTATTAAAAAATGCCCAGGAGTAAGGGTTTCAAAATCATTTGGGTCTTTAGATATAGGGCAAAGAGGTCGGGAGTTCAGAACCGCTTCGATTTTAGTCATCACTGTAGTGAGTTCCTCAAATGTAAGTGGGGTATCGCCAATTACACGCTTCAGATGAGTTTTTGCAGACTTCACTGCAGCTTCAAACAAGCCACCCCAGTGAGGGCACGCCGGAGGGCTAAATAACCAATTAACATGGCGTTTCGAAAGTGCATGACCTATCTCGGCCTGGTTTTCAGACAGGAATCTTTGCAAGTCTTTAAGGTGGTTATTCGCGCCAATATAATTTCTCCCATTATCAGAACGAACCAGAACTGGATAGCCACGACGGGAGACGAAACGGGTGAATGTAGCAATAAAGGCTTCCGTGGTTAAATCCGACACGATCTCCAGGTGTACGGCCTTTGTGGATAGGCAGATAAATACGCAGAGGTAGGATTTAATAAGTGTTCGGTTTCGATGGCGTTGCACTTTTGTAAGAAAGGGTCCAGCAAAATCTGTTCCTACTCCGCTAAAAGGTCGGGAGGCAGTTACCCTGTCCGTAGGTAGATCACCCATAGGTGGTTGGGTTGTAACAGCCTTAAGGCGATAGCAGGGGAGGCAACGAAAAATTACATTC
The DNA here is from genome assembly GCA_947578815.1 of Epinotia ramella. Classification (NCBI taxonomy): domain Eukaryota; kingdom Metazoa; phylum Arthropoda; class Insecta; order Lepidoptera; family Tortricidae; genus Epinotia; species Epinotia ramella. Next base: position 23,019,065 of record OX388217.1, read on the forward strand.
TTTATGGCACGGGGTGCGGCTATGATCCAGAATTGACGGTTTAATATTCCTTGTAGCGTGCCAGCTGTGGCGTGGGAATTTTCTCGATGATAGTGAGATATTATCAAATTAACCAGGGGGCCATTTTTAGGTAATAATAGTGGATGTCGGGACTCAAAAGGTAAATCCGAATTACATAATCGCCCTCCAACTCGAATAAGCCCTTCCTCGTCCAAAAAGGGATTAAGGCGTCTGAGCGAACATTGAATTTGTTTCCTTTGTCGGAGCCGCTCTATTTCATCCGAAAAAGATAAAGTCTGTGTTAATTTTACGAGGTAGCTAAGGGTCTCGGCCCGCTCTTGAGGTGTCAGAAATGGTGAATATATTCTTGACTTAGGGTCACGTATATTATTGATAAATCGTCGGATAAAACCAGTCACTCCAATCAATTTATTAAGAGAGCTGTAACGCTCTAATAGGAACGATGGATCTAGTGGAGAGTCAGGAGAACCGGTTGCCAATAAGCATTTGAGTCCAGGCAATTCATTTTGCAGTTCAGTTTCATGAGGGGGCCATGAATGCGGGTTTCGTGCTAGCCAGGGTGGCGACCACCACAAGGTTTTGTCTATAAGAGCAGTCGCGCTCAACCCACGCGAAGCGCAATCGGCGGGGTTCAGCTCTCCAGGAATGTGTCGCCAAATGGTGGGCGTGGGGGAATTACTTATCTGAGAAACCCTATTGGCTTCAAATGTTTGGAGGCAATGCGGCGGAGTACGGATCCAAGCTAAGACGATTTTGCTGTCCGTCCAGGTATATATGGCATGCAGCACCAATGCTCTCTGTAGACAGGGAGCAACGTGCTGCACTAATTTTGAAAGGAGCACCGCTCCTTGCAATTCCAACTTGGGAATTGTGAGTCGCGTCCGAACAGGGGCAACTTTACTTTTCGACATCAATAAGTGAACGGAGCAAAGGTCTGATAAAGTTTCAACCCTTAGATAAATAACAGCCGCGTAACCCGCCTCCGAAGCGTCGCAAAATCCGTGTAAGGAATAAGACAGAGAGCCTGAAGGAATAATGTGCCGTGGTACGGACACCTGGCTTATATTTGTAAGATCCTGGGTAAACGCAACCCACTCAATAGAAAGTTCGGTTAAGAGCTCGTCGTCCCAATTCAGCCCAGAGAGCCAAAGACGCTGAATAAAGATCTTGGCCTTGAAAATTATGGGGGCTATCCACCCGCATGGATCGTACATACGCGCAATAAGGGAGAGTACCTTGCGTTTAGTCACTGGGTGGTCAGGATCAAAGGCGTATCGGTATGTAAAGGAATCGTTAGAAGGGTCAAATTGCACCCCTAATACTGCTATAGTTTGGGGATTTTCAGGATCGTAAAAGGAATGGGGTTGTTGTAGGTGTTCTGGTGGCAAATCTTCCAAAACCTCGGGTGTATTGCTGATCCACTTTTTCAGCTCATATCCGCCCGAAGCCATGAGCTGTACTAATTGGTGTTTCAACAAGCATGCCTGTGAAACTGATTCCGCGCCTGTTAAACAATCATCAACGTATACATCATTTTCAACGGCCGCTGCCGCATCAGGAAAGTTGGCCTTCTCTTGCGCTGCCAACTCTAAAAGCGCGCGCATGGCAACGTAGGGACTTGACCGTAGACCGTAAGTGACGGTATTCAGCTCATAAGTGAGCAGAGGATCCGATGGAGATTCCCGCCAGAGAATCAGCTGGAATCGGCGATCTTCGGGTGCGACCCAAGTCATGCGGAACATCATGCAAATATCGGCTATAAAAACCACGGGGTGTCGTCGGAAATTTAGCAAGATAAGGCTGATGTCTTTCTGTAATTTGGGCCCGGTATGTAGGCATTGGTTAAGAGAGGCACCTGAGGAAGTGACACAGCTACCATCAAAAACTGCTGTTAATTTAGAAATATCACCCGATTTTTTGAATATTCCATGATGAGGAATAAAATAATGTTCAGCGGTAAAAGGGTCAAATGGAGACACTGTCATGTGATTCAAGGTGATGTAATCCCGCATAAAGTTTATATATTTTTCTCGAAATTCGGAATTGCATTGCATACGTTTCTCCAAGTTCAGAAATCGTTTTAAGGCTAAGGTTCGTGACTCTCCAAGGGTAGGTCGATCTAGCAAGAAAGGGAGTTTTACTTGAAACTTACCGTCAGGTACACGTAATGTAGTATTTCTAAAAAGGATCTCACATTCACTATCAAAGGGATTTGGGGGAGGTAGTTCAGGTGTCTCTTCGATTTTCCAAAAGCGCTCTACAATGTGAGAAAGAGAGACCCCGGTCATGGGTGAACGATGTTCACCAATCTTACAACTAACAGCACCAGAAAGTATGAATCCAAAAATCGTTGAAAAGGCAGTTAGTTGACAGGAAGGTAATGAGTACTTTTCCGCATTGAAAATTGCACCAAACACGTCAGCTCCGAGGAGAACATCTATTGCTCCCGGGAGGTAAAAGGTGGGGTCAGCTAGACAAAGATTTGATGTATGTTTAACAACAGTTGTAGGCAAGCAAAGTTCTGGGTGATGACCGGTAATTACGTCCACTACCATAGCTTGGGTCGTGATAAGGGGATGAGATCTTCCAATAGGCTTAAAGGTCATCAAGACATTACCGTGGGAGGTCATTGTCTGCACATCGCCAATACCTCGTACAGGTGCACACGAAGGATTCACGGAAAGGTTCAAACTGTGTACAGCCATTTCAGACGTGAGTAGGCAGCCCTGTGCACCGGTATCACATAAGGCTCGGGCTTCAACAAAATATCCACTGCGGGTTCTAACATGTATAAGGGCAGTAGGGAGTAAAATCAAAGAATTAATGGGTGTTGCCGCAGGAAGAGGGGGGTTGAACGGTTTGTTGGATACGTCTAGTTATTGTGAAGTAGTGCGTTCTTGGGAACGAGGACTAATCATATCTCGATAACTGGGCTTACTCCCACGGTCTGCTTGAGATGGCGCAGGGGAATAATCTCGGCGTGCTGGAGGTGGAGATCGATAACGACGATTTTCACGCGTAGGGGTTGGAGACCGCCTGGTAGAGGAATACGTGGTACGGGGTGGCTGTGGAGACTTACGGGGCGCATTAGAGCGATAAAAGACGCCCCCGCCGTTGCGGGGTGAAGGCGAACGGGAGTTGCGGAATGTCCCGTCATGAAATGAGACGGATGGTTGGTTGCGAGGTTCGGGGTATGTCGGATTACGGGGATCATTAAAACACAACAAAGTGTGATGGGTCGTATGATGGCATGTGCCACAACGGTAATCACGTTGACAATAGGCAATGGAATGTTTGTCTAGGCATCTGTAGCATAACCTTGCCTCTTTTACAAATGACGCACGGTCCCGCGGGGACAAATGTCGGAAATCCGAGCACTCACGCAAATAATGCGAATCACTAGAGCATAGGTAACACAAACGACTAGACTGGGTAGGCGAGGTTGAAGGGACCGTGGTTGTGTAAGTGCGGGTATGCCTGGGGTAAGTAGGCATAATAGGGGAACGTTGTCGCGGTCTGTTAGATGACGAAGGCAAAGCGTCAACCAGTGAAGCGTTTCCAACATTGTCGTGATGACGACACTCGTCTTCCAAAAAAGTCAAAAGTTGACTAAACTCCGGAAGACCGTCGCGGTCTCCATACCGGCGTTCAAACCGTGACCTCAGGTCGCTGGGCAGTTTAGTAAGGCATATATGCACTAACATGTAAGACCACTGGGTCACAGGCAATTTAAGTCTTTCGAGTCCTCTATAGGCAGTGAACATTGGGTTGAGAAAGGTAGTACGAAGACCAGTTAGTTTCGAGTTAAGCTCGGGCAAGGTCAAAATTTGAATAATATAATTATCTGCCAGAATACGCGTGTTATGATAACGCCGCTTTAAAAGATCGCGCGCAGTATCATAGTTGTCGGCTTCTATGCGCAAGTGTTGTAATAGTCGACGCGGCTCATCGGTTAACGACCCCAGTAAGTACTGAAGTTTAACGATGGGAGTAAGCAGGGGTTGCGAGTCAACCACACTATCAAACTGGTCCAAGAAGCTAATCCACGACTCTGGACGGCCATCAAATTTAGGTATAGGTAAGTCGGGCAGTCGGCTCTGCATCGGGTCCGACATGGTAGGTCTAGTCAGCATCGGCGGCCGCAAGGGGGTACTACTGGCGCCAGGTTCGCCGCCCTCAGGTTTAGGTAAAACCTCGTTATATTTAATTTTGAGATCATCTACCATATCTCTAACAGATCGGGTTTGCCTACGGATGTATTCGTATTCGGATCCGTCTATAGTTGGGTCTAAGCTGCCGAACAGTTCGGAACATGCCTGGGTAAACCGTTCATAATGCACATCTAACTCACTTAACCTCACGCGCAGTCTCGGAACCGATAAGGAATCTAACACCGTATGGGTATCTTTAATCCAGTCGCTAACAAATCGAACAGTCCCCATATGACTTTTAAAGTCTGCTGAATCGGTATACAGATGTTGGGCCAGAGTATGGTCATTACCATTATCGGACATTTCGAATGTAAACTATAAATATGATGATCGAGTTTAAGTCTTTAAACGTCTTTATTAAAGGAAAACCAGGTAATTTACTTCGCGGTCACAGATAGGTACACAACAGATAACTCAATAAATATCCTAACTGGCTCAATGAATTTCGCTAATTTTGGTCTGCAAGTGAGGTAGCCGTCGCGAGCTATGGAAAAATAGGCTCGGCTCGAGTACGTAGTTGCTAAGCGGCGCGCGGCGCGGCGCATCCAATCTTCTCGTAAACAAGTGACGTCACAGTTGGTTTGATTTATTATTTTAAATACAAAATTCTTATGATGCAATGTTATCAAACTCGGATCACAGTATCAATATATCCCAGTACAATATAAGGGTGTAAGAAAGTCATTTAAAGTTGAGATTACGTTACGGCACCGCCAACAAGAGGGGATGAAACCACGCTATCTGCTACCAAATGTTAAGGGAAAAAGGGGGCTTGTCAGTGTTCGTGGTGTAAGTGGAGCACAATACCTTGAGCTGCTGGAAGTCGCGATCCTCAGGAATAAACTAGTAGGTATCCCGCTGGCACACGGGAACAGTCCAGAGGTACACTTCAGGAGTCTAGGTCCAGATCACACTTGGAAACACTAGCCGTACAGCCTTGTTTGGACACGTAAAATAGAGTTTGTTCTCAATTGTATAATGACGTATGTCGCGGGCATGTGCATCGCACCACTCGTAGGTCAGTACTGAGGTCATGTATGTGAGAGTAATTAGGCGGCCGTTTGGAAAGCGGTGGGGATGGAATAAAATGCATGAACACTGGTTGTCACTTATACACAGAGGACAATTAGAATAACGCACTTAAGAGTAGATAAGTTTTGCGCGTCAAATAACATAACCCTGAGGTAATGCCGCGATACCATGCACCTAAATCTAGATATCGATTCCTAGTGCCATTTCCTTTATACATCGTGTAACTATAAAAGTCAAATTGATTGGGAATTTACTATTTACTGGAAGCCAGTTGAAGAAGGTAGATAACAGGAGTTCAATAAGTGATATTTCAGTGACATATTATATTGCTGAACCGTAGAAAACCACTAAAACACACTGAATAGGTACAATACGAACTCGTAAATTAAAACTAAATCTGCCAAAACGAAACAAATGACATTACTTACAAACTGCAAGTGTAGTTCTGGGAATAGCATTATTAATTGCGTAGCAAATCTCACTAGTTATAATAACTGGCTACTTTCTTCCATACGAAATTAAAACCTTAAAACACATCCCATAAGGTCGCTATTACATCACCAAAATAAACCTACGGGTTAGTTACTACTTCAAACAAAAATGGCACATCTAGCATTTCTGAGTAACTGTAATTCAAATCTTACACTGTGCTGTTTAAAGTTGTTATTTCTTCAAAACGCTAACTGCAGTTGGTACATTTGTATCCCAAGTGACAACTCAAAGGTTACTGTTGGCGGGTATCCAACAGGATATCAACTGCAACCCCTTTTACTCGCAAATAGGATACGCACGCACTAAGTATAGAGTCACCTAAAGACATAGAAATTGAGCGTGGTTTTCGGCACGAAGGATGAACTGTGATAAGTCAAGGTTTTTAGCTCAATAAGTTCATCAACTATTTCTTGACAAGGTTCTCATCATCATAAACCTAAGTTCCTAAGAGCCGGGCTTTGTCGGTGGAGTAATGGCCATTCTGATTTTCTCTCTGCCACTGTTTTGAGCTCTTGATACGACATTACATTAACTTTCTCTTTAGCTTGGTCCATAAACGCACGTCTTGGTCTTCCCATGCCTCTCCTTCCTTCTATCTTTCCTTCAATTATAGTTTTTATGTAATTGTCATGTCGTATGAGGTGCCCCAACATATTTCCCCTTCTGTTTTCAATCGTTTTTAGTAGACATCTTCTTTCTCCTATCGAATTTAGAACCTCTTCGTTTGTTCTTCTTTCTTTCCAACTAATATAATTAAATCTTCCATCCTTCTCCATGCCCACATTTCAAATGCGTTCAGTCTATCTCTATCACGCTGGGTTAGAGTCCACGTCACGATTCCGTACAAGTGGGTAGTGACGCTGCCTACGAAGCTGAAGGTCCTGGGTTTGAATCCCGGTAAGGGCAAATATTTGCGTGACGAGCATGAATATTTATTTCTGAGTTATAGAAGTTTTCTATGTATTTCAGTATTTAAATATATTACATATATAGTCGTCTAGTACCCATAACACAAGGCTTACTGAGCTTACTATGGGACTAGGTCGATTTGCGTAAGATTGTCCCCTAATATACAGGGTGTTTTTTAACCGTCTTAGAGCCGAAGCCCAGTTGATGTATAAATTACAAAGAACTTATAAAAAGTTTTTTTTTTTCAATGTATTAAAATTGTTTTATTTTGAATTGATATTAATTTTAATTATCCAGCGTGACCGCAGTGACCGCTAGCCGCCATCTTATGTAGATACTTAGGTACGAACTTGGTGAATGAATTTCGCACCGCGCGCCACACAGGACTTTTCAAACTTAATTACCTTTTAATACTATAAACTTAACTAATACATTTTCACGAATGATTAGTACGTATTGGATACTTTAAGTGGGCTTCGGCTCTAAGACGGTTAAAAAACTCATGGAATATATATATATTTATACATATCTGGGGGCACGGCGGTGCTCCCGCCAAGAAGAGCCAAGCGAAGCGCAACGCAAGGGCACTACCTACCTTTTCAAGAAAGCCGTTCGTCGTTTTTTAGCCAAGATGTAGAATTTTTAGAGCGTGGCTGGTAGTGGTAGAGTAACGCCGTGTGGAGTAGGGATCTTGGCGCTAATTGCGATCTGATATCTTTTTCACGCTGAAAGCTGTATGAGCTATGAAGTCTTGGCATCACTTTACATGTAATGTTTTTGGTGGGATTTATTATTGACATTCTGACCGACTTTTCATCTTTACAATATAATTGTACTCACTCGGGCAGCAGGCGTGCGAGTAGCTCGGCTAGCACGGTGCGGTTGAGTTCATCCTCGGCCGCCGCGCAGTACGCCACCAGCTGACCCACGATGTGCTGGAGGCTGGTGGCTACTCGCTTGAAACCGTCCCTGAAAGGTAAATATCATATTGAATATGATGAATTCATCACTATATAGTATAAAACAAAGTCGTTTCCTGCTGTCTGTCCCTATGTATGCTTAGATCTTTAAAACTACGCAACGGATTTTGATGCGGTTTTTTTTAATAGACAGAGTGATTCAAGGGGAAGGTTTATATGTATAATATACTACCCGTGCGAAGCCGGGGCGGGTCGCTAGTTTAATCATAATCAGGACAACAATTACGAAGGGCATGCTTATGGTATAGGCATGCAGAGAGGATGGACGAAAAAAGATTAACAAAGTGTTTGAAGGAAATTCCTAATTTCCTACTAATATTATAAATGCGAAAGTTTGGATGTTTGTTACTCAACGCTTTAACGGCTCAACCGATTTGAACGGAATTTTGCACGAAGATTGTAGCCTGGATTGAAATATATCATCAACATCATTATCAAAGACGTCCACAGCTGGACATAGGCCACCCCCAGAGAGTGCCACAATGACCGGGCCTGCGCCACCCGCATCCAGCGGATTCCCGCGACCTTTACCAGGAGTAAATCCCGCCATTAAACAATCAAACCTCTGGTGTCAGGCACCAGTGGCACTACTGACAGGACGAAGATGGAAATCTGGTAGGACTCTTGTTCAGGTATCAAGAAACGAGACACAATCGGTTCTAAAATTGCGGTGAGAAAGACAAGGGAGTACCCATCGAACAACACTTCTCTAAATTGGGGTACCTAATGGTGGTCGAATAACTAGGAAATTACTCCATTACTTAAATATAAGATGATAATGACTTATGGTCTGAAAGCTACGATAGCCTAGTGGTTAAGGCATGCGGCTGTCAAGCGGCGGTCGTGAGTTCGAATCGCGGCTCGTAGCAATGAGTTTTTCGGAACCGAACGGAATATTTACCGTTAGCTTTTCGGTGAAGAAAAACATCGTGAGGAAACCGGTCTAATCCCAATAACGTCTAGTTTTCTCTCTGGGTTGGAAGGTCAGATGGCAGTCGCTTTCGTAAGTGCCTATGCCAAATCTTGGGATTAGGCGTCAAAGCGGACCCCGGGCTCCTTTAGGGCACAACCAGGAATAACAGGAGAATAGAATGATTTATGGTCTGAGGGTCTAGTATAAGTTTTACCGAAACAAAACTTTACGATCGCGTTTGCGTTTTACCCTCAATTTGTATGGGATTTGACAGCTAAACGCAAACGCGGTCGTAACGTTTTGTTTCGGTAAAACTTATACTAGAGCCTCTGAGCATAGGCATCTGTGTCTAATGAGTTATCCCAGTTGTATGGTACAGTAATAAGGTGACTGACCTCTCCTTGGTGATCTCCTCAAGATGCCGGTTCTGGTCGAAGGTGGTGTGGCGCCGCTGCTTCCATTTGTCCGCCTCGCCAGCCTCCTCGCGCAGACTCGACAACTGAAGACAATAATAAACGTTACAGCGACATCTAGTGGGAGTTAAAAGAAACTATACACTATTCGTGAGTGACGTTTAAGGTACGATTCACTACAAAAAGGTGTCCATTTTTAAAATGTATTTTTTGATGGAGATAAGCAATAAATATTTGACATTTCAAATTCGAGGCTCTTCGGTCCGAAAATAATCGACGCATAATATATGAGGGATTGATAAAATCTACATTCAAAAATTAAAGGTGTGTCTCTTATTTTATATTTTAGTACTTTATTTATACAGAGTGTTTTTTTTTAAATGGGACAGTATGGGGAAATCCGAATCTAAAGGAGATAGAGGAAAAGTGTCCAAGGAGACATTAGGTGTTTTTTGATGTAAACAAATTTGGCTCGTTAAAATTTTTGGTCAAGCGTGAGTTGTTCTTAAAAAAATATAAAGTAGGTCAATTTTTTTTTTGACGCGGGTCGGCTCTGTTTCATGTAAGGATTATTTCATTGTATGGAAAGAAAAAAATCTGAACAGCAGAAGTTGGTCAAATTTAATGAAAACTAATCTTCATACAGTTGGTTTATTACTTGAGTAAATGTTCGATGTGGCCGCCGTCTTGTCTTATGCAGGTACGAGCACGCTTCAAGACACTTCTAGTTGCATTTAACAGAGACTTATGGTGAATTGTGTTTAAAGTGTTGTAAACAGCATCTTTTAATTCTTGTACGGAGTTGTATCGGGATTCATAAATTCGACCCTTAAGGTAACCCCATAAGAAAAAATCTAATGGCGTTAAGTCGGGCGATCGTGGGGGCCACTTTATCGGCCCATATGTACTCGTACCCATCCAACGGTTTGGAAACTGCTCGTCCAAACACAGTTTACTTGCCCTACTGTTGTGGGCTGGTTCCTTAAAAAAATGTTCTTCTCTTGAATCATCTGGAGCTCTTATCGATTATCGAAATTTAAAAATGGAATAATTTTAAATATTTTTTTACACGCCTAGGCACTTGTAACAATATTAAAAGGTGAATACTGCAATTGTATGAAGATTAGTTTTCATTAAATTTGACCAACTTCTGCTGTTCAGATTTTTTTCTTTCCATACAATGAAATAATCCTTACATGAAACAGAGCCGCTCCGCGTCAAAAAAAAAATTGACCAACTTTATAATTTTTAAGAACAACTCACGCTTGACCAAAAAATTTAATGAGCCAAATTTGTTTACATAAAAAAACACCTAATGTCTCCTTGGACACTTTTCCTCTATCTCCTTTAGATTCGGATTTCCCCATACTGTCCCATTTAAAAAAAAACACTCTGTATATTTTTTTACTTTTATGATATATGTAGTTAAATATACGCGTAGTTGACAAAGCACGAATGCCCACATAATTATGTTTAATCATAGTACAGTCAGCAAGTTCTTCGGTATGATAAGCAGGTGGAGTCACATTCCTCAGCAATTAACTGTACATATTTTATAAAAAAAAATCGTCTCAACACATACGCTAATGAAAATCACGGAACAATAAAAATATACTACATTGACTTTGGTCATGACCTGTGTTCACCGCAAGATAGCAAGTCAGACGCACTTATTATACAAGCAATATGCGTCATACTTATTGCCCCACACGATCAAATTGCAACTCCTAATAAACGTGTGGTACAGATTACGATTGACAGTTAAAAGGTCGGAAGTACATTAACATTCATATTAAAAGAGAATTTATATAGAAGAGTTCAAGTTGACAATTAATTGTTGGTAGCATGGGTCGTATATTATTTTAAAATTGGGATGTTAAGTGAGAATTGCAACCGTAATATGGTTATGAGATTTAATTGGTATCACTTGTTAATGCATTAAGCTACTTTGTATCATTGTGAGGTCAACGATCCTACCAGTTGCTCATATTACATATCCTTACTAATATTATAAATGCGAAAGTGTGTGTGTTTGTATGTTTGTCCTTCTTTCACGTCGCAACGGAGCGTCGTATTGATCTGATTTTTTGTATGGAGATAGTTTAGAAGCTGGAGAGTGACATAGGCTACTTTTTCCAGTGGGAAAATATCTAATTCCCACGGGAAAAGTTAATATGTTACATTTTCCTATAACCACGCGGGCGAAGCTGCGGGCATCAGCTAGTACATTATAATTATAAAGTAACATACTGAGGTACGTATACATACAGGATGTATAACCTAAATGGTACAGAAAACTTATATAAAAGATACGCGAATTTGTTCTTAGGAGTCACGAAACTGATATAAAAAAACTGCATTCAAAGAAAAGCCTAATACGCGGCCGGGAATCGAACCCGGTTAAATCTATCAAAAGTGCTAGTAGTAAATAACAGTTGTCGCTAATTAACCCTGGATCTACAATCACAGAAAAATGCAATAAGTATTTAACAATTTGATTTATGGCGATGCATCTCCCCTTATGATGTTTTCGTGATGCGTTACGCAGACAAAACTCCACGATTTTATTATTCTTCACATTATATGTGTGAAAATAGATAAGTAGGGCATATACACATAGCACACTGTAGAAAAGTTAGTAAATATTGCGTTCTCCAGCATATATTAGTAACATGTTTGGTTTGGCTTTACTTTAGAAAAACATGAAACATTGCCCAATGCGCAGCACGGGAGAATTCTGGGATGGCTGAACATTTTAGTACCTCGACGTTTTTTGATGTACTAGCTAACCGCGCGGCTCCGCTCGCTTATTAGAAAACCCAGGCATTTTTATCGGATGAGTAGTTACGGAGATTATCCTCCACATAACATAAATTAATCTTTAGGCCACACAAAAAAAAAACACAAATAAGGAGAGGAGTTATGACGACATCTTTTTTTTGTATGGGACAAAAAATGTTCTGAAACCTATCGTGTGTGGTATCTAACGAAAGGGCATACTAAGCCGATTCTAAAAATATATCACATCATTATATTTCAGTCACTTGTTTTAAATTAAAACTAAAATCATTTTCAAAACATACCAAGTGTGGGCTCCTCCAGATATGATAAGGTTGAATCATTATTTGTAAAATAAACCTAAAATGATTAATAGTCATATCCAATCCGAAGAAAGCAATTTTGAAAATATTTACATTTAGTGTTTATTTTTTATTTTCTAATATTACAAAATGTGATAAAATCACAATTAGTTGAAACATGTATTTATAAAAAGTTCATTTTTAGACACTGAGGACGATAAATACTAATGCGAGAGGAGTTTTCAATCATACGAGTATTTATATTATTTATTAATAGTAACATATTTATTTTTAAAATCGGCTTACTACACACGTCGTCATGACTCCTCTCTTTTTTCGTTTCTTTTTAGTGCTACAAAAAATAAAGATCAATTATTCCGATTTTCATGCTTTTAACACCATTTGCAGCTTTTTTTGGCGTACCGCTAGGACTAATAGGTACTTTTCCTCTTCATGATATTGGTAACTATAGAAAAGTCGTAGGTACAAACAACGCCAACACAGTTAACTGACCATTCTGTATTGATATTGAACCTTATTACAATGCACATAAACTGCACGGTTGGTCAGTAACTGTGTTGGCGATGGTACTAAATACTCGTATGATTGTAGTGATGTTTCATAGGGACATTCGGGAAGGTCTTTTTAACCCATTCGCCGCCCCAAAAATGTCTATTGTTTCTGGACTCTTTGACGTCGGAGGCAGGTGGGTTAATACAGTGAATTTGAATTCAAGTCAGTGGAAGTGAATGGGTTAACTAGGCATAATCGAGTTTAAGTTTGACGAAGCCTGTTGCGTATGACGAAGTATTGCTGATTTCTGAAGCCTAATGTTGCGGATTATGATTCGTAGTTTAGCGCCAACCCGTCTGTATTCGTAAGCGGTGTTTGTTAAAATCTAAATGTATGGAAAGTTTGTCAAGTTTCTATGGAATGCCAGCTGCCAGCTGCCGGCGCCATATTTTATTTGTTGGTGCAACCTGCCCTCGTGTAAAGTGGGTGATAGACGGGCGAGCAAGTACGCGTACTTATGGCTCGACGACCTTTTTCGCTCGTGTGTCACCGTAAGTACGCGTACTTTAAAACCGCCGAGTAAGTTCGTCGGCGATCCAGCACGTTTGAATTTTGCTCGTAGCCCGCCTTGGCTCGTACGTCTGTCACTGCCGCGAACCGCGAGCCGCCATTTTGTGTGTCCAGTCTGTGGGTGCGGAACGCTTGAAGTAGGTGACAGACGGGCGAGTAAGTTAGCGTACTTACGGCTCGACGACGTTACTCGCCTGGGTGTGTCACTGACGCCGAGCCGAGTAAGTTTACGAATTTTAAATTCGCGATTTTATAGCTCGTACGTCTGTCACCCACTTTACGCTTTTTCTTTTCTCTGTAATATATTTTTGAGTTATCGAAACAAAGTCAATCAAAAGCATAACTAGTGTAACTGGAGCATTTACCCTAGTTCGAACAATCATTGACTAATCCTACATAATACCCGCTGACACTGCTACGGAGTTGGAAGAGCCACCTGGTCCTTGCATCTGTCGGATCCAAATATAACCTGGGTCATTGCGCGGCAATAAACATAATGGATAGCGTTAGTGCTCTAACACACCTATTCATCTGTAACTGAGATTGGAAGATGCTGGCAAGAAATACCTATGAATGGGTCATTGTCAGATTTAGGTGCGCGTCTTTTCGGTGGACATTGCCAAAGTTAAGGGCTTTAAAGCCTAATTTTTTGTTGAACTCTGAATCCGCATAAACGGCGTCGCCTCTTCTATAATTCTATGCGATAAAAACATATTATATATAAACATAAGCCCTTAACTATTGCCCACAGGGATCGTTACCGGTATTCTTACTACCGGTTTTAAATAAGGTATAACCGGTTATAATTGCATTTCGGTATTTATATCACTAAAGCTCTAATAAGCGGTATAATCAAAACTGGTATTCAAATGTAATAGCGGTTTCGACAATTGACAGCATTACCTCTATTTGATACTTTACCAATAAAGCCATTACCGGTAATACCTGTCAGTGTCCAAACAAGCAAGTTTTCTAATTTTGAATTATGACAATCACCGAAAAGAGTACCATTCTGTCATATGATCGGTTTGTCCTTTTCATTTTGATCGTGACGTCATTGACGTGTCATTAGATCTTTCATCTATTATTTTATGGTTCTGCTTCACAATACATTATAATATACAAGATTTGCATGTGGTTTTCTCGTGAATATTATATTACCAATTTGTGGATAAACGGAATGCTTTATTCTTCTTTTTTTGCTTAAAAAAGAGTCCGCCCATACTCCGCCCACGTACTCCTAAAATCGAAATTTAAGTTTTAGTTCGTATAATACTGTCCCTGTCGTTTTCTTGTTAAATCTACTCATCTTTGAGAGCTGCCGAACAGTATTGTACTTCGAATTTTGGACTTTGTTGTGATTCCCATTTGTTCTATGGAACAATGAGGCCATACTTAGGACAAATTATAATTTCTCTTTCGAAGTAGTTCTATAGGCTCAGGTTCGTTCAGGCCGTTTCCTAACAAAATAGCGAAAATCCAATCCGACGCCCTTCACAGGGTCATAAACCATCTTCAAACCAGATTTCTTCTAAATCTGTTTAGCGGCGTAGCCCTGAAAGAGTAATAGACGCTTGCTAACCGAAAGACAAAACATACTTTAATTTTTTTTCCGCATCCTTCAATTAAGCAGGTGGACTCATTTTGGCTATCGTCGATATCAAAATACCGGTAAGCTGCACTTTTTCTTTTCCGTCCGCGGTCCATTTTAGATGTTAGGTATTATATAAATACGAAACCTTTCTTTTTCGTGTGGCTCTTTGCTACTTTATTTTATTAAATTAAGTATTACAGAAAGGCGAATAAACAATTTGACAATTTTCAATTTGATATACATCGCAATTTATTTGTTCAGTACTAGCAGACATTTCAACCAGTGTTAACCAACAATGCTATTGAGTAACGTCACACCTATTTGTTGTGTCACTTGACACCTTATCTATCAAGAGGAACGAAAACCGGTATTAAATAGAGGTAAAGAATATTGTAAATAGTGCATAAATAGTGAAAAAGACAAAAGCGGAATGAACACGTTACCTCTTATTCGAATATAGGTATTTTTTTTTTAGCGGTAGTCGTTTGTCAATTTATATACAGGTATTCAATTTAACCGGTTTTACAATCCCTGATTGCCCACCGAAAATACGATTTTTGTTTTACTGACTGACTGACCCGAATCAGAGGAACCACGGATTACATGTAGGTATGTATGTACATAATCACGCCTGTCTATAATTGGGTACTTCCTGGGCAAAAAAAAGTTCCGCGTGATGTCACATTATGCTAAAAAGTGACCCATAATCTGACGTCACACGGAACGGGCTATATATCTTCATCGTTTTTTGTTTGATGGACAAAACAAAAAATACGTGTCCAATATTTTTTCATAATCTAACTGACGGCCTAAATCATTTTTTTTTTTAAAGTAACAAATTGGGCAGTCACGTACCTAACTCTTGCAAGGGTTATGTACAGTCGACTTACAGTAAAGTGCGAAAGTGTATACATATCTTTGAACTAAACTGTACGGATTTTCACTACTACTATTATCATCATCATCATATCAGGCGAAATACGTCCACTGCTGGACATAGGCCTCCCCCGGAGAGTGCCACGATGACCGGTCCTGCGCCACCCGCATCCAGCGGACTCCCGCGACTTTTACCAGGTCATCCGTCTTTGTGGGGTCTACCCACTACTAGCTACTATAATTTTGTCGATATATGACGACTGCTGATGCTAGGACATTTCAAGATTTGATAAATGTTTGCAATAACGTCGCTATCAGATGGAGCGGTGGAATAACTATGTGTTCAGTATATGTTAAAATCTCTGGAAGTGTTTCCAATCCCACATATGTCATCTTAATTCTTGTTTTATAATAACATTAATAACAGCTTATAAATTATATCGAACTTGCTTGATGCGTATCACAACTGTCTGTGGTGGTGTACCACAACCCGAGTCAAGTGTAAATATATGGGTGCAACTTATTCATAAATATGTCCCATCGCTCTTATGTCAGCGGAGTAAGGTTATGAGAGGAGTATATCGATATTATCGATACATATTTTTGCACTTGACTGTACGTACCAAACCAGTACCTACCTACGACAGCAATGTTGGAGGATATTTATTTCGATCAATATCAATAGTATTAAATTGTTTACATGTTTTATTTATATTAAACAGGACTTAATCGCGTATAATTAACTTATTTTATTTACCTCACTGAGGTCTCCCGACGTTTCGGATGTGAACATCCATGGTCACGAGACAACTCAGAGTTGAGTTAAACTAGAGATTAAGTCCTGTTTAGTATAAATAATGTGTGAGAATCGTGAAAGTTTAAATCAATATATTGTTTACATGTTTACAACATACCATAAATCTCCGCAACATCACCATACTGGTCATCACATCGCACTAAGTCCCCAGGCGCAGTACACATACACAAACACCATATTTTAATAACATTTCACTAGTCACTTAAACACCTACAACACAATAAGTTAAAACACTGATACCTAATAATGAAATCCATAAAAAACTTAGATCACAGTCTATCCTATCCTTAACAAAACAAAAGAAGATCTATGATTTGTATTCCATAATTATCCGATTAAAAGGACTTCATCCCAGATAAAACATCTAACATAAACACTATTCTCAGTTGTTCGAAAGACTATTATATATTGTAAGTTGTTTTATGACGAAAAACATATCAATCTCTGGAGATGCACCTACACAAACAGTCAATAAATTACCTTGTAAACTGCGGCCAGATTTGAAGACACATAAGACATACAAATATGAGGAGATTTACAGATTTAGGTCAAGTCATGAAGCTGTGAAATGTCGATGCTTGGTGCGGTGACACATGTATTAGTCTACCCACGTATAGGCGATGGCGGTAAATAGCGGGTAGAATTCATTTTGTGTAATATAATCACAAAAAAACTAACAAGAGTACATTTACTATTTGTATTGATCCAACTAACATGTTTGTTTATCAGTTATCACGATATATATAAACAAACTTATATCCTATTTTAGAAAAGTAAGAATTGTATGCCACTTTTTCTATCATTATTCTTAATGTCACGTGTATTGATTGACACCGTGTCATTTATCGACAAAAAATCATCAAAGTAAACTATTAACTACCAACAAGTTGTATGACACTCGAAACTAATCCTTGCGCGGTAACAAAACAAAAGCAGCTGTACAGACAGACAGAAATAGATTATTAGTAAAAAAAACTACGCGTGCACCAAACGGATGCACGTGTGACCAAAAATATGTATACAATTTCAAACCTTATCCACCAGACATAAGGTTCGGAATCCCTTTTATTAAAAGTGGCTGTACAATTTGTTTTTCAGAAGGGAATGACGTAGTACGAGGGTAATGCCGCTGGGAAAAAGGTTAAGTAAAGAAGTTAAAGGGTCATAGAAGACTTCTTTGGTTTGGCTTTGAAGATACTATTGGACGTTTAGATAGTGTAGATCTTGTGTAGACAGACAACTTTCCATTTAAATTCTTCCAAATAATTGAATAGACCTAATAATCAAGGATAGGACAAACGCCCGTCATTTTGAACTTAACCCTGTTCTGTACAGTAGAAACTTCCTAATGATATTTAAAATTAAAATTAAATAATTATTTATAAATTTTTATTTTAAAATTTGGAAAAAATTGTGGTCATTCTTTTCCATTGGCGAAAGTGATTTATCGTCTTAATCATCGTCATTTGAATAATTTGTCACTGGAAACATATAAATTATGGTACTTAAAATAAATTTATAAAACATTACTTTTGTCCTTTGTTTTGTATTGTCACGAATAAACTATTCTTATTCTTATTTAGTACCTAATTTTTTTTAATAATATAAGGAAGTCTCTACTGTACAGAACAGGGTTAAGTTTTCAAAATGACGGGCGTTTGTCCTATCCTTGGTAATAATATAATAGTGCTCAAATTGTCTGTATCCGATTCAGTTGAAATTTGAAATAATTTAAGTTAGATGACAACGCCAAAAATTATGGCATGATCGAGCTGATCTGACAAGACATAACGTGGCCGCAACAACTCCTAAACTACAGACGATAAACCCATTGACGATGTAAAAAAAAAGACCGGGTTGCACTCCGGGAGTGCCGGCAGAAGTGAAAACTCAATAACACTGTCCCGGCGAACCTTACGATAAAAGTGTAGTAAACTTTAATTGTGTGCCCTGTTCGCACGTGTCCGCGTCATTGAAATACTGCACTCGGTTCCGGCACGGCAGATGCATTTCCAGGAACGCGCGAATGGGATACAGAAACAAATCGTCGTGTGACGACAGACATACTATTTTGAAGCTGTTCACAATTCGAGACAGTATTAATGATACATTGGGGAAATGAAGTAGGTAGGTTAGATTACAGTCATAATAACACTATTACTCGCTCTGTAGTGGTGTTGTGTTCCTGGAGGCGAGCAAGGTCGCCAGAGCTCCCGAGGATGCATTGTTGAGAGCGAAGGAATTTGCTCCTTCAGCTGTCAACACGGCGAATTGCATGCGTTGCCTTTGGAGTTGCATGCGTCTATAGGCTGCGGTGTCCGCTTACGATCAGGCGGGCCGTACGCTTGTTTGCCACCGTCGTTGTATAAAATAAAATAAAAGATTTGGGCGGAGTTAGCGAACTAACACACAAACCAACCAAAGCTCTTAATAAGACTTTGATAAGAAAGCATCGAAGCGTATGTTTAACACCAAAGGTACGCACATTTTTGTTGCAGAATTGCAAATATTTGTGTTGAGAAGGTGTAGCCAGCAAGAGACGACGAAGTTTTATTACGATCTACACACGACTTTATGATAAGGCATTTAGAGCTTGTGTCCACAGACGTCGATACACACGTGTGAGAAGATTGTTACTAGCACCCTTGCATGGGAACTCAGTAGGTACAAGAATTGTGAACCTTTCTCAAACCAAATATAAAGTGTTCAACCGTTAAGGCGGTGCATTGGAAATTATCGGGTGCTTTGAACGCCGTTGTGACTAGATTGGGAATCAATAAGGTCTGATTTTCAGATATATGATTCTTGACTATCTGATTGTTTATCTGATTTGATCGACACATGATTGCTTAAAATTTCCTCGATAGGATAAAATTCCAAAGTTGGGTCTGTACTTTCCTTTTTTTACTCAGCCTTCTCAAACGATACATTATTTTACGACACAACCAAGTTAATAGTATTTTATCTCACTTAAAATCTCACTTGATGAAATTTAAATAAAACTTCACTAAATTAGGTATTTATCGAAATTTGTCCAAAAAAGCCATTCCCGAAGAGTTTTACATCTCTTTTTCTCGTCTGCGGAAGGCATCAGCGTGTTGTCTAAGAGGCGTTTTCGACTCAAATCAAGGCATCCCCTTAAACCAGACATTTCACTTTAACGAAAGAAAACGTTTCAGTATGACATTTTGGAATAAATGTAGATCGGATGAAAGAAATACCAAGCACTCGTTGACGACTTTAGCAGCTATCATTTACTTTTGATAAGTTCTGTCACAAAATCATTTTTGGTACAAGCTTTTACTGCCAACTGTATACTTTTCTGTATACCGTCATCAACTACTCGTTGAGACGATTCTAACGAGCCCAAACTCAACGGGGTTACGTCGGTTAAGTCCCGAATTCCCATGGCCACCTTCTGTCTGCATCATCAGATCAGCTCGGTGGTGCCATAATATTGAATTGTCATCCAAACTATACTTAAACCCAAAATTTCAGCTCAATCGGTTGGAGATGTCTGCTTCAAAATTGAGTTGCAACATTCCACCCGAACAAACATAGTTGCATACATTGCAAGTTAAATAAAACCTTCAAGCTAGTGTTCCTATAAAATTCAAAGAGTTCCCTCGATTTCTGCAGGATCAGATTCTGAGCTGATGACCATGGTACCATCTGCGAATTCCCTTTCAAACTTCGAGTAACGCCTTTTTTAAAGTCGGTTAAAAAGAGAATCTAGTTGCCTACACTAATAGGGGTGTAGATTCGAAAATTATTATTACTCCAAATAAAAGCAGGAAAAAAAATATGCCTAATGACGAAAATCCCATTAGGATATCTCAAGGAATTACGAAGCTACAACTGTTTTAATATTGCTTGTTAGAGAGAGAAAACGCAGTGTGTGACGTCACGATACGCGAGGCTGCGTCGACATCGACGACGGGGCATGGCACGTTGCCGTCTATTAGTGACGTCACAATCTACAAGCGTCATCGTTTCATATGAAGTTGCGTTTTGTGAAAAAGGGACAGAACATACCCCTTCTTAAAACTTTGGACACTTATAACTTCGCGATTATTAAACCTCTTGCGTTGATTATTTCTCCATTTGACTACATTTTTAATCCTTATTATTTTCAGTTTGATTATTTTATTTAGTGTCTACCTACACCCCTATTGCTGGACTTGGTAAAGACGAAAGCACCACCAACAGAAGCTCTAGAATAAGTTTTACCGAAACAAAACTTTACGATCGCGTTTGCGTTTTACCCTCAATTTGTATGAGATTTGACAGCTAAACGCGAACGCGGTCGTAACGTTTTGTTTTGGTAAAACTTATACTAGAGCCTCTGGTCATCACCCCTCGCCCGGATGAATGAATGAACACAACACGTATTGTAGAGTACGGCCCGGAGTACTATCAAGTATTATTGTCTGTATTGTATGAATAAAACATGGCGTTTAATACAACCTCGGCATTCGTTAACTTATTATGTATGACTGGGTTCAATTCAATCAAGTTTAAAGTTTTGTTGATTGACGACCGCTTTAGCCTAGTTGGTAGTGACCCTGCCTACGAAGCAAGAGGTCCTGGGTTCGAATAAGGGCATTTATTTGTGTGATCAGCAGGAATATTTGTTCCTGAGTCATGGATGTTTTCTATGTATTTAAGTAGGTATTTATTTATCTATGTAATTATATTTATCGTCGTCTAGTACCCACAGTACAAGCTTTGCTTAGTGTGGGACTAGGTCGATTTGTGTAAAATTGTCCCCTAATATTATATATTTTTTTTATATATTATTATTATTAGGTGATATTATTAAAATAAATGACTACAGCATGGATATTTGGCAGTGATAACGTCGTGCACCAACAATCTATCGCCAGTAAAAAAATTATAGGAGTGGCGACGCGCATGTGATACCCCTGAAATTGCAGGCGTCTATAAGCTACGGTGATCGCAAGCCGTCACGTGGGCCATACGCTCGTTTGGCAACCTGTTGTTTCAAAAAATCTTTCCTGAATAAAATGAAAACCTTACTTCAAATTATCAAGATTTTCGATCAAATAATTACCGATTCCTTATAAGTCTTATAACAATGTATTAAACATATCAACTCGTTAAAATTAACTGGCGCTAACCAACGGTTAAATCAATCATAATCAAACTGAAGATTACTAAACGTCAAGTGGATTGCAACGAAACTTAAAGGGTCATGAATGAATTACACACTATAATAAATGATTTATTTAATGGAGTGAGCGCTTGTATCAATAGAGGGGAGCTTGCGAAGGGAGCTTTTTGATTTTGTTAAAGCTGTGAGAAATTCTTATTAGAATTTTCAATCGAAACTTGGCAGAGCTTTTTATAGCGGGAAGAATTTGGCATAGGCAGACATTATTTTATGTCTGACCAATATGTCAAAAACATGTGATAACAACGTAAAAAAAACTTGATTAGATCTTGTACAGTCAGCAGCAGAAGTAGATACACAAAATAACACTCTCAAAATGATCTAGATAGTTCTTATCCTCTTGGCATTAGAGTCGTGTGTAGGTAATTTTGAGCATTTGGCCCGCTTAGATACTTTTGCCTCAGACATACATACAAATACGTTTAACTAAGAAATCCGTGTTTGGCAGACGTTTAAGCTATCATTAATATAAGGTTAGCTGGAAGAAATCCCTCTCAGGGATAAGCTCGCCTTTGTACATGTGTCATCTGTTCTTGTAATAATTGTTTTGTTGTTGTTCTGTTCTATGTACAATAAAGAATTTACATACATATACATACATTCTATAAAAAGCCAGTGTTTTCACGGTAGTAAATCTCGAAAATAGCGCTAGTCACTATCAACTCGAAATCCGAAAAAGATAAGTAATATCAAATCGAACTATAACATAACAACCACAACATTCTAAACGACTTTAAAAATGAAACCTATACAACATCTCGACATTCGAAAACCAAATTCTCATCTAACACAAATACCGTTTGGATCCAATTCAAAAAACAACTGACAATCACCAACGCGCACCAATCAAAATCTAAATTAAAAACCGTCACTTCTCACTGTCCAGCGATTGTAATCCTTATTTGTATCGCGATACGTCGCAGGTTGGCTCGTGTGTGACACACGTGCGTCGCGCTAGCCGGTCGCGTCGGTACTGAAGATGGGATGTTTACAGTGGAGATGTGTTTGGTTTTTTCTGGTGGCGCTTGGCGGTCCTGCGGTTATGGATACAGTGCAGAGGGGAACAGTAGGGGATAATAATAAGTTTCTACGGGTAACTACTAAGGGTGCATAAGGCATTTATTAAGATCATCTCTTCATATTTTCATACAATGGCGTTCTTTAAATGCACTCTCAGTGATGCTTAGTAAGAGTAGTGAGTCGTATAAGTCTAACGGCCTGTTTCACAATCTCCAGTTAAAACATATCCGTCAGATAAATGTTTGCTGCCACTTTTCTTTTATATGACGGGAGAAAAGGATAGGAATAATTTTAACTGGCAGATAACTTTATCCGGCGATTGTGAAACAGGCCCTAAGGGTGGGTTGCACCAAACCTTCTGTAAGCGGGGTGTTGGTTAAAATCTGAATGTATGGAAAGTTTGTCCAGTTAGCCAACAGTTAGCAGTTTAACAAACTTAGTAGTTTAGTGGACGGCCGGTTAGCCTAGTGGGTAGTGAAGGTGCCTACGAAGCGGAAGGCCCTGGGTTCGAATCCCGGTAAGGGCAAATATTTGTTTGATGTGCATGAATATTTGTTTCTGAGTCATGGAAGTTTTCTATGTATTTAAGTATTTATATCCATTATATAAAGTGCTAACAAATTAAGTAACAATATTTTAAGAGGTGTTACATTACATCAAAACAATTGACTTTAAATAGAAATTAAGAAAACTTTTCATATGATATTTTTGTTTTAATTTCCGGTACAAAATAAATAAATTAAAATTTCGACCAAACATAATCAGCCTGTGCATTTAACTGACGAGATGTTTAAACACTATCTGTCAAGTGAACATCGTCGTTTGTGACATACGTCAATGATTGATTGTTGACTATCTCATTAACAGGGTGTTTTTACGCAGTAACGTTGTATCCCTAATTATCTCCAAAAAGTGGTACACACTTTTAAATGTTTCATACTTAACTCTACTCCTAGAGACGAGTATTATCAGCTCTACAAGTATTGGTACCTAATTTGTTAGCACCTTATATATATCGTCGTCTAGTACCCACAACACAAGCCATAATGAGCTTACTATGGGACTAGGTCGATTTGTGTAAGATTGTCCCCTAATATTTATTTATTTATTCTATGGGATGCCAGCTGCCGGCGCCACATTTAACGTTGATCGGTCTGTAATCGTATTTTGGTGCAACCTGCTCTTAGTGTTAGCGTCCTAATATACTACACACATGGTATTTTATTCACGATGAATAAAACAACTGTCAGTTCCATCCAGCTAACCTTTAAGTTGGGTGCGTCCCACGAGATATAACAACAATATGAATAATTTCATATTAATAACGTTCACAAGATATCATGAACGTTAGCTATAACAACAAAACCAATACTTTTATAAGGAATAACGGTCATTTGACATAATATTCATATTACTTAACGTTTTTTTCTATAATACTCAAATTGACTAATTTCATTTCGTATAACATACATAACGTATAACGATCATAAGTTCATAACACATAGTATAATTTCATATAAGGATTACAATACAGAAAATTAGGTTAGGGCAGCTAAAAAAAGGGGGGAAGGGGGGCCGGTGCCAATCACAAAAGGAGCTCGGGAGGCAAAGTCCCCCGCAGTTAAAAAAAACAAAAAATACTCTTAACAATGGTATTATTTGTAGGTTAGGTTAGGGTTATCTTGTGTCCCTTAGAGCGGAAATAGACACCCCGCGAAGCGGGGTGACGTCGGCGAGCTGGCGGTTAGGTTAGGCTAAAATAATTGACGTGTTTGATTTCAAAAAAAATAATTTCAATCTTTCAATTCCTTAGGTGTTATGAATATTATACGCTTTAATCGATATATCAATTGATATTATATCTAAAGTAGGTACGTTATACTTTACGAAAATATATATTTTGACATTATACCTTTCGTTCATTATGTGCAATGAACGTTATACTAAACAAGCTTATACACAGTGAGCGTATATATTATGACCGTTATATGATAAGTTGTTATACCTCGTTATACTTACCCCTTTAAGTTGTTGTATACAAGACATAGTACATGTGGCCATCATAATCCTGTTATAATACCCAACTGTACACATTTTAGTGCGCCTTCTGTTTTTAAATATGCTGTGTCCAAGCCAATACATATTTCAGTTCAGTAGATAAGTAGTTGTTGCTTTTTAAACGAGTAGGCATGTTTCAGACATACACACACATGCGGAGACAGGTGGACGCTGAGCTAGTTGTCATATGGAGTGCACATCTGTTTTCATATTTTATTTATGAACTAAGCACCGATGAAAGGTTGTGTTGATTGAATTTCATGAGTTTGTCAGGGATCTTGGTTTCAAACTCAAACTCAAAACTCAAAATGATCTTTATTCAAGTAGGCCTAGTAACAAGCACTTTCAAATCGTTAGTTATTTTTTTTTAAGTATTTTATGAAACAAAAAATAAAAAATAATTTAATTCGGTGTTAAAAATTAATTCGGTGTGTTTCGAATGTATGTCCTGCTTGTGACATCTTGGTTATAATTATGTGTAGGTAATTAGGTTTTTTTTTTAACTTATCAAATTATTAACGAACTAGTTTCGGCCCGCGACTTCTTCCGCGTGGAACTCGAATATATCGTAGCTCCATACAAACTTTCGCCGCCTTAGGGAATGATTCCCGGGAGAAAAAAGTATTCTATATGTTAATCCAGGCTATTCACTATACATATGTATACCAAAATTCATCTTAATCCGTTTTACCGTTTTTGCGTGACAAACATCCAAACATCTAAACATTTGCATTTATAATATTAACTAGCGACCCGGCCGACTTCGCACGGGTTCTACTCGTATATTATACATATAAACCTTCCTCTTGAATTACTCTATCTACAAAAAAAATTGTTCTTAGCATAGACATAGTACTTATACAATTACTAAAAGAACGAGCGAGCGAAGCGAACGAAGTATTCCGTTTCAATAGCATTGCTAGCCTCGCATCTCTTCTTGTTGGTGGATGATTTACTCGCACACCGCTCCGCTACCTCGCACAGTTCCGGCGGATACTTTACTCACCCTGACGAGTCGGCTACGACTACGAGCGGCAGCGGTAGCGGCAACGGTGAGCCATACGTTTAAAAATATATATATATATATATATATATATATATATATATATAATGTGTATTCGTTTGTATCTGCAGTGTGTTGTGTTGCGTTCCGTGGGTCACGTTCGGTGCTGTCTGAAAACCAGCGCTGTAGGTGTCCACATTGTGTCAATTGTAATGTATGTCTACTCCTTCTGTCTCTGTGTGTCTTTTGTGTAGTGAATAAATGTCTTCTTTCTTTCTTTATACGTAGAAGGACCTCTCGCACCCCCGCACCGATACCGCCGTCGCTGGAAGTGGCGGACGAACCCCTGTAAGGCCTGAGTGGACGCTCCGCTCAGAGCGGGGCGTGCAGCGTCCATATAAAACAAATACAATTTATATGGACGCTCCACGCCCCGCTCTGAACGGGGCGTCGACTCAGGCCTTACACTTATAGTGTCGCATGTTTTTTCTGTGATGTCCGCGTTAAGGATTCTATTTTAGTGCATGCGAAGAAGGATTTAGAAGGAATCGGTCATAATTCTAATGCGGATCTTCGCCAGTGGTCACAAACAGGGTTGTCACGGTTTAAATATTACATTGCTCGTCTAGGGCGGTAAAACAAATAATTATACGAGATAAAGATATTTGACGCCCGAGCCGAAGGGAAGGGCAATAAATATGCAATCTGAAACGCATGTAAAATCGCACGCTTCATGGTTGCTTAAGCGATCTACGCGGAAGGTTCTCTCTAAATCCCCTGTTTAAAACGAGCCTAAACGTGGCCATCCCTTTCTATCGCATGCAACGCGCGCGCTGCGATAGAACGCGTGCGTGCCGTAGCAGCGCTTACATACCGGCTGTAGCCAGTAGGCCGGTATGTACTTGTAGCAGCGCCCCTGTCTATGCTTACTTATCACCTTACCACCTGTTCTCTTTATCGTTTAAGCCTTTGTAGAAATAGAGTAACTTAACCACAGATATAGATATACATAGATCACGCAAATGCATGTACTTAGCGTGTCAGAATTCGGACTCCGATTTGGCACTCCGACTTACATTCCGCGCGCGTCTGTTGTGGTAGCCGGTTGTCCGTGAATATTAAGAAAATATCTTATTGCAGAATCGATTTTTCGCGAACAACGGGGAATTCAGATCACTAATTCGCCCGTGTGACGTCAAAGTAGGTAGAAAAAAGTGACAAGGTCGGTTTTCATACAGATTGATGTGTTTAAGTTATCTAGTATATATCTATATCTATGAACTTAACCATGAATATGGTCAATGCCGAGGCAATATGTTTTCACTAAGCATTTTCTAATATTATTCACCCGGCAAAACTGCTACAGCTAGCATTCTTCTAAACACATCGATCAACTGACGACACCCCTGAATTCTTTTCCCCCTTTCCCGATATAGCGCTGACATCCTGCCTCGTGCAATCACGCGCTTTCGCTCCGGGGAACTAATTAAATGATTAAACAACTAGTTCAGAAAGGCGTAAGAGCCGAGATCGTCCTGGTAAGATACGCTTGCTAGGTACGAGTATACGATCATTCTCACTGATTCTCGGTGGGTGGTTCGACGAGACTGGGTAGTGGTTTTTCAAAATCCATACTAATCCATCCATCCATCCATATCCATCCATACTAATATTATAAATGCGAAAGTGTGTCTGTCTGTCTGTCTGTCTGTCTGTTACCTCTTCACGCTTAAACCGCTGAACCGATTTGAATGAAATTTGGTATAGAGATAGTTTGAGTCCTGGGGAAGGACATAGGATAGTTTTTATCCCGGAAACCATCCCCCAAGGGGATGAAGTGGGGGGCGAAAGTTTGTATGGAGCTACGATATAAACGAGTTCCACGCGGACGGAGTCGCGGGCAGAAGCTAGTATTATAAATGCGAAAGAGTGTCTGTCTGTCTGTTACCTCTTCACGCTTAAACCGCTGAACCGATTTGGATGAAATTTGGTATAGAGATAGTTTGAGTCCTGGGAAAGAACATAGGATACTTTTTATCCCGGAAATCAACCCCCAAGGGGATGAAGTGGGGGGGGGGTGAAAGTTTGTATGGAGCTACGATATAAACGAGTTCCACGCGGACGGAGTCGCGGGCAGAGCTAGTAGTGTCTATAAAGGATTTACATACAAACAAAACAGGCCCTACATATCAAACACTAGCTGCTACTGCTGTTTATAAGTCACCCCCTTAGGGGATGATTTCCGAGAAAAAAAACGAACTATCCTATGTCCTTCCCCGGGACTCAAACTATAGGTATCTATACTAAATTTCATCTAAATCGGTACAGGGGTTTAAGCGTGAAGAGGTAGCAGACAGACAGACAGAGACACTTTCGCATTTATAATATTACTAGCTTATGCCCGCGACTCCGCCCGCGTGGAACTCGTTTATATCGTAGCTCCATACAAACTTTCACCCCCCACTTCATCTCCTTGGGGGATGATTTCCGGGATAAAAAGTATCCTATGTTCTTTCCCAGGACTCAAACTATCTCTATACCAAATTTCATCCAAATCGGTTCAGCGGTTTAAGCGTGAAGAGGTAACAGACAGACAGACAGACAGACAGACAGACAGAGACACTTTCGCATTTATAATATTATATAGTATATATAGTATATAGTATAGTATAGTATTGGATTAGTATGTTGTAGAATGGATGACATATGATATACTCGTATATTGATCTGTCTCAACGTTTGCTCAAACTGTTCTTTACTTGCCCATATGTACCTAAACTGATCCATCTCAGATTGATCTACAGGGTGGCCTAACCTTGAGTGAGCCAGCAATGGCAGCGTAATTGTCATTAAATTCAATAAAGCGTAAAGAGGACGCGGACGGGGCGGATATAAGGAAGTGGTGGCTAGAACGACATTGTTAAACCGTTGACAGTAAATCATATAAGCAGCTTAGAATAGATTTATCGAACGAACGAGCGAAGCGAACAAAGTTCTATGCTTCAGCTTGGGTCGAAAATCGTTTGTCCGGTGCCTGTCCAGCTGTTCTCTACAGGTCGCATTCCTCAACCGATTCCCGTGAAATTTCTGAGCACGTTCGTTAATTATATGGATTTTTTTGTGAAGTCACTTTTCGTTTTTTTTTAAAGACCAGTCGCGAGTTCTTCATCTCACAGAATACTTCTATAGAACTACAGAATAATATTGGCTAACTGAGACTAGCACAAAACCGAGATGAGAGGCGGGAAGAGCGGAGGCCTTTGCCCATCAGCGGGACACAATTTTAAGTGTACACGTACCGGAAGGCGCGGCGTGGACTGATGACCTGGTAAAGGTCGCGGGAGTCCGCTGGATGCGGGTGGCGCAGGACCGGCCACTTGGCACTCTTTGGGGGAGGCCTATGTCCAGCAGTGGACGTCTTTCGGCTGATATGATGATGATAATACAAGGTGTAACAATGTTGGTGGTGATCCGTTGAGGGCATTTATTGATATCGCACTGTGGTAGAATAAATAATTGAACTAATGGTTCTCTGAGCATGAGAGGTCACGAGCCTGTCTTTTTAAATCGAACAAACTGAATCGACGAAAAAAAACATGATTATTGAACTTGCTCACAAAATTTCACGAGAGTCGCCTGAGAACAGCCGGACATCTGAGGCTCTAGTATAAGTTTTACCGAAACAAAACGTTACGACCGCGTTTGCGTTTAGCTGTGAAATCCCATACAAATTGAGGGTAAAACGTAAACGCGACCGTAAAGTTTTGTTTCGGTGAAACTTATACTAGAGCCTCTGGACACAGGAACGAATTTTGGCACAAGGTGGAACGTTCGCTTCGCTCACTCGTTCAATAAATATTATGGGACAATACACAAATCAAACCAGCCCCATATAGTAAGCTCAATAAGGTTCGTGTTTCAAACGACTAGGCGACGGTCCTATCCTATACTAATGCGAATGTTTGGATGTTTACATGTTTAGATGTTTGTTACTCAATCACGCTTAAGACGCTGTCAACACCAAAATGCCCTTGAGGATTTTGGATAGCGCGCACACTGTCTATTTGTATCGGAGTAAATGAGAGCGAGTGTTACTAGGCGGCCCGCTTTTTGAAGATAATATTACATAAATATTGAAATAAAAAAAGGGTGGACTATTTGTGAAATATGACTCGCTAGCGGTTTAGGTATGAATATGTTGACTTCGTGTTTTTAATTGCAGACCCATACGTCAAAAAAATAAAGACATAGAACCGTTGAATGTGATTTTAAGACCAATCTTTGCAATTATTTTCTATCGAGCGATTTCGTCCAATTATGTATCGAGCCCGTCTACGGTCTTTGAAATATGGTGAATATTAACATATATTTTATTTGATGTGCTAGAACAAACAGTTTTTCTTTAAAAACTGCTTAAATAACATCAATTTCACCAAATTAGGTCTTTTCAGCCTCTTAAACGGTTTGACCGATTTAAATGAAACTTTGCACGAAGATAGTTTATAGCCTGGATTAAAATATGGGATAGTTTTTATCCCGGCTCCACGCAGACGAAGTCGCGGGCGGAAACTAGTATTCAACAGATGTAAATACTTAAATACATAAAACACCCGACTCAGAAACAAATGTTCATGCTCAACGCACAAATATTTGCCCTTACCGGGTTTCGAACCCAGGACCTTCAGCTTCGTAGGCGGCGTCACTACCCACTAGGCTAATCGGTCGTCAAAACGAAACAAGTATTTTTACACGACTGCCAACGAAAAGGAGTGTTATGTTTTTTGACCTACTTTTTGGTATAGATCAAGTAACGGTTTAAACTTTATTGTTACCTACATCCTGCATTTGCCATTTCAGTGAAAAAAAAAACGTTACATACGATCAAAAGATGTAGGCCAAAGATTATGCCAAAATTATGACCGACATAACTGTTTATCGCTACCTTAAAACCTAACCCTAAAAACGTATGCATAAAATCGAATTAGTACAAACACCGGAACCTGACCAATAATAGTCCTTATTCCTTTTCAATAAGGTCCATTAATAGCCAGTTGTGCAGACCATTGTACGTATACTTCAGATTATTTGAGTTGGCCATATTGCATCAAAGTGATCCATTCAAAAAGCGACTCTACCGTCGTAGGTTGAAGATTCCAATTCTAATGTCAGTTTTATAAAAACCCGGCCACAATAAATAAACTCAACATACAAAGGGAGACATCTTGGAATGATCACTAGTGGACCTTATTGGGTTACAATAAGGTTCAAGTCAAGTCAGTTGTGGCACACGGAAGCATTTGAATAAGGAAAATAAGGAAGCTGTCCCATCAGGCGACGGTAATGTGCAGTAACTGTCGAACGGTGTAAGGTGGCGCAATATTTACGGAAGCAGATTCGGGAACGGCGGATGAAATTGCCGTGAAATGCCACTACGTACGGTCACGGGCTTTAATTGAATTTAGAGCTAACTTTATACTGGACACTTCAGAGCTTAACTATAAAAAACCAAAATTAGTTGTCACCTAAATGGCTCACAGACACGGAAATCGCGATACCTACGTCGAGTTGGTGTAACTGGTGGGTTATCTATCGTTTGCCCGAATTTCATTTGCCCGTATTTTATATTCCATAACGTTTCATTTTCCATAATATTCATTTGACATATTATTATTTTCCATAATGTTGTATCCCCGAATCATTCATATGCCATAAACTTTATTTGACATAATTTTATATGCAATAATTTTAATTGACAGAATATTCATTTACCATAAGAAACTACATTTCTGCGAGCCGTTCAAATGTTACGAATCTGGCGCTTATATGTCATAATAACACCTATTTTGATGATTGTTACGTACAGAACACGTCAAAATAAGCACTACTTGAAAAACTTTTCTCTGAAGAAGTTTTATTGGCATATGATATTATGGAAAATACCAATTCTGTCTTATGAATATTATGGTAAATAACAGTTATGGTACATGCAATTATGGTAAACAAAATTATGGCCTGCCAATATGATGGCAAGTGAAATTCGGGGAAATGAAATTCGGGCAAACGACGATACCGTAACTGGTGACTGACATCTAATATGTCTACCGATAAAGATTCGTAAGAGAGAACGTTCGTTGCGGCAATTTCCAAAAAATACAGATTTCTAATTTAATGGCACGTTACAATTTGTTGCCTGCCCCTGAGCACATCAACATTGCAAATGACTTAAACAATTCAATTGAAAAAGTGACTTACACAACTTTTTTCGCGGGATATCTTTGTGTTCCACGTATCCACAGTAAGAGAAGAGGTAAGCCATGTCCTCATCGAACATTAAAACCATCCCCATTTTTATTTAAATCGGTTCAGTAGTTTAACTTAGAAAATAAATCAAACATATACACAAAACCTTCATTTATTTGATAAGGATCTCTATTTGGGACAGAGAAGCGCTTTGTATACTCATGGGGTCATGAGCGCTCAGTACCGCCATGTGTTTCCATCATTATCAATTAAGGTCTACGACCCTTTCTGCTTTCTAATAGCCTTTAGATCATTAAACAATTACCACTGATGAGTTCCTTCCTCACAAGTCATTAACCTCTTATATAGGGTGTTTGGTCCATCGTTTGCCAAATTAGAGGCAGGTAGGTTAGGTCATTTGCTAACTTTTCCGGCCTCCAAAAAAAAAGTGCCCACAGCTTCTTTTTGTAATTTTTAAATTAATTTATAAAAATTCTAATGGCTTACGGGTTTCTACTTGAATTTAAAAAAAAAGGAAGTGGTAGAGCCCACACTTTTTTTAAATGCGTAATGTTGTACGGATCTATCATAAACAAAATTATTTGCAAGTAACGTCACGGGGGTTTGGGGGTACAACCCCCCATTAGTAATGATTGTGAAAAAAAATAGCTACGCGGACCTAGTGCTCGGAATGTTCTACACACAACTCTAGTGTCAGGAAAATAAGGATTGTGTGGGTCATTTAGAGACTTGTTTTGCGTAGCAAATTCT
This sequence comes from Epinotia ramella, assembly GCA_947578815.1. Taxonomy (NCBI): domain Eukaryota; kingdom Metazoa; phylum Arthropoda; class Insecta; order Lepidoptera; family Tortricidae; genus Epinotia; species Epinotia ramella. The sequence continues at coordinate 23,051,772 of OX388217.1, forward strand.
GCTGCTTACTACTAATTGGTGTAATCGACAAACATTAGGTATTGGAACGAGGAAATAATATCGGAAATTATTAATTATATTCCGTGTTAAGGAAAATTTTATGATTAAGTCATACGGTTCCATTGAACACAATTAATCGACTCACGTGTCAAATAGAGCATTTAAATAGGTATTGTTTAAGTGCGTGCGCTAAAACAATCGCGCAACTAAACTGCCCCTTCGCCGGCGCGCACGTTGCAGGTTGATGCCGTTTACTTAAACATGGTAGGTGTGCGGCGCGAGGTTCAGCGGACGCCCTAACGGACGGATGGCTCGGTCCCAACTTCGGGCCAAGTTCGTTCGTTTGCATTTCTAGTCAGCCGGCGCTGGAAGAGCCACCCAGCACCCAGGATGATTGTGATAACTTTGGAGAAGCACCCAGCTTCTCCACGGTTATCACAAGACGGCGCGTGACGCGGCGAGTAAGGGCCGGCGCTCACTGAGGGCGTGGCACGGCATGGCACGGCAGGTTGTACTGCGGCATCCCGCGGCGTTCCGTGGCATGCCGTGGCATCCCGTGGCATGCCAGTGCGTCTTCTCCCTCCCTCCCGTCGGTGCGCGGGGGCAAGGGAGGGAGAAGACGCACTGGCATGCCACGGGATGCCACGGCATGCCACGGAACGCCGCGGGATGCCGCAGTACAACCTGCCGTGCCATGCCGTGCCACGCCCTCAGTGAGCGCCGGCCCTTAAACCATCCGTCGCTTTCTAAGTGTTCTAGTTGGAAAGAGACGGTCGATGTTCAAGCGGCGACGGCAGTGGCAGGCGCTGCACTAGAGGCGGAAGCGAGAGGTCGGACCGCGGCCTTCTGCTCCCACGTATGGCCCATCACCACCGCTGCCGCCGCTGCTTCAGGTCGTGGCCGGACCCTAAGGGTGAGTATCCACCAGCGTTGTGTGAGGATGCAAAGTAGTGAGCGAGAACAACATGCACCAATAGGGAGCGATGCGCTGCAATGCTATTGGTGGACTTTTTCCTCGCACAGACCCCGTATCATGGTCGGCCTTATGACGCGATAAGTGACAAGATAGAGCGTCCGTCTCGTTCTGTCGAACGTTGTCAGCCAGTGTCGGACGCTCTATCTTGTCACATCGCGTGATAAGGCCGACCATGATACGGGGCCAGGTCTGATGGATACTGACCCTAAGGGCGGCGCTAACGGGGCTGGTCTAGACGAAGTAATTCTTGATTTTTGACCAGTATTTATTCATAAATTTACAACTTGTACGGTGAGCAATTCCCATGCAGTATCTATACCTCTATACATACCATTTAATCGATAAATTTTATTTCCTGAAACACAGGGTATCCTAGCTCAGGCACGTGCCATTTGCCTCTAATAGTAAGCTCTTAGCCAGTTTATTGTAAATACTGATTGTACATTATGTTTTATCAATAAATTATTATTATTTACTAAACCACCGGGGAAAGCTCATGATAAAGGTGAATTTTATGACCAACAGTAATAACTTGGCTCGTCATATAAACCAGAAACGAACGTTATTTATAACTGTGGTTACTATTATTTTAGCACCATTTATCTCGGAATGGATAATAAAATAGTTTATGGCGTTATATTTTAGTAGACTGCATTCTTTAATTAGGGTTTATATTCTAGAGATTTGTTATCATCATCATCATCAATCAGCCGAAAGACGTCCACTGCTGGTCATAGGCCTCCCCCAGAGAGTGCCACAATGACCGGTCTTGCGCCACCCGCATCCAGCGGACTCCCGCGACCTTTACCAGGTCATCAGTCCACCTTGCCTACCCACGCTGCGCCTTCCGGTACGTGGTCACCACTCGAGAACCTTTCGGCCCCAACGGCCATCGGTTCTACGTGCAATATGCGAAGAAGATTTGTTATGCTTTCATCTTATTGCCCATTTTATAAGACGTTGGTGGCAACGATACGTACGACCTTATGGCAGCGGACACTGTACCATATAGACGCTTGCAACTCCAGCGTCGCGCGGTAGTGTGGTGTGGTGTGACATGCGCGTGCCCATGTTTGGCTTGAAACAAGATTGTTTGGTATTTCAGTACTTGGTTAAAAAAAGGCGAGTATATTTTGAAATAAATCAAAAAAACAAGTGAAATCAAAAGGATTTTTCGAAACACCCAACTGTTTTTTTACAAATATTTTATTTTAGGAGTGGCCTAAGATGTCACTCCTACGATTATGAGGGTTTTTTTTTTTTTATGATATAGGAGGCAAACGAGCAGACGGATCACCTGATGGTAAGCGATTACCGCCGCCCATGGACACTTGCAACACCAGAGGTGTTGTGAGTGCGTTGCCGGCCTTTAAGATGGGAGTACGCTCTTTTCTTGAAGGTTTGAAGGTCGTATCGGTCCGGAAATACCGCAGGCGACAATCCATTCCACAGTTTAGCTCCAACGACACCTCATACGTCGAAATCCGTCAAACGGTTTAGGCTGCGGGCGTGCAGGCGAATAAAATAAGACATACATACGCTCGAAAAACATAACCCTCCTCTCCTTCGGCAGTCGGGTGATAAGCATGTGTGAGCCCATTTCTCCATAGCACTGATATATTTTTAATTGACAAGCAAAGTTTCTTATTGGCAATTGCTAAAGTGGAAAGCTCTAATTTCGCAACTCCCTGGAAGTTCCCAAGTGCGCTTACGAGTATCTACAGTGTACTGATTTCGTAACCTATTAGATGCCTATGCGCACCTAATTGAACAGAGAAGCACTTAAATGCAATGCTTTTTAATTCAATTAGACGAAAAAACATATGTCAGTGAGATTGAACTTATCCGAGTCTGAAATTTTATAAAATTGTTATTGGACTTTGGAGCTTTAGCTCAGACGGTAGAGTCGCTTTTTGAATAATGTTTTTGATATAAGTCGGCCAAGTGAAATTATTTTAATGTATCTTATTAGGTCAACATAATACAGTGTGATAATGGAATTAGTCCTTCCGCGTTGCAAACTCGACTCGAGTGTGGTTGTGAAATTAACACAGTTTTGTTTTGTGATAACATAATTTATGTGGGATTGGTACTTTTTGATGACTTTGTATGATGCTGGCTGTTAGATGATGAATAAGGAACGGTCGAACGTGGTTTGAACAGTTTTAGAACGGTGAATGATTTGACGTATGATTGAGTTTGTAAGACGATTGCTACGAATGAAGACGTACATATCAATATGTAAATAAATACGATTTGATATTATAGTTTTCGAGTTTCCCTGCCTTCCCACTCTACATTTGTGTTGTCTGAGGGGCTTAGCAGACTAGGTTATATGTCCGACATAAAGCATTCGTCCCATTCTGGCAAATATGCGAGTGCAAGAGGGACAAATGCTTTATGTCGGACATAAAACTTAGTGTGCTAGCCCCTCAGGTGTTGTTACAAGTAGGTACTTGAACTTTTTAGGGATAATTATTTCATATTTCTGATTTTAAGTAAAGCCATTATCAATATAGGAAATACTAATATTATAAATGCGACAGTTTGGTTTTTTGGATGTTTGTGAGTCACGCTTAAACGGCTCAACTGATTTGGATGAAATTTTGCACGAAGATAGAATATAGCTTGTATTAAAATATAGGATAGTTTTTATCCCGGGTCCAAGCAGACGAAGTCGAGGGCAGAAACTAGCAGGAAATCATTTTTAAATACTAAGACGGTGGGAAACAAGCATACGGCCTGCCTGATGGTATGCAGACACTGTAGCCTAAGGACATTGAGTTGATAGCTAGCGAAGAATGCGGGTCCCTCATTTTAAACACAGCGATTCCTAGAGAGCTCAAATACAAATAATACATCGAAGACTAAGAAACCCCATATTCCCAAAAGGGGTAGGCCTAACGAAACTTATGTTCCAGCGCCACTTTTAGCATAAATGAGGGTATACAAGATCGACAAAATGTGATATAGCAGTGATAGGTTGCTAGCCCATCGCGCACAACACACTTCAACCTTAGTATACTTTTACGACACCCACGGGAAGAGACTGCCTTCACCGGGATTCAAGTCAGGAATGTCAGCTTCGTAGGCAGCTAAGGTAAACCTTGGCGACTAATCACTATATTGCGAAATTTACATACGAGTAAATCATCAATGACAGTTACAAACGTCCCCAAAATGGCCCTAGAAAAGTTTTATTACTTTTAGTAGGCCAACGACTATAATTTTCATCAGAATGCATCTGATTAACGCTTCACATAAAACAGCGGAACATTGGTAAGGCGAAGTCTCATACCAACTTCAACCTTATTTCGTAACTAATAAAGTCGAGTTTAGGGCACAGTTATAATTTCCTGTAAATTGATATTATTTGGTATGTTTATAAACGTTTGTTATGCACGCCGACGCATTTTATGCATTTCGCTGCCGCATTCCTGGAGCGGTACAAACTGGTGTTAAATATTCGGGTAGGCTATTATAGCGCCATTTTTTATGATTTACTGTCAATTTGAATATACTCGACATGGAAATTTGTCCAGTCTGATTAAGGCGCCGTAGGTTCAGCGAAGTTAAGCGAACAGAGATTTAGAAACAATATAATGCGTCTGTTTACAATAACATGCTTTCAAAAAAATACGAAAAGTAATCTTGAGGCTTCTCTGCAGCGAGATCAGTGATTCGAAACATGATTAAGCAATTTTCGCTCGATAGAAAAAAATCACGAACATAGCTGCACTGCTGTATGGTAAATTTAAATAAGCATGTCAAGTATATATTCTAAATTAGTATCATTAATGTAACCGCTAACCTATTGTTAAGTACCTATTTACTAACAAACATGATCCCAGTTGGTTGATAAATAAATGAATTGATAGGTCTAAAATACACTTAAAATATTCGTAACAAATTATGCAATAAAGCTAAAAATATTAAAATTGCTTCTAAATTAAATCGTTTTTATTAGCACTGTACTGTCAATACACACAAATTCAGAATAGTTATCAGTGTCGGGAAAAAAATTACTCAAGGGATGATTACGGCAAAATGCAATTTCATTACCTACTTTATGTGCCTTATGGTTAGTTACATGGGATTCAATCAAGAAAGTAGTTAGTCTTGCAAGCGCAAGTTGAACCCACTAGATTCAAAAACGCGGTAACACCTCATATCTGAAAGGAGGCCCTTGCCTAGCAGTGGGACGTACATTTTTGGAATCGCAATACGCTACCGAACATGCCCTTAATCGGTTCACACCCCATTTTTGATACATTCTGTATAGGCTGTTGATGATGACCCTTACATGAACTATGCAATTACATAATATTTAATTGTATACTTCTACATGCGATTAGAAAACGATATTATATATTTTATTAATAACAATTGCATTCTCTTAACAACAGAATTCACTGTTCTTCGAATTAGTACAGAACAATTGAACACGCCACCATTGACAGAACAATTCGGAAAGCGATCCAATGCTATAAATACTCTGATTCCCTGCCCGTGAGGCGGTTTACCAGAACGGAGAATATATCTGGATCGATTTCCACGTTAGCTATTATTGTTTGCTGCTAATATAGAGTGAATTCTATTGGTTCATTAGATTTGTTGGACATTGGACTCCCCCAAAGAGTGAAGTGATCGGCAGCCAGCAGTAAACGTCTGTATGCTGATATGATGATGATGATGTCGAGCGGCATTCTACCTCAACGACGTGAATGACCCGTTTCGTAATAATAGTCAGTAGTCGCGGGATTAAGTGTACTTACTGGTGAAGGGATAAGTAAATATGAGTAGTTCTGGAGATTGCCCTTGGAGACAAGACAAGCTTGGAGACTTCAGCTCTTTATAATATGTAATAGTATAGAAGTATAAAGACTAGCTGTCCCCGCGGCTCCACCCAAATTAAAATGCGTAATTGTGTTTCAGCTTGCTGATAACAGTACTTTATCTTCTATTCACATCTATTACCAAAGAAAGAAAAGAAGATTACACCCGATGGTATACAAAACATCACACATGTTCAAAAACAAAATTACAATTTTATTTTTGAACCGATTGTTTGAATTGATTTATAGGACCTTTGCTTATTATGCCACCTAATTACAGCGAGTGTTTGAAAGGTGCTGTTGCAGAACTCTTCCGTGGGGCGTATTCACTATTTACTTCCACTTGGCTGCTTTTCATATGTCAAGCATAAATATAGTCAAGATGATTTTTGAAGTGAAAACTTCTTTAGCGGCGCTGAGCACTTTTTGGGATGGGGAAAAATTGTTAAACACGCGACAGATTTTTGTGACGTCAGATGTGAAGGAGGTCACTTTTTGCTGCTAGCCGATTCGACTTCATTCAAAACTGAACGCTATTCGTAAGAGTATAAAGCCGTTAAACACTTTTTGCAATAGCATATTCTGCAAATTAATTTGTAATTTTGTCCACGCGTCCTTCACCGTTTTGCTATTGAGCAAATTCGAATAGTTCGAATTTGGACGTTATTCCTAAGAAGATAAAGCTTTTAATACTACTGTTGTTGTATTACTATTGAGGTGTGCAATAAAGACAAGACCATTTGTATTGTATTCTTATGTATATTCTGGGAGAGTGGTGATTCTCCTCCTTTTTATAAATCCAGTAAGGGTCTAAATAGTCGACCTTTCCCCAACGCGCGGCGGGTGAGTGAACGCGGGCTAATTTTACCACTTAGCATTTATTTACGCGCCGGCGCCGGGCCATCGGCGCACGAGTGCATCTACGGTGATAACGCTACTAACAACAATTTTTTACAAGATATAATAGGGTAAACATAACTATTATCGGCACCAATAGGCATGTTGACAGCGATTCAATATTAATTTAATTTATAAGATCTCGAAAAGTTACTACGTGTTCAAAATAAAGTAATACGATGGAAAAAGTAACTCATAACATAAGGTTGAATAATTTAGTTGTAAGTGTATGTGTACCCCCCCCCCCCCCCAAAATACCCGCTAATTGATTGTAACATCTGTATGTACCATATGTTTCTGGTGAATAAACGACATTCATTCATTCATTCATTCAAAACTACGAATGACAGTTACATTCTTGTAATGCATTCTCTCTTTGAATTCACATAGGGAAATGCCTATTTCACGGCTCGAGTTTTCACAAGGATTAGATTAGTCTATAAACTTTAAATTGTTCAATTTTTTTTTGTCAGGGAAAATTAAAGCTTTAATTTTCAACCAATATTTTTTCTCTAAATTGCAAACTCACTGTGTGACCACACTCCTATTTTTTATAAAAAAAAATATGTTAAAAACATGACACAAGAAAATCGTTTACTGCTTATTAAACAAACTTTATACAATTTCACTTCGTAATTCGCAACACATTATTCCCGCCGAGAATGGTCCGTAATGTAAACATTACTGCAGTATCGGCAAAGCGATCGAGCAAACATCAAACAACACATGTTGAACGTGGGAACTTACTTAGGCACCATAATAAGCAGTTCAACTGACTAGTTATCAATCTTATTGGTGCGCAATAAGGTCTATTCATGGTCATTTATGGAATAATAGAGTTTCTTGCTTGTACGTACTTAATGATATGCGGTCCATATGTGCTTATTTGGACGACGAAAGTGCCAGGTTTTATTTATACAACGACGGTGGTAAACAAGCGTACGGCCCGCTTGATGGTAACTGAAACTAAACTATAGACGCATGCAACTCCAAAGGAGTAACATGGCCGTTGCCGACCCTTGATATGTTAGAGGATTCGCTGTGTTGAGCTGAAGGAACAAATTCCCTCGCTCTCAACACAACGCATCCTCGGAAGCTCTGGTGACCTTGCTCACCTCCAGGAACACAACACTACGACAGAGCAAGGTATAACTGTTTTTATCAGTGGAGCTTAACTGACAACAGTAACTAATTGTAAATACATACTACTCTCCTCTTGCGCCTTTATCTAATTAGAATAACGTGAGAGAGACAGCTGGTGACGTGTCACGCGAATGGCAATGTCACAGGCAGATGGTACGGTCGAGGTCATAAATACGTTTACACTTTTGCACCTTATTGCCTTGTAATAAGGTGCAAAAGTGTAAACATATTTATGACCTCGACTGTACATTGGTAACATTGGTCTCTATCGTTTCGGAATAAGTACAAGTGTTTCATAAGGCAAATGAGTTGCCCACTCACTTGACAAAGGGGGGACCACTGTTACTCGCGTCCGCAGGAGCTACCTACCACAACCCTGCACGGGTCCCCTGGGTGGTACTAAAGAGTGACAAACTTTAAAAAAGCCAAAATAATGTAAGCCATACGATTAAATAAATAAATAAGGCAAATAATTGCCAACATGTTTATTTTATCAAAAATATGATAAATTACCGTTTGACATGGGAATCTGATATTTCGTATATTTATACTTTATTTGTTTAATAGCTCATTAAATAAATAAAGTCGAAAAAGAGTAAACTCGAACTAAGGGGGAAGTTTTGGCGGTAGTGAGTAGTCAAGCAACCGAGTGATTGTATAAATATAGGGTTATATAACCATAGGGTTTTTAGCATACAAGCGATCAGTCCAAGCTTATTTGCTAGAAATACAAAATAAGCTCTAAATACTCTCCCTTCTTACGACATTGACACACATAACACACTTACACACAACTCATGCACACAGACTCAATCTTGCGCAATAGGTACATAATTATATATTCACATACCAACATAATAAATAATAGTAATTAAATCATTTATTTCAGGCATAAAAGTAACTATGTATCCCTTTTCTTATTTTATTTTTGACTGCTTTTTAACTTGTTGTTTTTGTTTGTTTTTATTATTCTCTTGTAAATATTTACACCTAAGCACTGTAATTTGTTAGCCTGCGACCGACCGATCTCTCGGGACTAGTCTGAAAACCAGCGCTGGGTCTCGCCCAGCACATGCTGAGACTGGGACCCATTGTCCACAATCTTATATATATTTTTTTTTCTAATGTTTATATTTAGTTTGTAAGTTTGTATTTTCTCTACTTGTAATTGTTTTGTTATTTAATTTTTTTTTCTTCTTTGTGTGGCAATAAATACTTTTCTGATTCTGATTCTGAAATGTTCCGTTGGACCAATTTTGGTTCCGATAAAAATATAATAAATAAATGCGCATTGGCACATTCCCCATCTGAAATCTTCTCTAGGTGACTAGGTAATGTTTTAATTACTAACCTCTTTCTCTGGCCGCGCGTCGTGTATTTTGTCGCGCAGCGCGACCAACTCCAGCGGCCAACTCGACAGCTCCGCGTCCGGATCCGAAAGCAGCACCTGAATTATACACTTTATTATTAAACAGGTAGGGCTCAAATTGCATCGACAAATTTTGGAGAAGGCTAACGAAAGCAACACCTTATAAGTATACAGGTTAGACTCAAATTAGAATGACGAAGTAAAGGGGCTAGATCACGGTCCGAAAGAAACACTTGTCGTATAATAGACCTAGTTGCTGACACGGTAAGGTTCAAAATAGATTGACGAAGTATGTGGCTACTATAGCTGTGTATAAGCACGAAAATCAAAATTCGAAATTCGGATACCTCTTCTTTGTAGTTTAGGTAACTCCTGGATCAGGTTGGACCGTTTGTCGCACTTGCTAAAATAGACCTAATTACTTTCAAAGTAACGTCGACAAAACCTGTATGTTCTTAGATAAATCGTCAAAACTTGTATTGTACATATATGTATGTTCCTAAATAAAGCTCCGATTTATTATATCTATACAGACAACCTTTCAAAAATATCTTATGTCAGTAACAATAAAGTCTCTGTCACAGACCATATATCCTAAAGACCCCGCTTAGCCTAATTTTTACTTACAAACAAAGCTGCCATACTTGCGGGGCGCGGGGGACGTCTAGTGCGCTGTGATTGGTGCATTCAAGGCCGCGCGCGTAAGTGATTGGTCCGGTGTCTCAAATATAGAGTGAATTCACCGTATGTGTGGCAGAGGGGGTCGCCCGACTAAGCGACGTCTATAGGTTTACTGGTCTGTGGTCTCTGTATATATATTTTTGAAAGTGTCTGTGCAGATATTGCTTGAGCTCGACTGTACTAGCTATGATACACCCGTCCTCTCCCAGACTTCCGCGAATACATACATATTTATACATTATTTTGTTTTTTTTTTATAGTATTTTAAAAGGCATCAGCCTGAAAATCAGCGCTGGATGGTTCCAAAGTTCTTATCCAGCTAAAGCTGAGACTGGTACCCGTTGCCTCGATATAGAAGCTTTTAGAAGTTTGTTCTTTGTTTCGTTACCCTTTATATTTTTTTGTTTTAGTTTAGAGTAAATGTAATTAATTTGAAGTTGTGGCAATACATTTTTTCTTTTTATTCTGCCGGGAATACCCGTCTGCGGGAGATGACGGATTAATCAGCAAACGAAAATGAGTGAAAATAGCGGACTTAATGCCAAACGGCACTCCCTAGCGGTCAAACATTGAACTGGCGCAAAGTCTGTGTCGCGAGGTGAAACTTTATTTGTATCATCCTCCTAGCGTTATTCCCGGTTGTGCCCTAAAGGAGCCCGGGATCCACTTTGGCACCTATTCCCAAGATTTGGCATAGGCACTAGTTATACGAAAGCGACTGCCCATCTGACCTTCCAACCCAGAAGGAAAACTAGACCATATTGGGATTGCGGGCGAAGCCGCGTGGGCAGCTAGTTTAAGTATTAAATATACTACTCTTTATTAAATGTATTTTAAATTCTTTATTAATAATACGTTATTTAAACACCGTTATGTTGCCTAAATCATATCTTTATAATTGTTTTTATGTTAGTCTTTATGGTATTTGTGGGCTTAGATGCCTGCATTAAATGATTTTTTATTATTAAACTTACACACAAAATATCTGCCATTTCAAGTCACTAACACTATAACAATCCATCAACACTTCACCATCACGTACAAACGGAATGCACTAAATACAGGTATAGTGCACCTTTTAACCAGGCGAAATTCAATCTTATGTCAATGGCACAAAGATTGAAATGTTTTCTCATTTCATCTGTATCACTATCGCGTAAAATCACGTCTTTCCATCTAAAGAGTCTTCACCATACTGGCGGTAAACATGGTCTCTGACCCTCTTATCCTTATCAATGGTCAGCAACAGGTAACTGAGCATTGTGAACCCTATATCAATCCCATAAGGTCTATTGTTCTTTATCGATGGTCAGATGCAGTTAAATGAGCATTGTGAACCTTATAGCCATCTAATTAAGGTTGACATCGCTTGTCAGAGCCTACCATCGACGATACTGACCATTTTAAACTTTATAGCAATAAGGTTATGTATACTATTGTTTATTGAAGTCTTTTGTTCTAAATTATTCCTAGTATATTGGTGGCAAAATAAACTAATTTACTCATGAGTTTGTATAGGGAGGAAAATAAATAATTGAGTCTATAATTATAGTTCAAATGACGGTAGAGGTTATAGATGATAAAACGCAGATACAGAAAATAAAATGTAAAAATAGTTATGACATGGTTTCCCTTTCACAAAGACATGTACTTTATAATATATGTACCATGGTTGGTAGTGACGCTGCCTACGAAGCAAGAGGTCCTGGGTTCGAATCCCGGTAAGGGCATTTATTTGTGTGATGAGCTCGAATATTTTGTTCCCGAGTCATGGATGTTTTCTATGTATTTGAGTATTTATGTATCTATATAAGTATGTATACCGTCGTCTAGTACTCTTAGTACAAGCTTTGCTTAGTTTGGGACTAGTTCGATTTGAGTAAGATTTTCTGCAAATATTTATTATATTTTTTATAGTATTTTGACGTTTTTTATAGTATTTCCTTTAATAACTAACCATATAATTAGCACGCCCGCATGCAGTCAGGACACACTGCCTTGCTTGGTGCAGGTAGCCTGCTTGTACTGAGGGTACTAGACAAACATCGCATTGAAAAACAATGAACTAGACTAACCGTCACCCTTCACTATACTTTAGCAGCACTGTAGATAATAGTATCTGTAAATTAGCCAGTTGATCTCCACTTTCTCAAATACCTCACACATATTAAATGTCATCTCTTAACATAAAAAAACGCGGCGCTAGACAGCGCGGTGTCAGAAACGCGGTCAAACGCGCGAATTATGTCCCCCAAGCGCTGGCGGCGCGCCAGAACGCGTCGATACGATGACTGGACGAGTAACGGGTATTATTAGAACTACTTACTAGATATTTGCATGGAGTAAGGACAAGAAAGCACGCTGCGATTTATAGGTTATCTATATTATTTTTAATATTTTAAATTATCTGACATAGTTTATTATTTTTGTGTATTCTAACAATAGGTTAAGTTAAAATGTTACTAACCGACATGGAACTTGTTCTGAATTAAATGTTTTCATTCATTCATAAGATCATTCGGTACAGTCGCGTTCTCCAATATATATATACACAGACAACCTTTCAAAAATATTTGTAGCCACTTTATTGTTACTAACATAGGACACATGTGTAGATATTTTTGAAAGGTTGTCTGTATAGATATTAGAGAACTCTTCTGTACACATCATAATATCACTTCACTTCGTATGTTGGTTTGTTATAAAATCTTGCAATACGGTGTTTAACGCTGTTGTCCACGTTAATCCCCTAGCCTGATCCCCCAGGGGAAAAAAACGGTTAGGTTGTTAGTTGAACTGCGACCCTACAGCGCGCGAGCCGAGCGAGCGAAGCGAGCGTGACGCGGTAGCGTCCGGCGAAGCGCCATAACCGAACATTATCATTTTTTCCTAGTTGAATATAAAATAATTGCCGCTAATTCCCCTGGGGGATCAGGCTAGGGGATTAACGTGGATAACGTGTGTTTAACGGATAGTTTTGTAGGTAATGGTCAAAAAGCAGCAATTTTTAGATCTTTATGTATAAATGTTCAAAACAGCAAAAATAAGTTGTACGTTGACGTTTCTTTAGACTTTACACAGTATTTTCGTGTTTTGTTTAGACTGTTGTCAAATATTTTCCCTAACCCTTGTGTTCTGACTGATAATCCCTCCATTTTACAAGTTGACTGACATATTAAATTTTGCGAATGGTTTTCGCTTCTTACCGCAACTAAATAAATAAATATTAGGGGACAATCTTACACAAATCGACCTAGTCCCATAGTAAGCTCAATAAGGCTTGTGTTATGGGTACCAGACGACGATATATTTAATAGATAGAAATACTACTACAACTAAGCTGCATTAAGTTAAAATGTTAAGTAATTTTAGGATATGGCACTCAAGGTCTTTTATTTAACACTAGCTGTTGCCCGCGGCTTCGCCCGCGTGGTTATAGGAAAATGTAACATATTGAATTTTCCCGTGGGAACCAGATGTTTTCCCGTTGGAAAAAGTAGCCTATGTCACTCTCCAGCTTCTAAACTATCTCCATACAAAAAATCAAATCAATACGACACTCCGTTGCGACGTGAAAGAAGGACAAACAAACACACACACTTTCGCATTTATAACTGTTTGTTGCCTAAAAATAAAAAAGTAATATTGCTCGTTATCGGCGTTGGCCTCGAAACAGGTCAAATGCAAGGGAACTGTCGCTCGTTCATTGATAACAGTCCGAAGACGACGCAAGTAGTGTCATAGTGAATGAAGCTTGATGTTTTCGCGATGCGTAGTGAAAACTTGCCAAGTGTGTAGGATTTATACAACGAAGGTTTACCGGCCGTATTCATCTACAAGCGTATTTTAACCGAAATGGCGTTAAAATTAGTTCTTTATCTGTCACTTTCACATTTGTGTTCGTCAGAAAGGGACAAAGCACATTTTATTAAGCAGAGGCATTTTAAGTTTTATGAATAAGGGAGATAGTCGTTTATATCGTCGTTTTTAGGATGAAAATGTGAAACTAGCTTTTGCCCGACTTCGTCCGCATGGAACTCGTTTATATCATAGCTCCATACAAACTTTCACCCTTGTGATTTCAGGGACAAAAACTCTCCTTTGTCCTTCCCCGGGACTCAAACCAAACTCAAACTATCTCCATACCAAATTTAATCTAAATCGGTTCAGCAATTTAAGCGTGAAGAGGTAACAGATAGACAGACGGGGGGTGAAAGTTTGTATGGAGCTACGATATAAATAAACGAGTTCCACGCGGACGGAGTCGCGGGCAGAAGCTCGTATTAAATATACCTACATATTGGAGGTAATACAATCTCACAGACTTTTCCTCTTAATAATATTTGTATAGATAAAGATTTTAAAACATAATATTATTACTCGTAATACTCTTGTCAATATTTACTTACTCGTCGCTTATAGAAATATAGGTAATTACGATCAGGCATAACTCCACATATTATTAGTCCACGACAATACAACTATAGCTTCAACACAATTCACTAAAAATCCAAAATCAGAGGTACACTACACAAAAACTATAAAAAAAAACACTTTTCACTTGTGTATAGTCAAAATCTTCATTTTGTTTAAAGTCAATAAAACATCACACTAAATAAAAAAAACTGTTTTAAATCCCTTTCATCACGAATTTCAAATTAAAAAAGCACACCCCAAAATCGAAACGCACTAACTCCAGCAACATCGCCATTCTAATTTAAACCTTATCGAATTGCCAATAAGGTCGTCAATGAAAGTGAGCATGTTTCTCGTTTAGAGTAGACCGGTCTATTTCGCAGTGTGGCGGGGACTAAGCCTTGCTCTATTTGCGTGTGTAATGGTGCTCTTTCCACGCTGGCTGGTCGCCAAGGAAGGGTATACGGAAACTAGCGCTTTGCTACCCTGCTGTTAGATTAGGGAGCTTTAAGCTCAAAGTGAGCGTTAATTATGAAACAGTATCCTATGTATACGCATAAAAAAACTGATTAATAAAATAAAAGTAAGCCATTTACACAAGGTTACTTTGTAAAGGGGAACAGTCCGTGCGATTGTAGCTTTGAAAGTTTGTATCAGGGATATTGCGGACGCGACTTTTTATTATATTTCTAGGATCATATCCGCGGATGCGAATGCAGCTTTTGGGGTCGAACACTCAAATACATAAATAAACAACGTCCATATGGTCACGCAGTACTTAAACACGTTGCGACTAATTTACAATTATTGCAAATCTAACGCATCACCCGAGCGAATGCGGCGAATCGTCAGATTACAGACATATACAACATTAGATATTTAAAACTCAAAAGTAACGCATTTTTTATTAAAAGACTTAATAAATCCTACTAATATTATAAATGCGAAAGTTTGGATGGTTAGATGTTTGTTACTCAATCACGCTTAAACGGGTCAACCGGTTTGGATGAAATTATCCACGAAGATAGTTTGTAGCCTGGATTAAAATATAGGATAGTTTTTATTCCGGGTCCACGCAGATGAAGTCGCGGGCGGAAACTAGTAAATAATAAATACATATTAGGGGACAATCTCACACAAATCGACCTAGACCCAAACTAAGCAAAGCTTGTACTATGGGTACTAGACGACGATTTACTTAAATACATAGAAAACATCCATGACTCAGGAACAAATATTCGTGCTGATCACACAAATAAATGCCCTTACCGGGATTCGAACCCAGGACTTTGAACGCTTTGTAGGCAGGGTCACTACCAACTAGGCTACAGAGGTCGTCATAACGTCAACTTTAAACGTTGCTCTTCGACTCGGCATGCTAGTGTCAAAGAATTTCTACTACATATAAACCGTTGAACCTAACACCTTGCACATAAATAAGGAAGGTACAAATGTTTCTACAAAAAATATACTGTCAAATATACTTGTTTATTAGATAAAGCTGCACAACACAGACACGAAATGAAGATTCATATTGACTAATGGCGAAAATACCTAACACGCTCGGGGCTTTTAGTACGAGTCCTTAACTGAATATACGGTCCCATCCTGAAAAAGCATGAAACTTGGCATGAATGTAACTGTCATATATTTGCTTCAATGTCGATATGGAAGCACGTCGAGAAATTATTTCGGCAATACACGGGCAGAGCCGAGCGTGCCGCTAGTAAAAAAAAATAGAGCCAAGAAATTCTGACACTGGATGGATCTCCATCTACACTAATATTAATACACTAAAGAGGAACGTTTGTATTGAATAGGCTCCGAAACTACTGGACCGATTTGAAAAAATATTTTACCATTAGAAGCCGACATTATCACTGACCCACATAGGCTACTTTTAACCGCGGGAAAATGCTTCATTCCTACAGGAAAACGGGTAATCCGTGCGAAGCCGGGCCGGGCAGCTAGTTTTAAATAAGCGGGCTTTGCAACAGTAAAATTTCGTAACTACTAAGCCCGTAGCCGATACTATGGTATTCTGGCTTGTAGCGAGAATTGCCCAAGAGTAGAGAACCCATCAAGTTCTTGACAGCGAAAGTGTTAAAAACGGGCTATTTGTACGTGTGTCACACTCTTGGAGTTGCTAGCGTCTATAGGCTACGGTGACCACTTATCACCAGGCGGACCGTACGCTTGTTTGCCACCGACGTGGTATTAAAAATGCCGAGGCAACCGCTAGTCAGACAAAAAAACACATTTACTAATTTAGCAGCCACCACTGAATGAACGTTATTCTAAGCATCCTCACTATTAACCTAATAAACTGATTTACTGTCCAACACGAAATACCCACTTTTGCGCTCTAAACTCATAAATCACTCATATTTATGCTGCGAAAACCGCCAGCTTCATACCAAAACAATTTAACTGCCAATCACACGAATCTTGAGCTCTAAGCATACGCACATAAAAGCCTTTTTTCTTTGTAGACTATTTCGATAACGGCCGTATTAATAACAATAGATAAGTCTGAAAATTTACTTTCGCAATCTATAAAATCTTGACGTTACAGAAATTTAAACCTTAGATGCATGAAATAGGGTGATATTTCGAGGAACGTGTAAATGATCCCCTATTTTAGTAGATACGGGTTATTGGTGTAATCGCGTAGTGTTTATGTTTATATTGGTTTTATGGATTTATAAGTTATTGATTGCTCTCATATTAGGGTATTGCGTTAGAAATAAATATTTAGGTTTCTAACGGAAGCGTAATCAGTGGTCAACCTTTTCCACGATAGTGGATGTATCCGCAGAGTTAACCCTTTAACGGGCATAAAGGCATCTGGTTTTTCATAGAATTGAACCCTATCACATGGAAATAAGGTTCATTCATGGTAGGAATATAGTTCCCTCTGCCTTATAAAGGGTTAAAGCCATTTTAATGATAATGATAACGATGATAATGCCATTTACGAGGCCCACTGCGGCACACGGTTGAGGTACCTACGTTAGAATTAATAGGGGTGTAGACACTAAATAAAACAATCAATAATATCATCTTTTCTCGAAAAAGGATTAAAAATGTAGTCTAATGGAGAAAAAATCAACGCAAGAAGTTAAATAATCACAAAGTTATAAGTGTCCAAAGTTTTAAGAAGGGGTATGTTCTGTCCCTTTTTCGCTAAACGCAACTTCATAATGAAACGATGACGTTTGTAGATTGTGACGTCACTAATAGACGGCAACGTGCCGTGCCCCATCGTGTTCGACGCGGCCTGCCGCGCGCGCGACGCGCTCTGCGGCAGAATCGCAGATTGTGACGTCACACACTGTTTGCGTTTTCTCTCTCTAACAAGCGAAAGTTGTAAATTAAATGAAGGCATACTATTTGTCAGTGGTTAACTAACAGTAATCGTACTGTAACGTGCGCAGTAGTGAGATTCATATTTACTTCGATGTACTAACTGACACACAAAGCCGGTTGTTTATACATAGGATACATCGCCAATAACTGGCTACCGTTCAATAATTGGCCACCTACTAAAAATTAACTCCATTCACCTATAATAGAATAAATATTTGGTATAAGGTGTTAATTGCTAGCCACCCTTCAATAACTGGCCATGTTATACTAAATTTAATTCTGTTTGTAGGGGAACAAAGTTAATTTTTAGTATGAGGGGGCCAGTTATTGAAGGGTGGCCAGTTATTGGCAATTTAACCTACTTATACTTAATATTCGACGAGGACGGGTATTCACGGCTAGTCATGGAATAAGCAACTCATTTGCAATCCTAATTATACAGAAACATGAAAATGGCCACCATACCATCTCTATTTATACATATATCTTATTAACTGACCTAACTGACTGTAAATCGATCTAGTACATAAAAGGGGACTGCGGATCTCAAAGGGGTCAAGCCCCCTCAAATAAAGATTATAAAACTGCCACTAAATAGTACAATCTCATCGAAAACATGGCGGTTTAACATTGCCGAGTCAAAAAAACCGTACGCTATAAACTCCCATTTAGCACAGAATAATGAATGGTACCTGAAGGTACAGAAGGTCCAATGCCTAAGAATACATGAAAACAGATTAAGTTTTTACAAAACAGTTCGTATTTTGCAATGGGATTACTTATTACTTATTCCTCAACTGTGCGCTTCTCCAGAAACTTCCTGCCTCGCACAGCTAAACTGTGGAATGGATTGTCGCCTGCGGTATTTCCGGACCGATACGACCTTCAAACCTTCAAGAAAAGAGCGTACTCCCATCTTAAAGGCCGGCAACGCACTCACAACACCTCTGGTGTTGCAAGTGTCCATGGGCGGCGGTAATCGCTTACCATCAGGTGATCCGTCTGCTCGTTTGCCTCCTATATCATAAAAAAAAAAAAAAAAAAAAAAAAACTTCTTTCGTCATGTTAGCAAAATGTTGTAAAATTGAAATTCCGTTAATCGTTTCGTGTTATCGTATGGCAGATTATATTTCTCTACTTCAACGATGTACAGTTTTGAAGGTCATTACTTTGGTTACGCGACCACCTTCGATTAGCGACCACCTGAAGGAGAAGGTTTTTTCTATTGAAGATAACATCAATTCTACAGACCCTATTGAGACAATTATTTGTACATGCATTTTTTTGTTGTTTTAGAATAGAAATCTACTAAAAAACCGAGAAAATAACCTTTCAGTTCACCAACTCAGCTAAGTGGTCGCCAACCGGCACATGAAATTAGGTGGTCGCTAACCGGCGAAATGACCCTACGCTACCGCGTCTTCGGTTAAAGTTTTAAAATCCTCCACTTGCCCGTGGTATTCGGTTAGAGGGCAGTCAAATACCGGGTAGTGGACAGTCTGCTCGGGATTTTATTGAGATAAACTAATACAAAAAATTTATAAATAAATCAAAATAGCATAGTTAAACCGTTTGGTTTGTCTCGATGCTAATGCAATTATGTTGTTACTACGTAAAACGGGACGTATATATAAAACGTCATTGTGTGCTGTACAACTCTAGCTAGACTTCCACAGGAGGTTACCATGGATAAGAATCGTAGCCCCAAAATGGCAGTGAGATAGGCCTGCATTTAGTAAAAATAGTGTGTGCAAATAGGAAAAATAATAAACTATGTACAGTACGATTACTGTTAGTTAACCACTGACAGCTAGTTTGCCTTCATTTAATTTTCAACTTTAACATCATACAAATAAAGCAATTTTCAGAATACTGTTACCCACGTCTACCGATTTAGAAATAACTACTTAATTTGTATGAGGTTAAAGTTGAAAATTAAATGAAGGCAAACTATCTGTCAGTGGTAAACCCCAAATAATTCTACTGTACACAGTTGTACCTTATTCCCTACAGATGGCGCTACATACCTGAATTTGCTCCTGCAGCTGGTGAATCACCTCCTGCTTCGCTTCCTCCAGTCTCTTCTCAAAGATGGCGTCCTTCAAAGCCCAGTTTAGTAGCACACAGTTAGTGCAATCCATGCAGGAAAGAAATTAACATTAGATATTGTATTTACAGTCTTATTGCGTGGGCGTAGAGTTGAGGGTCGTATGCGAATCCGTTCCCAAAATTTTGTGTGAGTTTAGTACCAAGTCTAGACTTATTAGGTTTTACAAAACGACTAGTTTTAAAAAGACTACGTGACACAGACCACAGCTACCAGTCTGAAATGTTGAAATTTTAGACTTTTGAGCGTGCCGTGCAGCCCAGGAAATATTACGTACTTTTTAGTTGTATAATGTACAGCCACATGACATAAGTAGGAGCCAATACAAGGTGATAGAATAAGCTATGGACATTGTGTTATCTTTACTGAATCTAGTTCGAGGTTCTGGAAATAGTCAAGGAAAAAAGAAATCTGACATAAATCGTTGAAAACGGGAGAGGAAAAAATATTGCACATATGTTACGCCACGATGACTATGAAAACAATAATAGAGGGAAAAATAGAAGGGAAAAAGAAAAAGGGAAGGCCGAGGGTATCTCACATGATGCAAATAAAGGAAAAAATAAACTCTTCGTCTTATAGAGAAATGAAAACAGAAAGACGGAATGTAGGGTAAGTTGGAAATAACTCCACCGACAAGAGCCTAGCTCTTAATTGAGAAGAAGATATCTGAAGTGTCCAAGTTTGGTGGCACAGACATAAAGGTTGATAAATGTAACTATGAAACAATACCACATTTTTTCGGGACAGGAAGATACACAGAATAGACTACGTACTAAAATAACACGATTTTTTATATTACTATCATATTGATATCATATTATAAGATTAGTAAAAAAGCAAGCTAGCACAATTAACACTACACGTAAAGCAAAATTTTGGGAAACCAATTCGAATACATCTTTGGTGTGTTTGTGGTCCATATTAGAGACAAAGATTAAAGAATGTCGAGAGATCAGTGCCTCGGTGTGCGAAATCTGTTTAAAAGTAACAAGTTTACGAGTGCACATTTACATTGCTATACAATTTACTAATTTGGCAGTAGAAGAATGAAATTAGATAAAGACAAATCTATAAATGGTTTAGATTATGGCACGAAACAACAAGATAAAGCGTCTCTCCCTTACTATCATGTGGAGTTAGAAAGTGACAGAATGCTTCATTTTGTTATTTATCTCGACCATAATAAGTCTGTTTTTATTATCCCACATTATATGGACAGATATGAACTGTAAAACTATTAATGCCTCACATTTGTATGTAAATTTCATTGTTTGGACAGAAAGTTTCGGATGGAAAATGACTTGCCATACCCTGATGACGTATGACAAACACCTTTATGATGTTGATTAAATTTAGGAACCAATCATCAGATCACCAGAAGCCAAACCCTAGTGATGATTACTCCACCCATCATGCAAGTTTTGAAAATGATTTCTAGCCAGCAACTATACTGCTGACTCGCATGAAGTCAGTCGCATTG
Source organism: Epinotia ramella (assembly GCA_947578815.1). NCBI lineage: Eukaryota > Metazoa > Arthropoda > Insecta > Lepidoptera > Tortricidae > Epinotia > Epinotia ramella. The sequence goes on from OX388217.1 coordinate 23,073,048, forward strand.
AGACCAAGGGCATTGCAATACCTCCCAAACGTCGATGTAAAAATAATAGTAACTTATGACGTTGGACATTTTTGTCGAGATCAGAAGAAATAAAAACCAGCGATTTTTTCACAAAATGTACCCGTTTTATTGCTCAAGTTTGCATATGAGTTAGAATGTTATACCACTCAATTTATTATATTATTCACAACACCAAATTAATTTGGTATTTATATCCAACTAAATTCAGTAAAACATGTTTTAGTAGACTATTTTCCAATACTTTAAAATTAAAATCAGTACATAAATTAGATCTGTAAGTAGGACTCCACTAATGCTCATAATATGAAGCCACATAATACAAAGCCATAACGAACTCAAAATTGAACATAACCATAATAGCGGGAAAATACTGGATATTAAGTTCGTGTTCGAAGTCTACATTGAAACTTGTTTTTGTGAACTAGTTGGATATCTAAATGCTTATAAGTATTGTTTACCTTTTCTAGTTCCAAGTCAATGTCCTGTTGGTAGAGTGAGACGTTAGATTCTGTGTTTTCGGCGGTCTGCAGGTGAGCTTTTAGCTGGCTTATCTGGTGATAAATTACAGTCTTTAATAATTTCATTCGTCATCATCATTATTATATCAGCCGAGAGACAACCACAGCTGGACATATGCCTCCCCCAAAGAGTGCCACAATGACTGGTCCTGCGCCACCTGCATCCAGCGGACTCCCGCGACCATTACCTCTTTATTCCGTCTTTTATTTATTTTTTAAATTCGAAAAACTTATCGACATAAAAAACTATGTAATTATTGGACCTGCTCACAAAATTTCACGAGAATCGGTGATTAATGCGACCTGTAGAGGAGGACAGTCGGACAGCCTATCATACGGACATTCGGCATACGAAAGGATTTTGGGCCCAACAGAAACGGAGAACTACGTTCGCTTTGCTCGCTCGTTTAATACGTTGCTACACCCTTGTACGTCTGTCCTGGTTTGATTTTAAGAACTTCTTGTTAATACTATGGTTGCAGCGCATATGGGGAATAGATTTCATTATGTAGTTACCTGTTCCTGTAACGCGGTGACAGTGAGTCGATGCTGATCTTGCATCTCTCTCACGAGCGCTACATGCTCAGCTTTCAGGTCTTCAAGCTGCTGTATGTCTGCCCGTCTGTTCGCCTGCTTTATCGCGAACTCTAGCGGCGGCATCTGGAAACGAGAATACAAGTTTTGATGACGGTCCTTCGTAGTCAACTCAAAGATATTAGAATTTGCCCAAAATAGACAATGTATGACTGTAGGTACTATCGACAACACAGCTAACTGACCATCCGTGCACTTTATATGTACTGTAATACGGTTCAATATAAATACAGGATGGTCAGTTAACTGTGTTGGCGTTTGTATGTAGTGTTTCCCCGGTCGTGATAAAGTCTTCAGAGCTCCCGATTGGGCATCGTACCTCGCAAATGGATGAACCGATTTGGGCGGCTTTTTTGATAGAAAGTCTTGTATGTTGATAGGGTTCTTAGCTACGTTTGATGTAATCAGGGGTGTTTAAAATTTGCAATTTATGTAGTCCTTCCGTCTGCGATGACCGGAACGCTTGCAAGGCGTAGCGTAACCCCCGAGAAGCGTGGCCCTAACATGGCTTTTAGGTCTTTGTAAAGATGGGTGAAGTGAAATTTATCTTAGCTTACCTCGTTGATAAGCGAGGGTGCAGTGAAGTGTATTACCTCGTTGGTGAGCGAGGGTGCAGTGAAGTGTATTACCTCGTTGGTGAGCGAGGGTGCAGTGGAGTGTATTACCTCGTTGGTGAGCGAGGGAGCAGTGAAGTGTATTACCTCGTTGGTGAGCGAGGGCAGGTCGGCGCTGCGCGTACGGCGGCGCAGGCAGTCGCCGGCCTCGTTGGGCGGCTCCAGCGACGAGGCCGACTGCGGCGACGCGCATGCGCGACCGCGGTACACCTCCTCCGAATAGCTGTGAGGAAAGTAATGTTTACTCCCGTTTCATGAAATTAATGACGCTTCACTGACCATGTTGATCTGATGCTAATGTGAGGAAGGTAATGGTCAGTTAAGAGCGGCCGCAAATTGAGCCACTAGTCACCACGAGCTGTGGAGGAGTTCTTTTATACATTTTGTATGGCATCGGCTCAGTTTAGTGGTTGCATCCGAGCCACAAGCTACAAGAGCAAAACCAACAGGCTGATCGGCTACTACGCCTGCTACTTATAAAAACATCCTATCTCAATTTATTTATTAAAGAGAAAATGTCTGTGAGATTGTCGCCTTGTAAGAATGTATGTACTACTAGCTTGCGCCCGCGTCTTCTTCAGCGTGGACCCGGGATAAAAGCTATCCTATATTTCAATACAGACTATAAACTATCTTCGTGCTAAATTTCATCCAAATCGGTTAAGCCGTTTAAGCGTGATTGAATAACAAACATCTAAACATTTATAATAATAGTAGGATGTAGGGGGTGATCTCCGGAACTACTCATCCGATTTAATTAACTCCTTCATTAGTATACAGACCCTCGTGATGGGCATAAGCTATATTTTATCCGGCGCGTTCTGAGTAATAGTCAGGCGGTGCCCCGAGGGCAGCTAGTCTTGAATAAAAGCGTAGTCGACTCCAGAAACGACTTATTGTAGTTACGAGATACCGTGTTTTGGGTGTCAACAGACGATAGCAAAATGGCAATATATTAGCTCTCTTTCGCCCTTGGCAATAAAATTGTCTCACACATTTGATATTTGGATGTAGCGATCCCGGGCATTTTTATGCCTCTCGAGATATAACCTTCTCAATAGCTCTCGTCTCTTATTTGTAAATCGGTTGAAAAAGAGACACGACATTGCTTAATCAATGCAAACAAATCATTCTACAACCATTCAATAATACAAAAGCCTCTTGAATTATATCAAAGCACAAATTACACGAGATCACATAGTTTTGTGTCGTGTTCTGACCGAGATGTGGCATTTTCTGTTCGCACTACGCATATAAATGACCACTTAAGTGACAGCATTGGTATGCTTCAAAGTCGGTCATTATACAGTTATACTTCGGCAGTTCAACTATATTATGTTCGCGTTCGAACTTATATCCAAACCAAATGAATCAATAAATATTAGGGGACAATCTTACACTGTCCCCAAGATTGTCCCCATAACACAAGCCTTATTGCGCTTACTATGGAGTAAGCGCAATAAGGCTTGTGTTATGGGTACTAGACGGCGATATCTTTAATAATGCATGTGTCCTCTATCCTATCCAAGACTTGGAATCAAATATTCATCCTCATCACACATATATTTGGACCCGGATTCGAACCCGGGACCATCAGCTTCGGAGGCAGCATCATTACATTACCCACTAACTAACGGCTAACCGGTCGTCAAGTAATGAATAAACTCACCTTCTTTCCAATTTTGGCCTTGGCAGCAAGAAAAAGAAACATTAAAAATGTTATATAACTTTAACTAGTTCCAAAGCCGAACAATTTATAGCACCTATGGCTTTTATTTATTACCAAAGTTCCCTAACCTTGAGACATTTCAAAATAACCTGCCCTTGCGGCATTTACACGCGATATTGATCTTTTACCCTTGTGATAAGGCATGAATTGTTTTAACTTGAAGAGGGTACGTTTTGCGACCCAGTTAGGCAATATAATGATATTAGATCAATATGTCTGTATAGGCGTTACTAAGCAGATAATATTATAATGAGCATAGTCAGAAAGGGGAAAAAACAACATTAAGTTTGCTTCATTTTCATTTCATTCATTATATCTTGGATAATTTTTAACCGACTTCAAAAAAAAGGAGGTTCTCAATTCGGTTGTATTTTTTTTTTTTTTTCAATGTTTGTTACCTCAGAAGTCTCAGAACTCCCTCATTGATGAGCCGATTCGAAACATTTTTTTTTTGTTACTAAGTATATGCTTCCAGGTGGGTCCCATTTTTTTCAAAAATTCAGTTGGGTGATGGGATTTAAGAGGAATTGAGGGGACTCTTCAAGGCAGGCGTGTAGTGATTTTGGTATTTTCTATTGTAACTCGTGTATTTACACCCGGAAATCGTAAATTTGGTGGAGTGGAATTGATGATGAAGACCACAGATGACTTATGGAATTCCTCAATTATGTACTTAAAAGTACAAAAGTATATCACAGATTCTGATAAGATTCCGTTGAAATAGGAACTAATAAAGTGCCAAAGGTGATGATGATCTTGGGGAATCGACGGAAGTCCTCAAATATTATCGGCCCACATACAGCGTTTCGGTTTTTTTTTCTAATAATCAACGCATTTGCTCTCGGAAATCAGTTCATGTGGTAAATTGGAAAATAAATGTGGAATTGCTCTCGTGGCTTGGCGGAGTACTAATTTGAAGTCGGTTAAAACATTGTTTTTAAAGTAAATTATTATTCTTATTGTTTTGGAATTCACTTACAGTTAGAAATACAATAGCCATAAGCCGTTCTTATGTGGCTGTAGTAAAATACTAGTAAGTATCCTTTATTAAAAAAAAAACACGATCTACAGGCCAGACTACTAAAGATAAGAAAAGAGAGTTTTTATAGATCTTGTGATACAGATATTAGTTATGGCATGTTTGATAATCAACTCTTGTGAAATAAGGGATTGACAGGGATTCCTTTGCCTACTGAATTTCAGCAACGTAAGTCTCTAAATGTCACTTGGGAATAACATTTAGAGACATACGTTGCTGACGTTCAGTAGGCAAAGGAACCTTATTTTTCAGTGCTAGGTATAATATAAATGGGCAAACATACCTCCTTTCCATATCCGAGCACTTCTTCTCAAAGTACGTCCTGAGATTCTCCATCTCCTTCTCATGTTTCCGGTCCAACTCTTCTCTCAACTCGTCAATGTCAGCATTACCCGCTTTCACAGACGCCAGGAGCTCTCTCAGCCGTCTCGTTTCAACAGTAAAGGCATGCCTGTCCTGCCTTATCTGAGTCTCTAACTCTTTGACGTCGGTGTCAGATTCTATCCTAATCCGAGCTATTTCGTCGCATAAAACTTGGATCAAACTCTCCCTTAACTTATTCCTCAAATTCTCTTCAATGCTCTCATCAAACCTGCTAATAATTTCTTGTAACTTCGTCTCGAAACCTTGGAAATCGTCAGAGTCCGATTTCAAGTCTGATTTGGAATAGTTTACAGTCATCTCTTCCTTGTCATTATCTTTCTCTCCATTTGAGCTTTTCGATGACGATCCACTGCTCATGAGAGCGGAGTAGAACTTGGTATCATCCTTGATCATGCTCTCATACTTGGCGTAGTCAGAGAGCTGGGCTTTGACAGTATCATGTTCGGAGATGTCTCCGCGTTGTAAATGAAGCACTTCTCGGGAGAGGTGTTGATTATCCAGGGCCAGTTCGTCCCGTTCGCGGATGGAACGCTGTAAGGTAACGGTGAGTTCTTCGATTAGTGCGTCGCGCTTCGTGATAGCTGACTCCAAATGCACAAGCTGAAAGGACAGAAGCGTTCATTGACACCGGAGCATGCAGCCACATTGACACACATTCACATTTGTTCTATCCTAATTTCTAAAGGCCCCTCCTTTGTTCAGTCTCTGCCACATCCACATATCGTTTGTAGGTTTGGTGGTTGGCTTTAGGATAGCAAACAAGCATGCGGCCCGCCTAAAGGTGAGCCGTCATCGTAATATATAGAAGCTTGCAACTATAGGGTGTTGCATGCTTGTAGTCCTTTGAAATATGTGCAGAAACGATAAACGTGGTAGAGAGGCGATTATTTTAAGATTAGACAAAACGTTAATAAATTTAAAAAAAAATAAAAAAGGCAAAAACACACTGGGCGGAGCCGTGAGGAAATAGGAAGTTTGTTGGAATAGAACAAATGAGAGGCACCATCACCATCACCCAGCTCACCACTTTTTATTACATTATTTTAACGAGATGGGCTTTATTTTATTCTGTTTTAAATGGTCTAAGAAAGTACACACAGACGTATGTTTTCCTTGATCTTACTATTAAAGGTACATTTTTTTTTATAGACTTATACTTAAGACCCATCTATTCAAAATAATGAGTGAAAATCAAGACAGTTGAAATTAATATAACAACACAAGTAGCATAAACAAAACATAATTTACTATACAGGGCGTCCCAAATTTATGGGACATGAAGGGGAAGTACCTTAAATATCGTAGATAGTAAATTTTGCTCAAAGAAGACTTTATGTTATTTTTAAAAGTTAGTAATTCTGCATTCATAGATTTTCGAAAAATTAATTGCTTCGTCTGGGAATCGAACCGACTTAAATGTCAAAAAAAAAACACCCTACTTTTATGATGCCAATCGAAAGAATAGCTAAAAAATAATAACTCTGCTTGAGTAACATGGTATTTTAAAAGAAAGGAACAACGTGAAATTAATATTTTAATTAAATTAAAAACATACATGAAACTGCCGTAGTCAATTAAGTAGGTATTTTTTTGTAAATTAATTAATTTAATGCTCAAAATGTGATCCCTCTTGTCTTACGCAAATCTCCAATCTTTTAATGAGCCCGCTGCCTGTTGATTTTCTTATCATTTTATGGTGAACACTCGATGTGATATGGCACAATTCTGTTTGCAACTCGCCCACGCTCTCGTATCGCTTTTTGTATAGCATATCTTTCACGTATCCCCAAAAGAAGAAATCTAATCGTGTAAGGTCCGGGGATCTGGCCGGCCATCTAATCGATCCATTTGTCCTTTTTTTTTTTTTTTTTTTCTTTTTGTCCTTTCTTTTAAAATGCTATGTTACTTAAGCAGAGTTGTTATTTTTTAGCTATTCTTTCGATTGGCATCATAAAAGTAGGGTGTTTTTTTTTGACGTTTAAGTTGGCGGTTCGATTCCCAGACGAAGCAAGTAATTTTTAGAAAATCTATGAATGCAGAATTACTAACTTTTAAAAATAACATAAAGTCTTCTTTGAGCAAAATTCACTATCTACGATATTTAAGGTACTTCCCCTTCATGTCCCATAAGTTTGGGACATCCTATATATAATGTACAGCCAGCAAATAGGTATGTGCCACTGTAAATCCAATTTACACATGTACTGGCCTCCCATACAAGTTTCATTAGATGGCGGATTACCGAGCTGTAATGATGAGCTAATGTAGTCAAACTTGCATGCGAGTTTTGCACTTCACTACATAGTAGAAAACGAAGTCGCTTCCCGCTGTCTGTCCCTATGTATGCTTAGATCTTTAAAACCACCCAACGGATTTTGATGCGGTTTTTTTTTTTAGATAGTGATTCAAGAGGAAGGTATATATGTATAAAATAGTACCCGTGCGAAGCCGGGGCGGGTCGCTAGTGTGTAAATAAGGCTCAAGTTCCAGTGTTCCTTTTTTTTCCTTAAACCCACCAGGTACTTTTCGCCAGTGTGGTTTTGTTAAAGTCATATACATTCTGTTTTCGAACGTCTATGTTTAACTATGTACAGTCAAAAAAGTAGTAACGTAAAATGCCTTTATACAGGAAAGGGGCCTATACCACAAAACATTACAAGCGTACAATTTGACAAAAATTGTCAACTTTTTGAACTTTTAGAAATTGAAAAATTGTATAATTTTGTCGAATTGTGGACTTGTAAAGTTTTGTGGTATAGGGGGCAGGTCAAATTCAACCTTTACCTTATTATATCAATGGCATAAAGAATGCCTAGCAAAAACTTTTGTTTTCTAAGAACTAAGCCAAACCCACCCAAGCCAACCTTTTTAGTTTCTAGGTGCGCTGCTTAGCTAAGAGCTACGGTAGCCTAGTGGTTCAGGCATGCGGCTGCTAAGCGGCGATCGTGGGTTCGAATCCTAGCTCGTACCAATGAGTTTTTCGGAACTTATGTACGGAATATTTACCGTTAGCTTTTCGGTGAAGGAAAACATCGTGAGGAAACCGGTCTAATCCCAATAAGGATATTTCCCTTTATATGTGACTCAAAAGGCTTAAACCCACAGCAAACTGTTTGGTAAAGTGTTGCTATGAATGAAAGTGAACATAGGCAGCGCTTCAGCAGTGATTGCCTTGGGTTGCTTCTCCATGAAAGCTAAACTCATTTATCATATCCAGTCAGTTATCATATCAAGTCACTTATTATCATATCACGTCAGTTATCAAATGAAGTCAGTTATCATATCAAGTCAGTTAATAGTTATCATAGCAAGTCAGTTAACATATCAAGTCAGTAATCATATCAAGTCAGTTATCATATGAAGTCAGTTATCATATCAGCCGAAACACGTCCAGGTCTACTGCTGGACATATTGCCTCAGTCTATTATGCTTCCATAGAACGAGGCAAGTACTTGTAATGAAGCTATTAGTTGTATGGAAATGTCCGTAGCTTAGTTGTGGAAAATCAGCCTTACACTGGAAGACGCTCCTTCGACTTATTTAGTCCAGCCTAGTTAGTTGATCTTGCTGTTAACTAGGCAACATTAGATCTAATACTACATTAGATCAGCTTCTTTCATGCAATCCTGAAGCTATGTTATGTGAGTAAGTGTTTTACCTGATTTTGTTATTCCACACAAGTATCAAAATATATTTACAAATCATGACTCTCAAGGTTAAATGGTGGTTAAAGGAATAATATAGATAACCATTTTTGTTACACAACCAATAATAAAATTTCAGCCCTCAACAGCTAAATCTCAGGAACAGTGTTATGCAGAGTTATTTGCATATCTTTTACTTATTTTCATAAAGAGATGCAATACACATATTTAGACTAATATAATGAGTGACTTTATAATTTCCAATATTTTCATATTTAACCAGCTTGCCCACCACATAAAACATTATAACTTAATTACAGTAGTCCAGTTGCCTTATCATCATATAAAACATAAACCAGATCATTTATTTAAGGTGGATGTAAAGGCAAGACAACTAGAATACTGTAACTTTCTGTGCCTTTATCTGTATCACCACTAACTACAACATAAACTCATTTCAAAACACACATTTATTAAAACAATTCTACATCAACAGGGGCACGCTTTGCGAAAAAAAAAGTGTAAATATGGCAAGCCAAGCTCTTCAGCAGGACCAAAGCACAGAATACTAAAACACACAGGTGCAGAAATAATGAGAAAAGAAGTTCTTGCAAATCCCATACCTTTGCTTGAAATTCCTCGCATATTGTCTTATAGTCTGTAGTCATTGTGCTCATAGATACTGTGTCGGCCAAGGATTTTGGCTGGGGCATACTGGGCATGGACTCATCCTGTGTTTTTTCTTTAGTATCATAGTCTATGGTCACCTCCTCCACCAACAAGTCACTCTGTTCAATCTTATTGCTTGACAAACTGTCTTTCTCCATGTCTGCTTCCTGAGATTCTAGTTTTTCGGTAAACAGTTCCTCAATTTTCATTTCACCAGCACCAACAAGGAACGGGGACAGAAGGGTTTGGAAGATGGGCAATGATTGAATGTTTTCATCAACCAAAGTGCTGCCTTCAGGAGGCGGCCCGAATATAATTCTGGCAGCCGATAAAGGATATTTTGGAGCACCTTGGCCTCTTATGTCTAGCTTAATAATTTCTTCAGATCCAGAGCTTTCCAGTTTCAGTGAATCTTGAACAGATAATGGTGGAGACACTGAAGAATGACTATGCTGTTCAACTTCTTCTTCCGATGGATTCGATTTAGGGTAAGTTTCATCATTGAGTGAGTCAAGGTACTTATCACTTCGTGGAGATTCTTGTGGAGTGTCATGGTGAGATTTCTCTACTTCTGCCTGTAAAGTTTCATGTGTGTCTTGTGACACAGATTCAGATGCTAAATTTACCGGGCTCTCTTCACTTATGTTATTATTTTCGGTGAATTTAGAGACAGGCCATGAGCTTTTACTAGGTTCCTGTGTGCTAGGGTTGTCACTACGAGAGAGGGGAGGGATGTTTAGAGAGCTGTTCCGGGAAAGATTTGTGTCAGGTTGTTCCACCTGGAGCAGCCCTGACTGCGCACCGCCGGCGTTATCCGATTCCGTGACGGAATACTCCATTTTGGAAGGAATGTGTTCCGATATAGACTCTGTGTGGCTATCATCATCGTTAATGGCGGGAGTTCCTGTTTCATTTTGTAGCGTGTCTATCCGAGCTTCGGCATCGGTTACCGCGGTCCCTTCCGCGGGAATCTGTTGAGAATGTACGACATCCGGAAGAACGTTCTAAAAATAAATCAAAAATAAAATCAATGGGAGGGTTGATTTATGGCCATCGACGGAGAAAACTTGAATAAAACACACAAAATAACAGCTTTCTGGGGCTCGCGGCTCGATATTGGAGAGTAGGTCGGCCTAGAGCAGGTAGGGCATCGCGACGATGCATTTTCTGAACTATTTTTAACGTATCGACGAATATACACCTTCGACGCGATAGTTTGATACGCTTTCACGGGTACGATCCACTGCAAAATATATCGATTGCATGCAACACTTACCTTGGATTCAGCTGTGAGCGGCGGAGTCTCGTGGATATCACCCATAATTTAACAAATTCATATTATTTAACAATCAAAAATTCCATTATGTTCACTAAAATTGGTTGTCAAGACGACGTTTCATTCAAATAAAATACAAACTATGAACCATTGAAAAAAAAACAACTGCCGCGTTTCGTTGCTGCTAACTCGACGATGCTCGACGTGTCAAAATTTGTCTTATGGTTTATTTATATCTATCCTTTGTGTTTAAATAAAATATATAATTTTAGCTATTTATATTGATTTAAACAAATACGATTCTAAATAAAATAGTGTATCTATAGGTTATAGTTTTCTATATTAGTATTTCAAGATTTTTTGCATAGCAGCCCCCATGCTCCAGCCTATTCAGCCCCCAGCTGACTAGCTTTGTTTGTATTTAATGATTACTTATAGGTAGGTATTAAACAACAATTTACTTAAAAATCTTACCGGTCGTGTAATTTGAAAACGAACAATAACAATCTTTAGCTGATGCATTTAACAAAACGCCTTTGCCTCCAAAATTAGAACCACCAAAAACTGCACTCATCAGAAGGTTTAATTTTCACAATACTATTTGACCAATACGCAATTGAAATCACATACACGCTGTGTATAGGCTTTTACACTAATTGAATAAGAGTAATAGAAACCCACTAGGTACTAACCTACTGAACCGGGTGATGAAAACTAGAACTAACTACAAATCAGAGAACACTTGCATAAGCTTAGATTTTATTGAATTAGCGGTAGCGGTAAAATACCTTACTCACATATGGATCTCAAAATTATTGTACATCTTATCTGAGATACTAACCTAGTTATGGATAAATTTCGTCGACAATTTAATTCTACTGTTGAACGAATTTTGACCATAGGAGCGAGTCAAGTGCAAAAATATGTATCGATAACATCCTCTGATAAATAAAAAACCTTAATCCGCTGACATAAGAGTTATGGAACATATTTATGAGTAAGTTGTATGCACCCATATTTTTAATTTTTTTACACTTGACTGTACCAGACATAGTATGTTTGACAGCTGTTGTATTGTATCAATCACTTGTATGAAAATAGCACAGCACATATCTGGTGAATATTCAGCTCGGTTGTAAGATTAATTTTCTCAAACTTGCAATGAAATGTTGACATGACTTACTTCAAATTAGGTTCGGAAATACTACGTATCCGGTGCGATGAGTGAAGATGATATGTAAAGGAATTTCATACAGCCTTACACACCTAGGCCAGGCCTGTAAAGGAACCTTCTTTTGTTTTTAAACGGGGGGCGCGGGCCCGCAGCTGGCGGCGCGGCGGCAGCGGTGCAGGCGGTGGAGTTCAGAAACGTATTATTTATAAAACAAATTGACTACATTTTATTATTATTTCATTGCAAGTTTGAGAAAAGCACTATACAAATCTCGGCGAGAAACGGGGTTGCAGGCCGCGTATCCCTATCCGTCTATATCTACTTTGCCTGCAACCCTTCGTTTCCTGGCCTCTATATATAGTAATGTACTATTACGTTACTCTACACAATGGAATGAAATTGCGGACATCCTCAACTATGTATTTTTCCCAACCGATCCGTAGTCACACCGACTTGCCACACTGGTGTGACTACGGTTCATTTTATTTATCCGTAGTCACACTAGTATGACTATGGTTCATTTTACCCTACCCATAGTCACCCCAACCGATCCGTAGTCACACCGACTTGCCACACTGGTGTGACTACGGTTCATTTTATTTATCCGTAGTCACACTAGTATGACTATGGTTCATTTTACCCTACCCATAGTCATCCCAACCGATCCGTAGTCACACCGACTTGCCACACTGGTGTGACTACGGTTCATTTTATTTATCCGTAGTCACACTAGTATGACTATGGTTCATTTTACCCTACCCATAGTCATCCCAACCGATCCGTAGTCACACCGACTTGCCACACTGGTGTGACTACGGTTCATTTTATTTATCCGTAGTCACACTAGTATGACTATGGTTCATTTTACCCTACCCATAGTCACACCAATATTATCTTGTAGCCTCGGTCAAATTTCATTGGATTTGATATTTATAGGTATTTCTTTTTCCCTGGAACTTGTCTCAATTATGTTTGTTAACTATTTATAGAAATACTAGCTTTCCGCCCGCGGCTTCGCCCGCGCAGATTTGGACTACACATACAAATTTTGCACCCCCATTTCACCCCTTCAGGGAGTGATTTTCCCAAAATGCTAAAAGACGTTTTCTTCCATTTTATTAAGGGAACTTACAACAAAGTTTCAAGTCTCTAGGTCAAAGATTTTTTTCGCCCATACAACTTTCTTCCCCTTAGGGGTGGAATTCCCAAAAATCCCGTCTTATCTCCCAAACCATTTTTACAAAGAAGCTTTGGTGTAATTTTCAACTGTTTAGCCTCAGTAGTTTTGGCTGTGCGTTGTTAAATTACACAAAACATCCTAAGTACTCTTTTATAAAGTTTATAACATAAAAAGAGGATTTAATCTGAAGTAGGTACTGGCTGCTTGAGATATTAATGATAATGAAGAAAATGTTGATCGTATGTGCATTTGTTTTCATCTTGTCAAATTACGTATTTTCTGTAAAAATGGATGTACTACATGCCTAAAATGCTAAATATTTTGGCTAATAAAATAAGGTATCATAATGAAAATATCTAAATCTAGTAAAGTGTAAAATATTGAAGCTATTTAGATATTTTCATTATGATACCTTATTAGCCAGGGGTGCAGTAAGGGATGAATTAAACGCTATAGAATATCAATATACTTTATTACTATATACACATACATTTTAGAAAAAGCCATTTTATTCTGTACACCTACAAAATATAACAACTTAATTTCGAATAAGGCCAATCTACGATTGCAGTTACTGAATACATATTCTGACGCCTCAACACTAACTGCACTGGTGGTATGAACCGACATAAACATAAAGCATTAGTCCCTCTCGCACTTACATCTTACATACGTGTTAGTGAAGGACGAATGCTAAACGGCTCCTGTAAACGCGATTATGCTAGCTAGTCATAAAAAAGCTTTTTTTTTCGCATTTTCGCGCCGATAAAGAGGCATCATGTTGCTTATCAATGGTAGAAACAAAAGCATAATAACTATAACAACTTATAATCAAGCGAACATATTCACAAAGGAAGGTGTAAGATTGGCACAACATATGACTGTGATTCTCTTTCGACATGGTTAATTCTGAACTGCCAATCATGTCAGTAGAGTAGTAGTTGAGAGCGCTGCTATTGATAGATATTGGCCAGTCGGACTAAGAGTTACAAACACTAAAATTTTTATTGGTTCACTTGGTTTCATAATTGTAGTCCAGGCAATGAACTGACAACTTGTATGGAAAAAATGACAATTTTGGAAATAATTTATAATAGCTTATTTTTTATGTATAACGGATATATTATCAATTAAATAGTTACCCAGCGACAAAATCCGACAAAATTTCAGACATCGAAAAAATGATAAGTTAACTGGCTTCTAAAAGTCAGTAAAAATATTAATAAATGTTTTTGTCTTTATTTTGGTTCATTTACATTTGCTCTATAATATTCAAGATAAATCGTACAAAAAAAGATAATGCATGCTTCATTTAAATCTACATAATTACTTCCGGGTGGAAAGTTTGTCGGATTCTTGACTAAATCATCTTAGAATAACATTTTTAAATGAAATCAACAAAAAAAACGCTAGTATAAATTAATGTTTTTCAAAACCGTATTTTGCCTGGAGTATTGTACATGCGAAGTCAATCTCGCTACCGACCTTACGCCACTAACACAAAGTCTAGCTGATAATAATGTTTTTCATGGTTTTAATAATTCTCCACACCCAGTGCAGAAAACGTTGGTGATGAATTGATGATAAAGTCACATTTCTCAACATCGGTGTGGATGCTGAATAGTGACGTGTTTCACTAATTACTTATTCATAAAATCAACACACAAATATTGCTTTGCAATTAATTGTGTTAGTAATTCGTAGGTTCCATATTGCATTGTTCCAAGTTAAGTTACAGAGACCGCATAACCTTTTGACCACTAGTTCACTATAGCATAAATCAGTGTTTTACAAACTGTGTGTACTCGTTTACTATAGCATAAATCAGTGTTTTACAAACTGTGTGTTTCAAGCCTTCTAAGCCCCCTTAGAAGGCTTGAAACACGCAAGTACTCATATTTTTAAAGTTAAAGTATTTTTAACAGAGATATTTTTTTTCTGTACTAAGGGGGTCGCGGCATGAAAAAGATTGAAAAACACTGCCATAAATAAATCAATTTAAAATAAAATAATCTTGGCCTGGAAAAGGTGACTACATGTGATGCTGGCTGTAGCTATTTCATGTTACTTAATATTAAATGCGCGGTCAACAAAAATATTTTTTTTTACAACTATTATAGCGAAATGTTAAAGTTAAACCAAAAACTCCTCATCATCTAAATATACTTTGCCTTACTGTATCTTTTTATGCCTATATTAATCCCAATTTATATGGCCTAGCTGTTGTTAGCTTGCTTTAAAAATACATTGCTAGAAATATTAATTTCCAGTAATTAAATTGATTATTGACATAGAATTTATATGAGTAAAGCTCCATTTAGGAAATTACTCTCGCATGTAAGTTTTATTGCGGGTTACAGAGTTATCAATTTGTCACAACAACCGTCTGTCTATTTCCGTCTTATAGCTGCGTCTCTAGGTTGTTGTGACAAATTGCTAGGTGTATCGGCCTTCATTCCAATCACGGCAAGTTGTTGTAACAAATTGTTAGGGTACGTTAGTTCGATATCACAATACAGTACATTGTCAATTCAACACATAACATAGTCTATTGTCAATCTCAACTCTAACCTCTATAATACGCCTAAAGACCAATACCATTACGTTAACCTTCCGACGCAGCTATAATCGGAACGAGACGACAAAAGATACCTTTCCAACAATAGAGCTCCATCTGTCGGTTGTTGTGACAAATTGCACTTTCTGTAGCCTTCGACAAGCTCTGCAAAAACTGACACATTTCGTTCGGATTTTTACTTATTATATGCTTGCAATCTTATTCAACAGAAGATCTATGGGTATTCATATTTGTAAGCATCGAAAAAGTCGTTCCCTAAATTACGACCTAATTACGTCGGCATAAGAGCGCTGGGCCATACTATGCCTAACTCATCATAACTAATTGTCATCTGTGAACTCGTCCCTAGTGACCAGTTACATACATAAGTTATAACATTTGCAGTTTCTGTATGGTCACGAGTCGAGTTGATATTTTACTACTAATAAATGAGGCTAGGACAATAGTTAATTATGCACTATTTAATATTGTTTTATTTTGATGTCTAAAACGTGATCAGAACAGAATTCATTCTCTGACGTTTATATAGGATACAATGTATGCCAGCTACTTGGAATAATACTGGATGATTTCGGGGTCATAATCGGTCGCACGGTTTACGAAGCTACAACTTTAGAAGTCTAAATTGGCCACACTAGTCAAATGGCCAGCACGGTCAGCACAAGACGGCGAGCTCTCTCGTACTATCCGTCTCTCTCTTATTAGAAAACTTAGAAAGAGACGGATAGTGCGACAGAGCTCGCGCGCCGTTTTGTGTTAGTCGTTATAAGTTTTTTTTATGGCCTCTGGTGCAGTCGTTATTGGTGAAGTGCCTTAATGTTACCCGGTTAAATTTGTAAAATTAAACCTCAATTACCTCACAGCTAACTCTTAAAAAAAAACAGATTTAGTGGTTGGTCCTATGGGAAAAGTTGTTCAGTACAACCATCTTCTTCACTTTTATTTTATTCCTGATTACGACCTCAAAGTCACCCATTAAGTATTAGGCGATTTACATTTAAAAAAATCCTCTTAGACGAAATCCATTGCTATGGAGACAATTATCTCCATTGTGGTCATGTTTTTGGTCATTACATCACAGTAAAATACGAACTGAAAAGTATAGATTTCGATTTAATAGGTCATAGGAGCCGCTACACTAACGAAATCGGCGGACTGCATGCAGGTCGCAGCGCGATTACGGCCCTTGTGGATCAATCAATCAAATATTGGTAAAAATGTAATTTTACATGTCAAAGAAATAATATAATATGTAGTATTAGGTCACAGTTCCATAAATATTTTAACAATGGAAAAATGTGTTAACATTTTATTTATATACATATGGATACGTGCCGGACGCACGGCGGCCGGCCAAACCAAGGTCACTCCGTACAAGATGTTCTGTGACCTTGCTTGGCCGTCCGCCAATTTCATAAGTGTAACGACTCCTTAACACAATTACAAGGAGACGCTACACGGGCCGATATCCGCAGGACGGGATGCAGGCCGCCGCTTGATTCGACCCGTGTGGACACGTGTCGGAAGCACGGCGTCCAGCCAAATTAAGGTTCCGTACTGATTATCTGTGACCTTGCTTGGCCATCCGCCAATTTCGGAGGTGTAGCGGCTCCTTAACACAGTTTTAGACGAATACAAGTTTCATATACAAAGAAATTCGGTTCTATATGAAACTACATAAAGTACATATTTCAACAGCCAACACTCTTATTTATTAGAAATATTGTCATGTCTTGATTTGTGAAACACGATCACCTCGTACTGTGCCGTTCAAATTAACACATTGTGAGGCCAAATCGATTTTGAACCTTATTGCGAGGGAAGATGATTGAAATTGGCAAACGTTTTCGGAAGTAAAGAGTTTTAGACCACTGCAAGGCTATCACGGGACGGCGCGCGAGCTCTCTCGATTTTTCTCGCACTCTTATTAGAACACTTAGAACAAGAGGTGCGAGAAAAAGCGAGAGTATGTCGCGCCGTCTCATGATAGACGTGCGGAAGTCTTTTTAAATTGAAGATATCCTTATACAAATGGGTACCACTTCCTACCGAGAAGTATATCCTTATTATAATAAATTAATGTCTGTGAGCTGTAAAATTCGCGAGTTAAGTTATTAAAAAAAATATCGTTTGAAATACCGGAATTGGAAAAAAAAAATTGTCGAACCGGCTCAAGAAATGCGACCTGTAGAGGAGGACAGCCGGAAAGAAGTTTGGCCCAAGTTGAAACAAAGAACTTCGTTCGCTCAGCTCGCTCATTCCATAAACGCGAAAGTGGCTGTATAGGCGCATCCAGACCGTCCTACAAACAGACTGCGAAGTTAAGTGAGGAGTTAAGATGGAACGACTGCGTGAACATTTCATAAAAACGTTTTTGAGTTACTATTGTTTAATTTACTCAATCATATCACATAAAGCCCGACCAGGAAAATAAAAAACCTCTATAGAACCTTGCCGTAATGACATGAATTCGATCATATAGTGACGTAAATACGTCGGCTTGTTACGGCAAGGCTCTATAGAGGTTTTTTTATTTTCCTGGTCGGGCTTTACCGCAAAAATATCAATCAGAATTCATAAAATAGCCATGTGTCTTTAGTCTTTATTTAAGCATTACTTGTTTTGTATCCTACTAATATTATAAATGCGAAAGTTTGGAAGCTTCAATCACGCTTAAACGGATTTGGATGAAATTTTGCACGAAGGTAGTTTATAGCCTTGATTAAAATATAGGATAGTTTTTATCCCGGGTCCTCGCAGACGAAATCGCGGGCAGAAGCTAGTGAGTTATAATGTAAGGTGATTAATATTCCTTTCTCGCTCTATCTTTTGGCTTGCAATTCGCCACTTTGCACGGCGAGGATGCGGCTTATGCTCTATCTGCTGCCTTTACATTCGTAATTCACTGAACATATTTAGATGAAATTTGTCAGGAGAAGGAAATAGGATACATTTTTATCCCGGATTCTTAAGGGGGGTGAAATGGAAGTTTCTTAACTTAGGGTGGAGCCACACGAGCGTAATTTGCGAGCTGTGAGTCGCGTAATGTCTATTGAATTTACGCGACTCACAGCTCACAAATTACGGTCGTGTGTCGTCACCCTTACGCCTTTGGTCTTAAGCGACCTGCGGCAGCGGTTTTTCTAATACATTGCGCGTGATCCCAACTAACCAGAGTGCGTTGCGCGTCTCGAACGCGCAATTAACAGATAACACGCTGCCGCAGGTCGCTAAGACCAAAGCCGTGGCCAAGGCGTTACATACATATAATATCGCGAATGTGGATTAGTTATATGCAGACATAGTGAAAGACATTTTGCTCAGGCCAGGCCAAATTCGATCGTATTTCAATGTTATAAATATAACAGGGAGAACCATTTCTTACTTTAACTATATGATAGAACATCTATACACAGTTAATTAACAATTATATTACTACTTATCGTTTCCATCTGTCTTAGTATAGTCGTAAGTCATAATTATAACCTTTACAAGACTATAGGTTAATTCAGACAGATTACAATATAAGTACAAATATCAATAATATAAGCAGTAATAGATAACACTGTATAATTTAGAATATTTCAGTATTTGCCTTTTGAAAACACTAGAACAGCCTTGAAAGGAACCATTTAAATATGGCAACTTTGAGATACAGACAACAGTTTATAAGAAATAAATCGGGCTCCTTTAGGATACAACCAGAAAAAAACGCTATGATGATGATGATAAATACCAATTATTTGATCACAACATACGAATTAATTTCGAATTTAATGATTAGTTACAGTAACAACATATATAAATACTTAGAAAACGTCCTAGAAACAAATAATCATGCTCGTCACACAAATATTATACACACACAAATACCTTACCAGGCCCCGTAGCATGGATGGCGTTATCACGCGATAAGTGACAGGATAGAGCTTCCGTCCCTGGCTGACACCGTTCGATAGAACGAGACGACGCGCCTATCCTGTCACTTATCGCGTGATAACGCCATCCATGCTACGGGGCCTGGATTTGAATCCAGGCTGTCAGCTTAACGTAACGTAACAATGTATTAGCACTTTCGCCGTGCGCCCATGTGCGCATTCTTACGGATTTGGAACCTACTTGCAAATGCGTTTAAATCGCAATGTTCTCTTCAAAACAGTGTTGATACACGGGTTAAGTATTTATTTGTTAAGTTCGGATTAAGTAAAATGTGTTTGGTATATACTGATTTACTGACATTAGAGGGGTATGATTCGAGACCACAAAATTTGGCTTCCCCGGTCACAAGGAAGTCCCCACATTCTGTTTTTAGTGAGTAGAATGTCAGACGCAAGCTATATCCTAGGTGTGTCCTCTCTGCCAACGCTAATCGCGACACATGCGTTAGAGCGCTACGGGCGTTTTTCGCTACATATGGTGATTACGCTGCTACGTTCTACGGCGTTTCGCTACGAGCGTAGCTTAGCAGTGAATGAGCTCTACGCCGTCTGAAGCAAACAGAAGGATATTACAAGTTTGAGTCCGCGGTCTGGACGACAGCGGGCAGCGGGGCGACAAGCGGCGCGGCAGTGCATGCACTGGAGCGACTTCAATGCATGGGCAGCCGCTCGTCGCCCCACTGCCCGCTGCCGTCCAGGCCGCGGCCCAACATCTGCGGCAACATAGCTAATGGATGGATTAATCGGTTTTGATTTAGTCTTTTTTTTTTTTATATCAGCTTGTTTGCATGTATTGCTAACCAATATTCATAATGTTGGGAGTATATTTAATTTTATTGGTTCAATTACACCCAAACATAGTGTTTGCGGCTTTCACAATAACGGTAGTGTAGTTTTTAAATTGATTTTATCTACGCACATATATATAGTGCTCTAAAATGCGTTCTGAAACCGTAGGAAATTACCAGCATTATTACAACTGATTTTACTATGAGAACTTTCTTGTCTGTGATAGTAGGTAAAATCTGTACAGATGAGCTGAAATTTGGGACAGCTGTCAAAACTCAAGTGGGTTTCTTCTAGTATCCATAGATATTAAAACAGTTATCGATACGAAACGTCAATTCAGTATGGTTTTTTTTTTATATTTATGCAAGACATTTGATCTCGAGTGACATGAGTATAGGGACTTCATTCGTTTCAGTCGTTGTGATAAAAAAAAAACCATTCGTCTTGACAGAGGATCAAATTGCCGCCATTGCTGTTGTCATTTTTTCGTTGGTTTTTGCTGTGTATACGAAAGTAGAATTGTGAACCCATCATAGAGTACTTATGATAAGTGTGTAGATAAAGTAGTGTATGCAACTGTACATAATTAGGCCTTAAAAGAC
The DNA here is from genome assembly GCA_947578815.1 of Epinotia ramella. Classification (NCBI taxonomy): domain Eukaryota; kingdom Metazoa; phylum Arthropoda; class Insecta; order Lepidoptera; family Tortricidae; genus Epinotia; species Epinotia ramella. The sequence continues at coordinate 23,093,797 of OX388217.1, forward strand.
TTGTGTGATCCTATTATGAAACTCACTGATGCTCGTTTCATCATTTTTTAAGGCCTCTCGTTATGGATCAGTTGCATAAACTACTATAATTGCATGTCTGCACACAAATTTTATAAAAAAATAAACTGGCCTCCAATGCCCATCTTAAACAAGCTTCCTAGTTTGTAGAACACCATGGTGAGGGAGATAATTTGGCTTTTGATGTGCTTGCACTCTACGAGCCTTTGATGCTGCTCCGGAGGCAGCCGGGGTGTGTGCTCGGCAGTCAGGTGGCCTGCTTCGGGTCTTCGCCTTCCTCGTCTTCTTCCTGGGCTAGCAGCTTCCGGGCTAGCTGTAGGGCCTGGAATATTGTATAGTCTGTTATGTATTGTGGCGTCAGTCTTTTGTCGCATAGTTAAAATAATACTATGGTCACTTCTGCACCACTTTGGTCAATTATTATATGACAGATTAACCCACTTTTCCTACCAAATAAAAAAAATTACAAGTTCATGCCTCATTTGCGCCTTGTAGACCAAAATTATTGTCTGCAAATAGTATGCAAGGCCTCCAAAAATTATTATAAATAGAGATGCAACACTCGGGAATGGCTTTTTTGGACAAATTTCGATAATACTTAACTTAGTGAAGTTTCATTTATATTTCATTAAGTGAGATTTTAGATGAGATAAAATACTATTACTGACTAGTATTAACTTGATTGTGTTGTAAAATAATGTATAGGTGCGTACGAATTTGAGCTGCCTCAGGTTGAGGAACGCACGGTTCCCCTACTTTGCTCAAATTCGTACGCGCTCACGAGCCGTGCGCGAGCAGCCCGCGAGCGGCGTGCGGCGAGCCGCCTAGAGGCGGTCTTTAGACCGTCCTCAAAGGCGCCACAGTGTGCGTGCCTCGCGTAACTTTGATGTGTATCGTACTTAATTGGTATCTGAGCGTGCTGCGGACATAATTTGGTTAAGTAAATGTGCAAATGTTTTACAATTTGCTATCCTTCATTATAAAGCTTATTAAGCCCTGTTGACATACATACATATTTTAATCGATATTGCAATAGCCAATATTCAATTAAAGACCATCTGTATTGACAAAACACCAAATTACCCCACATCAGTGATTTTCTATGCAGAAAGAAAAAATGCAGTCTAATAAAACAAACCTCCAGGAAGAGTTTCCTTGGTATTATTAGGCTGCATTTCCTGTTCTACTTTCGTTTTGGAAGTACTTCCCTAGTTAAATAAATAATAAATAAATAAATAGAGCCTTTATTACTGACTTTTACATATTAACACTTATTCTAATTTGTGGTTCTGACATCCGGGATGCTTTCGTTTGTGACAGTCTGCCTTTTGGCAAAGGCCTCCCCTAGAATTTGCCCTAGAAGTTCGAACGCAAACCAATAACAATTAGCAGGCATCCGGGAGAAAGAACCAAAACAAAAACAGAACAACTCAAAACAAAAACACAACTTCCCTAATTGGGCCAAATCAAATGTACAGTTGAGTTCGCCAATATCTACACAGACAACCGTACAAAAATATTGATACGCAGCAGTGGGGGCGCATGAAAATTTTTAATGGGCAACCTGGAACAAAATTGATATGTTAAGTGTATATAACTACTAGCGACCCGCCCCAGCTTTGCACGGGTACTATATTGTACATAGAACCCTTCCTCTTGAATCACTCTATCTATTAAAAAAAACCGCATCAAAATCCGTGGCATAGTTTTAAAGATCTAAGCCAGGGGTCACCAATTAGTTTCGCTCAGGGTCTGTTTTAAGAAATGAAATGACCATCGGGGTCCGCACAACATTTTACAGAAAAAAAAATGGGGGGGGGGATACATTTTTATTTAATTGCGTAGTACTCTGTAGTGCAAGTTGCTATGTTCTCGCAGTCCGCACAAAACGGGTCAGCGGTCCGGATGCGAATCGCGGTCCGCCATTTGGCGATCCCTGATCTAAGCATACATGCGACTTTGTTTTATGTATTGATAAGTAGTGATAGCCTTCAAAGAAATTATAGGCAAGCCGGTGGGAATCTGCAGTTTTCATTGTTAATGCCATAGGTTGCATGTGTAGATATTTTTGAAGGGTTGTCTGTACAGATATTGGAGAACTGAACTGTACTGAGCAGACATTCCAGTAGCTTCAGAGGGGGCCAAGGGGCTCAAGCCTCAACACATTGGTTACGCAATATCTCATCCTAAAATATATAACATAACATAACTGATAGTAATCAGGACAACAACATCCCTGCGTTTTTAGAATGCGAAGTATCCAATCAGATGACGGTTAACCTCTTATACTTGATGTCAAAAAATTCAATCAAACCATGACCTTGAAGTTTAAGTTGTAAGTTTGAACCATTCTGGACGGATCTGGAACAAGCCATACGAGAGGTTAAGCCCTCCAAACCAACTCTGGATTCATTGCATTCTACTACATCCTACATCTACATGTAGGTGCAGTAGAAGGCAGGTTCTAAGCTACACCATACCTGGAATTCATTATAATGCATTTTCCTCTTCTTCTCAAACTCCAGCCTCCTCTCCCGCGCCTCATCAGACTCGTCCATGTCGTCATCGTCGTCACTCTCCACGCATTTTGGCGGCTTGTTCATGCTCGCGGCCAGCTTCGCCGCAAGAATGTTCGCGTCCAACTCGTCCGCTGGCTCCAAATCGTCCACAGACTCGGAGAACGGCGTCTTCGGCTCGTCCACTTTCATGTGCCCGTAATCCTTGTTCGCCGGGTGAAACGTCTCCATTATGTTAATCTCGTCGAACCTCTGCTCCTTCGCCCGCTTGCTCGTCGACGGGGCGCCATCGCTGCTCTGCGCGTCCACGCTCCGCGACGTCTTCAGTATGCCCTTCGAGGGCTTTTTCTGCAAATTCTGAGACATGCCTATATCACTGCTGCATTTTACGCAATAGACGGTGTAGTATTAGATAGTTTTCAGCCTTTACCAAATATGACAAGAAGTACAAGAACATAGGTTTTTCTACCATACTTTGACAGTCGATGACAGGTGAAGTTCGGTGTTGTCAGTAAATTACTGCGTTCAACCTATTAATTACTATGTACCTATTTCGGTAAATCAAATGTCAATATCTTTTACGGTTTAAATGGGCGATTTTCGCTAGATATACACAAGATCAGTCATGATTGCACTTATTTATTATCTTGATAATTAGTTCAATGAAAGCTAGAGCGCATCCACTGTCGGTGCGTTCAGAAAAGGCGCCGCCAGATGACCAAGCGCGGCGGACTGCCGAGGAAGGTCTAAGAAAATGTATATTGATTTAAACTTTCACGATTCTCACACATTATTTATACTAAACGGGACTTAATCGCGTATAATTAACTTATTTATTTACCTCACTGAGGTCTCCCAACGTGCTCCCGACGTTTCGGATGTGTTGCAAGTGTTGCAACATCCATGGTCACGGGACAACTGGCTTGAGCGGGTATCAACATCTACAATATATTATGTATTATGATACAATTACGTTTAGTATAAATAATAAGAAAATGTAGTTCGAAGTGTGACAGAAAGGGAAATATCATTCATTGGCCTTGTCATAGTTCCACTTTTTTTTATTTGCCACAACTGATTTAGTAAAAGCATATAAGTCTGCTTTCGGTGGCGTCATTGGTCGGGTCGCCACCTTCCCTAAAATATTGTCGTGAATGGTCATGATTCAAGATAGTATTTACATTGATGTTAATAATCATGTCTCAAACAGCCGATTTATTTTATGTACCTAGCAACACCGGCAAGAAATATTTTTTATAACAATGTTGACGGGTAGGCGGATGGTCAGAGTTCTTAACGGCTATAGTTAAGTGCAGATTTGTAGTGTTAGATTTGGAGGAAAACCAGGGTGAGCTCTTTCCATAATCACTTTCAATGCATCCTATGATATTGTAACGATTTGGTACATTTACATGTGAGTTCATGTGCTTACTCGGCTCACAGACCATATAACCTAAAGACCCCGCTTAGCCTAATTTTTACTTCCAAACAAAGCTGCCAAACTTGCGGAGCGCGGGGGACGTCTAGTGCGCTCTGATTGGTGCATTCAAGGTCACAGGATGGGACATGCGATACTTTCACGATAGTATCGAATTTTATAAAGTAATAATAATTAGAATTGATTATAATTCATCAGTCGTGTTACCACGCCTTAAAATACAATGATAATTATATTGCGAGAAAAAATGTAAAGCAATCATAATTGGACGTAGTTAAAGGAAAAAGATCCAATCCACAGAAAGTTGAGCAAAAGTTATGGCGATTTAAAGTTTCAACCGTGATTCCTCCAAACCAATAAATTTTTTTAATAATATATGTGAATGAAAATTTAGTTGAGTCCTGTACTGTACATTCTTACACACATAATTCAGTTAAATGCTACATTTTTCAAGATTTTGACCTAAAGTGGGGTTGGATCTTTTTTGCGAAAATGCACTTTTCATAGACCCTTCCTTGTGTTTAATTTTGTAATAAGGATTCACGTAATAAAATTGGCATAATAATCATGTAAAACCATCTATACATACAAACAAAGTATACACATTTTAGTTACCATTCTTTAAATGCTTTATAATGTAACACTCCACTTTGAGAAAACCATTCGCTACAATAAATTATATAAATAAAGAAAGAAATGGTACACAAATACGTTGCCAATATACTAGGTATTATTTATAAATTACTTGCAATGTATTGCATCTTCCGTGAATTATCTTATCGATAGTAAACGAACACATACTATGGACATCACTAGTATGATAGACAAGGAAGGAGCGAATATTCCGTGCAGCGTGACAGAAAGAGACTTTCTTAAAAGACATCAACGAGTGCTCAAACACCGTCTACAATTAACTAATTTGTAATTTTACTAATATGTCTAAAAATCTGCTTATCTGTGAAATGAAATACCATCCTTTCGCACACCAGATGTTTTAGCGTTCTTGCCACACAATTTCACGCAACATTAATACATTTTGCATACCTAAAACCACGTCTAAACTTGTTTGTCTACCGATGTTACTCGCGCGAACGCCGTGCTCAGACTGAAGTTAGCAATGGGGGCGTGTCTCAAATATACATTGAATTCACTGTATGAGAGGCAGTTATATGGTCTGTGACTCGGCTCGAACGATGATTCTTTATGATGTGATGTAAGTATTTATGTGCGTCCACAGGACTTATTCTATTTGGGAGGCGTGACGGTATATCATGTATATGAATAAGGTTTTCCTACATGTCACGTACATGCGATAACAGTTCTTAGTCGTGGAGTTCTGTAGTGTGAGAGGGTTAGTAACAAGTGTAACAACAGGGTCTCAGGTTCGGTAGTCTCAGTCTCAGCATCAATCAAGGGTGCACCCGGGTAATTATAACTGGAAGAATAGCGTGTGAATTGGTACAGCATCAGTTGTGTGGTAAGGGATGTCTGTAAGGGGAGGTGGAGGACATTCTCGGGGACGAAGGTCACCACACCTCATATGGAGCTGGTACGCACAAGGTGGCAGCTCATATGTCAGATATATAAAGGATTCCGCAAGCTGTAAGTGGTTCATAGTTGCATAATATGTTAACCCAGACACCTAAGCTAGAGTGCTGTAGTCGATTTGGAAGTTCAAGTTTTTTGTAACTATGGTTAGGCCATAGGATTACTACGGAGCCAGGGACTTGGAAAATTTACGATGAAAAAATTTAACCAGTTTGGGTCACCATCACCTCTATTTTTTTTTATTTTTTATTATTTATTTATTTATTAAAAACTAAAATTATACATGAATAGTGAGATACATTGCTCCACAAAACTACATCGATAGTTTGACTGTGGAGTCAAAAATTACAGTCTCATTTCTCTTTAACATTATTATAGTAGTGTCTCAAATATCTACAATGTATAGATACTATACATTATTTTATATTAGGTAAATACTTTAAGATTTCTACAGGGCATCAATAAGCTATTTTTTTAATCGATTCTCAAATCTAGCGTTTTTAGGTTCATGAACAATGGTCCACGGGCAGAGTGTTTAGTATATCTGCCGTGCAATACTTAAACAACAGTAAGTGCAAAAAGTGAGTTACGAGAAAAACGCAAAAAACCCTTTCAAACAGGTTTTTTTGGTGTTCTCGACGATTATAAACAAATGCTTGAATGTCAAAATATAGCATGGAATACATGAAATACGAATACGTGAACACTGTTTTATTTTAACAATTATTTAATAAATTATTGCTATTTTTCAATTTTTAATAGCTTTACTGTACTCTCGAAAAGAACTAAAAACACAATAAATGCAGAATAAAGTGCAGTAAAAAAGCGGGTTACTGCAAACAATCCTCGTACACTAATAGCTACTTGAATTAATTGCAAGCTAAAGTACAGTATTCATAACAATTTACTGTAATTTACTTAGTATTCAATGTCTACAATGGAGTGCCCATATAGCCGTGTTGGCGCGTAAACTAAGTTCAGCCGTATATGCTAGAAAAAATAACTGACCAATGTTGAAACAGCTCGACTAGTTTATCATAGTTATTTTCATAGTATTATGTCGTACGGTATTCTGGTTTGGGGTAAAGCAGCTGACATATAGACAATCTTTGTATTACAAAAAAGAGCCATTCGTTCTATATAGGTATAATAAACTGAGAGCAAGAGAATCCGTGAGAGAACTCTTTAAAGAAATTAGCAGTTGAACAGTAGCGTCCCAATATATCAATAAAAATATTGTTTATGGCATTAAGAACATAGATTCATCCTGTAAAAAATCTGATACCCATAATTTTAATACACGAAATAAAAATAAAATACCAACCAAAAAGTTTCGTGTTTGTAAAGTACCTATGCAAGTCATTTTCGGGTTAATGTATCCATTTTTATAATAAATTACCTAATGAAATTTTGGCTCTTCCCTTTCCAGCTCTTAAAAATTACTTGAAAAAAACATTGAGGTCGAAGGCAGGGTTGAGGACTAATCTAACTGACAGAAATGCATGGCCCAAACCAGAGCCGAAAATAGCTTAATTATTCATATAGCTTATTCGGACATGTGTTCTAATAGAACAACGCATTATGATGATTATTTTTCTTTGTATTCATATTAAATTTGACTTATTAAAAAAAAATACTGACTGTTGAGTTTGTTTCGGCGCTTCTTAACAGTGGTCTTTTTTTCAGAAACACTGTTAGAATTTTGACTTGTAAAAGTGCCATTACGGCCTACTTGCAGAATAAAGTTCATTTATTTAATTTATTTATTTCGTATAAATATTGATTGAGTTCTTCCAGATACCAACAAACCTAACCTAACGAGCCCTAAAAACTGCAATTATGACATGGAACAGGTTCATTCATATTAAAATTTATTATCAAAAATCAAGCTTTACGTAAATTCAATCCTTGGAAACCAGCAGCGTGTGTCGGAGGTGTGTAAACTGTAATTGACCTAATAGGGGATTAATAAGGACCGTGTTTGACAACTTGTAGGACGATCATCAATGACCGCATTTCATCAATGGTATCGATATTATCTAACTTTTGTCCTACAATGTGGTTAATCTATCTAACTGAAACGACACTTGAAAACTAGTTCTCTCAGTTTATAAACATACATAGAGCTACGAGTACATTCATACTAACAAACTCGGCAAGTTCAATAAAATATTGTCAGAATGATAGACAATAATAAGTCCACTACCTATACAATTAAAGCAATATAACAAACAAGTCCAGTGTTACACGCGCCCGGTCTGCCTCGCACAGCGTCGGAGACTAGACTGAAGAGCAAAATTCAACCTAATATACAGTAAATTGCTGTCACGATTGCAGTAAACACATTTGAAAATAGCCAAACGACAGTTTAAATCACAGTAAGTGAGCTTAGTAACTGTACTTTAGGTTGTATTTTGCTCTCTTATTTACGACAGTTCGACCACTTAAATTATAGTGAGGAATATTTTTACTGCATTTTAATTAGTAATTATGCTGAAAAATCAATAACATTTCAAACACAGTACAAATATTTTAGAATATTTATATTGTACTGCATTTTAAACAGTTTTTGGCGTAAGTATTACCTTCTCATTACTAGTTAATTTAGGATTGACATGATACCTTTACTGTATTTTAATCAGTGAAGTCTAAAAATTCACAGCCGACAACGTTATTACGGCAGTTTAGTTAGTTTTACCTCCATAATTTACTAAATTCTTCTGATTTACTGTACATGGAGCCTTCGATTTTTATATGTTCCCATTGTCATAATCGCACGTGGACTATATACATGTGTGCGTCTTGACACGGTGGTCCAAGATCAAGAAAAAACAAAAAATCGCAAAAGTAGCACTTACTGTTGTTTAAGTATTGCACGGCAGATATAAGGTATGCGTTTCTTTAGTGTCCTATCACCATAGTATTTGGACACTCTAGGTTCTTCATACTTGCCCGCGGTCATTGTCCTTGTGTTATGTTTGTGTCTAACTAGGTGTAAGTATTTCACGTTGACATGGTTGTGTACTGCTAGCAAGTATTTCAGCTTAGAGCTTACCGGTAAGATTTTACATATTTTAAACAGTTTTTGGTAGTTATTTTTACATTTATCTTTTGTCTTCTTATTCACAAGTAATTTCAGAAATCGGATTTGTAACATTTCTATTTTTTCCATATTAGTTTTGAAAGTTAGACCATAGCTATCAAGGGCATAGCAGAGGATGGATGCTACTATTGACTTATATAAGCATTTTAAGGTACTGGTAGGAATTCTGTAACTTAAATGATAAAATTTTCCTAAGAGTATTCTTAATTTACAACAAATAAAATCAATGTGTGGCGACCAAGAGAAGTTTTCATCGATTTTCAAGCCAAGATATGTAACGGAACTAACTTTTTCTATTGGCTTGCATGTACAGTTGACTGGGATAAAATTGTTGTGGAGGCAGGTGAAGTTGTGAGTAAATATGGATGGGCATTTATCCTTAGGAATCAAATATGGAGAGTGAATAATCATTAATTTGGTCTTATCAGCGTTCAACACGATCCCGTTATCGTGCGACCATTTGACGACCGCGTCCACATCCTCCTGCACAAGTCGACACGTCAGCACGAGGTCGGTCCCGGCGCGCAGCGCGCACAAGTCGTCCGCGAACATGTGCGCCGAGCAGTGGCGCAGCGTACCGCAGAGGCTGTTCACGTGCATCAGGTAGCAGAGGGGCCCACAGCCCGAGCCCTGCGGCACGCCGCACAGGACGACTTGCTCGTCGCTGAGCCCCGCGCCGACCTTCACGCGGAAAGACCGCGCGGTGAGGTAGTCGCGGAACCATTGGTTCAGCGGCCGCCCCACCCCGCACTCCTCCATAGCTCTCAGAAGCGTCCCAGTCTCGAGCGTGTCGAACGCTTTCTTAAAATCAAAGAATACGGCTACTATAAATTGTTTTTCAGATAAATAGGTGTTAATCTCATCGGTAAATGCAGACAATAGTGTGTTTGTACTTTTCTGTTTCTGGAAACAATGTTGACATTTATTTAATATATTATTCTTTTGAAGATAACTTCCTACTTGGTCGATTATACATTTTTCTATAACTTTGTCTACACTAGACAGTATGGATATCGGTCTATAATATGAATATAATTTTTGGCTACTTTTCTTATGAATTGGGCGCACAATTGCCTGTTTAAGTTCGTTAGGAAATGTTGAGTGGGAGACGGATAAGTTAATTAATTTGGCGATAACTGGACTTACATTATTTACAACCGTTAGGTCGGACATGCGTATGAGGTCGCTCCCTGGTGACTTATTGCTGTGCATCTTTTATTACGGAATCATATAGAACATCTTTTATTATTAAGTTTTTTCATAAACTTTACCGTTTACGAACTAGAGTGGTTCAAAGTTATAGTAATTAAAAAAAAAAAAAAAATTAACTAGGCTTTGGAAAACACATTTTATAATTTGGAGAATTCCCGGAACTAAAAAATAATCTTTTTTTAATTTCTAGCTATTCAAAATATCGTACACATACGCGTATTACATTTAAATGATTTGATTTGAATGTAAGTAGGTACATCGGTAACAATAACAATTCCCTCTTCGCCAATATACTTACCTAAAGGCTTTGGACAACTCAAAATAATCTTATAATCACAGATAACTCCAGAATATATATATATTTTAATGTGACCTATTATTCCAAAATAACATGTATTTATTTATTAAAAGAAGAAAGATTCACACTAATTAACACTCCTCGACAATAACCTCAAAACTCAACAAGGCTTTGGAAAACTCAAAATAATTTTATAATCAATGAATCACTGTCAGAGCTCCAGAAACAAAAAAATAAAGTTTTTAAGTGAGTAATTATTCTTAAATACACGTCAATAAACTAAAAACTGAACAAAATTGAGAACTCCAGAAAAACGAAAAAAAAAAAACAATTTTAAAAGTTATGTTTAAGCACACCTCAAACAGTGACAGTCTCATGAGTGTATATTTTTGCGCGCGGTTATATTGGTGCATGTGTCTACGACGTCTGCCGTGGTGCCGTCTCACTCGCACTCCCACATAAATCAAGCACACATACAGCCGCGCACAAAGTTCAGTTGGGCCTTCTGTAAACGCGTATGTTGCACTGGACCAGTCTTTTATCTAAAAGGCAGTTTTTTGATGATAACTAGCACTTAGTCGTTGCGGGAATTTCGCATGAACAGTTCGCTCATGTTTATGACAATTACCTTTGCATGCAAACGGTCTCTTACATATAGTACATGAGAATGGTTTCTCTCCAGTGTGAGTCCGGGTGTGGCTGGTTAAATGTTGTTTACGTAAGAATCGTTTGCCGCACGAGTCACAGGCATAAGGCCGCTCTCCCGTGTGTATTCTTTTATGCTTACTCGCCGAACCGGAATCAGCAAACCGGATATCACAATACTTGCAAGCATACGGTTTTTCTCCTGTATGGGTTCGTATGTGGCATTGCAAATAAATCTTTTTCATAAACTTTTTCCCGCAAGTATCACAGGAGTACTTTTTCTCCCCTGTGTGTGTTTGTGCGTGTGACGTTAAGGTGCCACTTTGCGAGAATGCTTTCCCGCAGACTTCGCAAGAGTAGGGCTTTTGCCCTGTGTGTATTCGCACGTGTCGGACCAGTGCCGTGCCATCTGCGAACCGTTTGGCGCATGTTTTGCACTAATGAGGTTTCTGGCCAGTGTGAGTTCGTATGTGAATTACAAAATTGTTTTTTGTCTCTAAAATGTTTCCCGCAATAATCACAGATGCGTAGTCTTTTCCTCGAGGTTCCCTGTGAGTGTGTAAGCAACTGGGCTTCGTTCCAAAATCGTCTACCGCACTCACACGCATAAGGTCTCATCAAATGAATTCGGCTATGACTGGTCAAATGCATTTTTTGTACGAACCGTCTCCCACAAATATCGCTTATTTTTTATTTTTCATGTGAATGATCTTGTGTGTTTTTAGAGTATACAATCGACCAAACTGTTTGGAACATATCTCACATTTGTAAGGCGTTTCACCAGAGTGAATTCGTTGGTGTACTGCTAAATGGGACTTATACCGGAACTGTTTTCCACAGATTTCACATGAATGAATACTACTTTCTCTCTTGCTTACTTTACGAACTCTATTTTTACAAATTTTGAACACATTTTTACCATTATAACCTGATTTTTTGTAAATTCTTATCCTTTCAAGCCTTACGAAGCAAGGAAGTAAAATTTGGGTAAGCATATTCAGTTTTGGGTCTCTTTGCTTGTCTTGCATTTGTTGGAGTCGCATACGGCACGCCCTTAGTGGCTGTTGTCTTAAGCAGGTCACAGGTAAGTCTGAAGTCTCTTGAGAAGCACCTTGGTGGTGGGTCTGGGAGCCATTGCTGCAGCCGCTGCCTTTCACTTCCTGTTCGGTGTTGGCTATGTGTGATGTGGCTGAAACATAAAGTTTGCATTCACTTCATATGCCTACAATTCACAAATCCATTATTTAGTAAGTACCTATTGCCAAACAGAAAAGATAATAAATGAAACATGTAATTTGGAACTTGTGAAATCTAAACACATACCTATATGCAGCAAAGTGTGTATGTAATTTTAATTTGTATTTGTATTCAACTACTTGAAGACGTGTAAATTGCCAACAAACTGTCCTGCAGTTTGGCAGAAGAAAATGTTGTAAAACAAGGGTTTATTATGGGAGGACATCTGCCATGGCTATTTTTCAGTTTATGTTTTGATTTGGAATTACAATAAATTTGTATAGCCTCCTAAGACACCGCATACAAAATTAGGTACGAATTCCAAAATGAATTTAGAACTTAACCTGAATGTCTGAAAGTTCCTAGCTAATTCATAAACATAAAAGCGTACTCTGGGTCCCAGAAGGATAATACGGTTTTTTTTAAGAACGGATCTTATCTTGAGACCCTTCTGTACAACAATACCATTGTTTAGCCACGTGCCCCAAACACTTTGAAATGAAAAGGCACGTTTAGTAAATACTTTACTCGAATAGTGACTCCATTGTTAAAGTGACATGCCTGAACTTTAATTATATTGACATATTATGTATATTTTCTCAAACATGCAATGAAATATTGACGTTGTGTTCTTCACACAGAACACTCCCACTAGAAGCCTAATGTTTCCCAGTTTGTTCGCGACTCGAGTCACCAAGCGGTCGCCCGCCTTGCCGTGCAGATGCGTCCAAGTTAACTAACTGTGCGGAGCGTGCGTGTCTCTCATAAAAATACAAAATAATAGGATTTTCGTGGCTAATTATGGGATTTTGTAATGTGAGGTGGTGCGGAAAGTCGTCAGACTTCTAATTACAATAAAGATGGAATTACATTCCACAGTTGAGTCAAATTCAACATTTCATTAAAAATATTTATAGCCAGCGGAGGCCGTTTTATACTGGCCGCTGCGAATACTTCGGTACAGACACACTATGTCTGTCACTTTTCATCACTGAAAATGCAATGTGCTATTGCTTTCCTACGAAAACACGTCACGACTAGTGATGTCCCGATGATGCTATGGTCAATCGCCAAACCGCACGTGCTTTCTTTCGTACCGATTTGAAGAAATGTAAAAAAAATTAAGATTTCTCGTTTATTTTGGTTTTAGTAGTTAAGTATTCTGTAGAATCTTAGTTTTATTTAGTTGTTCGTTTTTTAACGTAGATAGTATTAATATAGAAGAAGCATTAATAGTACGTGGTAGTACTAGTAGTAGTAGTTTGAAGATGTGTTGTGTGAACTTTTTAGAATGCTCTTGGTGAACAGTTGCGTCTAGGTTACAGGATGGGCCTGATAATGAACTTCGAGAAAGTGCGAGGGTACTCGGAGTTGGTTTGAGATAGATATAGGTTGTGCTGGCTTTTTAGAATCCTCTTGGTGAGCAGTTGGGTCCAGTGCCACAAGATGGGCCTGATGATGAACTTCAAGAAAGTGCGAGGGAACTCGGAGTTGGTTTGAGATAGATATATGTTGTGTGGGATTTTTAGAATCCTCTCAATGAGCAATTGGGTCTAGTGTCATAAGATGGGTCTGATGATGAACTTCGAGAAAGTGCGAGGGAACTCGGAGTTGATTTGAGATAGATATAGGTTGTGCTGACTTTTTAGAATCCTTTTTGGTACATTTTAAAGAATATATAGTTTTATTACCATTTTAATATACAGTACTTACCTACCATAATTTATCAGCAATCAATTACGGTACCAGTTAGGATTCCTAACTTACTGTGTATTAAAATGGTAACAAAATTATCTATAGGTACTTTACCTTAACTTAAAGATGAAGTAAAGTAAGTTTATCTTTACTTTAAAATGTACCAAAAAAATTAGAATGCTTGTAGTGAATATGTCCCATCATTACGCATTCCGCGCGCCAGCGCATCGACCAATCGCAACGCTGTTAGCACCCGCCCTTCCCCTCACCTCTTCCTCATACTTTGGTGACTCGCGTCGCGAACAAAATTACAAACATTAGGCTTCTAGTGGGAGTGTTCTGTGGTTCTTCATAATGGGCTTCGAAGTGTTACGTTTCGGGCGCAGCGAGACGATAGACCCATAATGGCATTTCATACAAAATTGGACGCCTAGGCCTGCAAGATGGTCTTTTTTAATTTCCATTCCACAGTTTGTGGCACAGGATCACGGTGTTCAGCCATGAAAATTAAAGTTTGATTTCTTGGAGGTTTTTTAATTTATTTAATTGCATGTTTGAGAAAAGCACTATACATACCTCGGCGTGAAAAGGGGTTGCTAACTATCCGATCGATAACTATATGTACTCGGCCGGCAACCACTTACTTCCCGGCCTCTGTAGTAATGTACTATTTAATAAGGCGAATGCAATATTGTGGAATAATAGATAATTGTAATTTAATCCAAATAATATATAAATATTATTCAATTTAAAATTGAATTCCAAGTTTGCTGACTAGTTTTAATGTAGGTATTTAGAATACACTCAGGGGCAATGAAAACGGGTCACTTGCCATGGATTACTTTACAAAGTGACCCGTTTTCATTGCCTCTGAGGTAGCTTACCTTCATAGTTCACATTGGGAATTACACTCAGAGGCAATGAAAACGGGTCACTTTGTAAAGTAATCCATGGAAAGTGACCCGTTTTCATTGCCTCTGAGTGTATTTAGATATTGCAATGCTCGACAGAGCTCATGTTAGAACTACTAAGGACCTATTTTGTTGCAACATGAACGAAATAAAGAATCTGAATCTGAATGTAGTCTATTGTTTTAAATGCAGAATGGTCAACACTGCTAAGTAAGTAGTATTTTTTAATGTGGATGTCCATTCCTTAGACACGAAGCTGCCTTTTGGTTAACAAAGTATTGGATGTACGCAGCTGCGTACGAATTTGAGAGGCTCAGTCTGAGGCATGCTGCTCGCGAGCCAATTTAGCGCACATAATCATATCATGCGCGGGCGAGGCACCGTGCTCGCGGCGAGCCGACATTGTGCGTCGGTCAAAATGGCATCGGATATGATCACGTTATCCACGTTAATCCCCTAGCCTGATCCCCCAGGGGAATTAGCGGCAATTATTTTATATTCAACTAGGAAAACATGATAATGTTCGGTTATGGCGCTTCGCCGGACGCTACCGCGTCACGCTCGCTTCGCTCGCTCGGCTCGCGCGCTGTAGGGTCGCAGTTCAACTAACAACCTAACCGTTTTTTTCCCCTGGGGGATCAGGCTAGGGGATTAACGTGGACAACAGCGATATGACACATATGACAGCCGCGTCTGCGTTTATTGTAATTCACCGAATTATTACAAACAAGAAGAGAAAATCGCCTCGGTGGTGGATGAAACAGTTGTACAAATTAATTGTCCCGTGACCATGGATGTTGCAACACATCCGAAACGTCGGGAGACCTCAGTGAGGTAAATAAAATAAGTTAATTATACGCGATTAAGTCCCGTTTAGTATAAATAATAAGTTGTACAAAAATCGTAATTCATGTGGTGCACATTTACTCTTAATCATAATCATATTTATTCATAATAATTCAGTATTACATGTCAAAATTGTTAATAATTATAATTGGTCCATATCATATTACAATAAAATAAAATAAGTAATTACAATTAAACAGAGAAAAATAAAAATACTTAACAGCCACCAAAATCACCAATCTTCACCAAAATACATCGTTCTGTCCGCGGAACGCTCGGATACACGTCCAAATTACGCGAGGCACGCACACTGAGGCGCCTTAAGCCGGGTCCACATTTGTGACAAACCGCCGAACCGAACACCGTGGCCGTGACAGAGCCGGGAGCGCGCGTACAAATGTTACGATGGTCCTCTACAACCGATGGATGCCATTTTGAAACTTCAACCAACGCAGTCATGTCGTCTCCAGAAGAATTAGCCGAAATGTATTTAAATATTGCTCTTGCAAGTGCATCATTTGTTTTACTTTGTGCTTTAAAAAAAAATAGGGCGGCGAAAAAAAGGAGATGGTGGCAAAGTGAACTTTTCAGAAATCGTAATATTTATGGTGGAAATTCGTTACTGAGAGATATTAGATTTCTATCTACCTTCAATATATTGTTGCAATGATTTCTCGGATACGTGCGAGGGGCGGGGGAGCGGGTGTTGTCTTGTCAAGACGGGCATTCGCCCGATCCATCAATCCCATGTAGGTACTAGCGTGATGACACGCGTGCTTGTACGCGTGACAAAAATCGCAGTGTGGACCTCTCCCGCACACCGAGACAGTACCGAACATCCTTTGAAAAAGACCGACTTTGGATGGATCGGCCCGTGCCGCGTGTCATTTTACCGTAACAAAACCAAAACATCGTCCACATTTATCATAACCACATTGTGGCAGTACGTACAATGTTTGGGTGTACGGATATTTTGTTCGGAGAATTGAACGGATAACTGATCGTAACATTTGTACGTGTAACAAATTCCGTCCACACTATCGGTACAAACTCCCGGCTCTGTCACGGCCACGGTGTTCGGTTCGGCGGTTTGTCACAAATGTGGACCCGGCTCTATACGTAACAAGTCCGCGGCGACATCACAGTGTTCGGTTCGGCGAATTGTCACAAATGTGGACCCGGCTTTTGAGCACGGTCAAAAGACCCACTCTAGGCGGCTCGCCGCGCGCCGCTAGCGCGTTGCTCGCGCACAGCGCGTGAGCGCGTACGATTTAGAGCAAAATACGTGAGCCGTGCGTGCCTCAACCCGTGGCTGCTCAAATTCGTATGCACCTTTACAGTATAAATTAGAGGTTATACTTTAAAGACAATGGAAGACAATCGCTTTGTTTACTAGGCTAGGCACAAAGAGAAGATAATTCGGTCTAGAAAAAAAAACCGTAGGGTCATTTCGCTGGTTAGCGACCACCTAATTTCATGTGCCGGTGGGCGACCACTTAAGCTGAGTTGGTGAACTGAAAGGATATTTTCTCGGTTTTTTAATAGATTTCTATTCTAAAACAACAACAAAAATGCATGTACAGTCGAGGTCATAAATATGTTTACACTTTTGCACCTTATTACAAGGCAATAAGGTGCAAAAGTGTAAACGTATTTATGACCTCGACCGTACAAGTAATTGTCTCAATAGGGTGTGTAGAATTGATGTTATCTTCAATAGAAAAAACCTTCAGATACCACTATGATGACAATTTGGACAGACACACAACATAAGACAGATTAATTTGTCTGCTGCTCAAAGATCTCTCTTTAGTGATAAGACTAGAAGCTGTAAGTTATAATTTTATATTTTAGAATATCATTTAATTACCAAAATAACACCACATCACGATTTCGTTCTTAATAAAAAAACACAATATATAAAAAAAGACCGCCCGCCGCCGTCGGCGCCAAGAACAGCGGACGCAAGGCACAGAACAAAATACCAATTTGTCTTTGCTATTGCCAAATAGCAGTCAAAGCTTTATATCTCTTTAGGAATAACGTCCAAATTCGAACTATTCGAATTTGCAAGAACAGCGGACGGCGGCGGCGAACAAAATACCAATTTGTTTTTGCAGTTGCCAAATATTTTTCAAAGGTTTATCCCTTTAGGAATAACGTCCAAATTTGAACTATTCGAATTTGCTCAATAGCAAAACGGTGAAGGACGGGTGGACTAAATTACAAATTCATTTGCAGAATATGCTATTGCAAAAAGTGTTTAACGGCTTTATACTCTTACGACTATCGTTCAGTTTTGAATGAAGTCGAATCGGCTAGCAGCAAAATATACAAGTTTGTGACCCCCTTCACATCTGACGTCACAAAAATCTGTCGCGTATTTAGCAATTTTTCTCCGTCCCAAAAGGTGCTCAGCGCCGCTAAAGAAGTTTTCACTTCAAAAAAGACCGGGTTGCACTTCGGGGGTGCTTCAAAAACTTAATGATTACCAATTTATACTAAAATAACAGGATAAAAAAGAAAAGACTAGTGGTGCTGCTATAGTGGCCGCAAGTGGACACCACTCGGCATTTGCTCTGACATTAAACAATGCCACAGCGCTGGTCTTCTGTGGAGCCCAGGGCTGTAACATAGTTCTGAACAGCAAAAATTAGCAAATGTGGTACATACTACAAATATTTAGTGATAGTCATAATGCATATATAAATAGTATATAAATTAATTTAATTTAAGAATGATCACATGTAATATTACTTCAATCTACACCTCAAGAAAACAGTGATGGACACATACATATTACCAAGGCTTACATATGGCTGCCAAATTTGGGTTCACACAAATAAAATGAAATTAAATATTCGGACATTTCAGAGAGCAATGGACAGGAGCATTCTGAATGTCAAAAAGAAGCACAAGATAAACAGCAAATGCATCAGGTTGGAGACAAAACTTACAGACACACTTAACTTCATACTCAAACAAAAACGATGATGACCTGGTAAAGGTCACGGGAGTCCACTGGGTGCGGGTAGCACAGGACCGGTCATTGTGACACTCTTATGGGGAGGCCTATGGCCAGCAGTAGACATCTTTTGGCTGATATGATGATGATGAGCACTTCATCATGGTTGTGGTTACCTGTGCAGACGGTGGTTGTGAGATGCTGTATCACCTCCGGGCCCAGCCCTAGCTCATTCTTCACCGCGTGCCCCGCGTATAAAAGAGAGAGCGCTGCCGCGGTCTCACTCGTGTCGGTCTCTCGCTTGCTCTGCGTCTCGGGCTCCTCCTTCACACTCACACGTGCTGGCGACATTATTTGACTTTTATTATAACTGCCAACTGCCCTTCAGCCAGTGAATTTGATCTCAACCGCTGTTGGCATTGGCAAGTAGTTAATGATACATCCGCATTTCCGTAGGTTTTCAGTGTAGAAGTGAGATAAGCATCATGAGCACAGTAATCGAATCATGAAATATCAATTATTAATTGTAATATTAATAAAATTATATGCTACGAACTAGTCAACCATATATAGAAAAGTACACTGTGACAAGAGTCAAGATCAAAGAGAATATAACTACTACGAGATAACATAAATATACTTATACTATATCTTAGGAGATAACAAACAAACCCTCCCTACAAACCGAAACAATTGAAATATTTAACTGACAGTAGTGGCAGTAAGTTTCGTACTACCTACCGAAACTAAAAAAAAATGTTCAGTCATGTTGTTTACCGAGTTCAAAAATAAAACATTAATTACAAACCTTGCGGTATTTTTTATTAAATGTGATGATGATGAAATGCATAATTAATATGCGGAATTAAATCAATCTTGCAATGCTGAACCGTATGTTATCGCACATAAACACAAACATCTGGCGGTATGGCCTCTGGTCCTTGGCCTGTCCTGATGGACGAAAAAAAAAGGAAAATGTACGGCCAAAATAATGTACAGCCCAACAATCCGCGTCCATACTGTACTGGATTATCAGGCTGTACATTATTGGGCCGTGCAATATTAGCTCGTACAAAATTGGCTTCCAATTATTGCCCCGGACCAAGTTTGCTCGGGGTGATAATGCACGGCCCAATAATGTACAGCCTGATAATCCATGTACAGTATGGACGCGGATTATTGGGCTGTACATTATTTTGGCCGTGCATTATCATGGCTGTACATTAACCGGCACCAATTCCGTCAGTTCAGTTCAGTTTTTGAGTTTTCGACTTTTTGTGTCTCGGTAATATGGTATTTGCATAGGGTTTTCATGTTTAATCTCATAAATAAGAATGTTCTCAGTCGCTTTTATTTTCATATATCAATGTCACAAACAGCTTAGCCACCATATCCAAAGTATTGGACAGGCATTTGCTTTACCAAATTAAGTTTCAACGCTTGCTCAATAGTGTTGTTATAATTTGAGACATCGATAGTCGACGTATGCCATGCCACACATGATGGATGTGATGCACTCGTGCCGCTGCTGCTTGCAGTGTCCTCCAGACAGGGGTTTGACGACGCCGTACCCGCATCTCGGGAAAATAGAGGTTTATTCGGACATGCTTGAAGAGTGCTTCGATTTACATGTAAGTATGGCAATCATTGATCCATCACACAGCAGTTCAAGCTGTGTACTCTTAAAAGAAACCAAATTGGTAGGTTTAGTGTATTTATAATCTTTCTTTAACTCTTATGTGCATACTATAACTCAACAGTTCAAGACATCTTAGCTTAAAAGATACCAAATTAGTAGGCTTAGTGCTATTGTTCTAGACCTAGATTTGATGCAGGATAAATAGTGAATATGTGAGTCATTGTGATTTATAAACTGAATGGCTGTGTGGGTTTAAATATAGATTGTAGACATTGTTTAACAAAACACATCTATGAATGATTTTTGCGTGAAAGCCACTGGAACATGGTGACCTGATTGAAACATACAAGATACCAGATAGATTATATACTTAAATTTAATTGGATACAGGCATCATCAGTTGTTTCAACTGCCTACCTGATAAATAGTGTTTGGAGTTTCGGTGGCAAATTTCACAGAGGTAAATGGAGTCGCCTAACTATTTTTTTGATTAAACACATAACGATTAAATGATTAATTTTGCATAATACTCCTTATTAATTATCTTGCCAGCATTACCTACTTATACAAATACAAATACAAATATTTATTGATAACACCAATGTTACATGTCAGATAGGTAATTATACATTGTATAACTATAGACTACTATGTTGTTGCATGATGTGATATAAAATTGATGAATTAATTATCCGATCTATGTCTAAAGCACTTTATCACATTATGTTTTATTTATGTGCATGGTAACTCAAAAAAGTCTCCCACGCTGTACAAGGTTAAATCAAGCAGCCACTTGCGCAGCCTAATTTTAAACGCCGCGGTGGTAGCTGCACCTCTGATATATTGAGGTAGCCTATTGTACACTGTCGGGCCCATTATGTAGACGGACCGTACAGACTTCGATAGCTTGTGACTCGGCGTTCTGAGGCGATAGTGGTGTTTGTCCTTACGGAGAGGACGGCTGATATTCCGGCCCTCACGCTTAAATAAATTAATATTCAAGTGTGTGAATAATGCCACTTGGTATATGAGCTCGCTAGGCAATGTAAGGATTCCTAGGTCCTTGAAAACGCTCTTACAAGAGGTGTCGCTGGATATACCCACTACTGCTCTTACCGCCCGCTTTTGCATCCGGAACACACGTTGAGAGTCCGCGGCGCGGGCCCATATCTCCGCTCCATAAGTCAGTAGGCTGTGGACGGTCGCGAAATAGCAGGATCGCACTACACTGCGCGTTGCAGTCTTTGCTAGCCTGCCTAACGCGAAACACGCTCGTCCTAGTTTTGAGCTAACCTCCTCTATGTGGTCGTCCCAGGTCAGGGCGCTGTCTATTGAAAAACCTAGCAGCTTGGTGGATCGTACCTGTTGTAATACGATACCGCCAGCACTGACCTTGAGTGATGTTCGTATCTTTCCGTTGAGGGCGAATGTCATAAAACATGTTTTTTCCCTGTTCAGCGCTAGACCGTTGGATGCGAACCACCATTCGAGTTGCTGGACCACAGAGTTCAGATTATGCTCCAGTGTGGCGTCTGAGGGGGCCGTTATGACCGCGGCTACATCGTCGGCGTACATAAAAATATCTGCGCCAGTGACGGCAGTGGGTAGGTCGTTCAATAGCAGACTGAACAGCGAGTTGGACAAGCACGAGCCCTGCGGAACACCTAGTATATTCTGCATTTCCGTTGACGTGACCTGTCCCGCTTCCCCCACCACGACTTGTGCTCTATTCGCCATGAACGACGAGAACAGGAAGAGTACAGGTCCACGTATTCCATGAAATTGGAGCTTATCTGCGATAAGAGCGTGGTCGGCGGTGTCGAATGCGCGCGAGAGGTCGCAGCACAATAGCGCCACGCGTAACCCCGCTTCGCGCGCACTCAGCACGCGCCATACTACTTCACGCACCAGGTCTGTTGTCGCGCGGCCCGCGCGGTATGCGTATTGCCTCTCAGATAGTATGCCGCGGTCCGCTATGAATTTTAACAGTCTAGTGTTGAGTCCCACTTCGAAAATTTTGCTGATCGCTGGCACAAGTGAAATAGGGCGGTATGATTTTGCGTCAGATCTCTTACCTTTGCCTTTGTACAGGGGGCTTATCTTAACCCTTTTGAGGGCGGTTGGGTACTTCCCCTGTCGGGCGCTAGCGTTGCAGAGGTAGGAGATCGTGTTGGCCAGCGGTTTAATAATAGATTTTAGTGCATTCGCCGACAAACCATAGTAGTCCGTACTAGTCTTGGGCGCGACGCGTTTTGTCATAATATTTATGACCTCTGAAGGTGTGAATGATGCTAACCTTAGTGATACATCACTGGCGCGCGTGTCGACCGCGAGTGCGGCGCGGGCGCGCGGCAGGCTAGCTGCCGGGGCGCCGCACCCACTCGCAGCGGTAATAAACTCAGCGTTTAGTGCGTTTACTAGCATTTGTTTACTAGCGAACGGTCTGCCATCGGCGTCTTTGATATGGTCGGTGTAGTCCACTCGGTCGCGGGTTCCTCGGCCCAGTTCTAAATTAATGACTTTCCACATTCGCTTCGACTTGTTTGGGTCGTTTCGGATTTGTTCAGAATATACCACGATAACACAGGACTACTAATAACACAAGTATGTAGGTAAACATTGTTTATTTTTACTTATTACATATGTACAACATGTCACCAAAACAGTTGGGACATTAAAATTTTGTACCTGCCGCCAATCAATGACATACTAAGTACTTCAGGTAAATGAATAATTTATTTATTAAAATCTTAAAAAGTTAATCACAAAAGCGACTCCATTACCCACTGTGTGAAATTTGCCACCAAAACTCCAAAAACTACTGATGAATATATAAATAATATGTTGCTTACTTTGAGTAGGTATACAATAGAGAACTCTTCTGCAAGCCCTATGTCCCTAATGACGGATAACATTCAAAGATTCAAAGATTTATTTGTCCAATGTAACATTGTGAAGTCCATTGGCAATCCTTAAATAAATAAATAAAAGCTGGCAATTATTTAGTAACATTATACATATCTAAAATTGCAGATATCATTAGATGGCAATGAAAAGTGTGGGATCTGTGAAGAGTGTGTGGGTCGCCTGCGGAATGCGAGTGACTTCAAGCTGCAAGTACAGAGCAGCCAGGAGTGTCTACAAAGAGCACTGCTTGTTAAAGGTTAGCCATACTTGACCATAAAAGATAAGGAATATGAATTAAATATATATTACAAGCTTTTATTTAGTTTCACCTGTCTGTGTGTGTGTTTCTGTTTTATATTTTATTGAAGCTGCATCAAGGTAGTGTGTACATGTATTATCTCACTTTGTATTTATACGTTTATTTCTCTTTCGCCTGTCCCAATAATATAGATAGTTTATTTATTACATTTGTATGATGTTTCCGTTAGTCACGGACGGTGCTGGCTGAAAATCAGCGCTGCAGGTGTCTGAAACCTCAGCATAATGCTGAGCCAGTGTCCGGTTCACTGCCGCAGAGACACTTGTCTCATGTTTTATTTGTTTTTTCTTTATTTTATTGTTTAATATGTGTGTCCTGTGTGTTTGTGAATAAATGTATCTTTCTTTTCTTTCTGTCCCGGTGTCTGTAATGAAATCTTGCAAGTTAAATTTGTCCCACTTTTCGGTAGACGGGAATGGAGACCTTTTGGTCTACATAAATGACTTGCCAAAAGCTCTGCACCACCCTATGATACTTTTGGTCTACATAAATGACTTGCCAAAAGCTCTGCACCACCCTATGATACTTTTGGTCTACATAAATGACTTACCAAAAGCTCTGCACCACCCTATGATACTTTTGGTCTACATAAATGACTTGCCAAAAGCTCTGCACCACCCTATGATACTTTTGGTCTACATAAATGACTTGCCAAAAGCTCTGCACCACCCTATGACACTTTTGGTCTACATAAATGACTTGCCAAAAGCTCTGCACCACCCTATGATACATTTGGTCTACATAAATGACTTGCCAAAAGCTCTGCACCACCCTATGATACTTTTGGTCTACAAAAATGACTTGCCAAAAGCTCTGCACCACCCTATGATACTTTTGGTCTACATAAATGACTTGCCAAAAGATCTGCACCACCCTATGATACTTTTGGTCTACATAAATGACTTGCCAAAAGCTCTGCACCACCCTATGATACTTTTGGTCTACATAAATGACTTGCCAAAGGCTCTGCACCACCCTATGATACTTTTCGCTGATCATAGCACAGCGATAATAAAATGTCATAGAAGCGCCGAATACGAAAAGAAATCAACACTGCCTTAGATGAAATTGTAACGTGGCTTAGCAATAATAATTTAATCATTAAATTAAATAAAACCAACATAATGCATTTTTACCAAAAAAAGGCAATATCTTGTATAAATATGAACTATCAAGGAATTAAGATAAATGAAGTCCATGAATGCTAATTTTTAGGCATTACAATAGATAGCAACTTAAAATGGAATGCACAAGGTATAGAAGTACCTATGTATAAAAATCAACAGAACAGCTTATGTCTTACGAAACTTGTCCAAACTTGTAAACCGAAAAGCTTTAATAATGGCTTATCATGGCTTCAACATTAAGATATGAAGTTATTTCTTGGGGATATTCTACATGTACAAGTAATATCTTTAAAGCCCAAAAAAAGTGTATTCCAGCTATGCTGAACTTGAAGTCTAATGAAAGCTGTGCCCTTGCATTTCAATCTTTAAAATGATTAATTTTCCTGCATTATATATTTTAGAGTTAGCGTTATTTGTAAAACACAACGTGCACTTATTTGTACCAGCGTCTCGAGGGCGACCGCGGCCTGCGCGGCCACAACACATGTACAAACTCCGTTGTCCATCAGGGAAAACAGCTCTTTTAAATAAGAGTGTATTCAATATGGCGCCTGTTATTTATAATAAATTACCCAATGACATATTACAATGAAATTCTAAATTATTCAATAAAAAAAAAAGAATTGTTGTAAAATAAATAAAATAAATAAATAAATAAATATTAGTGGACAATCTTACACAAATCGACCTCGGCCCATAGTAAGCTCGTTAAGGCTTGTGTTATGGGTACTAGACGACGATATATTTAATAGATATACATACTTAAATACATAGAAAACTTCCATGACTCAGAAACAAATATTCATGCTCATCACACAAATATTTGCCCTTACCGGGATTCGAACCCAGGACCTTCAGCTTCGTAGGCAGCGTCACTACCCACTAGGCTAACCGGTCGTCAAAATAAATGTTATTATTGTATAAAAGATTATCTTAATGACAAGTCAATATAATTATTTATTTTTTGTTATATTATGAATTAATGATTATAATAGGCATGATGCCTCATGTTCAAATTGATAACGTAGTGATGCTAAATGGATAGTAAACCATCAAATTATCGTAATAAAGTATAAATTATAAAATATAATTAAAATCATAAAAAGATATGAACCTTGAAAGTTTAGAAAAAATATGCATTTTTTTTTATTGTCCAAGAGTAAATTAAAACCTACCAATAGAATCCTTACGCTTTTCTAGAAACAAAATTGTATGAAAACTATGTACTTAAACGCAGTATTTCGCGACCGAAACAACAATTTACCTGATTTTCCATACTACAATTAGAACAAATATACAAATTTGTCGTCACACTTGTATAGACATACAGTATGAAGCGTTTCGCGCTGCCGCCAGCGAGGTCAATCTTTATCTCAAATTTTTAGGTATTTATGTTATTTAATTGTAGTTGCTCCCATACAAACATTTGTTCCTCTCCAAAAACTGGTTCGAATGACGTCACAAAAAAATCTTAGTCATCATCCCTATTGTAATAGCCTAATAATAAAGTTTTAAAAAGTATTTCGTAATTACCAGGTGCACACGTGTTTTTCTTATTTTTTATTTATTAAATGTTTAACTTCATACTGCAATAATAATCTGCATGCTATTTATATTTGTTTACGACCGGTTAATCTACTCTAGTGGGTAGTGACGCTGCCTACGAAGCTGAAGGTCCTGGGTTCGAATCCCGGTAAGGGCAAAAATTTGTGTGATGAGCATGAATATTTGTTTCTGAGTCATGGATGTTTTCTATGTATTTAAGTATTTCTATCTATTAAATATATCGTCGACTAGTACCCATAACACAAGCCTTATTGAGCTTACTATGGGACTAAGTCGATTTGTGTAAGATTGTCCCCTAATATTTATTTATTTATTTATATTTGTACACCTACACTAGTGGGTAAAAATAGAGAACGATTTTGTTACATAATATACCAGCTGATTTGTACCTATGTTTCACTAATAAATTTTCTGATTCTGATTCTGACGATTGAGCTGAAATTTAGGGTCTAATTATAGTTTAATTCAATATTATGGTACCATCAAGCTGATCTGATGATGGAGACAGAAGGTGGCCATGGGAATTAAACACTAAACCGACATAACCCCGTAGAAATCGCCAAAAAACGATGACGTAATTTATGGACAAGCCCTATGTGTTATGTCTGGTGAGCAGTAAAGAATATTTGTATTGTATTGTAAATAGTTGCCTTTTAAGTGGGCTCCCCATACAACCCTGGTTTGGCTCTCATTTGAAAACGGCGTCCTGGAATAACATGAAACTTTGTGTACATAATGCGATCCGCCATATCTAGGTCGGAAACTAGATTCTGGTGCTAAATTTACCAAAAAAAAAGTTAAAACCCCCGACATTTTCATTTCAGCGTTCAATATCTCAAAAACGGCTGAACAGATATTCATGAAACATAGCTAAGAACACTCGGGATAAAATTATCTATGACAAAAAAAAAACCGCATTCAAATCGGTCCATCCGTTTGGGAGCTAAGATACCACAGACAGATACACAGATACAGCCAAAATAATGTATGCCATACGATTAAATAATAATTTGTAAACTATGTTTGTGTGGGGAGTCGTATCGACTCTCAAGTTAATCATATTGCATTTGTTTTAGCTGAAAAACGTGTCGAGTCAGAGACCGCCGCTGGAGACAGCAAGGGGGAGTCTGTGTTTGGCATGTTACGTAAGTAACAGTAAGGTTGTCTGTAAGAGATCGGTCTCTATATGACTGTCATAACGTTTCAATAATCTATACTATTATAACATTAAAGTACAGATTTTACCAACTACCACACACAAGAAATTTCTCATAGAAAAATCGGTTGTAATAATGCTGGTCATTTCCTACGGTTTCTGGACGCATTTTAAAGCACTAATGATATGTGCGTAGATAAAAACAATTAAGATGCAGGCTTCTCACTCTCATCCTCTGTATTGCACACCTCAATAACAGAACACTGTACAGAACATAATAAGCACAAGTAGAGGCAATCAACAGACGGTCTTATGGCTAGAGACCGATCTCTTATGAGTTTATAAAACCACACTCATATTTTAAGGCCTCTGATTATGGATCAGTTGCATAATTATAATTTATCTTGTGTGTTCTACTCCGTTTGTGTGAGGTGTGCAATAAAGAGTGTCTGTATTAAACTTTAGTTCCATATTTAAAATTATGGAAGAAGGGAAAAATATATCTTTTATTTTCTGTTTCCGTGTTATGTGCCTGTTGTTACCTATATTTAACCGATTTAAAACTAATTGAATCACATTTATTTCAGTTGTTTTGTTCAATTAAAAAAGAACAAACTGTACTCTATTTCCTATGATGGTTTATACAAATTTCATCGGCAATTTTCGGCAAGAGGGCTAGAGGATAAAACTTTTAATCTTATACCAATCCGTTCTTGTAGTTTGACGGGTTTCTATGTATGTATCACTCGTGTTGGGCTCTCAAAATATTAATAAACTATTATAAATGTAAATGTACCTATAATTTAGATTTTGCGAAATAGTTTTCTTTTCTGTCTTGCTTTCCTATCCTGTTGATTTATTATAATGTATTGATTATGATTTAATTTTAATTTCAGATGAAGTGCCCATAGAGAATTCAAAGATGGGCGGTGAAGATGGCACAGGTGATGGGGCAATGCGTAAGTACCTATCTGTGCCAACATTAAAGATAATACTAACAATTACACGGTTCAACTCACGTATTCTATGTCACTACGGGCGACATGTTTCGAACTCTTCGGGAGTTCTTCAGGATGAGTGTTTTCGCGGCGGTGTCGCTTGTATCACATATATATAAACATGTCGCCCGTAGTGACATAGAATACGTGAGTTGAACCGTGTAATTGTTAGTATTATTTCAACATGTCTCACGAAAGTTTAAATTCGAACATTAAAGATATCTGATTGATGCGTAGGGCACACCGAAATGATCGGGAATGAATAAATTAGGACTAAGTTACCTGAAAATGTTCTTGTGTGACGTTAACATTGGACTTTGGAAACCACAATGGCATTCAATTATAATAATTATAATAAATTAGCCTATATACGTCCCACTGCTAGGCACAGAGGCGTTCTCTCATGGATGAGAGGGAACGGGCAGTCGTCCCTACGCTGGCCCAGTGTGGGTTGAGGACTTCACATACACGTTGAACTTCGCAGATGTATGCAGGTTTTCTCACGATGTTTTTCCTTCACCGAAAAGCTAACGGTAAATATCAAATGACATTCCGTATATAAGTTCCGAAAAACTCATTGGTACGAGCCGGGATTCGAACCCACGACCGCCGTTTGACAGCCGCATGAATTGTTTTTACTAAAAATCTGTTTAAGTTTTTAAAGTCTGCAATGATCGAGAGCTGCACGGAAACATCTTTGATTTTTTTTTTTTTCAATACTTGCATATTTTACGGTTATTTAAAAAATTTGCCTGGGTAAGCTTATTTATTTAATTTGGATATTTTCTTCATTTTAATCTAATCCAGCCTAACGACAATATTTCGCTAGCATCTCAGCATTTCATAAAAAATATATCCCTCAATTCGTGTTATTTTTTCGGTCGAACCGTTGTATGGAAATCGTTCATTTGGAAAGTTATAGACTTGAATCTTTGTATGAAGGTATCTTACTAAAAAACAATGCAAATGATTAAGCGATGTTACAAAAATTAATCCCCTAAGGGGGTTAAAATAGAGTTGAAAGTTTGTATGGGAAACATGTCGTTTTTAGAGTTAGCCGTTTTAAACTTCGGCCACAAGCTCCTAAGGTACAGTCAAAAACATAGGCATTTTTTCCTAATTCATCCCTTGAAGGGGTTAAGATAGGGGTTGAAAGTTCACATGAGTAATGTGTGATTTTTAATTTTATTCTGGCTAGAAACATGAAAGCAAGACAGCAGGTTTCTTTTATAATATGTAGATCTATTTGCCCCCTAAAAGGGTGAAATAAGGGGGTAAAGTGGCTTAATCAAAATAATTTATTCTCTCTCGGGGACGGTGGATGAAGATGGAAAGTTCTCCGTCTTTTAGCATTAGCAGGCGCAGGACACTCCGCGATTTACGTTCATCGCTGCAAGTACATGCCGGAACCCCAATATTGGGGTCTATTCAGTGGCTGCCACACTGTGCATCGGACCGCACGCGCATGCTGCTTCGCGCGCACACGCTTACGTCAATATATCGCAAGTGAACGGTGCCGCATTCGTCTGTTTGTGTGTTGCATTGATGCTATTGAAATGCATAAAAAGACAGCGAGAAGATATTGTATCGCAGCGGGTTGCAGAAATAATGATAAAAATACGAATCACGCGTTTTTCTATTCGTTGCGTTGCATGGTAACGTAACGCATTCGTTGCATTGTTTTATTTTATTAAACATTTTTTTTTCAATGAAGCAACAAGACTTTGCATTACTGTGGGTTGCAGCAAAGCCAAAAAATTGAGGCCTGGCGTTCTTGGTGTACTCAATTCGTCCAAATAGTGAGATTAATTATGTTAATAAATAATGAAATAATGTATATAATGTATGTAGAATATACATTTATTGCTACCTATATTGAATGCAGCCAATAAATGGGCAATACATTACTATGTATTTTTAGTCGTTGTCAGCCCTCACTATCGGCGACGTGGCGAGTGAGCCAATTCATTTTCACCGTTCGTACACAGCCTTAACGTTCCGTTTGGCTTGCGCTGGAGTCGACGACGCCAGAGAGCCATAAATCATAATGTTTTGGCTGAGAAAAAAGCGGCTTTTGTAAAGATCAAAGGGGTGTCCCTTCTGTACTTGTACTATTATCTATTCTATGGCATTAGATAAGTTTGCTTTCAAAACTATACAGGTAGCCCGAACTAACGTGTGTAAAACTACTGGACGGATTTAAGCAAAAATTTCCAGTCATGTAGCTTTCTTTAATACCTACATTATGAAAAAATATACAAATTAAGCAGAAACGTCTGTTCATGATTGAGTTTTCAATTGAAATTATGCAATTTAAACTAATGAACTCATCGCACTGTTACCTTTTACGCTTAATCCCTTAACGGATTTAGATGAAATTTCCTACAGATAAGTTAGACCCTTGGAAGGATATAGGATAGTTTTTATATCGGAAATCATACCTTAAGATGGTAGAACTTTGTTTGGGTCGGCGATAATTGAGGTTCCGCCCATAATAATTTAATAGCAATCATTTTTCTAAGACAGTTACAATCGCTACGCGGACGAAGTCGCGGGCAACAGCTAGTACACGTATACAACACTAAATCTAGTTGTGGCGGTGTTGTGGTTGTGGTGGTGGTGGTTGTGGGTACTCGTAATGTTAA
Source organism: Epinotia ramella (assembly GCA_947578815.1). NCBI lineage: Eukaryota > Metazoa > Arthropoda > Insecta > Lepidoptera > Tortricidae > Epinotia > Epinotia ramella. The sequence goes on from OX388217.1 coordinate 23,124,585, forward strand.
CTGTCGTGTTTGTAGCCCCATCGGGAAGCCAATGCCAATCAGCAGGGTCTCTCCACACCGCCTTCCCCGGGTCCCTCCACACTACACCGTCCACAGGAGACACCCGGAGCGTACACCTGCGATGCTTGCGCGAAACACTTCACGGACAAGTTTAACTTAATCCAACACTTGCAGACACACCGAAATGCACGCCGATCCACAAACAAAAAATCACACGTTTGCAACGAATGTCACAAGCAATTTCGACAAAAAGGCGATTTAGACAGACACAAAAGAGTTCACACTGGAGAAAAACCATTCATGTGCAAAATATGCAACGTACATTTTTCACGTAATGGTTGCTTGAAAGTTCACATGTTAATTCACACCGGTGAAAAACCACATAGTTGTGGAGTATGTAAAAAGCAATTCTCACAAAAGCACATGTTGTATAGACATGTCAAAATTCACACGGGAGAGAAACCATTCAGTTGTGAGAAGAGATTTATAGTAAAGGATGAATTGAATAAACATAAAAGAAGAGTTCATACCAGAGAAAAATCATAAGATTGTGAAGAACGGGACATACAATTTACGCAAAAAGGTAACTTATGTGTTTTCATTCGAAAATTTTTACATTTAATAAGAATGAATAATAAATATGTTAATTCTAGAAGGTAAAAGATTGTTGCCCGGGCGTGACACGGACGCTTTCCAATTTGCTTTTATTGTTTCACCATGCTCCTACTTATATGCTAGCCTAGCTACTGATAAGCTACGGTAGCCTAGTGGTTCAGGCATGCGGCTGTCAAGCGGCGGACGTGGGTTCGAATCCCGGCTCGTACTAATGAGTTTTTCGGAATAGCTAGCTAGCTTTTCGTTGAAGGAAAACATCGCGCGGAAACCGGTCTAATCCCAATAAGGTCTAATGTTCCCTTTGGGTCGGAAGGTCACATGGCAGTCGCTTTCGTTAAACTAGCCTATGCCAAATCATGGGATTAGGTGTCAAAGCGGACCCCGGCCAGGATCCTTTAGGGCACAATCGGGAATAACGCTGGGAGGATGTTCCTACTGATACGCTATCTCGGCGCGCGTAGTAGCGTTCGGTACGTTCGAAACACATTGAAATCAAATTTTCAATCGTTACGCATGTCCCGAATCAACCTCATGTGTATTAAGCCTCTCAGTACAGAAAAGTAATTGGCTTCGAACATTCAGAGCATGTCTTTCATATAACATTAGCTAAATATTCTTCTACTTATTTATTTTCTAGATAAAATCGAAGTTACCGTAATAAAAACGGAGGTGATGTCCGACGATGATGCGATGAACGACGCGGAGTTGTCAGGGTTAGGTAAGTACTTCATCATGATCAACCTATATACCCCACTACTGGGCACAACCCTTCTCTCATGTCTCCCACTGTCGCGCACAGGCTTCTCATGGCAGGGAACGGGGAGTCCTCACGCCCCCCAGAGCTAGTTTGAGACATGCGCAGTTGTACGTAGATATGCAGGTTCACTTAGGATCTTTTCCTTTATTATAGTCAACGATTTTTTTATTGTTAATAACTTCCGAAAAGTTCGTTGGTACAGTTAACAGCAAAATAAACTGATGAAATAGGGTCCCAAAATAATAATATATATATAATAAATTAAGTCAGACATTACTGACTATTGTAGTTTATCAGAAGTCCATAAACTCTAAATGTGTCATAAGTAAGTGACATGCCATAATTGAGTGTGTCACTTTAAACTGATCATCTATAAAATACGGGTTTTTGGAGGACAAGTCAGATGTTCGGTTAATCTCGGTTATATTCGTCAGACAAACACGCGAAGCAACTATAACACCTCGTGTCTGTCAAGGGTTGAAATAAGTTCCTAGCTTGTTTTTTTGGAAATATTTAAATAAATCCTTCTTGAATGCCGAGTTCTCTTTCAATATTTTGAAATTTTGACTTTCTTGTGTTCGTCGCTCAGGTAAATATGTGTCATTTCCTTTCAGTTTCCCGGTGTTATTATGATCATTTTCTTTTGACTAATTAAGTGTTCAGTTAAAAATGGCTCTTTGATATAACTTGTTATATCTGGGGCGTCATGCAAGAACATGTTTTTAAATTTAGATCACTTACTTTTGACGTTGACTGTACGAGCCAGGTTTCAAACCCACGACAGCCATTTGACTGCTACCGTATTTCACTAGGTACAGTCAGCATCATAAGTAACTACGCAATCGAAGACGTCAAAAGTTCTTATTCCCTTTTAATAAAGACTTTTGACGTATTCGTTTGCGTAGCTACTTTTGATGCTGACTGTACTTACAGTATTACTTTGCGAAGGTTTACGACTCTTATTATTAATCTATTTCATATAAGAAGAGCCTTGTGGATCATTAACTATAAGTACAAACAATTTTCGGCCAAATCCATGTATTTATTTTACAGTGATCCGATTTTTTTTTCCTAACATATGCTAATGGCTCTGTGTACTGTAGACCTCGTGAGCCGGTATTAAAAAAAAGCAGCCAAGTGCGTGTCGGACCACACACAACGAACGGTTCCGTTCCTACTTATTAAGGCTAAGATTAGTGGTTCTCCCCTCTTGCTCTGTGCTCGTCTTGACTACTTTAATAAAATATTGTTGTCTTATTCACTCGTCTAACAATTTTGTTATCGAACAAAAAGGTTTGCATCCATATTTACATACAAATATCGGATTGTTCCTGTTGACTCGGAGGACTTACTCGCTCGTTCAATAGGTAATGTGTGATTAATAACGAGGATCTGAATTTTGTGATAAACATTAACCTTGTGTTAAAGAAGCCATAAGGAAATTCATAGCGTCGGGATTAACTTAGTAATTCCGCTGCACAGCAGGTCAGCCAGATTCTGGCAGCATATTCGGGCGACATTAAACTCGCAAGTCTAGTTACAGTTGCAACGCGTACCCAAATAGGTCTGTGAGAGCTAAACAAATAGTAATATAGCCCAGTCCAGCTTAGGTTAGGCTTAGGTTTTTTTGAAGCTACCAAACACAGTGTCTAAATGTGTTCCTCCTCGCTTGGTAACACACGGTTGCAGCAAAGACGTGTGTTCAGCATCGCATAAATGTATCAAAACGAATTTCACGAAGAAATTCTCCGTTAACATTTCCAACAACTAGCGAGGGCATAACAATACAATACAAATATTCTTTATTGCACACCTCACACAAACAAAGCAGTAAGAAAGATAAACAATACAATAACATGCAGGTAGAGGTAGACAACAGGCGGTCTTATCGCTGAAAAGCGATCTCTTCCAGACAACCTTTGGGTATCGGAGAAAGAGATTAGAACTAACACACACATAACATTCTCATTCAGTACAGTTTTATTTATTAAGTCTTTAACGTTTCGAAGGAGCATGTGGAAGGCTTAAAATGCAACTAACCTCTTATGCCTAATCTTGAACCCTTGTATAACCTTATAGAGGTGTTGTATTATATTTAAGAGAAACTGCTTCGACATGTCCGGCTATGTTTGCTCATAATGGTTTCTAGGACGTGAGATGTCTTGTTTTGCCCATGCTAAAACTCCATGTCCTGGATTTGAAGATGCTTGTTTCTAAACTTGACATACTTCCAGTGACAGTGATTACTACATGTGGACTTACAGTGATCATTTATTTTTGGACTGGCAATTACAAGTATGGAGTGCCCCCGTAAAAAAATATGGTATATTTTAGGTACCACATGGTATAGTAGTACCACAAATATAAGTTACATCGGCAATCTTCGTCCACGCCAACGAGTGCTGACAAGTACCGAATGAAATCGAACGTATGACCATTTCAATAAAGACCTTGTTGCACTATACGTAAGGTAGAATATGCAATGACAGGTGAACTCGTGCTTTCCTGCTCATGGCGCCAGACAAAATGGCGGGCGCCGAAGCAGCCGGCGTCGCGCGCAAAATTTTGGCCAATGGGCGTTGAAGATTTTACCCGCGCAAACGTGCTGCCTTATGATTAAATAATGGCGGGGGCACTGACAAATGCTTTCTGCTCAGGTACATCGTTGTAACGTATATTTGTGGTACTACTGTATTTCTTTACAGTGTAGCGGCTAACAAAATACACCTATACTTCAAATTTCATTCAAATACACCTTATGTTTACGAGTAAAATGTCTGTGACATACGGACAGACAGACTGACAGACGGACAGACCGTTTTGGTAATTTACAGAAAAAAAAACCTAAAAATATGTTTTTGATCAAATTCTAATAAGTAAACATACAAAAAATAACAAAATGATTACCTCACCTGCTTACAAAATTTCACGCGAGTCGATTGAGAAATACGGCCTGTAAAGGAAAACAGCGGAACATACGAAGTACTTTTTGCCCAAGCTAAAAAGGAGAACTTCGTTCGCTTCGCTCGCCCGTTCAATATTAATGTCTGACATCATATTAACTGTTTTGTGTTTGTGTGTGTAGTTCCGTCGGAGAGGGCAGCGGGGGGTTCTCGCTCCATGGCTCAAGGTCACGAGGGTTCCTCCACATCACACAAACCCCAGGACACGCCTGACAGCACAGTGATCCGCACAGGGGAGGCCTACACCTGCGATACTTGCGGGAAACTATTCACGGACAGATCTAGCCTAATCCAACACCTACAGATACATTTTACACAGGCAGGACAGAAGACAAAGTCATACGTTTGCGTAGAATGTCACAAGCAATTTGCGCAAAAGGGTCTCTTAGAAAGACATAGAAGAATCCACACAGGAGACATACTGTACAGTTGTGATAAATGTAACAAGCGATTTTTACTTAAAAGTGAATTTAATAGACACAAGAAAACTCACGCAGCAGAAAGACCAAGTGGATCTGATGAACGCAAATCTAAAGTTTTAAGAAAATGTGAATTCGATAGCCAAGAAATGGTTTTTACAGAAGAAAGACCATATAGTTGTGAAAAATGTAACGTTCAGTTTGCGCATAAGGGTAACTTAAATAGCCATATGAAAATTCACACTGGTGAAAAACCATACACCTGTGAAGAATGTAAAAAGCAATTCGCACGCAGGAATACGTTACAAATACATAAAAGAATTCACACTGGAGAAAAACCATATAGTTGTGAAACATGTAGTAAGCGATTTGCACATAAAAGTATCTTAAGGAGACATAAAATACTTCACACTGGAGAAAAACCATACAGTTGTGATAAGTGTCACAAGCGATTTATGGAAAGAACTGTATTTAATAAACATAAAAGATTTCACATTGAAAGTGAGAATACATTTCTAGAAAAGCCATTTAGTTGTGACGAATGTAATCAACAATTTACGCGAAAAGCTAATTTAAATAGTCACATGATAATTCACACTGGAGAAAAACCATATAGTTGTGAAATATGTACCAAGCGATTTGCACATAAGAGAATCTTAAAAAGGCATAAACTTATTCACACTGGAGATAAACCATACAGTTGTGAAGAATGTGACAAAAAATTTATTCAGAAAAGTGATTTGGATAGACACAAAAGATTTCATTTGAGAGAAAAACAATCAATAGCCATATAAATGTATGGAACAGTTTTAATAAACGGTCCATTCCTGTATTAATCTAGTCAACAAAGTAGACCAAAAAATAGGAATGTTAAGAAATATTTATTGTTAGTCGCTTTGCCTGCCTAATTGAAGGCCCTGGGTTAGAATCCCGGTAGGCTAATTATGCAGGTAGTTTACGCGGGTAATATTATTGAATTTTGGATGTTTTTGTTTGTATTAAGTACAGTCCACATCATTAATATTTGTACAAAACGAAAGAAAAATGTACACTCTTTTATGTAAGTGTTTTAAGGCCCAGGATATTTTGACGTTTTTTTGTACATATATTTACGTTGTCGACTTTACCTACATAAGAGCTTGTATGATATTGTGTGGGGCGTGTACATTGATGCTGTAATATTATAAGGATATTACTTCAACAATTATTTAACCCTCCCTCCCCCCGCATATCAACCTACCAGCATCATAATTAGGGCGTAGATGTGTAATGTTTAGACCCCATTTTGAAATTACCAAATATATTATTTATTATATTTGCCAATGTTCAAGCGTGTTGAGGTCACGGGCAAACAACTCCGATCAACAGGGAGACTCAGAACGGTCCCGCGTCGCATGGCACTTTCATGTAGGAATTCTCGAGTGATAGGCCCAACCTATTACGAACGACTACCCGCCGAATTGCGAACAGGGCCATCTGACGAAACATTCGAACGCCAACTGAGAAACTTTTTATTGAAAAACGCATCATATTCAGTAAAGGAATTTATGGACATTAAACATTAATAATATCACTGTTTTTGACATTGTAAATTATATCATTATTTGTATGTATTTGAATTTTTCGTTAAAGTATAGTTTGTTATCTGACGATCTTTATGTAATAATATCTTAGTAATTTATTTACTTTTACCTATTAATTAATTGTGACTATAATTTGAACCAAATGTAACTTGACATTTTATTACAATTCTTATTCTCTTTGACGATCATAATATAAATTCATATAGATTAAGCTAGCTTTAATTTATATTGTAATTGTATATTGTGAAATAAATAAATCTAAATCTAAATCTTAATCTATATGATGATACCTATGTACGCCACGCACGCACGCGCGCTACGCCGCGTAGCGCCTTCTATGGAAATGTAGCCTTAGGGTGAATACAGTGTTGTTGGAAGCTGCGTTTTCATGTATATAACACCTCGCCAGCGTGACAGCTAGGAGTCAAATAGACGAAGATACAGCTTCGCCCATCGGTGGATATTCACTCAGCTACTGACTGTTGTTATAAACGCTTTATTTAGTAGCAATATATTGTTTAATTTTTAACTACCATATTGAACCTTATACCTTTTAGGCCTTATGGACGGGGGTTGCTCTGTAGGTATGTGGAGATTCCGGAGAAGTTGGGTACAGCGAGCGTCATATAATTAGTAGCAGCCAGAGAAACCAAATAATTTGAGTTTCAACTTTCGTGAGACATGATGAACCGTGTAATTATTAGTATTATTTCAACCAAATATTTCGTAACACCCTTATTCTTATAGTAATAAAGACGTGTACCGAAATATTTGGCTACCTTGGCTGCTACTAACTATATATGACGCCAAGGAATGTCACCTCGCTTTATATTTAGTGCAACTGCTAGACAGTAGTAGTGGATTAAAGGGGGCTCAACCCCCCCCCCCCAAACGCATCAGAGTACCACAAACAAACCTCAGTAGGGTCAAGGCTCCCCTTTACTGTGTCGAGCCCTCCCAACCAAAATTCTGGCTCCGGAACTGCTGGTAAAACGCCACTACTTGCTCTGTAGGTACGTAGTGTTGTGTTCCTGAAGGTGTGAGGTCGCCAATGCTCCTGAAGATGGGCTACGTTGGGAGAGATCTCTTATGCCTATGCCTTAATGCTGACACACCAAATACAGAAATTCATTGGTCAAAAGATAATTACATAGCTACACTCAAAAGCAAAAATACGGGTGCTTACAACTTACTCAAAAATATGTCCCATCGCTCTTATGTCGGCGAATTAAGGTAATTACATATTTATAAATAATAATAATAATAAATAAACTTTATTGCCAAAACATGAATGGAGTAACAGTAATAATAATCTTAGGTATTAACTAGTCTAAGCTTATACAGTAAGGAGGTAAGTATTATTATGATCTATGAAGTATAAACATTGAATCATGTTGGCCAAAGGTACCAACCTCAGCATTTGCTGGCCGATTTGCCCAGCGCTGATTTTCAGTTTGGCCCTTTTTTCTTGGACGTGTAAATATTAGGTTAATTATAGATGCGCTGTGCGCTTTATGAGAGGATTATTCAATATATATTTTTGCACTTGACTGTACATACTTCTTATACCGTTAGATAGAACTATAATTTTGTTTTTACTTTATATTGTTAAGGATCGCACTTTTCTTCAGCACTTTTTAAGTCCATACAACGTAATGTAGGTACCCATTATAATATCCCCTACATATAAGTGGCTTTGTGAGATGTAGAACTCGCGACCCTGCCTGTGTTTAATTTTTTATTTTATTTCGTAAAATTGACCTGGTTGACAAAATAAAACCATATAATTAACGAACCTGCTTACAAAATTTCACGAGAATCGGTTCAGAAATGCGACCTGTAGAGGAGAACAGCGAGACAGCGGGACACTGGACACCGGACAAACGATTTTTGAAAACAATTTAACCTGAAACTTATGTCAGTTATGTCGTCACACACAGGCGGATGAATTCCGTAGCGCAATTTATCCGCCTTTATTTGGTGGTCATAGATTTTCTATGGAGTAACTGCGACCGGAATCAGCCCAGCGGAATTCGGCGGCAGAATTAGGTCGCCAACTTCAGCGTGTTGCATGTAGGTTCTGTAAGTTGTGGCGAGATTGGTCGTCGTTGAAGGATGTGCGACTCAGGCGTATGTCGCCCAAACACCAAGGGTTTTATGCAGTAGGTAGGTACCTACAGTCACCAGCATCAATATCTGCGACAAAAACACCCGCAACAGTTTTTTTAATATAACATCGGTGGCAAATTATCATACGGCTCGCCTGATGGTAAGCGGCTTACCGTAACCTACACTTGCAACGTGTTGTTAAAATACCATGGGGGCCCTGCAGACATGTTCACTCTTGAACATGGCGCAAACCCTTGGATAGAGAACTTAAAGAATAAGATTATATTATGATTATTGTGCACGACTGTATAATGACATACGAATAAAAAAGGTTGTTATGATGTTGTAGGTGTGTTTGCGTTGCCGACTCTTTAAGTCCTTTCCTGAAATATCTGACACGACTCTAATTCTAGGACCGTAGGATGCATCAGATATCTATTTTTGCCTGCTTTGATATGGTAGATATTAATGCTGGTAACTGTACAGGTGTGACAATTACTATAGTCGCCTGACGACTCGCGTTTCGCGTCGCCACACGCGTCACCTATCCTTGCGACTTAAACAAGGCCTTGCGGTAGTTAAGGCGTATTAATAGCTGAACGGTTGGTATTGTATAAATGATCGCGGAGTGCTCTTTAAACGTCATAAAAGTCGAGTAATTATTCGAATGGGCTCCGCGGTGCGGTGTGCTCCACTGTGGGCCTCGAGAAAACACATTTTTATACTATGGCGGGGGCAAACGAGCTAACGGTCTGCCTGATGGTTGTACTATGGTACAGCCCATGCCCAGCCATGGTATGGTATGATATGGTATGGTGGCCCTTATTCATAAAACTTAAAATGCCTCTGCTAAATAAAATGTGCTTTTTCCCTTTCTTACGAACACAAATGTCAAAGTGACTTAGCTCTAGCTTCGGCTTAGCTCAGTAACCATTACGAAAACTGTAATTCGGCATGGATATATAAATCAATCACGCCGACAAAACAGTACAATAAAATCTTGAAACCCCCCCCCTGCCGGCTAAATGGCTATTGCTGGGGATGTGAAAAAATTCGTGGTAGTAGTACATATAATGAATTTAAAAGGAAAACTATCACGGACAAGTAGGCATAAGTAGTTACCGAGTAATAGTCGACCAATTTAATGTGTAGGTACCTACTTGGACAGGCCGACGCAACCGCACCGCACGTCGATGTAACTAAGACAGACAGGCAACTACGGAACCCTACACTGCGCGTGGCCCAACACGCACTTGGCCGTTTTTTTTTTTCTTTTTAGTATAAGTTGTTAAATTTTACTGGCCACCCTTCAATAAGTGACCACGTTAAACTAAATTGAATTCTGTCTGTAGGGGAACACAGTTCATTTTTAGTATGAGGGGGGCAGTTATTGAAGGGTGGCCAGTTATTGGCGATTTATCCTATTTACTCAAAAGAAATACACATTTCACTTAATGAATAATATTAAAATAAATACAGAAGTCAACATCGAAAATATCAGCTGAAATATGTAATCAATTATTACACCGTTTTTCTCGCATACTTTATGTTTATATTCTCGATTAAGTTTGTGTGTGTTTAAGCAGGCTTTCGTTAAATAATTATAATCAGGTGCAATGCGGAGCGGCGCTCCGCGGAATGCTCTCAGCGCCGTAATCGCTCCAAATGGGTACGACAAGTGCAGCGCTGTTTATGTACCTAGGGAAACGACTTGTATTCTTAGGCGCTTAATAATGCTCTAGCAAGATACTGCTGACATCGTGTGTCATGTTTGATTTGAAGTATGCGGTCTACGTCTTGAGGGCTCAAAACTCTAAAGCCTATGTACAGAAAATTTTAGCCTATGTAAAGTTTTCCTATTCTATTCTAAAATCGGGCAAGTGCGAGTCGGACTTTTAGTATTTTTAACCGACTTCAAAAAAAAGGAAGAGGTTCTCAATTCGGTTGTTTTTTTTTTTTTTTTTTTTTTTTTCAATGTTTGTTACCTCAGAACTCCGTCATTGATGAAAGAAAGAAAGAAGACATTTATTCACTACGCAAAAGACACACAGAGACAAAGGGAGTACAAATACAATACAATTTACACATAATGTGCGCCGCGTGTGTATGAGCCGATTCGATATTTTTTTTGTTTGTAAGTATATGCATCCAGGTGGGTCCCATTTTTTTTTTAATTTAGTTGGATGATGGGATCCATGAGGAATTGAGAGAACTCCTTAATTATATTAGGCACGCGTGTAGTGATTTTGGTATTTTCTATTATATCTCGTGTATTTACATCCGGAAATCATAAATTTGGTGGAGTGGAACTGATGATGAAGACCACAGATGACTTATGGAATTCCTCAATTATGTACTTAAAGTACAAAAGCACGTCACAGATTCTGATAAGATTCCGTTGAAATAGCAGCTAATGAAGTACCAAAGGTGATCCTTGTGGAATCGACGGAAGTCCTCAAATACTATCGGGCCACATACAGCGATTGGGTTTTTTTCTCTAATAATCAACGCATTTGCTCTCGGAAATCAGTTCATGTGGTAAATTGGAAAATAAATGTGGAAATGTTCTCGTGGCTTGGCGGAGTACTAAATTGAAGTCGGTTAAAACTTTGTTTTTAAAGTAGATTATTAGTTATAGCGGCAACAGAAATACAACATCTGTTAAAATTTCAACTGTAACTATCACGGTTCATGAGATACAGCCTGGTGACAGACGGACGGACGGACGGACGGACGGACGGACGGACAGCGAAGTCTTAGTAATAGGGTTCCGTTTTTACCCTTTGTCACAGATTAAAGAATACAAGTACAGATACCCAATCTCATAGAGCAAAAGCGTACCGTCCTAATGTAGGCAATTCTGTATACAATTTTAGTCCCGTAGCTACACCAGTAGATGCAGTATCCGAGCTACCACGGCTATGACGCTGTCAGCCTTTAGTAATACATTGAGATATCACCAGATGGCATTGACTTCCCGGGCAACAAATAGAGTATTTTTGATTTTTTTGATATAAAAGTAGTATTTTCGAGACAATATTACACATCACACAAAATTATACATAACCAAACGCTTGGAGCCTGTGGTTCCATAGAACTTTCGCGACCAGTGATGGCGCCATCTAGTGACAGTACCTACCCAATAATACGTGTAGCAAACTTAGCAAACTGACTTAACTCACGTATAGTACGAGTTACATGGATTTAGTACCAATTTTATTGCATTTACTAAACTTATACAATTTACCTTTATTTTATGTACGGAAGGATGTTTGCGATACAATTAAAGTACGTTGAATTTATTAAGGTGTATAAATCATTCTATCTTCATGATTACTGGTTCAAATGTTTCGCTCGTTACCTGTGTCGCCATCTATGACTTCTTTTTTGTAATAATTATATGTTGTTCAAGTTGGAAGGCCATGCCTTTGTGTACGGAACCCTAAAAAAGACTTGAAACAATAAATTCATTAGGAAGAACGATCGAATGATACAGAAATCATTACTTACTAAAATAGATAAGATAAGATAGAGAACAAAATCTTAGCTCAAGATAATTTCGCTTCATTGGAGATAATTTAACATCTTCGTTAATTTCTTGGTTCTATTTTTTACCGACCTCCAACAAGTGTATTTTTTCTGTGTTTGTACGTTATTGTTTCAGAAAATAAACCTCTGTTTTACCGCGAACATAATAAAGTGAAGTAATGTACTATATCTCGATGCGCCACAGTTTTACGTTAGCTAATTCAGCAAATACCTGTCATGTGCTGTATTATCTTTTAATTGACATAGTTAACACATAGATCTACATACTAAGACTATGTCAATCCGGTTCTGGTACACAGTAACTAGGCAGGTACCCATATTTATCTTTTACATTAACTTTTATTGCTTCCTATTTTGTACAATGTGCGACAACAGTCATAAAGTACCTACTACAATTTCAGCACCTAACTGACGTTGCTGTTTGTTCACAAAAAGCCAACACAAAACAACACCATCGGACTCCGGACGGGGGTGCGGAGTGACGGTTTTCTCGTTGTACCTATACAAGTACCTCAGTTTGTATGTAACTTCCGTGTGGTACAGTCGCCATCAGATATAGCGGAGCGATCAAAGTGCTCACAAATATCTGAACACGTCGGTATTGTCCAGGCATTAGAGACGTGTTCAGATATTTGCGCACCGCACCGCCGCCCCGCGATGGTGACATCCGCCTTAATCTGTACATCCATAATAATATTATAAACTCTCTCCGCTACCTCTTCATGCTTAATCCGCTGAACCGATTGAGATAAAATGTTATATGGAGATAGTTTGAATCCCGGGGAAGGACGAAGAATAGTTTTTATCCCAGAAATCAGCCCCTAAGGGGGTGAAATGGGCGGTGAAAGTTTCTATGGAGCTACGATATAAACGAGATAAAGAGAGACCACGCGGGCGAAAACGCAAGCAAAAGCTATTATACATCTTGAAGACAAGGCCATCTCTCGGTACAATGGCTCTAAAATGTATAATATCTAGGATAACCTATTGTACGAATAATTACTTACATTGCAGACATCAAGCGACATCCAATACAGGGTTGTGATAGCTGTTATTGATCCACATCACAATTGGGAAGATAATTCGAAAATCTGTCAGTTAATCGAATCCCTAAAGCTTGAATTAACTGTCAGGTTTACTATTGACCGCCACCGCATGCCATACCAGTCTGTGAGAGGCTTAAGGCCTGAATCACACTGGTGCGGCCTGCGGCGGCGGTCAATTGTAGATTTGACAGCTACTGACAAGTTTACTATTGACCGCCGCGCCCGGGCCGCGCCAGTGTCATGCGGGCTTTACGCTTTGCACTCCGCTCCGAGCCTTGTGTAAACGCTGCTCTACACAATGGACCATAATGACCCATCATGCAGGACACAATTAATTAAGACATACTTTCATTGCATTCCAACGCATAACTGCGTCCCTGTCCTTCGCCATTATGGCCAATTGTGTACAGGAGCCTTAACGTTCCGCACTGAGTAACGTGCTTTACTGTTGACCGCACAAGCATGTTTATATAGCGCTCTCTCACTCACTTCTTACTCAACACTGCACAGAGTTTAATGAGCCCGTCAGTGTCAATATGGACTTGCCAGCAGAACAGACGCGTCTACGAGAAGTTGAGGTTACTATTCGAAAGGCGAGCGCAGAGGACATAAGTGAAATATGCGACATTTTAAAAGAGGTAAATACGAACGTCACTAATAATTTGGTAGTTCTTTTAATGCTTCAAATTCATTGCTAGTTGGATGAATTTATAAATACCTATGTATAATGATATCTGCAGGTTGATCAGTTGATCACGTAGCTAACGCATTGTACGCGCGTCAGTTATATCTAAATGTAACTTTTTATATGGGAAAATGACAGTTGGAGTGTTGGAAATGGTGGTTACCCATCTAGACTCGTTTTGCACGCAACGTGTTTTTTAATTCGTCTTCGCACCTCCCATATTTTTATGTTTCAGTAATAAATAGTAATGAGATAAGGGTATATGCTTTTTTATCTTTGAAATTATCACATTTTACTGGTTAAACGTTATTTTTTTTATGAAATAATATCAATTACTGTAATCTGTCAACCAATTTTCTTCTTATCTAATAGGTACAACTTCAGTTTATGTACTTGTAAGTAGGTAACCGAGTTATTTTCTTATTGATTCGATGGGTACCTCAGTCAGGCAGGTACCTAGACATAACTTGTGAGACGCAATGTACAAGATCTTTGTTCAATATGCATTGTCTCACCCACTCTTTATGCAAAATTTGAGAGGCAAATACACATTGGACGAAGATATTGGACAGGTGGAATTAACTTCGGCTTTTGTAAGATAAAGATTAAATAATCAAATGACAAGAGCCCGGCTCTTAAGTTTATGATGATAACGGCTCTTACATATGTAAACTAGAACATGTTTTCCATTATGTTATATATTTTTTATGTTTTGTCATTTCGTCCATAACCTAATTTACGATTCATTGATGTACCGTTACCAGTACGGCTATCAGATGCCAGCGAGTAGTGTCGCGGCGAGGGGGGGAGGGGGCGGGGGCCGAAGACGGACGGACGGACAGCCGGACGGACATAGCGAAACTATATAAGGATTGTTGATTACGGAACCCTAAAAAAGAGGTAGATACGTTGTCTATACGAAATTCCGCGTTTAATAATGGCCGCCAAATCTGACAGCTGAGACACGTTTCTACGCCGCGAAACTGAGACAAATTGGTGCAATTGACTAGTTTTAGTGTGCCACTCACAGAATAGTTCTGTGGTGCGACTGTTGGGGCCGTTATAACCTATCTACTTACCTCTTTTTTAGGGTTCCGTACCCAAAGGGTAAAAACGGGACCCTATTACTAAGACTTCGCTGTCCGTCCGTCTGTCTGTCACCAGGCTGTACCTCAAGAACCGCGATAGCTAGACAGTTGGAATTCTCACAGATGATGTATTTCTGTTGCCGCTATAACAACAAATACAAAAAACAAAATAAAATAAATATTTAAGGGGGGCTCCCATACAACAACCGTGATTTTTTCTTGCCGTTTTGACTCACCAGGCTGTATCCCAAGAACGGCGATAGCTAGACAGTTGAAATTTTCACAGATGATGTATTTCTGTTGCCGCTATAACAACAAATACTAAAAACGTAATAATAATAGATAATATTATTTATACTAAACGGGACTTAATCGCGTATAATTAACTTATTTTATTTGCCTCACTGAGGTTTAGTATAAATAATGTGTGAGAATCGTGAAAGTTTAAATCAATATAATAATAGATAATGTTACGGAACCCTCCGTGCGACTCGCACTTGGCTTGTTTTTTTTTTATATTAAATCATTGCTAACGGCCCTAGAGATCAGATCAGGCCCCGTAGCATGGATGGCGTTATCACGCGATAAGTGACAGGATAGGCGCGTCGTCTCGTTCTATCGAACGGTGTCAGCCAGGGACGGAAGCTCTATCCTGTCACTTATCGCGTGATAACGCCATCCATGCTACGGGGCCTGATGATAGAAACAGTCGCGGATATTTATCCGCGCTATATTGTGGCAGATATTGATGCTGATTGCTGGTGACTGTACTATTATGCATGTGTGGTAAATACCAGTTGTACAATTTCCAGGAAGGAGCGCCGCCCAATGAGTTTCCTCTTGCCGAACGTGAGTACCTAACGATTGTTACTCTAATGATTCACCAAATGATGTCATTGATGTGGGCTGATGGCAGTGGCTCTATGTATTATTTTTTTATTTAAATCTGGCAACAAGGCTCATATTACAAATTATACCTTAGACTAATATACATATCAATATAAACCTATTAATAACTACAAAAACTCACAATTACTGCGAATTTCGTGGTGTCAGGTAACCGACCGCGAAAAAGTAAGCAAATTAAAGTCCCTCACATACTCTTTTGTAGTTGCATTGAAAAAACACCTGATTGAATTATGTCCTTATAAGAGTTATAAGTATAACCTAAATGAATTTTATAATTATGATATTTGAATGACCCGTGTCGGATTAGAATTTCACCACCCCCTTTCTTCCCGTGGGTGTCGTATTAAAGTCGATTAAGGGACCAGGGTTGAAGTGTGTTGTGGGCGATGAGCTAGCAACCTATCACTGCAACATCACATTTTGTCGATCTTTTATACCCCCATTTATGCTAAAAGTGGCGACGTTTCATGTGCTCTGCCTACCCCTTTTGGGAATAAAGGCGTGAAGTATGTATGTATGTATATGAATGTATGAATGAATTTTATAATTATTATAATGACTGTTAATTTTGTAGAATGTAAAATGAATGTAATTTGTAAATTAATGTATTAAGTATGTCCTTTTAACCTAAATGAATATTATAATTATAATATATGTATTATGTATGAATGAAAGAATTTTATAATGATTATGATTATCAATTATTGTAGAATGTAAAATGACTATTTATTAATGTAATTTGTTAATTAAACTTTACTTGTAAACGTGTCCGTGTGGCCTCTTTTCCGTTTAAATGTTTTGATTTTGGCTACTTAAGTTTTTGGTATCCACCCCTGGATAGGGAGAGGAATTGACACGTACCCAATCCCATCAGGTCTTATCTAGTAAATGATTAAAACCGTCCCGCATAATAATATCTGCCCTGCAGTTAGTGAACACGGAATCAAACAAGCCATTTGTTTTTAAAACCGAAAGCAGATACACGTGGCCGGGGACTTCATTTCAGAGATAAGAGAGAGATAAAACAATAACACGCAAATACCTAGTATTCTGAATAACCTTTATCACAAAACAACACAGCAATCATTTCAACGCCTTCAAAGTAAACATGAAAATAACTTTAGACTAACCGTTTGACGACCGGTTAGCCCACTGATGGGTAGTGACGCTGCCTACGAAGCTGAAGGTCCAGGGTTCGAATCCCAGTAAGGGCAAATATTTGTGTGTTGAGCATGAATATTTGTTTCTGGGGCTTGGATGTTTTCTATGTATTTAAGTATTAAATATAAATATATCATCGTCTAATAGCCATAAAACAAGTCTTATTGAGCTTACTATGAGGCTAGTTCGATATGTGTAAGATTGTCCCCTAATATTTTATATATTAATATTTTATTTATTTATCTTTATCTGCAAATATTAAATCATCAAACTGCCTTTGAGTTTACGTTACAGCACCGACAGCGTTCAGCGTGGTCTCCTGGTCGGCGGCGGGGCGGGTGTCGGGTGTCGAACGCGATCCGGTCTGAGGGCGATAAGTGTGCGCTAACCTCAAAACCACTTTCAACAGACTTGCTCCAAGACGGCTGGGAGACATCGCCGCCATGGTTCGAGGCGCTCCTAGCGGAGCGGGGCGGCGCGGCGGTGGGCGCAGCGGTGTATTACCGCGGGTACTGGCCGCGCGCCGCACCGCCCGGCCGCGTCGTGCAGGTGTGCGCGTTGCGCGTGCGCGAGAACGCCCGTCGGCGTGGCGTCGGGACGGGCCTTTTTAGGGCAGTCTTGCAGGTCAGTGTCTACATGACAGGCTTTTAAACCCAGCTCACTACAGCTGGCCATTCACGACCGCTTCAATAAGCCTGATAGGGCAGCGCCGCGCCAAAATCGCTCCATGAATGTCAAAGCGTTTAAAAATGCTTGGTCGGCTCGTTGGATATCTCAACGCGCCTCTTCCATCCATTTGAATGTGTTGGCGAGGCGCCTAGGTATATTGAATGCCCAGCCATATGATGTTTGACACTCTAGTTCCAATAATTGTCATTTTGCTATATGAATTATGAATGGACCGGGGGGTATCAGGCCCCACCCCATCTCTTCCCATAGTTGTCGGAAGAGCCTGTCTACGCCTGTATTCTCGAAAGAGTTCGGCACTTCGGCAGAGCACATGAAATTACATTTTCAATGCCTTATCAGGGAGGGTTTCCAGAATGCATTATGTCACCAGCTGCCACAGTGCGCGAGAAGTATTTTGACACCTAGACCTCTCTCTAGTGCTGCCAGTGGCATAATGCATTCTGGAAATCCCTACTGTTGGTTTCGCTCGCTCACAACACACTTGTCTTGAAGCCTTCTTCCTCTTCTATTCCTTGTCCTGTTCCCATTATTTGGGGTCAGGTCAACTAGTTATTTTTGGACAGGATTGTCGGTCATGGGTCGTCTCTGAGGGGATTTGAGCTTCTTGCATATCCCTCTCTTACAGTAGTAACCCTGTTTAGTTTTATTACATAAATACAACAAAGACTCTTTACAGGTAGCAAGTAAAGAAAATGCTCAGTTGAACTGGTCACATCCCCCGAGCAACAAAGAGGCCACGGCTTTCTTCGCGCGGTTCCGACCAGATATAAGTGATTGCTTGACTGGTACTTACTTTATGAAAATACTTCCACAGACTGTGAGGGAACTTGCCCCAACATTAGTGTAAGTACCCAAATCTTATTATTATTAATAAGAGCCCGTTGTGTCCCACTGCTGGGCAGCTTCGCGATCCTGAGCAGTCTCTGGCTAATCCAAAAGGGAATCTAGTTCGTCCCGCCCCAGACAACAATTTCTGCCCGATGACGTAAATTATGACGTGAATTTTTGGTGATTTTTTTCAATTTTACGTCTTACGGAAATAAATGACGTCAAAAATCACGTCGAAAGTTTTCGTATATCGGCTAACGTCTGAAAATGACGTCACTAATCACGTTGTTAATTATTCTGTTCCGTCATAAGTCTGATAATGACGTTGCTAATCACGTCGTAATTTGTCCTATTTCGTCAGTGGTTTAAAGATGACGTTGTAAAACACGTCGAAAATTTTCGTATGTCGGCATACGCCTAAAAGTGACGTGGCTGATCACGTTATAAATTATTGTGTTTCGTCAGAGGTCTGATAATAACGTTGCAAATCACGTCTTAATTTGTCCTGTTTCGTCAGTGGTTTAAAGATGACGTTGTAAAACACGTCGAAAGTTTTCGTATGTTGGCATACGCCTAAAAGTGACGTCGCTGATCACGTTATAAATTATTGTGTTTCGTCAGAGGTCTGATAATAACGTTGCAAATCACGTCTTAATATGTCGTGTTTCGTCAGTGGTTTAAAGATGACGTTGTAAAACACGTCGAAAGTTTTCGTATGTTGGCATACGCCTAAAAGTGACGTCGCTGATCACGTTATAAATTATTGTGTTTCATCAGAGGTCTGATAATGACGTTGCAAATCACGTCGTAATGTGTCGTGTTTCGTCAGTGGTTTAAAGGTGACGTTGTAAAACGCGTTGAAAGTTTCCGTATGTCGGCATACGCCTAAAAGTGACGTCGCTGATCACGTTATAAATTATTGTGTTTCGTCAGAGGTCTGATAATAACGTTGCAAATCACGTCTTAATATGTCGTGTTTCGTCAGTGGTTTAAAGATGACGTTGTAAAACACGTTGAAAGTTTTCGTATGTTGGCATACGCCTAAAAGTGACGTCGCTGATCACGTTATAAATTATTGTGTTTCGTCAGAGGTCTGATAATGACGTTGCAAATCACGTCGTAATGTGTCGTGTTTCGTCAGTGGTTTAAAGGTGACGTTGTAAAACGCGTTGAAAGTTTCCGTATGTCGGCATACGCCTAAAAGTGACGTCGCTGATTACGTTGTTAATTATTCTGTTCCGTCATAAGTCTGATAATGACGTTGCTAATCACGTCGTTATTTTGTCCTGTTTCGTCAGTGGTTTAAATACGACGTTGTAAAACACGTCGAAAGTTTTCGTATGTTGGCATACGCCTAAAAGTGACGTAGCTGATTACGTTGTTAATTATTCTGTTCCGTAATAAGTCAGATAATGACGTTGCTAATCACGTCGTTATTTTGTCCTGTTTCGTCAGTGGTTTATATACGACGTTGTAAAACACGTCGAAAGTTTTCGTATGTTGGCATACGCCTAAAAGTGACGTAGCTGATCACGTTATAAATTATTGTGTTTCGTCAGAGGTCTGATGATGCCGTTGCAAATCACATCGTAATGTGTCGTGTTTCGTCAGTGGTTTAAAGGTGACGTTGTAAAACGAGTTGAAAGTTTTCGTACTGTAATATATAATTTGTCACACCTAGGATATTGCGTTCCTTTTCTTTCTTTTTGTTGGCCCGATATTATTCCTAATGTTGGCCAACCTATAACGCGTTGTTACATTCTCGTCGTATCTGTGCGCACCTGCCTTTGTCCGGTGTGTTTAGTCTGTGGTTCGGTGTTGCCAGGTTGTTAATTCCGATTACCCTGACCGCTGAAGGAGCGGGCATAAATAGCTTTCGTTACTAATAAACTCGACAATGCGACAGCCAAGGAGGTTTGTGTTATTTTCGTTTCAGCTGTCCAAGCCCTCGTGTGAGGAACGATACATTTTTGTCACACTTAGACTCGGCGATCATTGGCGTTCGCTCGGACGCCCGGGGAGTTGCGATTGGAAGGCTGGCAACCCGAGATTTAAGAAAAAGAAAGAAGTAAAAGAGAACGCGTGGCAAGACGCCTCGCTTATTAAAGTTAAATTGTAATTCTTCCTCTGTAAGTATTCCGCCCAATCCGGGTACAATTCTTGGAGTATCGTTTATTTTTGGCATCGTATTATATCAATTGTCGTATTCCAGCTAACCAGCCCGATTGACGTACCGGCATACTAATTGGACCGCGTGGGCCGCATCGGGCCCCCCGAGAACTTCGGAGCCAACTGCGGAAGCTGAACCAGGAAACCCCCACGGATGAGGTCGCGGACTACGAGGGAGATGTCGCCGACGAGCTGGATGCAATCTCGTCGAAGATGGACGACCTGCGCAGGCTGCTACAAGAGTCGACACAACCTCGCACCTCGCTAAAGGTACTCAATCGCGTACAAGCGGCTGCACACCACCTATACCATCGCCTGACTCGACTCTCACCTTCAGAGTCAGAAATGACCAGGCATTACGAGCTAAGCGAACAGCTAGACAAGTTGCTGGTGCGATTGGATAATATATTGCTCACTTTTAAAAGTGCACTGACAAAGAGCATCGCTCAGGATGTCATTCCTGCCGCTATTCCTACGTGTGCAGCGCCACATAACAATAATGCAGTACAGAAATTAAATATTAAATATGACGGCAAGACCTGCGTTAAGGCCTACCTACACAAACTGGAGCAAGTGCGTGTCTCCCGGGAGATTTCCGACTCGACTCTGTTCCGCTCGGCGTGCGAGCTCTTCACCGACGAGGCATCCTCATGGTTCGATGGCATTTGTGATCAGGTGCAGTGCTGGACGGACCTCAAGAGTGTGATGCTCCACGATTACTTGCCGGTGGACTACAACGAGCGCCTACTTTGCGAAATAAGGGCGAGGACGCAAGGATTTGACGAATCTATAGTCAATTATGTTAGTGTAATGCTCAATTACTACTCACGCCTAGAGACTCCCCTACCTGAAGCGGAAAAGTTAAGCATTTTATTGCAAAATATTAGACCGTTTTATTCAAAACAATTAGCTTTATTTGCTATAAACTCAATCACTGACCTTAAAGACCGTTGTCGCCAGCTGGAGGCAGCAACTCAACGTGCAAAACGCTTCGCTGAGCCTAATAGAGACTTGTCCAAGTCTCTTGCTCAAGACTTAGTGTATAAACCTAATTCTACAAAACCGGTATCGGCGGTACAAACCCCTATTGACTTTTGTGTACGGTGCCGAGTAGAGGGACATTCGTTGAAGGCATGTAAGGCGGCACCCAAACTAGTCTGTTATCGCTGTGGCGAGAATAACGTAACAGCACGAACGTGTCCCAAATGCAGTCCTGTACCAAGTACTTCAAAAAACGAGTGATACCGAATCAGAGTATGGCTGATCCGGTTTCAATAAAAACCAATAAAGTATATAACAGTAGAATATTCATACCAACATGTAACTAAAAGAGCTGTTAAATCCTGGCAAAATATAACTAAACAACTGTTTCTAACGCTAAATTAATGTATTTACCTACAGAACATAAATAATTAAAATTAACTTGAATATGGCCAATAGATCGTCTAGTGTCTACGTTGTGTTCCGAGCAACCTAAGTTCTTTTATGTGTAGCAAATTAGACTTTGACTCCTCCCTACCTACTCAACCCTACGTCATCCTACTGCATCCTAGTTCAAAATGTTAATTATGTAATAAATAAAATTTGTTTTTGGTTAATAAACCCCAACCAGATCCTACCGTGGCCGGTTAACGTAATGGTAGCTTTATCAATATTTTCTCAACATATAATATCCTCTTAAATTAAAGCCTTTGTTTCTTTATATACCAAAACATTGCCTCAATTTATAATCATACCATCAAATCAGATAACAGACCAACCTAGCTAGCTAATTGTTCATTATTATTATTGTATGGAAGATTCTCTTTGATCCATACTATGCTACCATTTCCGTCTGGATGTGGGTCTGGCCATCTAGCTAATTAAATACCCATTTTATTATATTTTGTTTCTAATAGGTAATCCTAACATGTTTAATAAATTTACCTGTGCTTCGTACCTAATTTCTGATGAGAAGAAGCACTCAACAAACTCATCAGACCTAACAGTTGAATATTATTTCCTTCAAGGAAAATTATGTATTAAGGCATTATTCCACCCTTTACATAGAGACTAATGTATACATTAAATTCCTATAAACCTGCTATAGTGAAGATATTTGTAATACTGAGGTTTACCGTCCATTAAATATGAAATATTGAACCTGAAGTTTACCCTAAGTAATGAGTATATTCCACTCATGATAATTCGATACCTTAATATTAGACATAATGGACTGCTCCGCTTGCCATTAGCCTAGAATCATTTCATCTTTCTGAAACAATTCTGATATCCTAATCATAACTGGAAGTATAACACCTTGATGACAATAAGCAATATGACGATTACACCTTTAATATTTCATATGTAATAAAATACGGAACCCAATACTACTGATCCACACACAATAACTAATTCCTATTCAGTTACTTACTCATAAATTGCAATTAAACCTTCAAATAAATGTTATTTAATTTGTAAACCTTCATTCTAACTATCCATCCCTAAGAATAGTATTCC
The DNA here is from genome assembly GCA_947578815.1 of Epinotia ramella. Taxonomy (NCBI): domain Eukaryota; kingdom Metazoa; phylum Arthropoda; class Insecta; order Lepidoptera; family Tortricidae; genus Epinotia; species Epinotia ramella. The sequence goes on from OX388217.1 coordinate 23,147,655, forward strand.
TAATACCCTATGACGGTGTTTGACTCTATACCTAAGCCTACCTACCACTAAATCCTATACTACTGTATGCAAAACTCCCATCATTACTTTTATTAACGTTATGTGATGTGTATGTTCTAAGCTAGCTAGGGATCTAAGCTGTAAATTGTTCGGAAGGCTAATCCGAGAATGCAACCTAGAGCCTGTGTAATGTACATTTCACAACGTGTCCGTGGACTTAAGGGTTCTGTGAAATGCACGCCCTATTTTATAACATATAAATATATATCCAATAAAAGAACAAGCCTTAAGCACACACAAGACCTCAACGAGTGGATAACAATCCTAGCGATCGACTTATGGGAAATGGCGATCTTCTCGCTTCAGCCTGTGGCCAACCTTAAGACGAGTAAGAGGCCCATCAAAGATAGGCTACACCATCTGTGCAAATAAAAAAGATGGTGCCAGGCTTCTCTCAAACCTGGCCTACTACTAACAGGATCCCGAAGTATACTTCCTTGTCACCGTAAGGGGAAATGCACTTCGTTAAGTTGACCATGCAACTAGGACTTTGATCTGGTTCGAAATAATAATAAAATCATCTAAAATAAACTCAAAATCTAACAGAAAGTCAAATAGTTCATTACTACGCAACATAATTGCACAATACTGAACCTTAGAATAAACTCAGATTCTAATAAGTAGTGGAATAGTTCAATACTATGCAAAGCAATCGCACAATATTGAACCTTCCCGCCACCACAATAATGTATCTACGAATGTTTACGTTATGAATTTAGGCTCGACCCAGAATCAATGACAATCCGAGAGTTCGCTAGAGAAAGAATGAATCCGTCTACTCGGTGCGCCGGTCTTATATACACTAAAAAAGGCTGAAACGCTTTAAATGCATGATCCACATGAATCGCTCGATGTGCTTGACGTAAACGAAATAATACCTTACCAGCATTAACTTAAGGTTTGTTTTCAATCGTGCCGCGTACGTATTTATTCCCTATTGGAACCAACTTTACTCATTGCGCAGTGTTTGCGCCAGCTCCGTAGCGGCAACACGTATTTAGTTTACTGAGAAATATGAAAATATTACGTTTTGTTACGTACGAACGTCGATTTAACTATGTACTATTATATTCTATTCAGGTGCCCATATAATTTCGATTCATACCAAATGATGATGACGATTAATGTATTAATTCTTATTATATTATATTATTCCTTCATTTAGCATTAATTGAAGACCATAATAGCGCCATAGGCATAGTTCTAGTTACATTCGCCCCCTCGAGGATTAGACGAGTAATTACATATAATTCACGGAGAATCCTCGAACTACTATTCTATAAGACAACATTTCCTAGATTTGTTAGCATAGCCCCCCATTTTAAACGTGTGTGTGTGATGTGTGTTTAACCAGTACTCGTTGATTGTTAGTGACTTGGTATAAAACTTAGTTCTTTGAACTTCAATAATGATCCATGAAAATCTTCTACCCAATTCTTTCCCATTTGCCCGGAGTACAGGTTGTGAGGCTGTAGAACCTATCGTTCCGAGTTTGCAGTATCAAACTGAATCTTTGGACCTGGCTGGGCATCCTCCGATTCGATCCACATTGCTCGGACATGGATGATCCTACAAAAACTCTCCACGCAAACCAGAAAAAAACCTTTATGTAAGTATTGAGATGTTCATTTCTCACTAATTAAAATTCGAACCAAATCTCGATACGTCATCACTTTTTTCAATCAAGTTTTCTTGGAGTGTGTCACATTATTGAATCAGATATTTGATTTCAGACTCCTTTCCACCCCAATATATAAAATGTCCATTTATAAATCTAGTTAACCTGACATTTATCACCTCAATGCCCCTTCATCACCATTCATCATTAAATACTATTCCAATCATAAAATGAAATGACTATCAGAACATTAAAGTTCAAAATGCGATTAACTATGATAATTATTCATAATTATCTAAAAAATTATAATATTCTAAAGAAAGAACCTAAACTTGTATGCCAATTATTGTACCACAACTCCTCTATTATGATGAACATGTCATCACTAGGATGAAAAGTAGCCTTACTTTAACAATTAAATCACTGTTATCTTTCCAAAGATAACCTCTCACCATCGACCAAGGAACTTATGAAAATATTAGAGATAAAGTATCAACTTAAAAATAAATAATTTTGTAGAAATATGTACTTATACAATTTTTCAAAAATGAATGTACATTGACAAATCATTTTTGATACAATTTGATGTCAAATATCCTTCTTCAAAATGTGGTGTGTATACCCATTTAGTCTCAGCGTCTGTGTAGTATGTAGTCAGTAAAAACTCCCATGGAACGGGCTAATCGTAATACGATTCTTAACCTACGGATAAGATTTTACTGACTAATGTGTAATTTTGATTCCCCCAAATACCAACAAATCCAGGTTGATTACCATATAACATTTGCCTATTTGCAACAACCCATTTTCACAGAACTTCCCTCAAATCTACACACCCTTTTCTCACATCACCTTACTTTGATCATCTCTGAATAGGTCATACACTCAAGCACTAACATCACTTCCTCATCCGTTTGTTCACTCGATTATTACAGATAGCCAAAGTTCCAGATATGTAATCAATGCAACAATTTTTTTTATAATTTTTCTTAAATTTTTAACCCTTTTCCTTCAATGAATGCCAAATAAAGCAACAAACTTAAATTCCATATTTTATATGCTCATATAAAATGCGCTGTTTCAGTAAAATAGTATCTATTCATAACATCCAATTTCAATAATCAGAAAACAAAATTAATAGATATTAATAAACTGTGTTTCCCTTCTCAGATGCATTTAAACTGGAACACTGTATGAATCCAACTTCTATTCATTATTCATCCAGACTTCACTGTGATTAATAAATTGCCCATAAACTTCACATAAATATTTAGTGTTGAAACCACCTCAACAGGTAATGAATTATATATTCTTAACTTTTAAGTATATATATAGATTTATAATATATACAAGTTTTTCATGTTATATTTATATTATATTTATAATTTATACTTTAGCCAAATTCACCGGTGTTTTTTTTATCAAAACTTATATCGATACCAATAAAATTTTCAATCATCTACCCGGATTAAAAGATACATAAAACTAGACTGACATCTTAATAGAATGCTTTATGCTTACCAAAAAAATCATATTTGCCACCCCCTTAAATGCACCATAACTTATTTTATGTGTTACTTTTACTTTAAACTTTAGTAGAATAGGTACACTATTGGCTCAAATTTAAGAAATAATGTCTGTACTTGTGATAAAGAATATACAAGCGCCTTATAGCAAACAACACTAATAATATACACAAAACTAGAGTTTCCATTTCGCATCCGACTAATATACCTTGGAATTATTGTGAAACCTACATAATGTTCCTGGCTGAAGTCACCTATACTTTCATTATTATCTCGTTGAAATAATACCAGAATTAAAATGCAAAATAAAGTTTTTCTGCAAGTTTTAAGGTAAAACGACATCTCTTTTTTTTGACATTGACACTCCCACTCAATGTTGCCAGATGGGTTTTACGTTCCGTTACGCGCAGCTCTTAAAAATAGTACGCAAATTCAAGTTTGAGTACGCAATACAACATTTATTGACAATCGGTGCCTTAATGTCATTTGAATTGAATTTGTAGAAGTACGAGGGGTGATCCAAAAGTAATGATAATCGGCATAAAAAACAGAAGTTATCCGTTATATATCATTTTTAATTATTAAATACACTCTTTATTAGTTTACTTACCTACATAATATATTAAAAATGTTTTAATTTTGCTACGTATAAAAAAAACATTTTGGATAGACGAAATTAAGACTAGTTTTTACATCGACGCAATTCCACCGATTTTATTGACGAGTTTTCAATATCTAAGAATAAGAAGTATTAGTAAAAGAGTTGGTCTAGATTACACTGTAGGTAACTAGTTTTATAGAATTCACAAGCCTGAAAAACAGTCCTGGTACTCGGCAAGCTCGGCCAAGAAAAAAACATATACATTTGGTACTTTTTTTGCTTTGGTTTTTTCTGAGACGGCCCCACTTAATTGCTATAGAATTATGATGTATCACTCTCCCTTCGTATTTATATTCATATATTTGTAACCTAGGTTCACCCTGTTTATAAAAAAAAAATACTATATATTGATGACCAGAAAATCCTACCTTGAACTTTGTTACGGGAGCTGTGCTTAAAAAAAACGATGACATGAGTTTAATTTATTAATTTCGTGGCATCAAAATAAATAACCTTTAAATTGTATTTATTTTTATTACCACACCAGAACTTTGCCACCACCGGCCCAAAACATGTAACAAAATATCCTCCGATTTTACTGACGGCAGAATATATTCCAAACCATCATATTTATTTAGCTTTAAAAAAAAACAAATGAATGAAATCTTTTTTTTTAGTTTTTAGTGTATTATTGAATAATTGCACAATAGGAATGACAATCACAAATTATCATCACGAGACCAAATCATGCTGATTATCACTACTTTTGGATCACCCCTCGTAGTAGTAGTTAACATTTTTTGGGTGCGTTCCTAAGTAATATTAATATGAAAACCTAAAATTTTTTTTTTCTGTCAAGTGAAGTAACAGCTGCTAGAATATAAAAAAGTACGCAAATTGACGGATGAGTACGCGAGTACGCAATACCATAAAATAGTACGCCGTGCGTACTATTGCGTACCCATCTGGCAACGCTGCTCCCACTCGACTTTTGGGACACGCCACGTTCGGAAATCTTTCTTCTTTTTTTTTTATTCACAGTTATTTATGATGTTGATGACTTTTCAATATTAAAGCTCAATATAATAATAATCTTTCTTACAAATGTTTTATCTCATCTTGTAAACATGAATGTTCAACTGTTTATCTGAAAAATCCCTTAGTTGATGACTTGTGTTGCCATCTATGAAAATAACACTACATTCCGTGTAAGCTACCAGCTACCTATAGATGTATAATAATAGTATCTGTTTGTTGAAACCATAGATAATTGTTTACAAATCCCTCGGAATAATTATGATGAATCATTATTTATGATGGTTAAAAATCTTTGTTACAATTTTAGATATATATATATTTATTATGAATACTTTTATTAACAAACGTTTGAAAAAAAACAATTTAGTGCGGTAATGAGGTAAACAGATCATGTGATTCTACCCCAACTTGTCAGTACAACATGTGGAAGTCATAATTGGGTGTAGCGCACAGATGCAACAATCCGACCACATGTGCATGCAATTTCTCAGTACAACTCGTTTGACAGTCGGATCAGCAGCGCAACACTCCTCCAGACAATAGCAATTAGTCATCTTCTGGCAAATTGGGGCCGAAAAATCATGACATGCATACATACACCCCCTTATTGATACTGTGCCAGACACCGCATAGTCTGCCATTGCTTAAACAGTCCGAAATCATGCGTTGTACTGCATGCAGTCCGACACGTTCGAGCGTTTGGACGCGACTTATCTGCTAAGTATTAGATTGTCTGTGGATTTGTTTACATTACTACTGGTTATTTGATCAGAGTTTTTTTCGTAATGATTAAGTGCGTTTCTAAAATGTCTGTCTTGAGAAAGATTAATTAATGAATTAATTTCTAAATATATGGGACTACAACAATCTACAACGATCCTAAGTTTTTGGAATAAAAGCTCCCTGCACAAGTGAACCAAATATTACGTGATATAGATTTCGCACGGAAACAAACTGTTTTAAAAATAAAGTACTTCAGAAAGAAAGCGTCTAAACTACAATTAGGTAAGTAAGTCCTTGATCTATATTTATATTTCATCATGGTCTTTTAGTATTTTATTTCTGCGCGTAGCTTGACTACACCCTCGCTCTTTGAAATTCTCAAGTACTTTCGAACTCAAGTATGTTACTAATTTTTAGCATAAATTTAGACAAAGCATTGACCCACGTTCACATACCATAAACATATCATACATACAAACATGTATCAAACAATTCTGAGCTTTAGCTTACATGGTATTTATTTCTAGCCATAGAATGTTCCTACTCTTTTTTTATTGAAATTTATGCGACTCCTTATTATCATAGCAGTGCCATAACGTACTATGAACGTACCTAAAATTATAGTCCAAAAGAGTCCTTGTCGAAAATAGCTTTGTTGGTTATGATTTATGCTCAAAAAGTAATTCTAAACTATGACATAACTTTTTCGTTTCCTAATCCTATGTTTGACTATCTTACTACTTGAAATAATGACAAAGTAATTTATTGCAGGTAATATTATACCTGATGTGCTTTTAAAACAATTTGTACAATCCATTCAACAACTAAATGTTCTTTTTTTTATATGCTTTTATCATATCCCTCTTTCTTGTGATTTCAGAAAATCAAAGATGATGATGCCCTATCAAATGATGAGTTTACATAAAAGCTGATTATTCTATCAGTAATGAACACTCGAGAAACTTTGTTTCACTCCGATGATTTCAGTGATGACTAACCTCTTTTCCTATATCAGTGTATGGATGATTCTAAATGTAAGTACAGCAAGTATATAGTTATACTAGATCTATTGGTTTTATATATCTTTCTTATCTTTAGTCTCTCTATACAAAATTAATTGAGCTTGTTTGATATCTGTCACCGGAGTCAAAAATATTTTTATTTTATTTTACATTATTTTGATTCTTTCTACATGCATGAAAGTATGTTGTATCGATTCTCATACAGGAATATATATATATCTACTGCCCTAGTAACATTAATTTTTCAACTGGTAATATTTTCAGGTTATTCGAAACAAGCGAGATGGTGGATTTTCAAGATATACCCCGGCATGCTGATCAATTTACTTGAATTTGTAAATTCTTGTACTATAAAAGGTAATTAAATATCTCATTTGTTTAATATTTTAGTTTATGTAATGTTACTATTGAAATAAAATCAAAGAATTTATTTTTAATAATACAATTGTACAAGTCCAAATATGACTTGTTACTGCAACCAGCTAGTCTACATGATTTTTTTTTAATGTATCTTAATATAAATCATGTATCACTATACTACCTGTCCAGTCTTATTCCTACATACTGTCACTAGCGACACCGAGTGGTGCGTCCTAGAACCAACAAGCCGAAGTGCACTCGCCGGGTTCACTCCGCTTTGCTACTATTTGCACCTTTATCATACTTTCTTTTCAAATTGTGGAGATAACTTACACATAGATAACTACTAAACACAATTAACGCCCCCACGCCCCCTATAGTTTTAGACTCAAACCCCTTCGTACATAAAATTTAAAATGACGCATCAAACATTAACATACTTTTGTATATATTTTTTCAGATGAAGATATAGCTCTACGGCAGAGTAACGAGAATTTACGTAATGCTACCTTAGTGGCAAACAAACGCACGACCCGGCCAACAAAAAGCAGCCCACGACCGCGCGCAACTCCAGAGAATCCTACATAACTACTAATTGCATTAACTATTCGCTGTAATTACGAAGGTGTATCAATAAATCATACTATTTGTTGCGTTCAAGTTACTAGTAGGAAGAGTCAAAATCCAAATATGCACACATTTCCATTCCACGCCAGCAAAATGTAGCCCAAAGAAAGGCTACTCCTGGTCTTCGCAAATGTAACAAAAGCTACTTTGTGACCAAACATTATGTAAATCTAGCGTCACGACAACAAAATGTAGCTAAAAGTATGTTAATCCAAGTCACGGAACCGAAATGTATCTAAAAGTGTAAATCCAAGTCACGGCAACAAAATGTAACTAAAAGAGCTGTTAAATCCTGGCAAAATATAACTAAACAACTGTTTCTAACGCTAAATTAATGTATTTACCTACAGAACATAAATAATTAAAATTAACTTGAATATGGCCAATAGATCGTCTAGTGTCTACGTTGTGTTCCGAGCAACCTAAGTTCTTTTATGTGTAGCAAATTAGACTTTGACTCCTCCCTACCTACTCAACCCTACGTCATCCTACTGCATCCTAGTTCAAAATGTTAATTATGTAATAAATAAAATTTGTTTTTGGTTAATAAACCCCAACCAGATCCTACCGTGGCCGGTTAACGTAATGGTAGCTTTATCAATATTTTCTCAACATATAATATCCTCTTAAATTAAAGCCTTTGTTTCTTTATATACCAAAACATTGCCTCAATTTATAATCATACCATCAAATCAGATAACAGACCAACCTAGCTAGCTAATTGTTCATTATTATTATTGTATGGAAGATTCTCTTTGATCCATACTATGCTACCATTTCCGTCTGGATGTGGGTCTGGCCATCTAGCTAATTAAATACCCATTTTATTATATTTTGTTTCTAATAGGTAATCCTAACATGTTTAATAAATTTACCTGTGCTTCGTACCTAATTTCTGATGAGAAGAAGCACTCAACAAACTCATCAGACCTAACAGTTGAATATTATTTCCTTCAAGGAAAATTATGTATTAAGGCATTATTCCACCCTTTACATAGAGACTAATGTATACATTAAATTCCTATAAACCTGCTATAGTGAAGATATTTGTAATACTGAGGTTTACCGTCCATTAAATATGAAATATTGAACCTGAAGTTTACCCTAAGTAATGAGTATATTCCACTCATGATAATTCGATACCTTAATATTAGACATAATGGACTGCTCCGCTTGCCATTAGCCTAGAATCATTTCATCTTTCTGAAACAATTCTGATATCCTAATCATAACTGGAAGTATAACACCTTGATGACAATAAGCAATATGACGATTACACCTTTAATATTTCATATGTAATAAAATACGGAACCCAATACTACTGATCCACACACAATAACTAATTCCTATTCAGTTACTTACTCATAAATTGCAATTAAACCTTCAAATAAATGTTATTTAATTTGTAAACCTTCATTCTAACTATCCATCCCTAAGAATAGTATTCCTAATACCCTATGACGGTGTTTGACTCTATACCTAAGCCTACCTACCACTAAATCCTATACTACTGTATGCAAAACTCCCATCATTACTTTTATTAACGTTATGTGATGTGTATGTTCTAAGCTAGCTAGGGATCTAAGCTGTAAATTGTTCGGAAGGCTAATCCGAGAATGCAACCTAGAGCCTGTGTAATGTACATTTCACAACGTGTCCGTGGACTTAAGGGTTCTGTGAAATGCACGCCCTATTTTATAACATATAAATATATATCCAATAAAAGAACAAGCCTTAAGCACACACAAGACCTCAACGAGTGGATAACAATCCTAGCGATCGACTTATGGGAAATGGCGATCTTCTCGCTTCAGCCTGTGGCCAACCTTAAGACGAGTAAGAGGCCCATCAAAGATAGGCTACACCATCTGTGCAAATAAAAAAGATGGTGCCAGGCTTCTCTCAAACCTGGCCTACTACTAACAGGATCCCGAAGTATACTTCCTTGTCACCGTAAGGGGAAATGCACTTCGTTAAGTTGACCATGCAACTAGGACTTTGATCTGGTTCGAAATAATAATAAAATCATCTAAAATAAACTCAAAATCTAACAGAAAGTCAAATAGTTCATTACTACGCAACATAATTGCACAATACTGAACCTTAGAATAAACTCAGATTCTAATAAGTAGTGGAATAGTTCAATACTATGCAAAGCAATCGCACAATATTGAACCTTCCCGCCACCACAATAATGTATCTACGAATGTTTACGTTATGAATTTAGGCTCGACCCAGAATCAATGACAATCCGAGAGTTCGCTAGAGAAAGAATGAATCCGTCTACTCGGTGCGCCGGTCTTATATACACTAAAAAAGGCTGAAACGCTTTAAATGCATGATCCACATGAATCGCTCGATGTGCTTGACGTAAACGAAATAATACCTTACCAGCATTAACTTAAGGTTTGTTTTCAATCGTGCCGCGTACGTATTTATTCCCTATTGGAACCAACTTTACTCATTGCGCAGTGTTTGCGCCAGCTCCGTAGCGGCAACACGTATTTAGTTTACTGAGAAATATGAAAATATTACGTTTTGTTACGTACGAACGTCGATTTAACTATGTACTATTATATTCTATTCAGGTGCCCATATAATTTCGATTCATACCAAATGATGATGACGATTAATGTATTAATTCTTATTATATTATATTATTCCTTCATTTAGCATTAATTGAAGACCATAATAGCGCCATAGGCATAGTTCTAGTTACAAACACCTAAAATTAATAAACAAAGATTTTCAATACACAAAACCCATACATTTTTACCCGATACTGACAACAACAACAACCGTCACTTTACTCCGATTACAATACCTCACAGCCTCACATCCCCTACTAACGTCCCCGCTGATACCCTGCATCCTGTCCCCATTCCAACTAACAAAGATAACACCCTCTCTTCCCCGCTTACTAACGCTTTACTCCATACAACTAATTCCACGTACATCCCCGCCCCCGCTGATACCCCGCATCCTGTCCCCATTCCAACTAACAAAGATAACACCCTCTCTTCCCCGCTTACTAACGCTTTACTCCATACAACTAATTCCACGTACTTCCCCGCCCCCGCTGATACCCTGCATCCTGTCCCCATTCCAACTAACACAGATAAAACCCTCTCTTCCCCGCTTATTAACGCTTTACGCCATACTGCTCACAAGTACAACGCTCCTCCCCTGCCTGTTTGCTCATCCCCGCCCTCCCTTCCCCTTATAAACACAATCACTACTGTGTATAATAACCGAACATACTCAAATGAAGAAACCTTAAATAAACCAGTTTACCCGGATAATCGGTTCACCGAAAATTACCAAATAGCAAATCCTTATTCAGAATCAACTACATTACCATCCACAACTACTATTTACCCAATTAACGCAGTTTACCCAAATAACCGGTTCACCGAAAATTACCAAAGTGCAAATTCGTGTTCAGAATCAAGTATAGTACCTGCAGCTACCACTATTTACCCAATTAACGCAGTTTACCCAAATAACCGGTACACCGAAAATTGCCAAATTGCGAATGTTTATTCAGAATCATCAACGATACTTCCCGCTACCATTATTTACCCAATTAACGAGGTTAACCCAAATAACCGGTTCACCGAAAATTATCAAAATGGATATTCTTGTTCAGAATCAAGTATAGTACCTCCCGCTACCACTATTTACCCAATTAACGCAGTTTACCCAAATAACCGGTTCACCGAAAATTACCAAAATGGATATTCTTGTTCAGAATCAAGTATAGTACCTCCCGCTACCACTATTTACCCAATTAACGAAGTTAACCCAAATAACCGGTTCACCGAAAATTACCAAAGTGCAAATTCGTGTTCAGAATCAAGTATAGTACCTCCAGCTACCACTATTTACCCAATTAACGCAGTTTACCCAAATAACCGGTACACCGAAAATTGCCAAATTGCGAATGTTTATTCAGAATCATCAACGATACTTCCCGCTACCATTATTTACCCAATTAACGAGGTTAACCCAAATAACCGGTTCACCGAAAATTACCAAAATGGATATTCTTGTTCAGAATCAAGTATAGTACCTCCCGCTACCACTATTTACCCAATTAACGCAGTTTACCCAAATAACCGGTTCACCGAAAATTACCAAAGTGCAAATTCGTGTTCAGAATCAAGTATAGTACCTCCAGCTACCACTATTTACCCAATTAACGCAGTTTACCCAAATAACCGGTTCACCGAAAATTGCCAAATTGCGAATGTTTATTCAGAATCACCAACGATACTTCCCGCTACCATTATTTACCCAATTAACGAAGTTAACCCAAATAACCGGTTCACCGAAAATTACCAAAATGGATATTCTTGTTCAAAATCAAGTACAGTACCTCCCGCTACCATTATTTACCCAATTAACGAAGTCAACCCAAATAACCGGTTCACCGAAAATTACCAAATAGCAAATCCTTATTCAGAATCAACTACATTACCATCCACAACTACTACTTACCCAATTAACGCAGTTTACCCAAATAATCGGTTCACCGAAAATAACCAAAGTGGAAATTCTTGTTCAGAATCAAGTATAGTACTTCCCGCTACCACTACTCACCCAATTAACGCAGTTTACCCAAATAACCGGTTCACCGAAAATTACCCAAGCGCAAATTCCGGTTCAATATCAACTGCTTCCCCATCAGTAACAACCGGTTACCCGACTGACCCGTTTAACGCAATCCACGAGAGTTGTGCGCCATGCCTGGATCCGGTAACCACCGACGATGCTGCTGCCTTGCTTGCCTTTAGCGACCCAGTGACTAACAATAAAGCGCCCGTCCCAACAGAATGCCCTCATGAGTTACAAGTCCCACAGGCATTACTTAGTACTATGAGCACGCATAACTCATCATGCCAACGTAGTGCAGCAGGCCCATTACCACCAAATTTTGATTGGGAAGAGTGGCGGTCCTGGCTGGCGACGATTAGTTCATTTTTCGAAAGTGGCAGAGCTGCTACAAAATTAAACAGTTATATAGATGGCTCAGACTTGCGTCCTTACCTTACCGTACAAATTTACAGTCTTTCTTATACGGGCCTTTTGGATTCCGGATCGGAATTATCTATTATTGGTGGCGATACTTGGAAACATTTTGAAGAGCAGGTTACCCTTCAGGAATCACACGACTTGAGCCGTATAGTAACGGCAAACGGCTCCTCATCCCCCATCATGGGCCATATATTCTTACCAGTCACAGTCGACGGAAAGACTGCAATAGTAAAATTCTACGTAATCCCGGAGATACCAACTAAGCTATTATTTGGTATAAATTTTTGGAAAGCATTTAATATTGGCCGGGATGTGCTGTCTTTGTTGCCAAATGATTGCTCTTTGTCTGATGAAGAACACATAAATACCGTTACGTCGGAAGTTAGGTTTATACAAGGCTTTGAGTCTCTGTCGTCGGAGGAACAACGCCAAGCGGAGAGTATAGTAAAGGAATTCGAATCCATATCCTCTGAGCGCAAGGGCTTGGGGCGGACCCATCTCCTTACTCATACTATTGATACTGGCGACGCGAGACCAATCAAGCAGCGCCATTACATGCTATCACCGTCAAGGCTCGCCGAGCTGAACAGGCAGTTGGATGAAATGCTCGAGCAGAATGTGGTGGAACCGAGTGGCAGCCCATGGAACAACCCCGTAACCATGGCACAGAAATCGGACGGAACCCTCCGATTCTGCCTGGACAGCAGGAAGCTGAACGAGATTTCAAAGCACGATGCTTATCCGCTGCCACTGATTAACCAGATTCTGGGTCAACTCGGGAACGCCAAGTTTTTGTCGTCCTTGGATTTGAAATCAGCCTTCTGGCAGATTGGACTAGACTCACAGGCGTCTAGGGAGAAGACTGCTTTTACGGTGCCGGGCCGCGGTTTGTTCCATTTTAAGGTAATGTGTTTCGGTCTAACGTCGGCTCCAGCGACGCAACAACGTCTGATGGACATCCTGTTCGGCCCAGAGTACAACGGCCGTATTTTTATCTACCTAGACGATATTATTATTGTTTCGGAGTCGTTTACTGAGCATTTGGCCCTACTGCGTACGGTGTTCGAGCGACTACGTTACGCTAACCTGACTATTAACTTACCTAAATGTAAATTCTTCCGCAGACAACTCAAGTACTTGGGTTTCGTTGTGGATGAATATGGTTTGCGGACAGATCCCGACAAAGTGAAGGCAATTATTGACTTCCCTGTTCCCACATGTCGAAAGGACATGAAACGTTTTCTTGGCACCGCATCTTACTACCGCCGTTTTATTAAGAACTTCAGCAACATAGCAGGGCCTCTCAACCAGCTAACGTCGACTCGGAAAGGCGCACCATCCTTTCGTTGGTCTCCGGAAGCGGATGGGGCTTTCAGCGAGCTCAAGGTCGCCCTAACAACTGCGCCGGTCCTCGCCTGTCCCGACTTCTCCAAACCGTTCGCTGTACATTGTGATGCCTCAGATTTTGGTATTGGTGGGACCCTAACCCAAGTGTTTGAGCGTATTTGGCGTATTTGTACCCTTTGGCGTATTACAGTCGATCTCTCTCGCCACAGGAAAGGAACTACTCAGCCACGGAGCGGGAAGCCCTAGCTGTGGTTAACGTTGTCGAACATTTCAGACCGTATCTAGAAGGAGATCGCCAATTTAAGATAATAACGGACCATTCCAGCCTTAAATGGTTCCTCAACCTTAAGAACCCTACAGGGCGCCTCGAGAGATGGGGTTGCCGACTGTCACCTTACAACTTTGTGGTGGAGCACCGTCGAGGCTCGGAGAATATCGTACCGGACGCCTTGTCGAGAGCCGTCCCAGTATACTTGATCGATACAAGCGTCATTAATGATACCTGGTACTTACAACTGTTTAAGAGGTGTGAGTCTAGACCGGGATCCGTTCCCAATTTTCAAATAATGAACGGGCGCTTGTACCGCTACACTAAATCAAACAACGCGCTGTCATCGGACTTCGAATGGAAAGAAGTTATCCCTCAAGACTTCCGCTTAGAGGTCATGATGAATAACCATTCGGTTCCAACCGCTGCGCATTTGGGCACAGCAAAGACGTACAAAAGGCTAAAATTGCGCTACTTTTGGCCAGGTATGTATCAGGACGTCGTCCGGTACGTAGCAAACTGCTCTGCGTGTGCCGCACATAAGCATAGTCAGCTTCCCACCCCAGGCTTTATGGGAAGCGCGAAGGTTTGTTGTCGCCCTTTCCAATGCCTGAGCTTGGATCTTGTTGGACCTTTACCCCCCTCGCGGAAGTTGAACACTTACTTGCTGGTGGTAGTGTGCTGTTTCACCAAGTATTGTATGCTGTTTCCCATGCGACGCGCCACTGGAGCAGTCATTTCCCAAAGGCTAGAGGACCACGTATTCATGATCCACGGAATACCTCAAACCATTATTGCAGATAACGCTTCGTATTTCACTGGCGGCGACGTTCAAAGGTTGTTCGCGAATTATAACATACCACAGCTGCATTACACGCCTGTGTATTGCCCACAGGTCAACACAGTGGAGCGCTACAACAGGACCCTCGTAACAGCCATTTCCACGTTCATTGAGTCAGACCACCGCATGTGGGATTCCAACATTTCGCGTATTCAGTTTGCAGTGAATACTTCGGTGAACGATTCTACTTCTTACACCCCGTTCCTACTAGTACACGGACGGGAGGCGGTTCCCGATGGTACAATCTATGGTGAACCAGAGGAGGTCGACGAAATTGTTTTTTCATCTAGACGTGATTACCTGAATAAAATCAATACCTTAAGAGATGTCTATCCCACCGTGAGAGAGCTGTTACAGAAATCTCACGATCGCAACATCAAGTACTACAACGATAAGCGCCGTGACATCGAATTCGAAGTTGGAGACGAAGTTTGGAAACGTACCTTTAAACAAAGTAAGGCCAGCAAGTATTTTGCGGCCAAATTGGCTCCCAAGTATGAGAAGTGCCGCGTCATACGAAAAGTGTCCCGTTTAGTGTACGAATTGGAAGATGAAAACGGTAAACGGCTGGGGAAGTGGCATATCAAGGACTGCAAACCGGTGTCTTCGAACGCTGTCTGACGACGTCAGCTGACCCTCACCGCTTCAGCTGCGCCTGCGTGATGGGTCTCCTTTTTTTTTTCTTTTTTTTTTCCCTTTTTTTTTTTCCTCTTCTCTCCCCTTTCCCTTAACTGGGACTCGGCAATGTACCAAGTCGCCGTGAAGTAAGTGTGGTCTTATTTCCACAAGACTGATTGACATGTGCTGTCGATTACATGTAGTTAGTTGTGGCCATTGCTACCGTTTTGTTGTGTGTCTCTCTCTCTGTAGTGCCGCAGGCCTAGACGCAATCGTTTCCAGCGTCGGCCACGCGGATTCTGTTGATGCCAAGGTGCTGCAGACCTTGTGATTCCGGGCCGGGAATACTTGGATTTCGTCTAGTTTTAATTCTTGTTTGATTTAGGGTTAGTCCTGACCGAGTGCTGATTTGCAGCTCGAGGGCGAGCCGGAATTTTACTCTTTCAGTTATCTTTCCTCGTAAAATTCTCCTGGTTAAGGGGGTGTAATATATAATTTGTCACACCTAGGATATTGCGTTCCTTTTCTTTCTTTTTGTTGGCCCGATATTATTCCTAATGTTGGCCAACCTATAACGCGTTGTTACATTCTCGTCGTATCTGTGCGCACCTGCCTTTGTCCGGTGTGTTTAGTCTGTGGTTCGGTGTTGCCAGGTTGTTAATTCCGATTACCCTGACCGCTGAAGGAGCGGGCATAAATAGCTTTCGTTACTAATAAACTCGACAATGCGACAGCCAAGGAGGTTTGTGTTATTTTCGTTTCAGCTGTCCAAGCCCTCGTGTGAGGAACGATACATTTTTGTCACACTTAGACTCGGCGATCATTGGCGTTCGCTCGGACGCCCGGGGAGTTGCGATTGGAAGGCTGGCAACCCGAGATTTAAGAAAAAGAAAGAAGTAAAAGAGAACGCGTGGCAAGACGCCTCGCTTATTAAAGTTAAATTGTAATTCTTCCTCTGTAAGTATTCCGCCCAATCCGGGTACAATTCTTGGAGTATCGTTTATTTTTGGCATCGTATTATATCAATTGTCGTATTCCAGCTAACCAGCCCGATTGACGTACCGGCATACTAATTGGACCGCGTGGGCCGCATCGGGCCCCCCGAGTTGTTGGGAGCCGATTGCTCCAGCGAGCTGTTTTCTCGATAACCGTAAGTGTTCTCAAGTGTCGTGAATAGCCTTGTGAGATCGTGTCCTTGTTGGAAATATTATAGCGTGATTTCGTTACAAACTTGCAGTTTGGCGCGACGGAAAGGCGTCACAGACGGACCCGAGGGCTAGTTACGCCCCGGAGTCGACATTCGTCAATATTTGACCACCAGGCGGGACGATTTTCCTCCAAAAGGTGAGTTTCATATAACCTTAGGCGTTGCTACGCACGTTGGTGCTTCGATAATCGTCCGTATCCGTCATCGTGGCGTGTTACAATCATGAAATGTGGTACCGGCGACAGTGATAACCCCCTTTATAGTAGCTTACTGATTCCCAATCACTTTACTAGACAATG
Source organism: Epinotia ramella (assembly GCA_947578815.1). NCBI lineage: Eukaryota > Metazoa > Arthropoda > Insecta > Lepidoptera > Tortricidae > Epinotia > Epinotia ramella. Next base: position 23,164,847 of record OX388217.1, read on the forward strand.
AGTACCGTTTCACTGAACTATCGCGAAGCCCGGGCCTAACCTGGACTGGATTCCATGCTCGCTCCGTCCCGGACAGTCATGCTCCCCACAGCCTGTAGTGTAACCCGTATTATCATACTGGCCAATTCCAGGAGGTGTTTGGTCGGGGCCACTTCGTAGCCAGGCCGCCTAGATCAACCGAGCTAGCGCCCTGCGTCCGAGGGACATTGAGGAGCACCGCCCGGAGACCAGCTAAGCTTAATTCCTACACTTGTAAACTAGCGCAATCGACCAAAACGTCATCAACAACCCTACCCTAATTTAAGTTTGGTATTAAGACACCTATATTATAACCTCCGTTAACTTTCTTTAAATATATAAATATTTACCACAGGACTAGAGTTTCCTTTTTATTCTACCAAACGAAAACTACCAATTACAGTACGTCGGCATACGCCTAAAAGTGACGTCGCTGATCACGTTATAAATTATTGCGTTTCGTCAGAGGTCTGATAATGACGTTGCAAATCACGTCGTAATATATCGTGTTTCATTAGTGGTTTAAAGATGACGTTGTGAAACGCGTCGAAAGTTTCCGTGTGTCGGCATACGCCTAAAAGTGACGTCGCCGATTACGTTGTTAATTATTCTGTTCCGTCATAAGTCTGATAATGACGTTGCTAATCACGTCGTTATTTTGTCCTGTTTCGTCAGTGGTTTAAATACGACGTTGTAAAACACGTCGAAAGTTTTCGTATGTTGGCATACGCCTAAAAGTGACGTCGCTAATCATGTTATAAATTATTGTGTTTCGTCATAGGTTCCGATGATGACGTTGCAAATCACGTCGTAGTATGTCGTGTTTCGTCAATGGTTTAAAGGCGAGGTTGTAAAGCGCGTCGAAAGTTTTCGTACATATGTTGGCATACGCCTAAATTTGACTTCACTGATCACGTAATCAATTATTGTGTTTCGTGAGAGGTCTGATAATGACGTTGCTAATCACGTCGTAATATGTCATGTTTCGTCAGTGGTTTAAGAGTCCGTATACAGCCGTTTGCTGAATTCGCTAGAATTATTGAGGTCATATCTCATGAAATATTCGTTTTCCTACAGATTTTATTGTGTAATATGAAAGATCATTTCAATTCAAGTCAAATAAGTGGAAATGTTGTTTACATTTAGCTCTCAATTTACCATATTTTGGCTCAGTCCAACAGCTGTTTTCTCAATTTTCGCTCGGAGACGTGTAAAATGACTTAGATTTGAAGAATGAATTGATTTCAAACCGACATAAAACAAATAAATATATATTGGATTGATAGTCTTCTTAGGATTAAGTGGAAAACATTTTATAAGTTACATATTAAATTGTTGAGTAAAACCGTATTTCCATCCAACAACTTATATGAAATCATTATAAAAAACTCCAGTTCAAGCGCTATTCGAAAAAATAAAAAAATATTTATGTGTAGAAGTTGTGGCATAAAAAATATTTCAAATCACCCTAAAATTCGTAATAAAACACCGTGCACGGCGCTCGATGCGGCAGTCACCGCCAAGCGGTTTGAGAGAGCGGTCACGTCGCTCGTCGATTTCAAGGTCACGTAGCTATGGGCGCTTGGGCTAGCGGGAATTATAGCGCGACGAGGCAGTCTTGATTGATCATTTGGTAAGTGATGCTTTTTCTTACTTTTGACTTTTTATATGAAATTGCATTTGTACTATCTAATGGAAATATGTTCATTGTACTACTAACATTTTTGACCTATGTTCCATATAAGGAGGTTCTTAATTAGTCTTCATGTTTTATCTATATATACATATAGCGATAATTCTAAAAGTACTTACGTCATTGAATTTTCATCATCATCAGCCTATATATACGTCCCACTGCTGGGCACAGACGTCCTCTCCTGAATTTGTTATTTTGCAGTTTCTTAATTTTGACAGCCGTTTGTAATATTTCCGATTTTCGGAATCTTATTCCTATTGCCTTTATCTGTGTGATATAAACTGCTTCCTGCAGTGTCGGTGCTACTTTTGTGGCCTTTTTAATCATTTCTGGTTTTAACCATATTTATTTATTTATGCAATTTTATCTAACATCTGCTTCGATGACAGGTCTCAACATATCTGTCAGTAATAATTGGTCCTATTTGAAAAATTACTCCAACGGTAGTCTAATTTTATGGGTACCTATCAGCTTTCTTTTTAAAGGATAAAGCTAAAATCACCGGTTTCCTCACAATAAAAATAACGCAATTTCTGCTTCTTCTTCTGCACCTTTGTTAGTAATTTCTGCAGTGTCATTCCACTACTTGTATAGAACTCACGCTTAAAGAGCATACCGTTTTGCATCTTGTAAGTCATTTATGACCTAATAGTGATAATATGCAAATATTATGAAATTGATGATACAACTATATATAAAGATTAATATGAAGTTATGTCATCTTTCACTTTAGTTGTGGACGGACGGTGCAACATGTTTTATCTCCGTATCTTTTTAACCGCCCATCTTTTCCTTGCTCAAATTCTTATTATTCATGTCGCTAAAGTAGTATACTATAATACAATATTTATCAATTGATTGGTTTTATTATTTTAGATTCAAGTATGGCGCCTAGGAAGACAAACCGTTCATTTGGTACAGTAAAAAGAAAAAAAAAATGCTTTCGTATGTCTGTCCTGATTTCCGGCTGTTCTCCTCTAGAGGTGGCGTTTCTCAACCGATTCTCGTGAAATTTGGCGAGCAGGTTCGGTAATTATATAGAACTTTTTGTCGAGCCCGTTTTTGGAATTTTTTCAAAATGGCGGAGTTATGCAAAAAGACACTCGCGAGGTCTACAGCTCACAGAGCCACTTGTAAATAATATAAATAACCTAAGTTTTAATATGAGTAAAGATAAATAATAATAAATATTGGGGTCAATCTTACACAAATCGACCTAGTCCCAAACTAAGCAAAGCTTGAACTATGGGTACTAAACGACGATATACATACTTATATAGATAAATAAATACTTAAATACATTAAGAACCGATATCCATGACTCAGAAATAAATAAATGCCCATACCAGGATTCGAACCCAGAACTTCCAGTTCGTAGGCAGGATCACTACCAACTAGGCTAAAGCGGTCGTCAAACAAGCAAGTACTTACTTAAATTAATTTGTAGTAATTACATAAATACATTATAATGAACGATACAGTTCTAAGTTACCTGATATTTTATTTAAATACGTATAGGTAGGTACATATAAATATTAAGAAACGAAAAAGTCAGATAAAACGGTTCAGGCGCCGTAGGTTCCGCGAAGTTAAGCGAACAGAGTTTTTGAAACAATATAATGCGTCTGTTTATAATAATATGGTTTCAAAAAAACACGTTCAGTAATCTAGAGGCTTTTCACGAATCACGAATAAAATATTCGTAACAACTTCTAGAAATCGGCAATATTATGTTTGAGAGAACTAAGTGATTACTTTTTTATTTATTTAAACGGCCAAAAAAAAACATGATATCCGCGCTTCCGAGCACGCACTTCCACCTCGCTCACGCTTATGCTCAGTGAGAGGGAGAGAAGACCATGAACCTACGGCGCCTTAAAGTATCAAAACTACTCTACGCCGACCTAGCCGCCTCGCTCGATCCCCACTACCAATACCTGCGCTGGCGCGCTCGGAGACGGGTAATGATACCTACAATCGAACTTTTTCCGGGCCGATACGGACTCTTAAAAGTGACGTTGTAAAACGCGTCGAAAGTTTTCGTATGTCGGCATACGCCTAAAAGTGACGTCGCTGATCACGTTATAAAATATTGTGTATCGTCAGAGGTCTGATGTTGACGTTGCAAATAACGTCGTAATATATCGTGTTTCATCAGTGGTTGAAAGATGACGTTGTAAAACGCGGCGAAAGTTTCCGTATGTCGGCATACGCCTAAAAGTGACGTCGCTGATGACATTCATAGACCGTTGGCCCACTCCCAATACACCTACGTCTCATGACAACATGATAGAATGCATGGCAGCAAGTCGAGAAAGTTGTGCTGAGCAAGGGAAAAAATAAATAAAAAAATTAGATCTTCACTTCCGGTCAAAATTTGTATGGGGATATTTACGTCATGTCACAACAGTATGAGACGTGTAGCATCCTTTAGCCCTTTATTCGTAGAGAGAAAAAACCTAAGCCGGCCAGTCCTGAAATGGCCGGAAGAACCTACTTGGCAGACGGCGGCGTCAGAGTTGCCAACTGTGGGGTGTTGGGAGTGGGCCCACGGTCTATCAGGGGTTTAAAGATGACTTTGTAAAATATGTCGACAGTTTTCGTGTGTGTATACATTTTACGAGGGCCTGAACTATAGGATACCCTGAGGGGCTACCGTGAAACGAAAACGAACTTCGTTCGTGTATCTCCCTCTCTGTTCCTCGAATTAGCAAGTGCGACAAAGACGGAGATACACGAACGAAGTTAGTTTTCGTTTTGCGGTAGGACCTCTGTGTTTTAGGCAGTAGTAAAGATCAGTATAACTATTTTAAACACACTTGTTTAAATACAGTACAAAACTTAAACAATTACACAAAGTACTTTGCCATTCCCTTAATTCAACCATTGAAAGTGCGGCGTTTTTAACGCGCGCTAGCAATTTTTCCCGTTCCGACCAATCACACGTCATAATCGCTATCTCTGATTGGTCGAAAGCTCGCGGTTGTTAATTCGCGCCAGTCACATTGTTCTGTGAATCTGGCTTTAGTCGTTTCCGGAGTCACTTTAGTGTTTAATAACTGTGTAAAACTATAACCTGTATCAAGTGTATAAAGTATGGAAAACTAAGAACAAATATTTTATAATTATTATATTACTCATTATATATACAGATATTACGCATACAGAAGCTGAATATAAAATTTACAAACACCGTTTTTTTTTCTCGTCATAAAACCTGTTCGAACTCGTCGCAGCCATTGTTGCATCATACTTAGGGATGTCCCACGTTTACTTGATGGGCTAGGTGTCAGTCGATGTTCGATACTAAAAAAAATACATTGCTTTGAAATTTAACCGCCAAACTCGCACACATTTCTAATTAAAACGAAGAGATCGCTGCTAATAATAGTGTTAGGTAACTTTTGCGTTTAAACATATCGACGCTGGAAACTTTACAAGCGATATTTTTGGTGATATTGAGTTACATACACGTTAGAATCGGCAGATTTTTCTGTATCGAATGGGCTGGCGGTCTCGTGTCCGATCTCCGTGATCCCTTCGGTGATTTAGCAGATCACGACCATTGTTTTCTACTAAACGACTTCGTTTTTGACAATTTTGTGCAAAATGGAGATTAGATTAAATGTTTTTTCGCGAAAATGAACCACAAGAGCTTTTTACTTTTATTTGTAAGAACAGATTAAACTTAACTTATGTAGATAATTTGGTTTACTTAGTTGCAAATAACCTTTCACTTGTTGGTTAACCGCTTTTAACAGATTATTGGTTGTTAGACAACTTTACCGTTCTGTTTTATTATGAATCAAGTAAGCATGGTAATAGGTATATACAGGTATATTTATGACACATAAATTATTTTTATTGTTGGTACCTAACAATGTATTTCGACCTCAGAGCATAGAATCACTATCACTATCACTACATAGTATAAAACAAAGTCGCTTCCCGCTGTCTGTCCCTAATATGTATCTTTAAAACTACGCAACGGATTTTGATGCGGTTTTTTTTTAATAGATAGTGATTCAAGAGGAAGGTTTATTTATATGTATATTATAGTACCCGTGCGAAGCCGGGGCGGGTCGCTAATACTACTTATATTCATACATCTGTGATTTCGACACTCTCAAGGGAATGATCCTATAAGGGTTCCGTTTTTACCGATTGAGGTACGGAACACTAAAAACCTATAGCCTTAGATTTAAAATGAATAAAGGAAATCCTTACTAATATTATAAATTCGAAAGTGTGTTTGATTCTCCTTTTTAGGGTTCCGTAGCCAAATAGCAAAAAACAGAACCCTTATGGATTCGTCATGTCTGTATGTCTGTCCGTCCGTATGTCACAGACATTTTACTCGAAAACTATAAGGTGTATTTGAATAAAATTTTGAGGATAGGTGTATTTTGTTTGCCGCTACACTTTTGTTATTAAATTACAAAAAAAATTTTTTTAGGGGTGCACTCCATACATAAAACTGAAAGTCAAAAAAACTTTTTTCATTGCAAGCCCACGTGTGGCACATCAATCGATAGGCCTTTCGAAATAAATATAAGGTTTCTCAGCAATTTTTTTGATTAAGTGAATGAAGTCAGAGATAATCGCCACAAAAGTCACTAAAATTGTGTCCCCCCCCCCTCTCATTTTTGAACCGTGTATTTTAAAAATATGAAAAAAATCATGGACATTAGGGCTTATTAAATTCTTTCAGCGAAAATTGTTTTGAACAAGATCGGTTCAAAGGTTTTCGAGATATTTCTAAAAAACTGCCTTCCTTAAAGAAAAGGACGTAAGTGCCGTAAGATTTCAGTAACGATACGACCTTTTTAATAGGCACGGAACCCTTCGTTGTGCGTGGTCCGACACGCACTTGGCTGCTTTTTTTGTGTGTGGAGAATAGTTCTAGTTAGAGTGACATAGGCTACTTTTTGCCGGGATAAAACATATTATTCCCGTGGGAAGATCCATTATGATGTTAGTTCCCCTTGACCACGCGGGTGAAGCCGCGGGTAACAGCTAGTAATAATAATAATAATGCATGAAATCATAATTAACCCGAATTAACTTTTTTTTGTCTGTATTTTTACCTGTGTCTTGTGTACCATAAAGTATTTACATACATACATACATACATAATAAAAACAAGTAGCATAAAAAGTCACATCTACACAGAGCAAATTATTATTTTAAACCTAAACCCAGTTTTAAAGTTTCGTTTCGTAGTATTTGGTGGATAAATATTATACAAAATACTTACTAGTACGACCGTTAATCGAGCGTTAATATCGATATCGAATTAGGTATCGCTTTTCGCATTCTCACGCACTAGTCGCGACTCGCGTGGGTCGCGTCGCAGTTTTTCGTTTGTTTCGTTGTTTTTGACCGGAAAACTGGTGAGTATGCCGATTATAATTTAGTTATTTAACGCAATCAATTAAAACAAAGTACTGGGTAAGTGAGTCTTGTCTTTTGTGAAGTGTTGTAACATTTGTCTATAAGTAAATTATTTCAGGTTGTGTGTGCTCGAATAGTTGTGCGGTTTATTTTGTTGTATTATGGACGATAAAAACACTTATACCGTCGCGGAAGGAGATGACGAAGAAAACAAGAAGCATTTTGGCCAAGATTTAAACAAACTACTCAATGATTAAACACGAAGCACCAGACGATCAAACATGGCAGTTAATAACCCTTAATTGAGAGAAAATTTATGAAACAGGTATAGTGTAAGACTTTTGTGACCGTTTCGTTGAAGATCCCGCATAGTTTTTTTACCATAACCTATTTGCTTTGGGAGGACCCGAATCGTGTTTTTTTATTCATTTTATATCTTCAAGCCAATGTTTCATCAAATTCACCCTAATATGTGCTGTTTGTCTTTGCAGCGGATTTAATGACTGCCCGTATAAAGGCAAAACAAGCGGAGTCAACAAGTGATTTGAATGATTATGAAAACGAGACAAAGAAGCCAATTCGAGTAATTGACTATGACGCTTCATTGTCATCTGAACCTGAAGAAAGTGCCCTGGACTTGTGTATGATTGGTGAGTTTTTTTTTTTTTTGACAGTTAATATAATTAACACTATTATCAGAAACAAGACATAAGAAAGGTTCCAATAATCAATCCACCGATAGTTTTCCTTACCGGCAGTTACATTTTGACAGATTACCTGTAGAAAATGTGTCAAAATGTAACTGTTGATAAGGAAAACTATCGGTGGATTGATTATTGGAACCGCCCATTTATCTAAATAAGAACCTACTACCAAAAACAAAAGAACTAAATTAATATAAAAACTTAAAGTACATTGACGATCGCTTAAGCCTAGTTGGTAGTGACCCTGCCTACGAAGCAAGAGGTCCTGAGTTCGAATCCCGGTAAGGGCATTTATTTGTGTGACGAGCACAAATATTTGTTCCTGAGTCATGGATGTTTTCTATGTATTTAAGTATTTATTTATCTATATAAGTATGTTTATCGTCGTCTAGTACCCATAGTACAAGCTTGGCCTAGTTTGGGACTAGGTCGATTTGTGTAAGATTGTGTCCCCTAATATATTTACAATTAATTGCTTCTAACTTAAATTTAATTAAAACTAAAATAAATCTAAAAAGTAGTGCCCTCGCGGCATGGTGCCGAAGATGCTGGCATCATTTCCTCGCTCTATAGCAATACTAATGCATTGTGCAAGGTAGCTGGTAGCTCTTTGGTGGCCAGTCGTTTTGGTTAGTGAGTTAGTTTGAGTTATATATATTAGGTAAGGTCGGGTAAGACTAACATAGTTTATTAGACGGGGTACTTTGTAGTATATATTAAAGTCCATATTATGGAAACTTGTAGTCTTGCCCCGGTGACTGTCATACCCGGCCTTACCTTTATTAATTTACTATTGACGACCCTATATGTATAAGTATGTTTCTCCATTGTCTAGTTGCCATAGCTCAAAGAGCTTTAGTTGCTTTATTTGGGACAATAATCTTTATAATATTCTTTTAATACTGTTTAAAAGAATATTAGGTTTACTTAAATTAAATTAAAAATGGTTATAATAAAGTGTCTCCTAATGTTGTATAGATAATACACTCAGAGGCAATGAAAACGGGTCACTTCCCATGGATTACTTTACAAAGTGACCCGTTTTCGTTGCCTCTGAGTGTAATTCCCAATGTGAAGTATGAAGGTACGCTACCTCGGAGGCAATGAAAACGGGTCACTTTGTAAAGTAATCCATGGGAAGTGACCCGTTTTCCCCTGAGCGTGGCTGGGTGCGCTCACGACGGAGTGGCACTGCCACTTGCCGTCCGGCCGTGATCGTATCGGTCACGAAGTCAAGGTGGTGAACCCGGGACAACGGGATGTCAACGAGTCGTCGCATCGCGTCACGCCTCTTCACGTCTCCCGTCAGCTTAGGTGAGCCGACAAGCGATGAAATACAAAGCTATACTTTTTATGCATTTTTCTGTGAGTTTGATATTTAATTATCATATATACATACCTCGTGGTAATTAAAATCTTTCGCTTTTAGGTATACCCTGTTACATTAAATTTCAATCCAATGAAACTCTGGAAAAGGAAGTTTCTATTAACCGGAAGCCTATAGACGGATCATCATCAACATCAGCAGATCATCGTAGCCGGTAGGATTCAACTGACACATACATTACAATCACACCAAAGTCTACAGGTGTGTTTATTGTATACCGCCCATACTGGATCTTTTGTTCGCTGCGGTAGAGTGATCTTAGACGTATAATGGGTTTACTTTACTTTAAAATATCCATGTATGCAAGATATGGTTTTTTTTTTTTTATACAACGACGGTGGCAAACAAGCGTACGGCCCGCCTGATGGCCTGATGGCTTGGTCTGATGCTGCAGCCAGGATGTCTAGCATTGAAAAATAATAGGAGATATTATGTCTGGATTAAAATCAAGTATTTTATTTATTATAGTTGATTTGTGGGCCGGTTATGCCGCTTCGACCAGCAAGTGATCTATTGTGGCAGCCCTTTTTTTAAAGGATTATTTGTAGCTTTTCAGTTTATTTTGAAGTCTGTACTTTATTTATTTTTTTATCTAAATTATATTCATGTTTGTTTGTAGGTCATCAGCATAAAGTTATGCATTTTTTGACAACTCTGGTAGAACAGAACAACCAAATATTAACCTGGATTAGAAGCCAAAATGAAACTGATGAAATTATGAGAATAAAAGAACCTATAAAGCTTCCTGTACAGCTGCCTATTCGTGATGAAAATGAATTATCAACACTGGAAGAATATCTCAATAATGATGTAAATTTTGGAGAAATTGTAAGTCTCTACTACTACTATGTAGGTACAGTCATCGTCATAATATAAGTTAACATTCATAGTTATCAAATTGTTCATTACAGCTTACAATTAAATTGGCGTACCAAACTATTTGAGCACTTTGGCTGTTACCTTATAATGTATATTATATTCAAATAATATTTGTAAACGGCTCGAACGATTTCGATGAAATTTGAAAGATAAAAGTTTGTGTGTATAATGAGACATAGCATTTTGAAATCAATATGTTTGTTTTTAGCATTTATAGTACATATATATTTTTCTTGTAGGGCAATTACTTGATGTCTTTCTGTGGGAATTCTCCAACCAGCTTGGTGAATCAAATTATGAGACACTTGATTAGTAACGAACTTACATCCAAGTTTAGTTTAGTGGCAAGAAAGGAAAGCGTCCCTTTGAACAAATTAGTACTGATACGTAAGTATAAGAATTACATGACACATGAGGCAATTTGGCACTCTTTGGGGGAGGCCTATGTCCAGCAGTGGACGTCTTTCGGGTGATATGTGTACCCAGCTTTACCAACATTGACGGCCATCCACCTTCTATGATATGTATACGAGTAAACAGATTTTAAAAATAAGAAATATTTATATTTTGATGGTGACTTAGCAGACTATCTAAAATCTAATTTTATACTTAAGTTCGATTTGCATACACAAAAACACAAAGTCGAAATGCATAACGTACGAAATTCATAACATCTTTTATCATAACATAAGTTTATAATATATACGGTTTTATTTCATCATGTTTATAATCTATACTGCTGTCTCTCTGTATAAGGTTCTAAATATGTACATGAAGTCAAATTATATTTTTTTTTTAAATATACGGTCTAAATTCATCATGGTTATAATTACCAATTATTTTTTATGCTTTTGTTGTTTCAGGAACTGTAAAGAAACACTTGAAATTACCTGCTGAAACATTTATTGAAAATGACATGAAAGTGTGGCTCTAACACGCTCCACAACGGCTGAAAACGAGTTCTATGAAAAAACTGAATAGCTCTTCTAACAAAGACAATTTTAATAATTATATTGGTTTCTTACGAGTGTGTACCTACAATGTCAAGTAAAAAAGTGTTAAGTAAACGCCAAATTTATATAAGAATAGCTCAATCTTATAGACTGCTAAATGAAAGAATTCCTTGTCAGCAGCATTTTTTATATACAGTTCGAGTTGAACACAGACCAGCATGTAATTCAGCTACCACACTTCTGATACTGAAACAGTAAATATAAGTACCTACCCCTCACGATTGTAATAGCAATCTGCAGTCCTCTATTGATCATCTCGAAAGCTTTCCTAATTTGACGCCACTTAGTTATTCAACAAATAATACGGAGATTTTAATACACGATGCGACCATGGTTCCTAATGCAAAAGATGATCAACAGGATTTGACATTGGGCGAGTGCAACTTTATTTGTAATTCTAAAGCTGATAGTTATTGTATGATCCAAAACAAGACTGTTAATTTATAGATTTTTTTTAAATATTGCGGGTAACATTATGGTGTATATAGCTTTTAAACAATAAGAGGATTTTTATAAAAAGCCTTGCCCTTCCTCAAATTTCAATATATTTTTGGTTGACGAACTCTCACAATGTTTTTGCATAGTTCCTGTTAAATAAATGTATTGTAAATAAATGTGTGAGCATACCCTTCTATAAAAAAATGGTTATTTTACCGTTAGCTCACATTTGTGATTTTGTGAGCTATTTGTGTTATAGGACTGTACAACCTGACCTGTGTGTGTGTTGTGTCCTGTGTATAGTAGGGGAGGCCGAGCGGGGGATTTTCCCGAGCGTCGTTGAGAGCTTATAGATTTTGAAAAGTAGGTAGTTAATAGGAAGAAAAAAAAATTATGATACCCTTAATTAACCAATTCATTACAAAATACAAAAAACTAATAAACCGGCAACGGCTGTCCCGGTTAAATTACCCTTGCGTCCTCCTAATACCCAGAATAACAATAGCCCAATTACACCTAAAATTAAATAAAACTACATTCAAACTAATTTAGTTCAATAGTAAATAATAAACAGAATACCCAAACAACCATTATAAATATAAATAATTAAAGTTAGCTAAAAAGAATTTCCACTAAAAATATTGTAATTGATTCACCCCTCAGTACTATGCCCAAGAATACGAAAATAGATTATTGTCAGATTATAAGGCATGAAGCTCAATCGTCAGTATAAAATGTGACGCGCTCGAGTATGACAATATGTCAATTTTTTATCATATTCAAAAAGCCTGGAAGCCGCCACCCCCACCGTTGAAAGGGTCTCATAATATGATTGTTTCTCTGCCTATCAGCTACTTTTCAAAGTCTATAAGGTCTCAACGACCCTCGAGAAAACTTCCATTTCCCTCGCTTGGCCGTCTCTACTATTATTAAGGGCTAAAATCGCAAAGCCAGTTCTGATTTTTTAATTTTGTTAAATTCAGTGCTTGCTGTGTTATATGTGAAAAAATCTTCTTATAGATACTTCCCTACTGTCTCTGTAAATTACGTTTCGCTTGCCATTAAATATTATTTCTGAAATTACACGCAGATTTCTTATATGTATACATTAAAAAAAAAATGGTTCTAGATTATTTTTTGAGTTAATAAATCTTTACATGGCATACACTTTTGTTTTGTTTCAGATACAATTAGGTCTTTGGGAACATGTCCACTTACGACTTTGAAAATTCTAGCACGAAAGTTACGCGAGGTCACTATTAGTCACCATTTGGTCATTAGGCATGGCGTCACGTTTACTGTGACGTCTGCTGGCGCTTTTCAATGACGTCGGTGGATGTGTTTCCAATGACGTCTACAGACGTCATCAGGAATTCATGACGTCGATAAACGTCTATACTATGATGTCGACAGACGTCTACCCGATGACGTCTATAGACGTCTTACTAGTGGCGTCACGTGACGTCTCTTAATGACGTCGTAGGACGTCCCAATGACGTCATGCGACGTCCATTAATGACGTTATCCCAGCGTCATCAGAAAGACGTCATGCGACGTGACCTAACGACGTCGTGTGACGTCCATTAATGACGTTATCCTAGCGTCATCACAAAGACGTCATGCGACGTGACCTAACGACGTCGTGTGACGTCCATTAACGACGTCATGCGACGTGAACTAACCACGCCGTGTGACGTCCTTTAATGACGTTATCCCAGCGTCATCCTAACGACGTCATGCGACGTGAACTAACCACGTCGTGTGACGTCCATTAATGACGTTGTCCCAATGGCATCCCAATGACGTCATGCGACGTGAACTAACGACGTCGTGTGACGTTTATTAAAGACGTTGTTCCAACGTCATCGCAACGACGTCATGCGACGTGAACTAACGACGTCGTGTGACGTCTAATAAACACGTGATATATAAGGACCAGTAGACGTTGCCGTGACACGTATACTGGACGTGCAAAATCACGTCATCATATGTATCAAAATGACGTCAAGTGGTGACGTCAATAATGACGATAAATTTGCGACATCGCCACGTGAAACATGACGTGAACTATGACGACGTCTCAACGTCTTCCTACGACGTCTGACGTCACGTCACTATACGGATCAAATGACGTCAAGTGGTGACGTCAATAATGACGATAAATTTGTGACATCGTCACGTGAAACATGACGTTTGAAATCACGTGATTTGACGTCTAAAATGCCCAATAATTCACGTCAATAATGACGTGACCTTGCTGTCTGGGGCCATTACTGACGAAGTCGGCCGCGTCTCCGTTTCGAGCTGTCGGACTGCCAGTCAGTTGCGAACTTGGCCTATTGCCCATAGCTGGCTTGGCATGCGGTAGACATAACCCGCCCAGTCCCGTTCAATCTTTAAAAAACCTTTATAAACCAGCCTCAGCCATAAAGCTCATTAAGGGCGGGTTGCACCAACTTACAACTATAGACCGATCAATGTTAAATATAAGTAGCACCGGCAGCTGCCATTCGATAGAGACTTGTCAAACATTCAATACATTCAGATTTTAACGAAAACCGCCACACACCGTGCAAAAAATAAATCAGCTGCGTCCAAATTTTCGTTTAGCGCGAAATGGCGTTCGGAATCGTCGCCATGTGTCAATTTTATTGTTTTTGGGCCCGTTAAGTAATATATATAAATATAGTGGTTTTAGTTTTACACTTCTTAACGAAACAAATATTTTTTTTTTTTTTTTAAATACAATGACGGTGGCAAACAAGCGTACGGCCCGCCTGATGATAAGCGGACACCGCAGCCTATAGACGCATGCAACTCCAAAGGAGTAACATGGGCGTTGCCGACCCTTGATATGTTTGAGGATACGCCGTGTTGACAGCTGAAGGAACAAATTCCCTCGCTCTCAACACAACGCATCCTCGGAAGCTCTGGTGACCTTGCTCACCTCCAGGAACACAACACTACTACAGAGCGAGTAGTAGTGTTATTATGGCTGTGGTCTTCTGCAAGGCGGAGGTACTTCCCCAGTTGGGCGGCTCCAAATTCGAGCGGGATGACATCGCTGTGCCCTACCTCACCTCTTACCCTAATATTATTGTTTCGTGTTAATTTAACGTGGAGCCTTTCAAGAAAATACAGAGAGGTCGCTGCTAGTAGCGGCGAATGTATGAAGATACGCCTCATCGGTCACTGTCCTCGTAGCTCAGTGGTGGGAGCACTGTTCCGGAAATACAGGGGCCACAGGTTCGGGTCCTGTCTAGGGCTACATACGATAATGGTTTATTTTTCCATAATATTCGTTCTCTCTATCATATCGTTTAGTTTTTGTTTTTTTTTTCTGTAGCTGAATACTGCTGCTGTTTCGGTGTAATACGGCAGCTATAATAAGTAGTCTAATGTATTTCGCAAATCAGTAGTAAATAAATCGTCTTACGTTAAACACCACTTTCTGTGATCTAAACTTTATAAGCAAAAATATACCTTAACCTCAAGAACAGTAGCCGTCTGCATTTAATTCACACATCAAGTACATTTACCTCGTATATTAATTAATGTATAATTATTTATTGACTTATATTTTTTCTAGCAGTAAAAGTGGTTCTAATTCAGATGTATCGATAAAGACAGCGCGACCCGAAGACATGCTAGAGCTGGAACTAATGCTACGAGTAAGTGATTTTTTCATCATCATCATCATATCAGCCGAAAGACGTCCACTGCTGGACATAGGCCTCCCCCAAAGAGTGCCAAAGTGACCGGTCCCGCGCCACCCGCATCCAGCGGGCGGAAAGGTTCTCGAGTGGCGACCACGTACCGGCGCGGCGTGGGTAGGCCCCCCACCTGGTAAAAGGTCGCGGGAGTCCGCTGGATGCGGGTGGCGCGGGACCGGTGTTTTTTTATTAAAACGTAATTGGACAAATCAACAATTTTTTGTTGCTCGTTGGCATGGTGCATCTCCTGGGTCACTCTATAAAACATTTATTTTTATTTTTTATTTATACAACGACGGTGGCAAACAAGCGTACGGCCCACCTGATGGTAAGCAGACACCGCAGTCTATAGACGCATGCAACTCCCAAGGAGTAACATGGGCGTTGCCGATTTTTATGGGGTTTCAATTCACTAAACATGTGTTTTTGTTATATTGGTGACACCATTCCATGATGGGGCATCTCCTTAGCATGACAAATGATTTTAATTGCGATTTATGCTATTTTTTCTAAGAAACTTTGTAACTGCTGTCTCTGGGCTTATCGGGACAGAATAGTCAACAAAAAGTTGATTGAACCAATTTGCGCCAAAATAAAAGTTAAAGGAAATTAATGTCAAGCATTTGCAAAGGTATTTAAGTAATTATAGTCAAGCATTCGAAGTGTCAAATATATAATGAAAACAAATCTCGAGAGTCTAATGATAGCTCTTTCAACTTTGAACAGTTAAAATTTTGTGATTTTTGGTCTCTCGTGTAACTTTTGCTATACTAGTACTGACTATATTTTTTCGTGAAAATTCAACATTATTTTTGTTATTTGGTGTCAACATCCCTATGAAACATAGTAATTTTAATGTTTTTTTATGTAAACACTTTAACACTGTCTTCACTCACCATATTTTTTTAGGATATATCAGAATCGCGAGAGACTTTGGACGACTACCAACTTACCGAAAAAGGTAATTGTTCACATATTTAAACAATCACGTCTCGTAATGCACGTTTACGTGAACCATAAGTGCAAGGCCTGAGTGGGAGAGAGAGAGAGCGTCCTCTCGCTCCCGCGCATGGCGCACCGCCACACTGTCGCTGCCGCCGCCGCTCGAATTTAGAGATTTTTTACACTCCCATGGTACACGGTAGTACCTATATGGACGCTTGCGATCTTAGAAGTATCATAAGCGTGTTGCTGACCCTTTGTACATTGGATTAAATTATGTAGGTTCTCGACAAGTAAATTTTCGTAAAGTAGGTATCACAGCGCGTATGCGTGCAGCGTAGGTATGCGGCTGTCAAACGGCGGTCGTGGGTTCGAATCCCGGCTCGTACCAATGAGTTTTTCGGAACTTATGTACGGAATATCGTTTGATATTTACCGTTGGCTTTTCGGTGAAGGAAAAACATCGTGAAGAAACCTGCATACATCCACGATGAAATTCAAAGGTGTATGTGAAGTCCCCAACCCGCACTGGGCCTGCGTGGGGAATACTGCCCGTTCCCTCTCATCCGTGAGAGGAGGCCTGTGCCCAGCAGTGGGACGTATGTAGGCTGATTTATTTATTATTAGGTATCACAGATCCACGACCCATTATAAATATAACATGTTATAGGTATACCGACGTATTTATTGACATACTAGCCCTTACCCGCGATTTCGTCCGCGTGGAACTCGTTTATATCGTATCTCCATACAAACTTCCGCCCCCCATTTCACTTGCTTATGGAATGGTTTTCGGGATAAAAAGTATTTATTTATTTATTTAAACTTTATTGCACAAATATAAAAATAGAAGTACAATTGGCGGACTTAATGCCTTAAGGCAAGTATTCTATGTCCTTCCCCGGTATACAAGCTACCCCCATTTCAAATTTCATCTTAATCGGTTGAGTGATTTAAGCGCGAAAGGTAACAGAGGGGCTGCGTTACTTTCGCATTTATAATGTTAGTATGGTTTTTACTTCCCTTTCCAGATTTAATAGAGGACGGTTTCTCCAGTTCCCCGCCTTGGTTCTTCGCGCTGATGGCGTGGCAGAACGGCAGGATAGTGGGCACGGTGGTCGGGCACCGCGGCTACTGCTGGTCCCGGAGCGCGCACATGCTGAGCTTGTATGTGCGTCCGTCTGCGCGCCGATGCGGGGTGGCCAATCGCCTTGTCGTAGAATTCTGTCGGGTAGGTGTGGTGCCTTTGATACGCATGATAGAGGATGGTTTCACCAGTTCGCCATGGTTCATGGTTCGCGGTGATGGCGTGGCAGAGCGGCAGGATAGTGGGCACGGTGGTCCACCGCGGCGGCTACTGATGGTCCCGGAGCGCGCTCATGCTGAGCTTGTCTGTGCGTCCGTCTGCGCGCCGATGCGGGGTGGCCAATCGCCTTGTCGTAAAATTTTGTCGGGTAAGTCAGTTTTGTCCAAAAACACTGGTCAATTTTAATAACCTGACGTTATTGTTCAACTAGCTTCCACCCGCGGCTACCGTGAACCCGGGATAAAAACCATCCTTTATTTTAGTCCAGACTATAAACTATCTTCGTACAAATCGGTTGAGCCGTTTAAGCGTGATTGAGTAACAAATCCAAACTTTCGCATTTAGTAGGATAACTTCAGTTTGGTTCACCTAACTGCACGTGTCTCGCTCCATCGCCTGTCCATAAACACAGCCTTTGGTCCTTACTCTGTATTTTTTTTTATATAAAGATGGCGGAGACAGAGGGTGCGGAGCATATAAAGTTCCACGTCCACCCCGTCAACTCGGAGGCGACGGCGCTCTACCGCCGGTTCGGCTCCCAGCGACTCACAATGTTCGACGATCATGTGGCCTACCTTCTCCGAGTAGACCAGATTAACGACATTTTATCGCAGAAATAAAGATCAGCGCTGAAGACAAGCCGACAAATATAGGCAGGTACAGAATCCTGCGCCACCAGCATCCAGCGGACTCCCGCAGCAACAGCAGCGGGCATTCAACGCTGTTTCAACGAAATGCAGAATCAGTATTTTTTTTAACAAAAGAATGCGTACATCTCAGAAAAGATGTGGAGGATATTTGCCCCATGTGCTACTTTATACATAACCTTGCAGTCCCTGTACCTATTGGGATTTTTATGATTCAATAATTACATGAAAAACATCTGAAACAAACTGTGTTATCTTTATAATTCAAATCTTGCGTAACTTTTAAGACACCTATGAGGCTTTGAGACTCCATATCCTATGAGATTCCATATCCCGTACCTTACCTTACCCACATACTCTATCACTCTATCACACTATGCCTGTTACATTTAATGATAGATGGTGTTATTTTTTACGGAACCCTTGTAGTTTCGCCATGTCCGTCTGTCCGTCTGCGGCTTAGCTCAGTAACCCTTCATCACTACAAAAATTCAGCTCCTAGAAAAATTTAATTCAGCATGGGTATATAAACCAATCACGCCGACAAAATAATGTTATGTGGGTAGCTTTAAGACGCGATAGGGCGCGGCTGCGTACCGCGCCCAGACAGTCAAAATATACTTGTCATAGTGAACGGTCCATGTTTGATTTGTCTCCATTTCGACTCCCCTCATTGAGATCTCACAGTGGCGACGACAAAACTATATTCGGGTAACGCGTGTGACGATGGCCAAAGTAACAGTTGGATCGTTATCGACATTTAATCACGAAGTGCAAGAGTGGGAAATTTATAAAGATAGGCTAGAACAATGGTTTTTAGCAAACGAACTCGATGAGGGTGAAGACAAATCCGGTGCAAAAAGGCGTGCTATTTTGCTAAGTTGTCTAACGGAGTCAACATATAAATTAGTACGTGACCTTGCCTTGCCGGGCTCAGTAACGAAGTTAAGCTACGCGGACGTCGTGATATTGCTAAATGAACACTTTGGTAGTAAAAAGTGCGGGTTCGCGGAACGTTATAAATTTCATAGTGCGGTACAATATGCGAACGAAACTATGGCGGAATGGGCGGCTCGCGTGCGCGGGCTGGCTGCGCATTGCGAATTCAGTGCGGCCTCTTTCGGCGACCTTCTGCGCGACCGATTCGTGCTCGGAATGGTGCACGGTCCCAAGCGGGATAAGCTGTTTACAACAAAAATGGCGGATCTCACGGTGCAGAAAGCGTTGGAGATTGCAGAAGGCGTGCGCAGCGCGCGAATAGGTGCACAGCAAGCAGGCCTTTAAAACGTTATAAAATGAACCGGAATTATAACGGTATATTCCGTTAGTGTTCGAAAATTACGTTATAACAAAACCAATATTCTCCATAACGATATAAATACCGTAACAGAATGAATAACAGAACGATATATAATAACGTTATAATATCGTTTTAAAATGCGAGCCGCGCGCTACGGCTGCGCCGTTGCCGCTCTGTGCCAATGCCAACATGCCACCACGTGGGCCGTAGCGCGACGTGCGACGTTGCCGTTACGTTGTTCTAGCTTCTAAATCTTATTAATGCTTGTTTACCTCGATCATTTGCAAATTGGTTGTGAATTGTGAATATTTGGTTGGTTGCGACGATAAATGGCGGAATAAAAATGGGACGCAGGAAACGCAACGCTGTCCACAGATTCGTGGACTTGCTCATAAATGAAAAGAAAGAGTGCCAATCTCAATAGCCCCTAGGTATACACTATTACAATATGTAAGAGGGTCAATATTTTTCTATGTTAATTGTTTGTCTCGGCACTAAATCGCAGACTCCCAGTATTAGGACCTATTCCAAACAAGCCCTACGACCGACGGTGTTGCCGTGAGCAAAAAATTATGCATAGGTATGTTGGTATGTGCTTTTGTTCATTAATCGTAATAAAATTAAAATATACTTTTAGTTTCCGACATTTTATTTTATTTTTGATTTAGAGCCATTCCGAAAACGACAAGTTAAATAAAATCTGATTATGAAACCAAAGAATGTGTGAATTTTCGATTTCGGTTCTTCGCCATAATCTGTCTAGATAGGCTCGCGATAGATAGGGGAGACCAAGGACGGTTGGTACGATAAATATGTATCGATCCTCCTTTTCTTACGATTCATCCTCCTTTTCTAATTAATCCTTAGTCACTAAATATTTATATAAATAACTAGCTGTTGCCAGCGACTTCGTTCGCGTGGAACTTGTTATGGTCTTAGAAAAAATATTGCTATTAAATTATGTTCGGTGCAAGCTATTTATCGCTGTCCCAAACACACTTCTACCATCTTAAAGATATACAAAAACTATCCTATATCCTTCCAAGGGTCTCAAATTATCTGTACGGGAAATTTCATCTATATCCGTTCAGGGATTAGACCTACGTAAAAGGTAACAGTGCGATGAGTTCGTTAGTTTAAATTGATAAATCTAAATTGAAAACTTCGTTTTTACAAACATAAATATCTTAAGAATCATCAACAGACGTATTCATACATTATTAAAGAAAAATATATTTTTATATGTCTACTAAGCTACATTACTGTTATAATAATAAGTACCCAATGTTGATTAAATCTATTCGATTCTGGGAGCATCGCAGTTCTAACCTAACCTATCCTACATATCTGGTAACTGTTTAAATCTGTAAATCTTACTTTAAAAAAGGTCTTGCTCTCTATACAACCTTCAAACCTTTTAACTCTCTTAGGAGATGAATAAAAAAAACGCTGAAATCGTTTTCTAATAATTAAACAAACGGTCCATAACCTAAGTAATAAATCTATTATTTTAAAAATATCTTGCTCTTCGTATAAACTTTGAACCCCCTAGAAACCCTCTTGGGGGATGAATTTCAAAAACATTGAAATGTATTTTTTAGTTTTAAACAAACCGTCTAAATCGTAGTTACACTAATGTTTTACTTTAAAATTGTCTTGACCCTATACGGCCTTCGAATCCCCTTTAAATTAAACACTCTTAGGTGATGAATAAAAAAATCTACTAATCTGCTCTCTCTATTTACCAAATATAGACAATAGACCATAGACCAAAATTAAAAAATCTTACTTAAAAAATTACTTGTCCCTCCTTATAAACTTTGAAGCCCCATTAACGCCTATAGGGGATGAATTAAAAAAAAACTCTGAAATCAGTTTTGTTGTCTTTTAACATACAGACTAAGACTGACATTAGAAATATCTTACTATATTTTCTTGCTCTCCATATAAACCTTGAATACCGTTTTAACACTTTTAACCCCCTTAGGGGTGGTATTTTTCCAAGACGATGAAAGGATTTTTTTTTCTAATAAGTAATCGTACCACAAAGTTGCCCATCTCTAGCTCAAAAAAAATGTTTCTCATCCTAATCTTGCATAAGTACCTTTTTAACCCCCTTAGGGATGGAATTTTCTAACACGTTAAAAGTACTGTTTTTCTATTCTAATAAGCAATCTTTCTACAACGTTTCAAATCTCAAGCTCAAAAAAAGTGTTTCTCATACAAACCTTTCATCCCTATTTAACCCCCTTAGGTGTGGAATTTTCTAAAACGCTGACAGTCCTTTTTTGTATTGTATTTAGTAATCTTTCTACAAAGTTTGAAGTTTCTAGCTCAAAAAATAAAGTTCCCTCCATACAAACTTTGCACCTCTATTTAACCGCCTTAGGGATGAAATTTTGTAAAACACAGAAAGTACTTTTTTCTATTCTAATAAGTAATCATTCTACAAAGTTTCAAGTCTAGTTCAAAAAATAATGTTTCCCCCATACAAACATTGAACCCCTGTCCCCTACTTAACCCCCTTAGGAGTGGAATTTTCTAAAACGCTGCAAGAACTTTTTATGCATCTTAATAAGTAATCTTCCTACAAAGTTTCAAGTCAATAGTAAAAAACAAAGTTTCCCTCATACAAACTTTGCACCCCTATTTAACCCCCTTAGGGATGGGATTTCCAAAAATTCCATTTTGTCCCTTCTTTTTAGTCCCAGTAGTTTCGGCTGTGCGTTGATGAATTAGTCAGAAACATTTGATGCAGGCATTTAAATTATAAATAATTTACCATGTTATAACAATGCCATTAATATCTGGGGGCACGGCAGTGCCCCCGCCAAGTCGAGCGCGAAGCAAATACTGCCGTACCATCCTTTACTGGAACCATATCGCCACATTTTCAGGCCCCTATTTGAGAACCTCTGGATAAGACCAGAATGCAGAAATTTTCGTCATCCAGTAAGCTATAATCAATCACATACTTAAAATCCAAAATTTCAAGTCTGTAGGTCATTTAGTTCCGAAGTTAAGCGAAAGCAAAGTTTCGCATTTATGACACTCACTCATGATCATCAAAATAGAACTAGTTTTTCCCATAAACTCAGAGAGCTGAAATTTGGTTGGAGTTAGGGTTTAATGGCCACATTAAGGGAAAACTATAAAAAAAATTCTATTTCAACCCAGTTTTCTAGATACACCAACTGTATACATTACTTTGTAATCCTATACGAATATATAGGATTACAAAGTTACATTTGCAGTGAATGGGAAAATTCAAAAGCAAGAATGGGCCTGCATTCATAGTTTGTATGTATGGATAACACATTACCCTACAAAAAGAAGTGAGATTCCATAAAAAACACTCCATGTAAAAAAGAGGCCAAGTCTCGAAACTCTTCCACCGTAAAAAGTTGTGAGATATTTCGTAGAGCCAAGTTTCAGGCATTCTTATTAATCTTTATTTGCTTGCTAAATACAATTTTGTGACTTGGCAATCACACAATACTACATAATTTTAGGTAAGTATGCAAAAATCTATAAATACAGTTAAGTTGTGTGATTGCCACGTTGCAGAATTTTATTTAGCAAGCAAAAACATTCCATGTAAAAAAGAGGCCAAGTCTCGAAACTCTTCCACCGTAAAAAGTTGTGAGATATTTCGTAGAGCCAAGTCTTAGGCATTCTTTAATCTTTATTTGCTTGCTAAATAAAATTCTGTAACTTGGCAATCACACAACTTTCCTGCATGAATGGATTTCTGCATACCTAAAGCTATGTAGTATTGTGTGATTGCCAAGTCACAAAATTTTATTTAGCAAGCAAATAAAGATAAAAGAATGCCTGAGACTTGGCTCTACGAAATATCTCACAACTTTTTACGGTGGAAGAGTTTCGAGACTTGACCTCTTTTTTACATGGCATGTTTTTTATGGGATGATGCATTTCCGATTAATGAGGCACAGAGTAGCTAAAGACAATCTGATTTGAAAATTATTAGTCAGGATATTCGTATCAGGCTACAACCTGCGCCGACAAGCCGAGCAAATCGAAAAATTCTGTATTTTACTATGACGTCGAGCACTCTAACAAACAACCTACGTTACGTAATCACATCGCTTACATTGCACGAGTAGGCTATACTGAATGCGAGAAAGGGGTAGCCTATAACGTTATAACATTATTATATCGGTTAAAAAAGTATCGGTTTTATATTAATGGTTTAGATTTATAACGTTATAATGGATATCGCTATACAGCGCGTCAAATATCGTTTTTGAGTATAGCGGTTTAAGGAATAATAACGTTATAAATGATAGCGCTATACGAAAATAGCGCTATTTAAAGGCCTGACAGCAAGGTCGACATGAGGCGGCGAGCTCAGCGGAGGCCGCGCATGTTCCGTTGCAAGTACTAAAGCTGTCAGCACGCAGCGGCGGCGGCTCGCCGCGCGGCCAGCAGCAGCACGGGGCGCGCGACGCGGCCGCGCCGGCTGCCGGCGCCGGCGGCCCTGTCTGCGAGGTCTGTGGCTACACCGGTCATCAGCAGGATTCATGCAGATTTAAGCATCACGCTTGTAAGCGATGTGGAGTTAAGGGACATTTAAAGCGGATGTGCCCAAAAAGTGTTTCTCGACACTACTACGTCGAGTGCGGCGCTGGTGATGACGAGGAGGTGGACGGTAAGCGTATTGTTTGCAATATCCGTACGGTTCATGGCGAACCCATGAATCTGATCTGTAGTAGTGGATAAAAATGCTTTAAGTTTTGAAATAGATACCGGTTCCGGGGTGACGATTATTCCAGAAAGTAGTTACAAGTCGTTGTTCTGTAATTATCGGCTACAACCTAGTAATGTACAATTGCAAAGTTATAACGGAGGGCGCATCGGTACACTCGGCACATTAATTTTACCGTTTAGGTATGGATCGGTAACTATATAAGGATATAAACGTTCATGTGGTACGTGGCGAGGGCCCCTTACTGTTAGGCAGAGATTTTATTTCAAAATTTCAACTCGAACTTTATATTATAAGGTACATTTTTGCAAATCGGATATAGAAGATTTAACTTCAAAGTACCCACAGCTATTCTCAAATAAATTAGGTTGTTTCAAGAATGCAGTAGTTGAATTAAAAATAAAACCAGACGCAAAGCCCATTTTTTGCAGGGCGCGCCCGTTGCCTTTCGCATTAAAGGAAAAGGTGGAAAAAGAAATAAATAGGTTGATATCTTGGTTCCCATTCCATACTCAGAGTATGCGAGTCCGATCGTGCCAGTTTTAAAACAAGATAAATCATTAAGATTGTGCGCGGACTATTCAGTATCTTTAAACAAGCAATTACTTGTAGAAAAATATCCTTTGCCCCGAATAGACGAATTATTTGCTAAACTTAATGGGGGTGAGCAGTTTTCAAAACTCGATTTGTCGCGCGCGTACAATCAAATAACGTTATCGGAGGATTCGCAATTACTAACGACTATAAATACTCATAAAGGCCTATACAAGTATACTCGGCTCGTATTTGGATTAAGTTCTGGACTAGCCATTTTTCAGAGAACCATGGAGACGTTATTAGCAGGATTAGACGGGGTTCTTGTTTATCTGGACGACATCTTGATCACAGGGAAAAATAAACGTGAGCATGTTGATAAACTTAATGAGGTGTTCCATCGATTAGAAACGGCCGGACTTGTATTGCAAAAAGAAAAGTGTTCCTTTTTCCAGAACTCGGTAGCATACTTAGGATTTATTATTGATAAGCATGGAATTCACAAATCACCAGAGAAGGTAAAGGCCATATTGGAAGCTAAAGTACCTAGTAACGTGTCGGAATTAAAATCATTTTTGGGCCTAGTAAACTATTACAGGAGCTTTGTGAAAAATGCGTCAACAATACTCAGCCCTCTGCACGAGTTACTACAAAAAAACGTTCCATGGGTTTGGAAACAGGAGCACGAGGAAGCAGTAACAACAATAAAGAATGAACTGTCGTCCGATAAAAATTTAGCACATTTTAACCCGGAGGCACAGTTGATTTTGACAGTAGATGCATCGCCCCGGGGTCTCGGAGCGATTTTATCCCTAGTGGAAGACGGGGTAGAGAAACCGGTCTCTTACGCATCACGATCATTGTCTGACGCCGAAAAACGATACAGTCAAATCCAAAAGGAGGCAACTGCTATTGTATTCGGAGTCCGCAAGTATCATCAATACCTATACGGACGAGATGTACCATTTACGTTGAGAACAGATCATAAGCCGTTACTATCGATATTTAATCCGGATAAAGGCATTCCGGAAATTTCTGCGAACAGAATGCAACGGTACGCAATATTTTTATCAGCGTATAAATACAGCAATGAATATATTTCAAGTTCACGCAACTCAGCTGATTTCTTGAGCCGAGCGATGCGCGAGGAACCGGTTTCTCAGATAGACGAAGCAGCCGCCAGCAGCGGTCATTACGTAAATTTTGTTTGCGAAGGCGACAGTTTTTTATCACTAACCGATATAAAAGTAGGTACACAGCTAGATAACATACTGTCACAAGTGATACATTTCGTTTTAGAGGGCTGGCCTAATAAAGTACAAGATTTATCTCTCAAACCGTACTATGAAAACCGTAGCGAATTAGATGTCGAAAACGACATCCTTATGAAAGGTCATAAATTAGTAGTGCCTACGTCCATGAGACCTAGAATAATTGAGGAGTTACATAAAGGCCATTTAGGGGTACATAAAATGAAATCACAGGCACGCGATAGATTTTGGTGGCCTAGGCTGTCAACGGATATCGAAGAGTGCGTCGCGTCGTGCAGAGTGTGTTGGGCGCTGCGCCCCGCGCCGGCGCGCGCGCCGCTCACGCCCTGGCCGTTCCCGTCGCACAGCTGGCATCGTGTGCACATTGATTTGGCCGGACCCATTAACAATAGAACATACTTAGTTATCGTGGACGCTTTTTCTAAATGGGTCGAGTGTTTTGATGTGTCCAGTGGTTACAGTACTCGCGTAATTATAGAACGACTATATGAAGTAATGGCGAGATTCGGAATATTTAATTTAATTTGCTCGGATAACGGATCATATTTTGTATCAAAAGAATTTAAGGAATTTTGCACACGTAATGGAATAGAACATATTACATCTCCCAGTTACAACCCGGCTAGCAACGGACAAGCCGAATCATATGTTAAAATAATAAAGCGGGCTATTAAGGCGATAATATTGTCAGGGAACAGCGGAAAGAATTTAAATGTAAAATTACAAGAATTTCTATTCCATTACAGGAACTCGAAACACAGCGCTACTGACAGATCCCCTTCAGAAATATTATTTGGGCGGAATTTAAGAAGTAGGTTGGATTTAATAGCTCCACAAAGCCTAACGTCATCCAGCGAACCACTCGGCGTACATGTCAAAGATAAACAATGTGAGCAGAGTAGACACTACCGCGGTTCTCGCAAAGTGAATTTCACAATCGGCGAGCAAGTGTTAGTGCAAGTGTATACAAACCAAAATAAACGTTTAGTTAGGGGAACAATATTAACAAAACTTGGTTCGTCAGTTTATATCGTAAGGTTAAAGGACGATCAGCGCAGTGTAAAAAAACACGCCAACCAAATTTTAAAATATAAGGGGGAGGAGGAGCATGGCCTAGACTGTGGTACTAGAGTGGCCCCGGCGACGTCCGTGTCCGACGCGCCCGACCCGGCCGAGATGCCTCCGGTAGTACTAGCGCGACCTTCCACATCAGCCAATTTTGAGGTTCGGGATTTGCACGGGCCTCCCGACTTGAGCGGCCAACCAGCTACTGCGGAGATGACGCCGATGGTGCTGGCGCACCCGTCTTTGTCAACCGACCCTATGGTTCCTCACACGCTGAATGACCAGTCAATCGAAGGCAACGTTAACCAGGGTACCACGGAGCACGAGACAGATGGAGAGCGTTGGTTGGAGTGTGAGGATACTGGACCGGGCCTGGTTGCTGCCGAGTTAACTGCGCCTTCTAGCTTGACGACGGAAGGCGCGAACCAAGGTTCAGAGGAACCTGATGCAACTGGGAAACGGCCTAGGAAAAAAATTGATTACAGACAATTCTTTTAGTGTTTTGATTATTCCTGTGTGCTTATTGTAAGAATAAGGGTGGAGGGATGTTATGTGGGTAGCTTTAAGACGCGATAGGGCGCGGCTACGTACCGCGCCCAGACAGACAGTCAAAATATACTTGTCATAGTGAACGGTCCATGTTTGATTTGTCTCCATTTCGACTCCCCTCATTGAGATCTAACACTTTTTTGGGTAGGTACCTCCCCTACACGTAAAGTAAGGAAGTATATTTTTTTCTCGTTATACCCATAGTGTGGGATATCGTTTACGTTTTACCATTTTTCTATTCAGTGATGCGTTTGCAAGATGTTGAACTTTAAAACCCTTTCGAGTCTTTGTCGTCGTCCCCCTCCTTACCGGCTAAATGGCTATCTATTACTGGGGATGGAAAAAAAATCGTGGCAGTAGCAACTATCACGGCTAAGTAGGCGGCTAAGTAACTCGGTAACTACCGAGTAATAGTCGAACAACTTAAAATATACTTAGAAAGGTCAACTATCGTACAAGTTCGGCTGACGCAACCGCACCATTTAGTTGGCAAGCGTGTCGATGTAACAAAGACAGACAGGCAACTACGGAACTCTACACTGTACGTGGTCCGAGACGCACTTGGCCGGTTTTTTTATTTAATACAAGTAAGAGGAAACACTAAGGGCGAGATAATTGAGAAATAGGTATTTGTAAAATGTATTGCTGTCGCGCCAACCTCAAGCCTAGAGCGCGATAGAGACAACTGCAGCTTGGACCGAAAATACCTATTAAAAGTACATAAAATCAACGTATCGTAGTCCCCTAATTTCTTCTCCAAAACTTGACCTATTTAGCAATTTTTTTTATAAAAATTCAAAGAAAGTCTTTGGTCGTGTTCTTATGTTTTCCTTTTTTTTTAAATAATCCAGTCAAAATTGTTTTCTGGATGTTTGAACACAGC
This sequence comes from Epinotia ramella, assembly GCA_947578815.1. NCBI lineage: Eukaryota > Metazoa > Arthropoda > Insecta > Lepidoptera > Tortricidae > Epinotia > Epinotia ramella. The sequence goes on from OX388217.1 coordinate 23,193,315, forward strand.
GGAAAATCTGGCATTTTTTTTCAGGTTTTTGAAGGTTAATTAATATCTCTTTTAAGAAAGAAATTATGAAAAAAAGGAAAACATAGGAACATGTCAATAGTAGCCATAGATTTATGGAAAAAAAATATTGCTCTACTGCCATTATCCAGGGAGAAAACAGGGGACTACGTTTCTATGGAAAAACGGCCCTTGTGTTTCCTCTTAAGCCATTGTATATGTAACTGATCAGCATCAGTATCCGCCAAAAATGAACACACACTCTTGATGCATCGTATATTCGCGACTGATGCGTGACAGTCCAGGTTTCACCCAGATTCTTATTGATACATACCAACCAATCCACCATGCATCCATCCATGAAGAAGGGAGGTGGTCATCACCTTCAGCCTATATATATCATCATCATCATCATCATATTAGTCGAAACACACCCACTTGCTGGACATAGGCCTCCCCCAAAGAGTGCCACAATGACCGGTCCTGCGCCACCCGCATCCAGCGGACTCCCGCGACCTTTACCAGGTCATCAGTCCACCTTGTGGGTCTACACACGCTGCGCCTTCCGGTACGTGGTCGCCACTCGAAAACCTTTCCGCCCCAACGGCCATCGGTTCTCCGTGAAATGTGCCCCGCCCACCGCCACTTACCTTCCTCATTTCTGATGCGATCACGTAGAGATAAAGGTATGTTTGGTTATAGTTTAGTTACTCTTTGTGGAGTTATAATAAAACATTGTATGCCAAGATGCGATGCTATAGCTTACCCATTAAGTAAAGACAGAGCCGCATGGCAGATATTGTAATATTTGTAATGCAGCGAGCCTTAACGCAGTAAGTAGCACAGCAAATAACACGCAGCTTGTGCGATCGAGGTGGGAGCGCGGGCCCATTGCACTGTTGCACTTATTTAACCAAAAATAGTACGTTACTCGTCACGGGATGCGGGTGGTGCAGGACCTGTCATTGTGGCACTCTTTGGGGGAGGCCTATGTCCAGCAGTGGACGTCTTTCGGATGATATGATGATAATGATGATGACTCGTCTAGGGTAGGAACAAAGTTTTGGTTTTATTACAACGTAATTTAATTTCTCTGTTTTGAGATATAAATGTGTTTATTTACCTATTGTAATCATAAGACTATTCAGTCAGCCAGTTTGTAATAGAACAATACTCGTATCATTCTGCGATTTTGGCGTTTTGACACTACGTTATTTAGAGATGTAGAATTTTAAACTGAAGTAAATATAAACTACTTTATTGATTTAGTATTTCCCCGTGTGGTGTCCGGTTAGAATTTCACAACCCCCTTTCTTCCCGTGGGTTTCGTAAAAGTCGACTAAGGAAGCAGGGTTGAAGTGTGTTGTGGACGATGGGCTAGCACCTATCATAGCAATATGACATTTTGCCGATCTTTTATACCCACATTTATGGTAATAGTGGCGCTGGAACATAAGTTTCAGGGACTCAGGGAGTATTTTATTTTAACTTTATTGAACAGTAACAAAGTTACAAATACAAAAGTCGAACTTAATGCCATAATTCAATTCAATTCAATTCAATCATTTATTCGCGACACAATACACACTAATACATATGGCAAAGAAAAAAGATATAAGCCGGCCTAAGCCGTGTCACGAATGGCTTTAACTGCCAGCGCTGGTCTTCCGCCGAGTCCATTTGGTGAAGGAACGCATTCTCTACCAGTATATACTACTCGTTGTTTTCGTGGTAAGCAATAAAGAGTATTTGTATTTATATTAAGGTAGGCGCAGCGTGTGTAGACGGATGGTGGTGGACTGGACTGATGACCTGGTAAAGGTCGCGGGAGTCCGCTGGATGCGGGTGGCGCAGGACCGGTCATCGCGGCACTCTTTGGAGGCCCATGTCTAGCAGCGGATGTCTTTCGGGTGGTATGAAGCCGAAAGACAGCTTAAAAGTTACAAGTTGGTTTGTCAAATTAGTCTTGTTCTCAGAGGCGTCTCTAGCCCATGTCGCGCCAGGGTGCAATCATTCATTACCGTAGCGCCTCTAGCAGTGTTGCCAGCGCGTCATTCCAATTTCGGACGGTGTGTAATCCGAAAAAGGACGGTTTTCAATATACCTAATGGGACGGAAACAAAATTGGAATATTGTTGATGACCAAATTTAATCGTATGGCATACATTATTTTGGCCTTTAAAGTTTGTCACTCTTTAGTACCACCCAGGGGACACGTGCAGGGTTGTGGTAGGTAGCTCCTGCGGACGCGAGTAACAGTTGTCCCCCCCTTTGTCAAGTGCGTGGGCAACTCGACTTTTAGAAGTTCTTAAAGATAAAGATAAAATCATTTATTTGTCCAACATAGGTTACAGGATGTTACAGAGTTATGGTCAGTTTCACTATGTGGCGCCTTACGGCTTACAAATTGTTGTGCATGCATGTCAAAATCACTATCATTTATATATTCATTTATGGTTTAATAACTTCTATGAGCTAGAACATTTTTAAGGCTTTTTTAAATATATATAGTTGATCTATTGAAATTAAACACTTTGGTAATTTATTAAATATTTTCGGAGCCATTCCAACTACATTTTTTTGGAATAACATTGTTTTGGGTATCATTGGGTTTTTTATTTTATGTTGTAAACGAGTGCTCTTAAAGTTTAGGTACAGATGGGAGTTACATTTCATGAAAACACACATTTCATAGATATACAAACTAGGAAGAGTTAGGATCTTAAGTCTTTGAAAATGGGGCTTACAAGATTCCAAAGAACTGATACCACATAAAGATCTTAGACACTTTTTCTCCGCTCGAAACGCAATTTCTCGATCTGTCGAGTTCCCCCAGAATATTATACCGTATCTTAAAGTTGAAGTCACAAATGCATGGTATGCGGTAAGCACTGCAGCTGGATTTACTTTATTTCTTAGATTATATAATGCATAAGAGAATTGACTTAATTTCTTACATATAGAGTCAATTTGATATTTCCATGTCAACTTATCATCTACATTTAATCCTAAAAACTTTGTTATGTCAGTGTCTTCAATTTTTTGTCCTTTATAAGCTACTATTACACGCGATTAGGCACGTAATTCGTTCTTTGCTGAAATGTCATGAGTTTTGTTTTACTTAAATTAATGTTCAAATTATTTTTTGTTAACCATTCTATAATTGTATTTAATGTCTTGTTAATGTCAGCTTCATAAGATTGCAATTTTTTCCCAGAGAAGATTACAGTACTATCGTCGGCAAAGAGAACCATCGGGGGTCAATTGTGTTAGGCATGTCATTTATATAATGAGAAACAGCAGAGGTCCTAAAACACTCCCCTGTGGTACGCCGTAACGGATTTCTCGTATATCCGCTGAGTAGATCTGTTCCGTTTTTGTCTTGAAACATATTTTACTTATTTGAGTTGTTTGTCTTCTGTTGCTTAAATAAGATTGAATTAAAGCATGGATATTACCACGTATTCCGTACCGATACAGCTAGTCTAAAAGTATTCTATGGTCAACATAGTCAAACGCCTTTGACATGTCCATATACAACGCAGATACTGGGATCCTTTTATCCATATTCTTTAGGACAGTTTCTACTAAGTCAAAGATAGCCATGTTAATCGTCATGTTTTTACGGAAACCTTTTTGCTCATTTACAAACAAATTATTGTGTTCAAAGTAGCCAGATATACTATTATAAATATACTTTTCTATAATTTTTGAGAAAATAGGAATAAGGGCAATGGGTCTGTAATTATTCATGTCTTCTTTGCTATGTTTTATGTGTAGAGGTTTTATAATTGTTAATTTCAAATTTTCTGGAAAACTTCCACATATAATGCACAAATTTACGATATGACTAAGTAGAGGTGAAATTATATGAGATACTTTTTTTACTATATAATTATGTACTTACGCCATCGAACCCAGTGCTGTTTGTATTCCTCAAGCCCTTTATTATTTTTAGAATGTCATCAGAAGTAGTAGGTTGCATGAAAATAGAATTAAGAGAATTAAAAATAGGCTCAGCTCTGCCGCGTATGCTGTAAGAAGAATCAGGCAATTGACAGACGTGGAGACGGCTCGCCTAGTATACTTCAGTTATTTCCACAGTATCATGTCATATGGCTTATTGATCTGGGGGAAAGCAGCTGATATAGAAACTATCTTTGTCCTTCAAAAGAGAGCGATCCGATCGATTTATAATCTTGGCTCTCGAGACTCACTGAGAGAACGCTTTAAGGACATAGGTATCCTCACAGTAGCTTCACAGTACATACTGGACGTGATTATGTATACACACAGAAATATAAAGTCCTTCAAGAAGCAGTCTGATGTCCATAGTAGAAATACACGAAACAGACATAAATTAGCTGTCCCAAAATTTCGTTTGCAGAAAGTTAATAAATCGTTTTTGGCTAACTGTATAAGGTTCTACAACAAAGTACCCAAAGATGCATGGGATCTTCCATATTATTCATTTAAAAAATATATAAAAAATGCTCTTTTGAAGAGAGGATACTACAAGATCGAAGAATATATGGAAGACAAAGAAATATGGAAAATCCTTCGGTCTCAAAAGCCGTCGTGACTTTGTTAGTCGTGTCCTGGAGAGACTCGCGTGCTGCTTGGGACGCCGCTGTTACTGGCTGTCTTAATTCATGTCTATTTTGTTTTGTTTTTTTATTTTATTTTATTGTAATGTTTATTTTGATTTGACATATTGGTTACATGCAAGTTATGTGTATACATAGCATTAGTTTATTCCAAAACAATAATTATTTGACCAGGGACTCTTTACATCTCAGTTATTTTATTTTATTTGACATTGTTATTATTATTGTATTTCTTTTTGACGTTGGAGACTTTACATCTCCTTATTATTAGAGAATAAGATTATTGTGATATAATGAACCCGGAGACTCTATACATCTCTCGGGAAATGTGTGCCCAGGTATTGTCTGTTTTCATTGTTTTGTATTAATGTCATGTAATGTAAAATGTTAGAGATTGTAAGCTCGGACATGTGAAAGAGCCCTTGAGGCCTACTTACAGAATAAATTTTTGAATTTTGAATTTTGAATTTGAATAAATGTCAAATTGTTATTTAAATAGATGTTAGAATTGTTAGAATTGGAATTATTATTTAATATATTATTGGTTGAATTTGGTCAATAAAATGATTGTTGAATTCTTGCACAATATTTTTTGGATTAGTAGTTGGTATATTATTATGTGAAGATATTTCTGAAATATAATGTCTTGGTCAATTTTACTTAGAACTGTTAATTATATTTAATTTAACTAAACAATCACTTTTTGTAAAGTCAGCAATTTTGTCTTTTACTCCTTGTAGAACTCGTTCAGTTGTTCCGTATTTTATAATGTCTGCTGTGAAATCGTAGTCATTTCTTCTTATTTTTGATAAAGGTAGTAACAGCTCAGCACAGCACCATGAAAATCACTCCGAAGGAGTAGCTTTGGTTTATGGGTTCTAGTTTGTTCATGTTCAGCTCCATCCAAATGGTCTTCAGGAGCATTTTCCCGGGTACTCTCTTTGTCATGGTACAGAGACATGTTTATAGATGGGGCTGAATCGCGATTTTCTAGGGGCACATTCTTACTGATTTGTTTTTGTATCTGATGAGCAGTTCTTTGCAGTAGTTTTGTTGATTGTTGTATACGTGTAAGAGTCACATTTTTATTATCCAGAGTAGCTGATTTACGTTTAATTTCTATATTAGTTGTGTTTTGCTGAGTTTAAGTTGTAGTTGTTTATTTGTCCTTTCCATTTTTTGATTTCATTTTCCAGTATTTGTATTTTCTTGTATGCCTCTGATAGTTTAATTTCTAGATCTGAATTGTACGTTGGTGAGTTCAAACCATAGTCCTTAGATGGTGTAGTAAATTTTGACGTATCTTCATTTAATAATTTAGTATATATATTAATTTTCTTCCTTAGGTCATAAGACTGTCTCTTCAAATCGGTATTTTCCGTATTCAACTTAACTATCTCGGCATCTTTCGATATTAAGTCCCTCAATTTGCAACTTCTGTTCTATTATTTGTGAGTTGTCCATTTGGCAAGCTTCTACGTGAGCTACTGTCGTCAATTAATGTAGAGCTCATAATTTCTACACTATTCAAAGTGCTAGATAAACTTTCACACGATGGAGTTTTACGTAAAATACGCCTTCTATGCGTTATGTTATCCTTAGCGGAACAGCTACTTTGTACTTCACTAGTATTTTGAATTGAAGTTTTTGTTGGGTTTTTCCCCGGTTCTTGACAGTTTTGACACTTCCATGTTTGCTTGCTGTCTTTATTTATTGTATTATATGTTTTTAAACTCATTTTCATACACAATATGTCGTAAATATGATTGCATAGCGAACATTTCAAATAGTCTGCAGTCTTAATGGCCTTTTTACATTTATAACAAGTATTGTATTTAATGGGCTTATTCGACTTTGTCGGAGTCATTCTGACTGATTCTGAACAGGTATTGGAACGCACCCTACGAGTATCTGTCATGTGTCAAATGTCAAAACAGTCAGCCGCTGTTGTGATTTAAATCAGCTGTTGATGCGGTAGATCGTATATTTATTTTCAAAAGTTTAGATCGTTATTTTGGTTTACGTATGTGTGCGTCACTCTTGAGATAGTCTAAAGTGAAAACAGTTTTGGTTTTATTCAAATAACTCACAGTTTACAATGGTGACAATGTTGGTGCACGGTGCTGAGGTTATGTTCTCCATGATAACAACTTATTTGCAGGTAAATAGTTAGGTTTATTTCCGAAATATATTAAAATAGTAGCAGCGATTATTTATACTTCTAGTTCGTTTGACAGCTGAAGCATAGAACTTCTTCTTCTTCTTCTTAAGCCGCCCGAAGGCCTCCTAACTCGGCTTAACGACTACTGTCATAGACAGCAGCCGGGATCAACTGCTTACCGTCCCTTCCAAAACACGGAAGCGCTCATTTATATTATAACCACTCAAACATCAGGCGGTCACCCATCCAAAGACTGACCGCTGCCATGTTTGCTTAACCTGCGTTATCGTTTCCGACTCGCAGGCGCCGCTAATCTATGAGCGCTTCTTTTCCGACTCGCAGGCGCCGTTGATGACCAAAAATGACAAATCTCTACTTTATGACATGACAGATAGATTATTTTTGGACATGTCCCAAAAGGGGCGGCACCTTGGAAAGGACGACAACAGGACGGTATGGCATTAAAAGGGACGGAAAACCGTCCTTTTTGGGACGGTCTGGCAACACTGCCCTCTAGCACACCCCCTAGCGCGCGCTATCACCCGAGTCGAGGCGAGTGGCGCCCTGTGAGTGGCGCTCGGCGCCCCCTAGGACCGTGCGCCAGGGTGCAACGCACCCCCTGCACTATAGGTAAAGCCGCCCCTGCTGAGTTGTTCTCGTGTGACGTGTGAGATTGGAGACGGGGCCACGTCTCGGGATTAGCGGCGCGCAATGGGGTCGTAGCCGCGGGCCGCGCCGGATTAAAAATATACAGCCACTGGGCTCCCAGATATAGAGAATGTTCTAAAACTGGTAGGCCAATATACTCATGCCATACCAGATTTACTATCAGTAATCAGTACCTATCTAATATTGCTTTTATAGGTAAACACAAGATGGTACATTATATTTGTTCAGCTATGAAACCCTGTAGGGCACTACAATATAATTAAATCTAAAGTTTAGGTAATTTATAACAGCTTTATAATATACAAAATAATGAGCATACAAAATATTTAATATATCCGATGTAAAATACGTGAGTCACCCGTTTTCATTATGTTTCAATATATTAACAAAAAAAACTACAACTATTTTTTTAATATTTGGAAATTGGACGCGATTCTACGTGCACATGGCTTAACTAGCCTAAAACTAAATTGTCTAATTTTTAGACATAATTTAGGCGGCAGATTAAAAACGACATATTTAGAATAGCATTTAGGCAGCTAAGTAAGTTGTATAGATCGCCTAAAATAATAAACGTCACATTCAAATTAGCGCTGTCATTTGATTATGACAGCTGCTCATAGAATAGCAAAGTGTTTTAGCGACACCTAAATAAAATTAGGAAGTTTAGAGGCCACTGTAGAATTGGGTCCATTGTTCTCTTCGTCCCTAATAGTCTTCGGAAGTGTATTATAAACCTTTATATAAAGAAATATTAGTAAATATTAGGAGACAATCTTACACAAATCCAGCTAGTCCCATAATAAGCTCAATACACAAATATTTGCCCTTACCGGGATTCGAACCCAGGACCTTCAGCTTCGTAGGCAGCGTCACTACCCACTAGACTAACCGGTCTTCAAACATATACACATTAGGAATACATATTAGGTACTTAGCTAGAGACGTGCACTGTTAATTTAGATGCTGGAATTTGAATTTTGTGCCTTTGTTGAAGGAATGCGTCAGGAAACCGGTCCCAATAAGATCCCCTCTGGGTTGGAAGGTCAGATGGCTGTCGCTTTCCTAAAACTTTTCTACGCCAAATCTTGGGGTTGGGTGCGATCCAGCCAGATGAGACGACATGCTGTAGTTGCTCTCTGTAACTTGCCATGCCAGCATTTTGCTGAGATAGAACCGTTTCGTGACAAACGCTACTGCTTGACACTCTTTTTTGTTTACCTAATTGTTTGTTTTTGTACCTATAGTATATAAATGTTCCTTTCTTTCTTTTTCAATCTCGATTTTTGTGTTTCATCGTAAGTTTTCTTTCCAGTCAACCTAGGTCCGTGGAGGCAAATATCAAATGAAAGACGTTTACCTGCATGCACTTTTGTTGCATTGTGCATCGAAAGCCCGCGTTCCGCCCGACTGGAGGCACGAACGATAGCTTTGTGCCCGCATCATACTGGAGTTCGCTTTCTTTCATATTTTGTGTGGAACTTTGATAGATTGTTACCGGTTTCCGCTGTGGAAATAAGAGCAGAGAAGGTTGCGGGAGATAAGTTTTGCTGACCAAATGCAGTCGGGATAACAATAGCCTTCACGTCTCTCGATGACAAATAAGTAAAGATCGTTATCAACGTGCTGTATTGGTGGCAAAGGGTATGGTTGGCAGAAAAAACAAATACATTTGAATATTCACTTTTGTTCTTAACCATAAAATAAATACTTACCTTCTTGGGATTGCACCTCTAGATATAACTCTTTACGGTACAAAACCTTTTCCGCCCTAATATAAAGGCAAAGAGGTGGATATGCCGGAGGGTGTCAATAAAAATTGCGTGTAATATTTTAGAGACTTAAATTACCTTCCTGTGACTTCTGTTAACGTAGAAAGGTCATTTAGCAATTTAAAATGGATTTTTTCCAATCGTCGCGAACGACTGGCAGCCAAATCTGTTGAACAAATTTTAGTCATTTATTCACTATAATTTGGATAAGTTGTTATAAATAGGTATATAAATCTCATAATTTGTGAAATATATAATGTTTAAAATACTTGCGTAATTTGTTTTTTTTTGTCAATCATACTTTGCCACCAATACAGCACGTTGATAACGATCTTTACAAATAAGGTTGTGTCGATTTTATTGCTGCGTCATTTTATCGCCCTTGCACTTTTTTGGAACCCTGGTTACTCACTTAATGTGATTTTAAGACATTGTTCTTATGGCGTTTTGTTTCAATTTCATCACGAATAATTTACTTTGAGAAAAACGTTTAAACCGACTTCAATTCAGTACATTGCCAAGTCACATAGGTACGTGAAAATTTCCCCATTTCCTTTCTAATTTACCACATGAACTGCGTTCCGAAAGCAAACGCGTTGTTTATTACACAAAAAACCCAAGTCGCTATACGTGGGCTGATAATATTTGAGGAGTTCCGTCGGGTCCTCAAGGATCTTACTGACACTTCATTAGTTGGTACTGTAATGAAGTTATGTCAGAATCTATTCACATCCTTGACGAGTTCCTCAAGTCATCTGTGGCCTTCATCATCAGTTCCACTTCACCAATATTGCGATTTCCGAAGGTATGATAGAAAATACCGAAATCACTACACGCATGCCTATAAAAATTGAGCGTCCCCTTCAGTTTCCATGTCATCATCAGATCCTGACTTCAGCTTTTTTGAAGTCCGTTAAAAGCCAGCAGGATGGTTAGATAAACAAATATTTGCAACGAACTAGACCCATATTCTGGTCTATAAGGCGTGTGTTGTAGAACACCGCCAAGGCTCAGAAACCAATAATAAATCCAGTTGCGTAACTTTAGGATGTCCTAACGATGGCCGTGTATAAACTGTTTCTATCAACGCACATCCGAAAATGTATGCAATAACCCCGCTTCTTAATAGTATTTGTCATACTGTCATAAACAGCACGAAAAAGATCATAACAATCCGATGTTTTTCACTAACCTGTCTTTAACTTTTTGTGGCTAGCCCCTGTATGGTATGGGAAAAGGAACACTTCCTTCCCAACCCAGTGTTTTTGTTTGTGTGTGATCACAGGAACTTGCTGGAAAAAAATTGTATACTTGAGATTATTTGAGTTGGCTAAATTGCATAAAAGTATTCCTTTCAAAAAACAACCTTACCGTCGAAGGGAGAAGATTCAAATTCAAATGGCATTTTTATAAAAAGTCTGCCACTACTATCTCAACCATACCTAGCCCAGCAAGACGTCGGTCCAGTGCTGCGGTAATACATCACGGAAACAAAGGACAATCGCAAAAACCTTTGTCTCGCCAGGGGGCTACACACCCTTAATAACAACTGACTGTAAAACAGTCGACAGTCAGAACAAACACGTAAAGTTAGACGTGTAAGACTCAAAATAAATATACCAGTTTAGAAATACGTCACTGTATGATACAGCCACGATACTATGTGTCATATGTGTGTTCACAAAGGTTTTAACTAATGTGTTGTTTTGAAGTTTTTGTATTATTATTTTCATGCTTTGTTCATAATTGAAAACCACCATCAGCAGCACACGGAAATACAAAAGTAACTCCTATTATGAAGAGAGAAAAAAAGCTTTACTAAAACTGGTGGTCTATCTGGCGCTTACATTTCGTAAATCAATGCGCTAACCCCTAGCTGTTCGTCTAGCACGACTTGCTGACAAGTCGCTTCGCGCGCGACTGCGTCTCCTGTCTCACTCGCACCGTGCAAATTAGATAGAGGAGGGTAGATCTTTCTCGACTCGCGTCGCGGCGCGGCGTCAGTTGAGCTAGCCCCCCCTGGGCGGCGACCGAAGTACGGTTTCTTTTGCCCGATCCGCTCCCATTTGCAGTAGATGACTGCCTAACAAACAAATCGTCTTAAACACTTTAAACTCTCGCGCTTTATACACATACTAGCTTCTGCCCGCGACTCCGTCCGCGTGGAAATCGTTTATATCGCACTCCATACAAACTTCAACCCCCCATTTCATCCCTTTAGGGGGTGATTTCCAGGATGAAAACTATCCTATGTCCTTCCCCGGGATTCAAACTATCTCCATACCAAATTTCATCGCAATCGGTTCAGCGGTTTAAGCGTGAAGAGGTAACAGACAGACAGACAGACAGACACACTTTCGCATTTATAATATCATAAGTATATAAGTATAAGTATATAAGTATAAGTATATAAGTATAAGTATGGATTTATATTATTATTTTACGGGGATATGGGTCCGTTGACAACTTGCCGGGACGACAGTCATCTGCGACCATGACCGGTGCAACCCGTGTGGAAACGTCAGAAAGGTAAATACATATATCGCGTTAGACCCGTGTACATTAATAATATAAATAAATCATCCTTACAATATCAAATTATCTTTTACACTCATTCACAAGAAAACCTCTTTTATTAACAGTAAAACCGCATTACAGATAACCATAAAAAATTCTACATTCCTTCGAGTTCCCCACAATTTGGCAAATGAGTAGCGTCAGGCTTCCCTTATGACCATTACAGCTCTTTTTTATCGCGCATCGCGCAGATGTAAGAAGGTTGTATAAATGCCGTACAGGGGAACATTTCGGGTATAAAATTCTAAGCTTGGTTGGCGAGAAATGTTATGAGGAACCAACGAAGCTAGATCTAATAGGATACCTTACGGAAAATTCATGCTTAAAGGATGACTCACGCTAGAACGGGACGTGTCCGGCCCGGGCCGTTTTCTCAGAAAAACGACGGCGTTTTTGCGCGGCCCAAGCTCGGCCGGGCCACGGCCGAGGCTCGGAAGCGGCTCGGTGTCGGCCCGGTGTCGGTCGCTCATATGTAACACCAACGTTTGACGGCCGGTCTACCTACAACCGAGGCTCGGACGACGCTCGGTCCCGGCCCGGCCCGCACACGGCCCGTTGACCTACAACAACGCTCCGCTGTTCAGCAGCCCGGTCCCGGCTCGGCCGCTCGACATACGACAAAAATACGAAGGTAGTAAGGTGTCATATATGAATATGTGAAATATGGGAGTCCAACTAACCTTGCACTTAGTCGGTTTACATTATTTGATGTTGAGCTCATAAAAAATAGTTTAGCGCGAAGGTTTATTAATAAGGGCTATTGTACATTACGGCCCGGGCCCGTGACGGCCCGTTCTAGCGTGAGTCATCCTTAACGCGTTAATCCTAAGTTATTTAGATAACTAGCTTCCGCCCGCGACTTCGTCTGCGTGGACCCGGGATATTAACCATCCTATATTTTATTTTCATGCATTGTTATTCCAGGCTATACACTTCCTGCCAAATTTCATCCAAATCGGTTGAGCCGTTTAAGCGTGATTGAGTAACAGATATCTAAACATCCAAACTTTCGCATTTATAATATTAGTAGGATAATAGGTAGTCGGGTTAGTGGTGAGAGCGAGTAATTAATTAATTAATTTAATTGTTCCGGGCAACAAGGCCCATAGGTACAAATACCTTACAGACTAACATACATATCAATATAACAAAATTGGTACTCGCTTTGGGCTGGGACTCCAATCGCCAGACCCTCAGGGTGCCTCAAACGCCAGAGGACACCATTTATTTAGTTAAAATATATATATTTAATGGTTCACCAAACAGTTATTGCATTGATACTTTACCAATAGTTTATAACAACACTTTGCTTCTTACAGGTAAACACAGCATGCCAACATAAACAAGGAAGTAATGAAAAAAACCGACCTAGTGCGAGTCGGACTAAGGGTTCCGTACCATTATCTATAAAAATCATGTTTGTTGTATGGGAGCCCCTTTAAATATTTTTTGGTATTTGTTGTTATAGCGGCAACAGAAATACATCATGTGTGAAAATTTTAAACTGTCGAACTGTCGCGGTTCATGAGACGGACAGACAGATAGACGGACGGACAGCGAAGTCTTAGTAATAGGGTCCCGTCTACCCTTTAGGTACGGAACCCTAAAAAGCAATTGACGTTAGTGAACTAAAGTTGAACTAAATTAGACATCTGCGGATGCGGATCTTAATGAAAATACTCAAAAACATAAATACCCAACGTCTTTAGAGTCAAACAGTACTCGAACACGTTGCGACTGATTTACAATCGTTGCAAACCTAACGCAGCACCAATAACGAATACGGCGAATCGTCAGATTACAGAAACGAAATGAAGATTCTTATTGACTAAACACGAAAATACTGAACACGCGCGTGGCACGCGCCGTGTTGGTCCCATTCTGGGCGCGAACTGTACTACATCCGCATCCGCAAAAACTTCGCATCAATTTTTGCGGTTGCGGATGCGTATGCGAATGTCTGCAATATCCCTGATATCTAGCTCTAGCTGGCATTTCGTATACCTATCATCATCTCAAACACTTACCCAGAGGCTCTAGTATAAGTTTGACCGAAACAAAACTTTACGATCGCGTTTGCGTTTTTCCCTCAATTTATATGGAATTTGACAGCTAAACGCGAACGCGGTCGTAACGTTTTGTTTCGGTAAAACTTATACTAGAGCCTCTGATCCATAAGACTTCTGTAAGTTTTAATTTGATTCGACTTTTGCTAAAAAACGCGAGTATATCAACAATAACTATGCAGTGACGAAGCCATCAAGTACCATCAAGACCTTATAGTGATTATGTATGTTACTTTGTGTAAATTTGTCATCCTGTTTGCCATACGATTAAATAAATAACTATGTAGTGTGATGATCAAGACCATCTGGAAGCCGCGGCGTGGGTAGGCCCCCACAAGGTAGACTGATGACCTGGTAAAGGTCGCGGGAGTCCGCTGGATGTGGGTGGCGCAGGACTGGTCATTGTGGCACTCTTGGGGGAGGCTTATGTCCAGCAGTGGACGTCTTTCGGCTGTTATGATGACGATGATACGAACATCACTTTAACAGGCTGACAAGACCTAATTTCATGAAATTGATGTTATTTAAGCAGTTTTTTAAGAAACACTATTTGTTCAAGCACATCAATAAAATATAATGTTAATATTCACCATATTTCAAAGACCGTGGACGGGCTCGATAGAAAATAATTGCAAAGATTTGTCTTAAAATCACATTAAACGGTTGTCTTTATTTTTTTGACGTATGGGTCTGCAATTCAAAACATGAAGTCAACATATTCATACCTAAACGGCTAACGAGTCATATTTTACAAATAATCCACCCTTTTTTTATTTAAATATTTATGTAATATTATCTTCAAAAACCGGGCCGCCCAGTAACACTCGCTCTCGTTTACTCCGATACAAATAGACAGTGTGCGCGTTATCCAAAATCCTCAAGGGCATTTTGGTGTTGACAGCGTCTTAAGTAGGTATACAGCAATTATATCACCAAGGTTGATAATAATTGCAGTCGTATGATAATGATTTTGTAATCTATTCAACCATAATTATGTAGGTACTTCAGATACGAGCCAGGCTTAAAATAAAGTCAACAAGCCAAGATAACATGGAATCACTTTCGTTTTAAAAGACTTAGTCACGGCGGGCAAAACGATGGCGATAAGAACATGAGTACCTGCATCTCGGTGGAAAGGAAAATGAATAAATAAATGTTAGGGGTAAATGTAACACAAATCACAGTAGTATAGTCAAGTCAATAAGGCTTGTGTTATAGGTACTTAGGTACAAGACGACGATTGAATTGAATTTGTGTAAGTTTAAGTGCAGTTGTATGGTGTGAAATGCGTGGACCCAGGATAAAAACTATTCTATATTTTAATCCAGGCTATAAACTATCTTCGTGCAAAATTTCATCCAAATCGGTTGAGCCGTTTAAGCGTGATTTAGTCGGATATATTTTATCACGCGGTTATGTTTAACGCGGGCGGAGCAGTGCGGGCACTAGTAGTAAATAAAAATAACTAGCTTCAATACGCAACTCCGTCAGCGCCGAACTCGTTTATATCGTAGCTCCATACAAACTTTCACCGCCTTCGGGGATGATTTCCGGGATAAAAGCTGTCCTATGTCCTTCCCTAAGACTCAAACTATCTCTATACCAAATTTCATCTAAATCGGTTCAGCGGTTAAAGTGTGAACACACAGACAGAGACAGACAGGCAGATATACAGACACACTTTCGCATTTATAATATTAGTATGGATGCCGCATCCACACCGTCCGCGCTCCCGCGTAGTGTGCAAGCGACATGACGGATATGGCGATCTGTCTCGCGCCAGAGACCCCGCGCAAACGAAGACTCTCCACTGACCACGACTAGACCTTATCTCCGTGCAATAAGGCATAGTTCAGCCAACTGCCGTCGGTACTGCAGCCTAAGATCGCGCCGTAATGGAAGAGGAAATATGCCGGCTTAGTCGCTGCTTATGGTAATATTGCGTTAGTCCGCTGTGAACACTTCGTAGATTAAGTGGTGATAAGTATTAGTTAAAGCAATACTAGAAATAATAATTTATTGAAAAACATTAGCATTGTACTTGCGTATTACATAGTAAGTACATACATTGCGTCTGAACTAGGATGATCCTGTGTCTCAGACAAAGATAATAATTATAAAGTAATTAATTTTGTATTAAGCAGTAACACTGCTAACGAAATTATAATTATTTAAATTAAAGGAAACAATGAAAAAATGAATGCTCCGAGCCGGATTCGAACCGGCGACCACAGGCATTCATGGCCCGTCGCTACTAACCAACTGAGCTATCGGAACAAACCGGTTCGGCCACCAAATGCTGCAGTAACGCTGCTAACGAAATTAAATTTCGTTAGCAGCGTTACTGCTTAATACAAAATTAATTTAGTATGGGGTGGCGCATCGTTAGGTACTGACGATTTCTCAATATAATTTGAGACTTTGGTGCCGTTAAAGAAGCCTAAGTCTTCTGGTAGATGTCGTTGGCGTCTAAGGCGTTGCAACAAAGAACTGATTGAAAGATTTGGTGGCCGAACCGGATTGTTCCGATAGCTCAGTTGGTTAGTAGCGACGGGCCATGAATGCCTGTGGTCGCCGGTTCAAATCCGGCTCGGAGCATTAAATTTTTCAATTCTTCCTTTAATTTAAAAATTTATAAAGTAATTAGTGCGATTCGTGCACAAGAAAGGTATAACTATTATATTATCGTACATTTATAAACATTTGTAATATAGAACATAGTAATCTGATATCTAAGTATTAAAATTTAAACCTCAAGTATCATATCAACAAATCGCCTATTGAATATGACGCGTACCTAGTTGCAGGGTCTAAGAGGCAACCGGATAGCTCGCGGTGTCTGAGCTCCCGAAGTCTTGTGGAACCGCCCTGTGCAACCCGCACTCAGCCAAAAAGGAGGGGGGGGGGGGGGGGGGGGTGATAAAAAGCATAAATGTCGCGATGTAACCGATTGAAACAGAATTCATCATATAAGCAGCGTACCCAATTTCAGGTAACCGCTCACGACTGCCACCTGTCATCGATTGCCTCGCGCTTAATTTTTTTCCATTAATTTTGCTATTTCCGCCGCAATCTAATTTGGCTCAGGTTCGGGTTGCGGTTCCACAACACTTAGAATTAGGTGACATATATTAATTATTTTAATTAGGAAATGTGTATGCGTGTTTGTATAATAGAATGGTAATATTGGTGATGAATTGATGATGCAATTATTGACGATGCAAAAGTGATTGTGAAATCCTACTTGAATAAATAATATTTATCTTATCTTATCTTACTTCGGGAGCTCAAACACCGCGAGCCGTCCGGTTGCCTCTTGGATACTACAACGCGTAATTGCTCTGAATATATGAGTTGAGGTAAAAACGAGACGACGCTCCTATCTTGTCACTTATCGCGTTATAAGGCCGACCATCCGCGGGAACAAAATATAGCCTATGATCATCCAGAAATTCCATTCTATACACAAATTGAAGATACTTTGAAATCGGTCAATGAGTTCCAGAGATAATAATTAAAGATTCTATTTGTAGCCTTAAATTTTCTTTGACAATAAAATATATGCATTTTTATTCTAGTTTTAAAATGTATCTTTTCGTGAAGAGATAATAATTTATTTATTTAGCACACAAAACACGGAAAAAAGAAAATACCTACAATCAAAAAGGTTACACAATTCCCTAGATTACCGCTTATATACAAACTTACAAAGCTACAGTCTCACAGATCTTTCCTTTTTATAATAATACTAGCTTCTGCCCGCGACTCCGTCCGCGTGGAACTCGTTTATATCGTAGCTCCATACAAACTTTCACCCCCCATTTTAGGGAAGTGGGGGGTTCGAAAGAGACAAAAAGTAGCCTATGTCAATCTCCATCCCTTCAACTATCTCCACTTAAAAAATCACGTAGGCAAATTCGTCGCTCCGTTATGCCGTGAAAGACGGACAAACAAACAAACAAACACACACTTTCGCATTTATAATATTAGTATGGATTAGTGTACATAATGAAATGAAATGAAATGAAATGTCGTTTATTCACATTAAACATATGGTATAAGCACAGATGTTACAGTCATTTCCTTGTTCCTTAATATGTTTAGCCCAAAAAGGCATGTGAAAATTTGCATTACCTACGTTTGATCATGCTTATGTCACGTCAAATGCAAGCAAAATAATCGTCAGTTGTGGCTCAATACAAAATGTCTAAAGTATAATTATATAATTAAAAATGGTAAATTTTGGTATAAGTTTAAAATAATATTTATGTCGTAATAATAATATTAGCATGCCATGTCACATTCATAAAACAAATAAAAATATATGCGAACTAATAATCAACAATTATGATAAGCATTACGATCGATTAAAATTAAAATGTTTAACATTGAATAAAATTAACATAGAATGAGGAATTAAAATTTGAGACAGGTAGTTATTTTTGTAATTATGTCATATTAGAATTTGTATGTCAAAAAGTCATTTATACTATAAAAACAATTGTCAATCAATAATACTCTCAACTTTCTTTTAAATATATTATGTGGCAATGTTTTAAATTCAGCTGGTATTTTGTTGAAGATTTTAACACACATGTTGTAAGCACTTTTCTTTCTGAGTACCATAGCTTCGCGTTTACCCACGACTTCGTCCGTGTGGTATAAAGTCATTAAAAATTCATTGAGCCTCTTTTATTGTTCTAATACGTGAAAAAATACCATGTTTTTTTTAGATAACATTTAGGGGTCGCGACGGAATTTTTAAACTTTTTAAGGCTTGCATTTCTTCATACTAAGTTTTTTTATTTTTTCAACTTTTCTACTTTAAGGGTATGCCTTGATTTGAGTCGAACACGCCCCCTAGACAGAGACACGCTGATGCCTTCCGCGCACGAGGAAAAGAGATGTAACACTCTTCGGGAATGGCTTTTTTGGACAAATTTTGATAAATACCTAACTTACTGAAGTTTTATTTAAATTTCATCAAGTGAGATTTTAGATGAGATATAATACTATAATATTAACTTGATTGTGTCGTAAAATAATGTATCGTTTGAGTAGGCTGAGTAAAAAAAGGAAAATACAGACCCAACTTTGGATTTTTTTCTATCGAGGAAATTTTAAGCAATCGTGTATCGATAAAATCAGATGAACAATGATAGTACCTATATAGTCAAGGAAAATCAGACCTTATTGTTTCTTAAGTCAGAACGGCATTTCAAAGAACGCGATAATTTCCAATGCAACGCTACATTTCGCCCCCCATTACACTAGTTCCTGCGCTTTATATATAACATAAGTTTACTCTTAGGTTTATTAAAACACGCATAAAAAGTGTATCTCGACTACGGATAACTAATTGAAAAAAAAAGACCGGGTTGCACTCCCGTGCACACCTTGCAGCAAGATTTCACAAATATTTGTAAACATTCTTAATGCGTGTTTGGTTATTATCAAAAATGTTGACTCGTGGTGACTAGAAAAGTGATAAATAGAATGGACGCCACTGGAAATTCTTGGCGATGTACAATATGTGAGTAAAAACCTGTTGCCATCATTAAGTAAAGAAAATAATTTGGCAGGCCTCTATAATTTTCATCTTATGAAAAGGATTTTTCCTCATAAAATGTGTTGAAAAACGTCGTATGAAACGCGTGAGGTTTGATAAGTACATCCTCAGCAAGAGAGCTGAGGATGTACTCACCTGCGGCTCGCTGAACAATTCCGCCTCTGATCTAACTATCAACATACCTCACCTGTATCACAATGTACTATTTCGGAACTTGACAGTCAGAATTGCTAATACTGACGATTCTCTTACAATAAATGTGTCCCAAATATTCCATTATAAATCGTCACATATCTGTTTTTTTAATTTAAGAGTTATTCTCTTGTCGGTGAATGTATGTCGTCTTATTTATTTATATTGTTAAATCTTGGCTTTTTTATTAGTTACTATCAGATCTTGAGTAAAAAAAACAAAATAAAAATGCTCGGATATTATATGATACTCTATACATTAAATTATATAATTTCCTTCCCTTTGTGGGACTTTACTGCAATATTTGTACACCTTCAATAGACTTTTCGGTACATAATTAGGGTTCCATTTATTTTATAGGTCGGTTCGTAGGTGCAGGGTTATGACGACGACGGGACGGGTTTATTTTTGTATTAGATAATATCTTTAGTCGCAATGTACCTTTTTCGCAGCATATCGTCGTGGATAGGTACAGTCAGCAGCAGAAAATAGCTACGCAGAATAACACGCTCACAATGAGCTACACAATCCTTAGGTACTCTGTTGACAATAGAGTCGTGTGCCGATCATTGTGACCACTTGGAACGCTCAGCTACTTCTGCTGCGGACTGTACATGCATGTTAGAAAGGGAGGCAAATATTGATATTGCAAATTGTAGCTACTTATATAAAAAGCGATCCAGGAGATAAACTACAACTGCGAAATGCGTTTAAAAAACAAAACTACATAGATATAGTGCTTAAATGAAAAATCGCGTTAACTAATAACGCTTTACAAACAAATACTTATCGCGGTAAGAAGCGACTCAAGTAAAAAACTACGCAAAAAGTAAATAGCCTATGATTTTTATACACCGTTGTGACTGGCGACAAGAAATTTTACTACAATAAAAAAATCTGTTCAGGAATTTAGAGATCGCGACGAAACGCGATCCGGAGAATAACTACAAATAATTTATGCTTATGAGGTAAAGGACTAACAAACGCCTCGCGCCGCCATACCCCTGTGCCCGCGGGCCGTGTAGGCGAGGACAGAGTGAAGCTGACAGGATGATTATAGTCACATTATTTTAGGTTATTTTATGAAATTATATACGGCTCAGGCCAACTTTCACTTTCATGATGTAACATAACAACAAGATTACAGTAACTTTGTAGGCACACTAAACATCTATTTACATTTCACTTGTAAGTATCAGTAACTCAAACAGTACTGCAATGCAGACATGCTATCTGATAGCCTCGGCTCTCTTGTGCGTCACTTTGTACACCAATCAGATAACTATATCTTTTAATGCAGTCTTTCAGAACGTATAAAAGGATCTGCCGTAACTTCTCACTCATTGTAACCACACAATCCATCCTATTTCAACGCATCTCCATTAAAAACATCAAAATGGTGTCAGACTTCAGAAAGAAGAAACTTCTTCACGTCTTCAACGCATTCTTTGACACCAACGGCAGTGGGACCATCGACAAGAAAGACTTCGAACAGGCTATAGAGAAGATTTCCACGCTTCGCGGCTGGAAAGCTGGTGATGCCAAGTACAAGGAAACTCAGGACACCCTGCTGAAGATCTGGGCTGGTCTGCAGAGCCGGGCGGACGCTGATAACGATGGCGAAGTGTCCTTCGACGAATGGGTCGCCATGTGGGATGACTTCGCCAAGAACCCCTCATCAGCTCTGGATTGGCAGAACCTTTATGCCAAGTTCATCTTTCAACTAGAAGACTCCAGCAACGACGGGTCTATCGACAGTGAGGAGTTCTCTTCTGTGTACGTATCCTTTGGGTTGAACAAGGCTCAGTCTGTGGAGGCTTTCAAGAAGATGTCGAAGGGCAAAGCCAATGTTTCCTGGGAGGAGTTCCAGGTGTTGTGGAAGGAGTACTTTGCGTCTGAGGACGAGAGCGCCGCCGGAAACTTCATCTTTGGTAAAACTAGCTTCTGAGTGATTGACTTTTATTTATTTCGAGTGGTATTGTGAAGTGGTGGGTATTGTAAGGGCTCGGCTGTGGTAAAGAACTTGACTGATTGTAATATAATTGTATGAATTATCAAACTTTGTTGTATAATTTCTCCTAGTGTGTTCCCCAAGGCCAAGAGCGGTGAAAGATTACAAGTAAACAAACCAATAATCATATCATACCTATGATACAGACAAATAAATTACTGAATTTATTTTAATTAACGTAATTTAACTAAACATTTAATACCATCTTGGCTAAAGTGTTAAATATCAATAGCGGTCCTCACATCAATAAATGTCCGACAACGGGCATGTAATTCTTCGAGTTTCAGGTGTCCATAGGCTACGATTACCGATTAATATCAGACTCTATATTAATATTTCAAAAGTAATTTAACGCATAAAATGCCGCAATTCTTTTGGTGTGCCTAAAGTTTCTCGCATTGAATCAGGCATTCCCACTGAAAGTAATCTTTTATTACATTCCACTATTTCATTGATGGAGTGAAATGTCCGATACGAATCTATCGTCGATAAAATATTAACTACTAGCTTTTGCCCGTGACTTCGTCTGTGTATACTCGTTAATTGGCTTATGTCTCTTGACTTTGTACCGGCAATGCAGATGCCACATGTTCGAGTCCTGTCTTGGGTTTCAGTCGAAGATGATTTATTTTTCATGTCTCTCTCTTAAGTCGTTCACTCTTGACAGAGTGGTCGTGGTTTCATGATGACGTATAGATAAAGCAGCCCTCGCGATGCTCGTCCACTTGTTACGGTCTATATTTTTCATGTATAATATCGTAAAAAATTGGATCGTGGTAACTTCAACGTTAAATAATAATAATAAAATCATTTATTTCAGGCGTAGGTACCTAATACCTAATAGACAACACTGACATAACTACAACTTAGAAAAGTTAAAAAACCCCCGACATTTTCTTTTCAAAGTCCAATATCTCATAAACGGCTGAACAGATTTTCATGAAACATGGCTAAGAACACTCGGGATAAAATTATCTATGACACAAAAAACTGCATTCAAATCGGTCCATCCGTTTGGGAGCTACGATACCACAGACAGATACACAGATACACAGACACACAGATACACAGACACGTTAAACTTATAACACCCCTCTCTGCGTCGGGGGTTAAAAACTACGAACAAATACGAAACAAGAGTGTTTAATAATAGTTATTTACGATACAAGTGCCGAAAATAGGAAATTCGCAACGAGTGGTGATACATTAAAACACGACCGAATGGAGTGTTTTAAATCGACACGAGTTGCGAATTACCTATTCGCACGAGTATCGAACGTTTTACAGTACATATAGCTCTTTAAAGTTTCGACATGTGCACGGAAAGTGCTCTTTTCCGCACTAGTGCGGGAAAGTAGCACCATATTATGTACTGTAAAATTATTTGTTTCGTTAAGGGGTGTCTCTTGACTCGTTTATTTGCTAGATTATAGGTATCATCACCAGCCTGTGTCAGTCCACTGCTGGACATGGGCCTCTACTCCAACTCCTGCGCATGCCCTACGAATGTCATGGCCCCATCTACCTATTGGGCGCCCTACACTACGTTTAGGGTAGGCAGGTATTAGTTGGACAGAAAGAAGAACAAACGAAAAGGTTTCAAATTTGATAGGAGAAAGAAGATGTCTACTAAAAACGATTGAAAACAGAAGGGGAAATATGTTGGGGCACCTCATACGACATGACAATTACATAAAAACTATAATTGAAGGAAAGATAGAAGGAAGGAGAGGCAGGGGAACACCAATACGTGCGTTTATGGACCAAGCTAAAAGAGAAAGTTAATGTAATGTCGTATCAAGAGCTCAAAACAGTGGCAGAGAGAAGATCAGAGTGGCGATTACTCCACCGACAAGAGCCCGGCTCTTAAGTTTATGATGATAATGATGATGACACTACGTTTGCCGATACACGATCTCCACTCAAGGAGCAGTCTGCGCCAACGACCATTCGGGTTTGCGGCATGTGTGACCTGCCCACTGACACTTCAACATGCTAATTCGCTGAGCTATGTCGGTAAACTTAGTGCTGACGAATTACTTCGTTCTGGATATGATCCCTAAGATAAACTCCGAGCATAGCTCTCTCTATTATAGGTATGGTTGGGGAAATATATGGCGAATCGGTGCTAATTATATTTGGCAACTATGTACTGTTGGTATAAATCCATCAACACGTTGAGATTTATCGTTGACGTTGACGCGCAGACCACGTTAGTATCTCTTATTAGTCTGTGCGCAGACCGCCATCAGCACGTCTAGCATGGGACGGCCGCGACATACTCTCGATTTTTATCGCATTATACCTCTTGTTCTAAGTGTTCTAATAAGAGAGAGACGGATAGTGCGAGAAAAATCGAGAGAGCTCGCGCGCCGTCGCGTGATAGCCGTGCAGGGACCTAGCCATAGGGTGCCGTGCCACCCCGACAGACTTTATAAGACGCGTTCGGAAACACCGCTAACGAGCGAGCGAAGCGAACGAAGTTCCGTTTCAGCTGACTGTCAAAATTCTTTCGTGTGTTCGGATGTCCAGATGTCTGCTTGTTCTCCTAAATTATGGGAGCAGGTTCAATAATTATCGAGATTTTTTATCGATTTGGTTTTTAGAAACGAAAAAAAAGATTTTTGAAAAAAGGTTAGTCTCGCGAGTTCTACGGCTCACAGAGCCAGAACTAGTTTACTGAAACATCTTTCCGAATACTTTAGCCGTAACTCTAGTAGTAAACTCAAACATTTAGGTCTAAAACAACGCTATTTACGACAACCCCGAAATATCCCCAGCATTTTCACAAGCGGTATTTACCTTCACATAATGAAGGCGCGTTTTAAACTCGCATTAAAAGAGATTTGGACAGCGATTACGCGTAATAACGCAGTAATAAATATCGCGGGCCACTTCAGGTGCCCTCGCCTCCGCTCGGGCGTGGTGTAAGTCAGTACATTCAAGCGGCAACTTATAGTTCAGCAGGTCGATCACGTAACGCATTGAATTATAGTTGAATTGTCCTAACATGATTTCGAAAAGTTACGCGATCATCGCTCAGTACGGAAAGGAATGCACTCTCGATAATTCACAAGAGCGCGATTTTTTGTGGTCGGTTAGAATATATTGAGTACTACTGGCATCAAAAAAAAAGATCACAGATTTTGACGTTCAGTATAGTAAAAAGCTACGGTAGCCTAGTGGTTCAGGCATGCGGCTGTCAAGCGGCGGTCGTGGGTTCGAATTCCGGCTCGTACCAATGAGTTTTTCGGAACTTATGTACGGAATATTTACCGTTAGCTTTTCGGTGAAGGAAAACATCGTGAGGAAACCGGTCTAATCCCAATAAGGTCTAGTTTTCCCTCTGGGTTGGAAGGTCAGATGGCAGTCGCTTTCGTAAAACTAGCGCCTATGCCAAATCTTGGGATTAGGTGTCAAAGCGGACCCCGAGCTCCTTTAGGGGCATAACCGGGAACAACGCTAGGAGAATGATGATGAGATTTTGACGTTCAGTATATTACAAAACAATTACTTGTATAAGTAATCTATTTTAGACGTGTTCCTTACAAGAAAGTGAATTATTCGTAAAACAAAATCAACAATAGTGGAAAATTGTGACGTGAAGTATTTTCCTACTAATTTCATACTACGCCTTCTTATTGATCCTAGCCATGTTGCGGATTTTTAATAGAACTAATTTATTTTACTGGCAAGGAGTACTCTTTGACAACAGACGTTAGACGTTAGTCATCGAATGTCGCTGATGTAAACAAACAGCGCGATTAGTATTATCAATATTATTTATAATGGTTTAATTCGTTATTCGTAGTTAATTTATAATAATGGCGAGTGTGTAATAATAAACAAACAGCACGGAAGACGAAATGCTTGCGATTGTAAAATAAATTACAATAAAAATGTCGAAAGCAATCCATAGTGATACCAGAAAGCTTATTTTGAATATAATTGAATATTTACAGCCAAAAAAGGATTCAAGATTGTCATAACCGGTAATGCCATTTTATTGTGATTGAACTGGTAAGCTTGGTTGGATTTAACCATGATTTAACTAGTAATTTATTTTCTTATTAAAATATTGTAATTAAAATTGAAGGCGAATATAGGAAATCCCAGACCGAACGTTTTATAATTGAGGTCGGCGGTCTTGAAAGCGACACAACAGAGTCGGAGTCCTCGGAGTCACAATCTGAAAAATATTTAAATATTCAATACGTACTTGGAGCCATATATTTATGTATAGGTATTTATTATAATGCATAGAATTTTTACATTCAACAAACAACACAATGCCAATACACAAAGTCTCGATTATACATGACGTATTATTGCCATATATTATGAGGTTTACAGCGACACACCTCATGGTTAAATAGGGACTTGTCGGGCTATAAGTAACCTAACCTAACCTAACCAAAGTATGGATGCTAATAATAGTAATAATTACACGGTTCACACACAATACAATATTTTGTAGGTTCTAATTCAAAATTTTCTCTTTCAATAATTTAATTACAATGAGGAATATATATCCTGTCGGGGGCTACAGACGAAGATGGTTTATTTTTCCATTATATTCTTTCTCTGTATCATATCGTTTATAAAATGATCGGGGTAACTTCCTCGTTAAAAAAAATAACACGAAACAAAAATATTCAATTAAATAATTTGTTTCGTGAAAAGGGTATGAGGAATATAATGTCAAAATATTAAGTATTATTTTTATAATACGACGCTAATAGAGCCTTATCAAAGATGTCCGCTTACATGTTGTGACTCAAGCCTACTGTCCCGCGACTCAAAACGATAATTTAACCCCTAATTAGCACTCGTTGTGTTCCGACAAAAATGACCTTTCATTTCGCCTTCTGTAAAATTTATTTTTTTATTTACAACCCCAGTTTTAATCTTAACGAGGCCTGAGCGCTGGTACAAAATTCTCCCTTTTATTTTAAGTATGGATATAATTAGTTCTTCAGTGTGTTTTACAAATAGGTAGCGGTCGTGACTTTTCGGCGTGGTTTTCATCACACAAACTGACAGAGTAGGATCAATCACTATTCAGACAGTAATAAAAAACACAGAACACATCATCACATCACATACCTACAGAGCAAGAAGCAAATTGCGCTAAGGAAATTCATTTGGTCACAACAGAGGCTCTAGTATAAGTTTTACCGAAACAAAACTTTACGATCGCGTTTGCGTTTTACCCTCAATTTGTATGGGGTTTTGACAGCTAAGCGCGAACGCGGTCGTAACGTTTTGTTTCGGTAAAACTTATACTAGAGACTAAAAAATACGTGACTTTGAGTAGAGCTTTCGATTCTGATATGAAAATAAGATGTCCCCAAATTTTGTTACGGCTTTAGCCGGTAAGGATTGGAATCGTTACTAAATGGACGAAACCAGTCACAATGCATTGACAAATTGCAAGGTGTGTTAACGCCATTACGGCCTTTAAGTTGGTCGTTTTCATCGTCTGTTGCCAGCAAGTTAGTGCTCTGTCGACCATGGCGACGAGAGCCGCGCGTCCGCTCTCGACTTGGAAATAATAAATCTGTCCGTCACACGCGCCCGTAAACCAGTCACAGCCATTGGACGTGGGACACGATGGGACAAGTTTGAATAAGTCGGAGTTTTACAGCAAATCGATCACATAACGCATTGTACGAGCGTCAGGTAGATCTGAATGTCACTTTTTGTTTGGGAAAATGACAGTTGAGTTGTCCTAACGTGAGTTCGAAACGTTGCGTGATCACCCCACAGATGATCTCTATGAGTAATGATTCCAAAGATAAAGTATACAAGTCAAACAAAAGGAAAGGAGAAGATTTTATTTAACTTGCAATGTTCGTAAATAGGCTGGTCGAATCAAAAGATGAACGTTTGAGCGACTATTCCAAATTTTATTTTTTTTGTATAGGAGATTGTAACTCCGTTTGTACACATTTTTTTTTTTTATAAAGTGTATGTTGTCCAGGTTGGATATGACAATTTTAAACCCTCCTATTACAATACAGTATTTTATTACAAATGGTTTATGCATGTTATGTATGCTGTCCTTCAATATTTGCTATCCGATTTGATTGCGCTGATATTTGACAGACTTTTGACAACGCACTCACAATACCTCTGGTGTTTCAAGTGTCCATGGGCGGCGGTAATCGCTTACCATCAGGTGATCCGTCTGCTCGTTTGCCTCCTATATCATAAAAAAAAAAAAGTTTAGTGACAAAACGAAATTCGCTTAGAAAAATTGCGTACATATACCCTTGCGTCAACAGTCTTGGTTATTTACGTGTATGTTTAAAAAAAATAGGTAGTTGAATAACTAACTAGCCTAACCTAACCTAGTTAAGGGTATGTTTAGGTCGATACTCTTAACCAACAATATTCATTAGGAAATTCATTATGTTAAGGCAAGATTATTTTCTCCTGGTTCGCTATTGTTTGGTTCTAATTTCTGTTTTATTCAAGATGATGGTGGCCTACCTAAATTATTTCTTGATTCATTTATGTGTACCTTCGTTACGTGTGTCTTACGACTTTTTTACCATGCGAAAATAATCGCGTGCGGACAGTAAAATACTTTAAAAAGTGAATGATTCAAAATCGTTTAGGTTAATAAATAAAACGTTTTTAGAACTTCCTACTTTTTAGTATAAATAAATGTGTAAATTCGCATGTTTGTCACGCAGGCATCTTGTGTTGTGTTAAGAGAGGCCCGGCGAAAGTCTCTAGCTATCAACACAGCAAATCCTCTAATCAATAAAGGGTCGGCAACGCGCTTGTCATTCTTCTGGAATCATAAGCGTCCACGTGCTACGGTGTCTGCTTTTGGATTTCGATTAGTTACCTCTATAGAGATGTTATAACATAACATTGGTAATGGAAGTTGATAATTCATATGAACAAACCCGCGGTTCAATGGTAGTTTAAATATATTTTCTCAAACATGCAATGAAATATTGACGTTGTGTTCTTCATAATGGGCTTTGAAGTGTCACGTTTCAGGCGAGACAAAATTTGAGGCCTAGGCCTGCAAGAAGGTCTTTTTTAATTTCCATTTTTGAATTAGTGGCACAGGATCACAACGTTCAGCCATGAAAATAAAAGTTTGCTTTCTTGGAGTTTTTTAAAATTTATTTCACTGCATGTTTGAGAAAAGCACTATACATTCCTCGGCGTGAAAAGGGGTTGCCAGCCTCATAACTATCCGACGCTCGGCCGTCTATAAATGTACTCGGCCGGCAACCCCTTTACTTCCCGGCCTCTGTAGTAATGTATTATTCATTGTTTTTGACCATCATTTGGAAAGGATTCGTTGAATACAGTTGTTATACCTACATTAGCAAGGTTACCAGTGGTTAGCCAAGGTGTGCATTATTTAGTTTCGATACGATGAAATACTACTTAGTTTTCCTAAGCACGGCATATCCGACACCCATTTGCAAATTGCAGTCTGGACTGCCTGCGGTACCCTAAACGCTAGCCCCAAGGTGTACGTACAATTAGTAGATTAAACCGGGTTCCGTATCGGTTAAACCACAGAACTACTAGTGCCTCTGTAAGATGTATCTTGCGAGCCTGCCTTTGAAAAATAATATTAAAAATGTTGTAAAAGTGAAAAGACAGAAAAAAAAACTTCCCACACAGTTTCACGAGAGTCTGTTGAGTAATGCGACCATTAGAGTTTGACAGCTGGACAGACGCCAGACATACGAAAGATGTTTTGCCCAAGCTGAAACGGAGAACTTCGTTCGCTTCGCTCGCTCATTCTGTTAATAATAATAAAATAAATAAAAATAAATATTTGGGGACAATCTTACACATATCGACCTAGTCCCACACTAAGCAAGGCTTGTACTATGGATACTAGACGACGATAGACATACGTATATAGATAAATAAATACTTACATACATATAAAACGTCCACGGCTCAGGAACAAATATTCGTCATCACACAAATAAATGCGCTTACCGGGATGATTAGTAATAAGGCACATATTCCATGCTACTCTTATGAATGTGACAGTAACTACGAGTATGTCTGTCACCTAATGATAAACCGCTGACAGATTTAAATGAGATTTGGTTTACTGAAATTTCAGATCTTGACAAGGACGTAGAATAGGTTATATCCCGGAAATCATCAAAAAAGGGTGAAAAGTCGGGTGGAAGTTTCTATGGGAGTGCGATAATAATTAAGAATTATGGATGCAGCGTTGGGAAGTCTAATAACGTATTTGATATTAGATTTAGTACAGGTATAGCATTAATCACTTATTGCGACAAACTAGTGCACATGTACGAAGTCGCGGGCAAAGGCTAGTAGATAATAAATATAACATGCTTACCTACCTATCAGTGGCGAAGGACCCACGCAAGCCGATTCCCACCAACTTGCCTAAAATTTCTTTTTCAGCAAGCTCCTTCGTAACTTTTTTTTGATCCGGGTTGCCCATTGATATTTTTCACGCGCCGCCGCCACTGCTACCTACAGATAGATGTTCGAATACACATGTGACAACCAAGGGTTTAAGGCGCACCAACTCGCATGCGAGTTTTATTACATTGCAGTTTTATTGAATTCGAAAAATTGAATAAAATTGATTTGAAAAATTTGACACGTTTACGTTAACGTAACATTCGCTCGATAGAAAATGAAACTGAAAATTCCACAATTCAGCCTCGGCCTACCTCGCCTAACTTTAACCTATTAGTTAAGAACTTAGGAGTATTCCTAGTTTACTATGTCAAGGGATTAATCTGAAAAGTACGTGTCGCATCCCAGTTCGGTTTCAATGTGTTTCCTGCGCTTGTTTGTACTCACTAGACATTCTTGTCGACTAATGTCATTTATAATTTAGTCGTTTTATATCAGTGACGTCATGATAGCGTTAGTTTCAGTGCCTACAATATTTTGACAGGTGGTGACACACAAGCTGACAACACAATGATGTCGTTCTGTTTCCACCCTGTGTGCTGTGGCACGTTTCTCATCCTCGCAAACTTGTGTCCGCGGCGCGTGCGGCAAATGCCTGATTTTATGTTAATTCAAATTTTTGTCTTATGTCACTTCGCCCTGATGCCGCAATTAGCATAGCCGGAGACAGGATGGGAGCTGAATTGTAAGTGGAAATCAAATTGTCATGGTGTTTTGTTGAAGATATTATTTTGTAGTAGCTTCTGCCCGCGACTCCGTCTGTGTGGAACTCTTTTATATCGTAGCTACATTCAAACTTTCAACCCCAATTTCGGGGATTACAACGATTTTATGTCCTTCCCTGAGATTCAAACTATCGCCATACTCGTACCAAATTTGATCTGAATCGTTTAAGCGGTTTAAGCGTGAAAACGTAACAGACAACATATCAAATCAATTTATTCCATAACAATATACACTGTGTCGGAAATTACAAGACTAATTTTAATATCTATTACATTATAAATTACATAATAGGTAATACATCACGATACAAAACACACCATTTCTATCAGAAGTTTTTTTTTTTTTTTTTATGATATAGGAGGCAAACGAGCAGACGGATCACCAGTAAATTATTTGATGTCATAGTAACATTTTACCAGGGCTTTTATTCGCTACGCGCTAATGCGGCTCACCCCGCCGGTCACCCGTCACGAAACTAGACCTCTACCTACGCTTAGTTACTATGCATCGCGGTGTCATGATAGCGTTGAGGTGAGCTTAAAACAAGTTACAGAATAGGGAGCAGGAGGTATTCTTTGAGTTGACGTTTAAACATGTTAACACTATTTACAGACTTATGCTCATTCGGTAAGCTGTTGTAAAGTCTGACCGCTTGGTATTGCACGCTACGCTTAACGACTCTTAGTTTAAGCATAATCGTTTTTTCAAGTCCTGCCATCGAGTGTTTTGCCTACAGCCCCTTTCCTCATCAGTCTCATACTCCACTGGGTGCTTAACAATATCAGCCAGTAAAACAAAGATATTGAGACTCGGAAAAGTTAGGCATTTTAATCTGACAACATCCTCCTTCCAAGACTCCTACGACGGTATTCGCGCCATAGCTCTAATAGCACGTTTTTGAATAACAAACGCTTTCTTTATATTGACGACCACTTTAGCCTAGTTGGTAGTGACCCTGCCTACGAAGCAAGAGGTCCTGGGTTCGAATCCCGGTAAGGGCATTTATTTGTGTGATGAGCACGAATATTTGTTCCTGAGTCATGGATGTTTTTCTATGTATTTAAGTATTTATTTATCTATATAAGTATGTTTATCGTCGTCTAGTACCCATAGTACAAGCTTTGCTTAGTTTGGGGCTAGGTCGATTTGTGTAAGATTGTCCCTTAATATTTATTTATTTATTTATTTATTATGTATAAGCAAAGCTTTGACCCCAGGACTTAAGAGGAAACACAAGGGCCGTTTTTCCATAAAAACGTAGTCCCCTGTTTTCTCCCTGGATAATGGCAGGAACAATTTTTTTTTCCGTAAATCTATGGCTACTACTGACATGTTCCTATGTTTTCCTTTTTTTCATAAATTTATTCTGAAAAGAGATCAAAAACCTAAGAAAAATGCCAGATTTTCCGCTGTGTTCAAACATCCAGAAAACACGGCCAAAGCCTTTCTTTGATATTTAATTTAAAAAAATAGTTAAGTAGGTCAAGTTTTGGAGAAGCAATCAGGGGACTAAGAAACGTTGATTTTATGTACTTTTAATATGTATTTTCGATCCAAGCTGCAGTTGTATCTATCGCGCTCTGCGGGGGAGGCTTGAGGGCGCGACAGCAATACATTTTCAAATACCTATTTCTCAATTATCTCGCCCTTTGTGTTATACCGTAAGCGTGATTCAATTAGTGCATGATAGACCACCAGGAGCTGTTTTGTCATGAAATCGTGACGTCACTGGCTCCTATTACCCCACTTTCCCCGAAACTTCATACGAAGTCCTTAGCGCGTAGCACGCAGAAACAGATGCTGCCTTCCAGAGCAGCAAGTTCTTTTTTCCAGGGGCCGTAGACAAGGTTACAATCGACAAGCGCTAACGCCAATAGAAACGAATAAAATGTATGGGAATGACAGATGCCGACGAAACACTTTTCGTTAACATCTGTCATTCCCATACATTTTATTAGTTTCTATTGGCGTTGGCGCTTGTCGATGGTAACCTTGTCTAGGCCCCCTGTTCAGCTCACAGTCTATGCGAACACCAAGGAACGTAATAGAGTGGACATTTGACATATCATTGACGTTTCCTCAATTTTGATGATCGGTAAAGACAATGAGTGAGTCAGTCATTGACCGACATAATTTCCACTGTAAGTTCTAAATTAAGAAAGTCACAATTCAAAGTCCATCCTGATCCGAAATACGATCACTTTCACTTAAGGAACATCTGCCATCTCCTTCACACGCACAGTCCCATACTCCCGTTCGCTGTAGGAATATTCGCGGTCTCGCTCGCACTCATGTTCAGGTCAGCGCAAATGAAGCGATCGCGTGATGCGCCTCCATTCCTCAATATCTGCCTTCTCATACAGGGTGTACATGTAATTTCATACTTGCAGAAAAATCCCGTAAATTTGAGACATATTAAAATACTAGCTTCTGCCCGCGACTCCGTCCGCGTGGAACTCGTTTATATCGTAGCTCCATACAAACTTTCACTTCCCATTTCATCCCCTGAGGGGTTGATTTCCGGGATAAAAACTATCCTATGTCCTTCCCCGGGATTCAAACTATCTCTATACCAAATTTCATCTAAATCGGTTCTGCGGTTTCAGCGTGAAGAGGTAACAAACAGACAGACAGACAGACACACTTTCGCATTTATAATATTAGTATGGAGTATGGATAATGAAACTGGTCACACGCGTCTGTAAGAGCGAATATCGCTTGACAGGTGTCGAACCGATACGCGCGCCGAGCGCTAAGCGCACAGGCATCGTAAGCGCTCATGAATAAGGACCGCGTGTCAGTTCTAAACGTGTCGAGCTGTATTATACCTTAAAGACGTCAGTGTGCGTTCCATTTTATAATGGAACCGGTCACTAAAACCATAAACACCGGCCAAGTGCGAGTCGGATTCGCGCACGAAGGATTCCGTATCATTATCTATAAAAACAGCAAAAAAATCCCGTTTGTTGTATGGGAGCCCCCTTAAATATTTATTTTATTCTGTTTTTTGTATTTGTTGCTATAGCGGCAACAGAAATAAATCATCTGTGAAAATTTCAACGGTCTAACTATCACGGTTCATGAGATACAGCCTGGTGACAGACGGACAGACAGACAAACGGAAGGACAGCGGAGTTTTACCCTTTGGGTACGGAACCCTAAAAACCATTTAAGTATAGGGTGTATGTAATTCTAGATTGGATACTTTTCCGTTGGTTTATTTTTTTCAATAATTATGCTTGTACGGAAAGTTTTTATGCACCCACATTAGGCTAAATGCCTAGTTGAGACGCATGAGCTTGTGTAAGCGATAGGACTGGATGGTATAAGCGTCCACAGGCTGTGGAACGCAATTTCCTGACGGTGGTGGCCTGTTCTGTACCATACTTTATATTATCTAGATTAAGTTTCATGTACCTGTTGTTTTCTTGGTCAACTCATATTATATTGAAGAGGGTTGCGAAATATAATTCCATTCAGGGGGTCGCGTCTTCCAAAACAATGATAAA
This sequence comes from Epinotia ramella, assembly GCA_947578815.1. Taxonomy (NCBI): domain Eukaryota; kingdom Metazoa; phylum Arthropoda; class Insecta; order Lepidoptera; family Tortricidae; genus Epinotia; species Epinotia ramella. The sequence continues at coordinate 23,227,622 of OX388217.1, forward strand.
CACTCAACTACTCTTGTACATGCACTGTCTGTGACTGTCACTAAACTTGTTTATTTATTTATTTATTTAATTATGAAACAAACGGTCATACAAAAAATATTGATACAATTTCTTCTCTTAATCTAGACCTATAGTTTCCATTTTTATTAAACATATCTTTATATAAGCACGAAAAAGTACCTATCCTGGATCAGGTTAAGCTAATTAGTAAAAGGTTACACAGAATTTTTAGAAACAGTTTCACAGAAAACCTAGTGAACAAAAACATGTGTCTACGTATTTAGCAACTTTTTGAATAAGTATCGACAATAAACATGATGAAATATATTAATACTTTTATATATTAATATACGTTAATATACGTTAAGATTTACATACTACTAGTCCTGAATTTTTTTTTTATTGAGCTTATGGTACAATTAAATATATAAATTTTTTTTACAATGTTATTTTCATTATAAAGTGCACATGCCCGCTTAATAAACATATTTTTAGAATAGTTAGTTCTACTACATGGGATGGAGAATAAATGTTTGTATTTGAGACGACATCGGCGTTCTTTATTACCTGGAACTCTTATACATATATCTTTTAACAAGCTAGGGGCATCGATATGACTATTTATTATTTTATATAATAGAACCGAATCAACACAGTCTCTCCGACACTCAAGCGACTGCATTTTATGTCGGTTTAGGGATTCCACATAATCTTTGTATTCAATACCGCATTTGAAATCAAGGGCTTTTTGGAACTTTTTCTGCAACCTCTCTATCCTGTCAATATGAATGCTGTAGTGGGGTTTCCAAACAGCACATGCAAACTCAAGCCGACTTCGTACATAACTGTTATAAAGAATTTTAAGTGTTAAGGTATTCCTGAAAGGTTTACCAATTCGCAGGATCATACCTAATTGTTTAAAAGACTTAGCTAGGATGGAATCGATATGAGGTATAAATGATAATTTGTTGTCCATGACTACTCCAAGATCACGAATCTCGTTTACTCTTACCAGGTCTTGGTTACATAATTTGTAATTAAAGTAGGACGGTGTTTTTTTTCTAGAAAAACTAATTGTATTACATTTGTCTATGTTTAAAAACAAATTATTCTCTCTACAAAAGCTCTCAAAATTACATAGATCATTTTGTAACAGTTCGCAATCAGAAGAATTCCGGATAACTTTATAAATTTTTGCATCATCTGCATAAAGAAGAACATAGGAGTGGGAGATACATTTTACGATATCGTTAATATATAACGTAAACAAAAGAGGGCCCAAATGGGAGCCTTGAGGGACACCGGAGCTGATATATTTACTTTGAGAGGTAAAGCCTGATACTACCACCGACTGTGTGCGATTTTCTACATATGACTTAATCCAACGAAACAAATCACCATGTATACCGAGTTCCCATAGCTTGCATAATAAGGTATAGTGACATATTTTGTCAAATGCCTTGGAAAAATCGGTATACACGGCGTCCACAGAGAATCCATCATCCATAGCTAGTAATATATCATTCGTGAAAGTTAACAAATTCGTATCCACCGAACGGCCTCTGTAGTTAAAATGGGAAATTTGATTTGTGGCAAGTCTGACTGAGTTGGATCACCCTGTATGTTGTGAGCGGCGTGCTGACGTGAGACGGTTAAAAACGAATTACTCCGGAGCACCCTGTAGCTGCCATTTGTCATGCCGCGTGTGTACGCCCCCTAACATAGGCCAGGAGGTAGGTTCGAGGGTCTACGAAATCCACCACTGGAAACTTAATACTCCTTCTGAGACAGTCGCTAGTCGGGTAAAATCTAGGCGCAGCGCATATATTACAGATCAGTCAATCTACCTATATGTATATTGTTGCGTATTACTACAGGAGTTATATGATAAAATAGCTTCCGCACGCGACTTCGTCTGCGTGGATCCGGGATAAAAACTGTCTTATATTTTAATCCAGGCTATAAACTATCTTCGTGCAAAATTTCATCCAAATCGGTTTAGCCGTTTAGGCGTGATTGAGTAACAAACATCTATACATCCGAACATCGAAACTTTCGCATTTATAATATACTAGCTTCTGCCGCGGGCCGTTCCTCCGTCCGCGTGGGAATCGTTTATATCGCAGCTCCATACAAACTTCAACCCACCATTTCATCCCCTTAGGGGGTGATTTTCAGGATAAAACTATCCTATGTCCTTCCCCGGGATTCAAACTATCTCCATACCAAATTTCATCGCAATCGGTTCAGCGGTTTAAGCGTGAAGAGGTAACAGACAGACAGACAGACAGACACACTTTCGCATTTATAATATTATAGTGTGGATTAGTATGGATAGTAGGATAATAGGTACCATACATAGGTCATACTAATTACCACAAAGACTTGTTGGTATCTTTTTGACCTATTAAAAGTCTAGAAAAGTCTAAGCGTGCAAAAGGCGTTTTTTTGACGCCATCTTCAAAAAGAAACCTAATGTAAACTATTGTTTTTTTATTTTATAAAATCAACGTCAAAACCTTTATCTGCAAGTAATTTCCTGTAATTTGATACCACACACGATTTTATACAGATATTCATATTCAAATATTTAATATTTTTCAAGATGGCGGTGAATAAATTGTGTTTTATACCTACACTTAATTTTTTCTTGACTTTTAGTATGTCAAAAAAGATATCTCCTCTACTATACAGTCATAAATTAAATTGTTCATCGTTTTGATTGTCTTCTAAAGCATGTTAATTACTTTGAGTTGTATAGACTCTGGTTGAATAAAGACACCTTTTCGTCCGACAACGGCAGATCCGAAAAGGGGTTATAATTATAAGATATTAGTAGTCTATTGTTTGTATTGCGGTACGTGGGTTCCACCGTAGCGTTTAACATACTGAACCGGTATTCAAAAACGAGGTGTCAATCGATTCCAAATCATGCTCCGGTTGACATAGGATAGCCTAGCAACCTATTATTGAATTGTCATGAAATCATCATAAAACTCTTGAATTTGTAACTAACCCAACCACTGAAATATAAATGAATGAAAATCGACTCGCAAGAAACCATTACTTACATGGTTGAAGTGAATATGACTTTAGTAATAAAACACAAAGTCACAAAGTGGCCAGGACCCGATGGCAAAAGCAAGGTGGGAAATCCGAGGACATCATAGCCACAGCTGGTGAAATTTGGCTTATCAAGGCTAGGCAAAGGTGGAAAGAAATGGAAGAGGCCTTATACCCACCAGGGGTCCTTAATATAGTAAAATGAAAAACAACATTACTTGAAAACTTTTATTATGTAAAACTATTTAAGGAAAAATAAAGGCTATAATAAAACACAAAAAGAAACACGATCCCCTGGCCTACAGTTAATACAGATGCGGGTAGTTTCCCAATTCTTTCTAACAAAATATAAATTAACTGTTATCAGAGCGGCGTAATTCATTTTTAATTACCACAGTTTGCCCTAAAAATTACCAGTTCCAAATTCTGCACTCCTTTTCACCCCAGTCAAGTAACACAGTCAAGATATATACATCAGGGCTATCATAGTACTGGCCGCGAGCTATGTCGCGGCGAGATAGATTATCCGTCTCTTTCTCATTAGAACGCGACGCGACACAGCTCGCGGGCCGTCCTTGACAGCCGTGCTGGAGGATGAAATAATCCATGGCTTTATCAACATAATTAGGTATGTTGATTTAGGGTTTTACATTGATTTTCTTTCTATACTCAAGGGTCCTTACGCCTAAAACGAGCGTATTTTGCAAAATGCTTGCTTTTTCATTCAAGATAACGACGTAACTATTAGTATTTATTCAAAAACTGATAACGTACTTAAATAATTATCTCTTAAACTAGGGGCTAACATGGTTCAAATTTTCATTTTCTGTTTCTAAGCCTAAAATAAATGAGTTTTCTTGGGAGTCTTTTTTTCAAATTTTGCAGTGAGAAGTGTGGTTTCGGTTCTCAATTTTACAGTAAACAAGAATCATTAGGTACATGAATGATCATAATTCACATCACCAGATCTTTTACGAGGGGCTGACATCATTGAAAATCAAAGATTCATTTTAAAAAGTTGATAAAACACCTTCCGAGTTTTTAATTTTTTTGGTGAAAACAGGATTACATTATATTTTTTTTACCGCAAATTGTACTTTTATTTTGCCCTAAAAATAATATGACAGCAAATTATAGCTTTATGTTAACCCATAAAAAAATAATCATAACTATAGGATTTTACGATGCCGTAAAGGTATATTTTTTTAAAAGACGTATAAATCACGCTGCACAGATGCCGCGCGCCGAAATTTATTTTTTTTAAATTTTAAGAGGTTAAGATATGATTATTTAATTACATTTATTGTAGGCTTAGAAACAGAAAATGAAAATTTGAACCATGTTAGCCCCTAGTTTAAGAGATAATTATTTAAGTACGTTATCAGTTTTTGAATAAATACTAATAGTTACGTCGTAATCTTGAATGAAAAAGGAAGCATTTTGCAAAATACGCTCCCGCCTCTGCTTATGTGGGCGTAAGGACTCTTAATGATACTACGACCGTCGCCAACACAGTTAACTCCGTGCACTTTAAGTACATTGCAATAAGGATATGATACTTGAATTTAAACTTTCGTGAGACATGTTGAAATAATACTAACAATTACACGGTTCAACTCACGTATTCAATGTCACTACGGGCGACATGTTTCGAACTCTTCGGGAGTTCTTCTTCAGGATGAGTGTTTTCGCGGCGGTGTCGCTTGTATCACTGCCCGCGCTCGCTCCGAACGCCGAGCGGCGCGTGACGCACGCGCCGACAGGGCGGGGGGAGGGGGGCAGTCTAGCGCTGGAGTAGTTGTGTGAGATTGCGGCAGGAGGTCATCTCCTCCGAGAGACGACACGCACACTGAACTCACTGTGTCCACGGGGTTGTCACAACACACTGTCCACTTTAATTTAGGAATGATAGTTTTCCATGCTGGCGGTAACATCCAGCCACCATCACGATTAAAATTTGGGCGGCGCCCAATCTCAATCGCCTCGCGAATCTTGCGTGGCACATAACCTTTCTCCCGTACCAGCAATTTCGCCTTGTCGAACCGAATGAAATGTGACGCGCCTGTATCGCACGCATGTCCTCCCAAAGAGTTCGAAACATGTCGCCCGTAGTGACATTGAATACGTGAGTTGAACCGTGTAGTTGTTAGTGATATGATAATTGATAAATATACAGGTTGAAGTAGTATTCACCGTTCAAATTTTGGGAGATGATTCGGTGGGTCATCTCGATCAAAATTGGATAATAAGTTGTATCCAAATCGCAAAAAAAACCAGCTGTTCCATAAATTTTGGCGGCGGAGCTCACGTTTCAGCTCAGGTTTTTTTTTCGCGATTCGGATACAACGTATTATCCAATTTTGATCGAGATGACCCACCGAATCTCCTCCCAAAATTTGAGCGGTGAATACTATTTCACCCTGTAGTACTCAATATGAGTAAAAAACGCTCAGGAAGAAAATAACAATGTTACTCACCATTTGTAAGTCTGTAGAAAATTGGTGAACAAACTCTTTACGTATACTTGTTTTCTAAAATCGTTTGGATTATTCAGTGTCAGCACAACCACGCTCACTGCCAAGAGTGCAAGACTTACAAGAGCAAATACATTTTTTTTGAAGTGAAAACTTCTTTAGCGGCGGTGTGCACTTTTTGTGATGGGGAAAAATTGTTAAACTCGCCACAGGTCACGTGACCGTAAGATGTCACGTGACCGTAAGATTAGACAGTTTGAAAATTCGTAAGACGGACACGTGACCTGATCGAAAAACTGTTACAATGTCATTGAGTTTTCACTTCTACCGGCACTCCCGGAGTGCAACCCTGTCGTTTTAGGGTTCCGTAGACAACAAGGAACCCTTATAGTTTCGCCATGTCCGTCTGGCTGTCTGTTTGTCCGTCTTCGGCGTAGTTCAGTAACCATTACTACTAGAAAATTGTTATTCGCTGGGTATAAAAATCAATCACGCTGACAAAACAGTACAATAAAACCTTAAAAAAAAAATTTTTTTAGGTTACCTCCCCTACACCTAAAGCGGGGATGTATTTTTTTTCTCGTTAAACCCATAGTGTGGGGTATCGTTGGATAGCTCGTTCAAAACTATTATGGGTTTCCTAAAACTATTTTTCAAATCAGTGATTCGTTTGCGAAATATTAAGCCCTAATTTTTGTTCGAGTCATGTCCCCCCCCGCTGGATAAATGGCTACTACTGGGGATGTGAAAAAAATGGTAGTAGGTAGTGGTAGTAGTACATATAATGAATTTAAAAGGAAAACTATCACAGACAAGAAGGCATAAGTAGTTACCGAGTAATAGTCGACGAACTTAATGTGTACTTGGAAAGGCCAATTGTACAAATTCGGGCGATGCGACCGCACCGCACATCGGTGTAACTAAGACAGGCAACTACGGAACCCTACACTGCGCGTGGCCCGACACGCACTTGGCCGGTTTTTTTTTTTGTTAAATCACGGTTAGAAAGCGTCAGATTGCAAGTAAGCCAGTGAAACCAAACATCGTCCGTTTGAGCGTAGCGGTGAACGCAATCCGGCTGGCGCGCGGCCAGGCGCCAACGAACGCTGAAATCCTTACATTGAGCTAATACCACAGCGTTCGCCACTACCAGTACGTTCAGGGTAAATTACTATTATTATTGTTGGATACACTTGCCATAAGAATAAGCAAGAGAGAAGATATTAGAGCAGCAGGAGCTCACAATCATATAGCTGGGGTGTTCACAGGTCACTTCAGAGTCAAGGATCGTTCGGCCAAGATGAGAATATCGGTTAATTTAGACTGTAGAATGTGTGACGAGGACGATGCGCTATTCTTCAAACCAATGTCATGCCCTTGCCAGAAAAAGAATGAATTACTTTGGCAACGGCCACCATTATCAAAGAAATTCAACATACTTCCGCTGAGCTAGGTCATCCAGTTTGGGGAAAGATTAGTAATAATAATAAATCACTTATTTGAGGCTTCTAAGGCCCTTTATTACAAATATCTTAGAGTAACATACATACAATACAATTATACAATTCAAAAATAATTATGGCGACGAAACAGCGTGGCTCCGTTGCGTCGTCAAGTCCGATGTAGAATTCGGTAGGTTGCCAGTGCCACGACACGCTTCGGCCAGAAGTCAGCACACGCGATAGTCTCCTGCAGCGGCCAGTCAGTGGTCAGTGTGGGAAAATGATGGTGCGAGCTTCGAACTAGGCATAAAGGAGGCAATAACACAAAAAGTCCCACTGGGTCGAAGTGCATCCGAAAGGGCCCTCAGATAAGATGAGCGAGAGAGAATTGACAGAAATACAAACACGAAAATTTTAAGAACTCGCCTCATAGATTGGTTAGCCTAGTGGGTAGTGACGCTGCCTACGAAGCTGAAGGTCCTGGGTTCGAATCCCGGTAAGGGCAAATATTTATGTGATGAGCATGAATATTTGTTTCTGAGTCATGGAAGTTTTCTATGTATTTAAGTATTTATATCTATTATATATCGTCGTCTAGTACCCATAACACAAGCCTTACTGAGCTTACTATGGGACTAGGTCGATTTGTGTAAGATTGTCCCTAATATTTATTTATTTATTTACAGGTGTTTTTCACCGTGTTACAATGGTATAAGGCGCATTAAGTGTAAACATGTGTTTGACATCGACTGTACTATCGATAACACAGCTAGCTGACCATACGTGCGTGCACTTTATGTGACTTATAATAAGGTTCTATATAAATACAGGATGGACATATACAATATGTTGAATTCCCGTACTGCAACTTTATTCCCTTTGTCCCAATAGACAATTCACAGCCACTTTTCGCCTCTAAAAAAGCAAAAGGCACCTACAGCGCAACTAATAAAGTCTAAACTGCGCCAGCGGGTGCTCGCGGAATTGAATCGAGTTAATCGTATCGCAGTAAATCGATTATGTATCTTGTATCGATTGCAGTATGTGACACGGGCTTGTAGGCAGATTGGCTGAGTTAAGTACGTCGTAGTCTAGTTTGTTCTAGTTAGAATGACGAAAATGCACGTGGGATTTAAAGTGGGATAAAAAGGAAATAAGGCTGAATATTGAAAATAATAGAAGGGTACTAATTGCATTTACGTGTTTTTGTGTGTGTCTAGAACACGCACACATTTGCAACGTTGTATCGGTGTCTAAGGCATCCGTCACGTTCTGGCTAGTATGCGTATAAGCGTCTATCGAGTTAACTATACGAACTATCGAGTTAACGATTGCGACTAAAGTAAATGTATAAGTGACTCATGGTACAAAATATTTTTTTTTATACTCGTCGACTATAATCTTTAAATTAGAACCTCGCAAAACATAACGCAATTGAATACTTTTATTCTGATGCAAAAGTTTATGCTCTATGGACAATCGAAATAATTATTATTCAATTGTGCGCAGAACTAAAATGAATTTTGACCAATCACGAGGCTCGATTTACAGAAAGACATCAACGCGTTTAAAAAAAGCGGTTGTCTGCACTTCGTTTCAGCAGGGCGATTTTTAATAGATACCAAGTTTGTTTAATACCGTTGACTCGTAGAAAAAGTATTGTATACAATAGTTATATAATTAGCTTTTTAAGTCTCGTACCTTAATTAGGCCACTCAGCAAGCTCGATTCGTACTCGACTGAGTATACATTATAAAACGATTGCATAAAATACTATTTTAGTTCTATCAGTGACCGCCAGGGGCGGTGTATAGGTTTTTCATACAAATCATTTACGTAGTCGCTAGCGTGTAAAGTAAACGCCACTCACTGCAAACTCATACTAATGGTACAGAGGCTCTAGTATAAGTTTTACCGAAACAAAACGTTACGACCGCGTTTGCGTTTAGCTGTCAAATCCCATACAAATTGAGGGTAAAACGTAAACGAGACCGTAAAGTTTTGTTTCGGTAAAACTTATACTAGAGCCTCAGGTCGCATTTCTCAACCGATTCTCGTGAAATTTTGTGAGCAGGTATAAAAAATAAAGTTTATGAAAAAAGACGGGTTTGCGAGTCTACAGCTCACAGATACACGCTCATACACCTAGCTGTCAAACACAGGGATGTCATGTGTATGAAAACGCATCTTCGCACAGCTCTATTGGATTCTCACCCTAATAGGGGGGCAGGGATTTAATAACGTCCATCATGACGTCACGGCATACGTCACGTCAATCATTATTCGTCACGTGTCGCTCGGATTGCGTTGATTCCGAGGGGAATCGGCGGAATTTGATACGTTCGTTGTGTATTCGTGTTTACGGTTCCCTATAATGTACGGCCCAATTTATATAATAACACTAACTACTTGCTCTGTAGTAGTGTTGTGTACCTGGAGGTGAGCAAGGTCGCCAGAGCTCCCGAGGAAGCGTTGTGTTGAGAGCGAGGGAATTTGTTCCTTAAGCTGTCAACACGGCGAATCCTAAAACATCACGAGTCGGCAACCCCATGTTACTCCTTTGGAATTGCATGCGTCTATGGGCTGCGGTGTCCGCTTACCGTCAGGCGGGCCGTACGCTTGTTTGCCACCGTCGTTGTATTAAAAAAAATAGTTTATATATAATCAGTAATATCACCTATACTTGAGGATGTCAGTTGGCCAAATTGCATCAATCTAGTCCATACTCTACCACCCAAGGTGGGAGATTCTAATTACAATGACAGTTTTATAATAAAAACTGGCCAAGTGCGTGTCGGGCCAAGCGCAGTGTAGGGTTCCGTCGTTGCCTGTCTGTCTTTATTACATCGACACGCGCGCGCCAACTAAATGGTGCGTTGCGTCGGCCGAATTTGTACCAAAGTTGGCCTTTCCAAGTACACATTAAGTTGGTCGACTATTACTCGGTAACTAGTTCCGCCTACTTAGCCGTGATAGTTTATCTTTTAAATTCGTTATAAATGTACTACGTCCACGATTTTTTTAGATACACATTAGTTTAAAAATGAAGGCTTTAAAGCCGAATATCACGCAAACGGATCACTGAGTTGAAAATATATTTTTAGAAACTGTTTTGGCGGCGTGATTGATTTATATGCCAAATTACAGCTTTCTAGTAGTAAGGGTCACTGAGCTAACCCACAGACGAACGGACGGACATACTGACATAGCGACACAATAAGGGTTCTTTGGTATCTACGGAACCCTAAAAAGGTCCAATTAAGCATGTTTTTTGAGCATATTAAGGTTTGGTTATAAATATTTGCGCATTGTAATTTGTTGCGCGGTGTAATCATACACCGGTTTCGCGGGGGCAAAAATGTACCAGTGCTAGTGATTAATTAAAAATCGACAAAGTTTATCGACATCGATAAAAATATTTTTTAAACCACCACTTTGTTGAGTGTAGGCACTAACGCGAGGAATTAAAGGCGGTGAAAACGGTATGAGGTTATTTAATTTCCAAAATTTACAGCAGAGCCGTGCGGGGTGGCTCGCGATTGGTAGCGGACTGCCCCGGCCGGCGATAACAAAAACAATGTAGGGTAAACTAACATATTTCGGTCTTAATTTCTAAGTACCTTATTTTCTAAATCTTAAAACTATGTAAACGCTCTTGTTGCCAACACAAACCAATATAATGATTAAAGAAATAGAACGCGTCGCTAACATTCCCCACCCTAGTGCGGAATCAGCACTCATCTCCCAGAGAGATAGGTGCGACGCGTGCCGCAGACCGTCGCCACGTCCCAGTGGCGGTCCTCACCTCGACCAGCCGCGTGCGCCCGTCCTTGCCGGGAAACACCTGTGTGACCAAGCCTTTAGGCCACGAGTTGCGAGGGGAGTTTGGGTCTACCACAAGAACGAGGTCGCCCACTTGCAGCTGCTTCTGTTCCTCATGCCACTTTCTTCTTGGTAGAAGGTTGGGCAAAATTTCCTTCACCCACCTCTGCCAGAACATATCGGTCAGCCTCTGAGCCGTACGCCAATGTTTCCGCAGGTACAGGTCAGAACCGTCAAAACAACCAATGGTAGGCAGATTTGACGAGGTACCGAGAAGAAAGTGGTTTGGAGTAAGAGATTCTACACCTCCTGTCTCGACGGAGACGTGCATCAGGGGACGGCTGTTAACTATATTTTCTACTTCCGCCAAAAGCGTGCTTAATACCTCGTCCCGTGGTGCACGCTCGTTCAAGACGACTTTAAGTGACGTCTTTACACTACGTATGAGCCTTTCCCACGCCCCATCCCAATGGGGGGTAGATGGAGGGATAAAGGTCCACTGCATACCTTTGTTAACACCTTGGCGTTCCAGCTCTTCGGTGTCTAGTTCCCGCATCGACCGCTGTAGCTCAGTATGGGCCCCCCTCAGGTTAGTACCATTATCCGAGAACAGGTGTGACGGCCAGCCACGTCTTGCCGCCATCCGCCGCAGCGCCATTATAAGCGAGTCTGAAGTCAGCGAGGAGACCAGCTCAATGTGGACCGCGCGCACCGTCAAGCATGTGAACAAAACTCCGTACCTCTTCTCACGACGACGACCCACAACAACCTCCATCGGGCCGAACAGGTCTAAACCGCAGTACGAAAAGGGGCGCTGATGGTGCGCCATCCGACCCTGGGGTAAGTCGCCCATTCGCGGCACTCGAGGCTGACACTTGCGAATCCTGCACAGCATACACCTGGATGCCACGAACTTCACGGTAGGTCTGAGGCGTAATATCCAGTACCGCTGTTTTACCTCGTTGACCACGGTCTCCTGATTTCCATGGGCCACCTGTATGTGGTAATGTCGGACAATCAGCTTAGCCACGGGATGCCGACCGTCGAGTATCACCGGCCGCTTCACGTCCATGGCTACATCTGTGGCAGCGTCGATGCGGCCACCCACGCGCAGCAGACCATGTTCGTCAAGTAGTGGTGACAAAGATATTAATTTGCTATTGCGGTGTAATGGCTTACCATTCTTCAGCATAGCGATATCTTCGCCGAAGGATACCGCCTGCGCGTGCTTTAGCAACAGTTGCTCGGCACGCTCCATTGTGCTGCAATCTACTTGACCTGAAATGCCCTTACACTTGTCTATAAATGTTAGTACATTGGCCGTGGTCCGCTTTAAGCGAAGCCATGAAGAAAATCGTAGGGAGTCTGGCACTGCCAGCCCAGTTGAAGCTTCCTGTACTATAGCCACACAATCAGGCATTGTAGTGGTCAACTGTGATGCTATAACGTCCCTCGGCCACAAAGATTCGCTTTCATATAAAAAGTTCGGACCCGCGAACCATTCACTGAGCTGAGTGTGATCGAAAGTTTCCCGCGTGGATAAATCAGCGACATTCAATTTAGTAGGTATGTACCTCCACTCGTCCACGCGCGATAACTCGTCGATCTCACCCAGCCGGTTTGCTTCGAACGTTTTATAAGTGCGCGTATTATTGCGAATCCAGTGCAGTACTGTAGTGGAGTCGCACCAAAAAAAACGACTGCCCGGAACTAACTTATGTTCCTTCCCTATAGTATTAGCTAGCCTTGCAGCTAATAAAGCAGCTTGTAACTCGGCCCTGGGCACTGTTAAAGACTTTACAGGCATTACTTTACACTTGCTAGCAATAAATGCAACTTTAATATGCTTATTCATATCCCACCGCCAATAAGCCACAGCACACACAGCTCGAGTACTGCTGTCACAAAATAAATGCAATTGAAGATTGTTATAACCTGCGGCGATCGTAGCACTGGTAGCTGCAGCTACGGATTCGTAGCCGATCGTAGCGCTCGGCGTAGGCACGCTGTTGCCATGCGCGAGACCCGTGCTACGTGGCAGCGTCGCGCTCGAGGTGCCCGCATAGTGACTGCGATCAGCTGATTTATAAAATCTAGGTATGCGTATATCGTTGATTACCTTAAGTAAGTCGACCCATTTCCGCCACTTTTGATATAACTCGTCTGGAATGAGGTCGTCCCAATCCATATGTGATCGCCACGCGTCTTGTAGCATGATTCGCCCTTGAATCGTGAAAGGTGCTAAGAAACCTAGTACATCAAAAATTTACATTATAACTCTCAGCATAAGACGTTTTGTAGGCCTATTTTCACCTGTTAGCACGTCGTCTGGTATGCGTTTAAAAGACATATCGAAACCTAGCATGTCCTCAGCAGGATACCAAATGAGACCTAAGGTACGCTCGCTTTCGTGTTGTTGGCCGACTTTGAACCTTACAGCAGCAGTACCTAAGGTCTCCTTTGGCACGCTGTCTAAAACTGCGACGCTGTTACTCGTCCAATTTCTTATCTCAAAGCCGCCCGCCTTGTGGATATCACTAACATTCCTTACCATTTCGACGGCCGTCTCCTCGTCGGGGAGGCTGTGGATGTAGTCGTCCATGTAGTGCGAGTTCACGATGGCATCAACGGCGGCGGGATTTGATGACTCAAACCGCCGCGCGTTCTTATTTTTGATGAACTGCGCTACAAACGGAGAACAGCAGGCGCCGAAGATAAGTGACGTCATTACATACGTCTTAATGTCCTCGGTGGGGCTGTTTCTCCACAGAAACCTCAGTGCGTGCTGGTCTTCTGCTCGTATCTTGACCCTTAAGAACATGTCCCTGATGTCACCGGTGACTGCTATTTTGTGTTCCCTAAAGCGCAGCATTATACCTAAAAGTGATGACAAAAGGTCAGGCCCTGTGAGCAAGTAATCGTTCAAACAACGACCACTTACCTGACTAGCTGAGTCGAAAACCAAACGAAGGTTCTTCTTATTTTTGTTGTCCACGCCAAAGTGAGGAAGGTAGAAGGTCCTCGGCGTGGCCGTGGTGTCCGTTAGTTCCCTGGCGTAATCATTATTTAACAAATGACTGATTCGTTCACGGTACCTTTCGGCGAATCCTTGATCCTTGCTCATTTTGCGCTCGATACCCTTCATCCTGATGAGCGCGCTTGGGCGGGAGTCAGGCATGGCGCGCGCGTCCCGCCACGGCAGGCCGACATGCCAGCGGCCGTCGCGCAGCTCCGCCGACTGCTCCAGCAGCGCGACGGCGCGCGCGTCCTCGGCGTTCTCCCGCGGCGCACACGTCACGCCCATCGACTCGAGCATGAACGAGCGGCGTACCTCATCGTGGATCTGCTGTAACAGATGTTCACCCTCTGCACTGGCCGTTCCCTCTTCGCTTTCTGCAATAAAAAAGTTAGACTCGGCCTCGGTGGGCGGGCGGACGCCCTGCGGCACGTATACCTTTCCATGGACGCACCAACCTAGGGGGGTAAGGGTAGCACACGGTTCGTTAGATTTACCTACTTTAATCAGTGAAGGCAACAACAAATGATAATTATCTTGGCCTATCAGCAATTCAGGCTTTGAATCTGAAGTACATAATTTATCTTTTATGTCATTTAAGTGAGAAGACTTAATACAATTCAAAATAGATAGGCCTTGCAGCGGTAAATTTAATTCATCAACACAGCGCATTCTTATATTATGCACCTTATCATCTATACCCGTAAGGTTCACATTCACGACGGTCGATTCGTATACCAGTTCATTATCGGTGAATGCGCCACGCACTCGCAGCGTGCCTGCGCTGCCGCGCAAACCGGCGCGCCGCGCCAATGCCGCACTCAGTAAACTGACTGACGAACCGTCATCAAGAAGAGCGGTACTCGAAAACACACCATTAGGTCCATGAACGCGGATAGGTACCACTTTCAACAACACCTTACTGTCACTCGCGTTAATGTGCGTTAATGTTTCTGGCACCGGTTTGAAGGCGGGTTCTCGCGGTACGCGTCCATTCATCGCGGGGCTACTATTCGGTGCACTTGCACTTAGTAACGGCGCGGGCGGCGTGACGTCACACGCGCTGTTGTTGTGTACCGGATAATGTAGCAGGCGGTGATGCGGAGCTCCACAGCTGTCCCTGTCGCACGCAGGGGCTTTACACGTGTCGCGCTCATGCTTGGAGATAATGCATTTGTAACATAAGCCGTTTCTCTTAACGTGTTCCCATCGCACCTTACGAAGCGCCTTCTTAAATTGTTTACATTCAGTTAGCTTATGCACAAATTTACGACAAAATAGACATTTAGAATCGCCTTCTTCGGTTTGTAGTAAAACAGTCTGTGTGCGTGAAGATGACTGGTCGCTATGTTTGTTATAATAGCTATCGCTGCGTGTAGTTGTAAAAAAACTAGCCGTCGTAGATATCTTCATTGCTTCGTCATTAAGAAAGTCCGATAGAATGACTAACCTTGATTTCTGTGCATCCTTAATTAGTTTAAAACTGTAGTCTGACCATTTAGATATGAGCACAGTGGGCAGCTTGGACAGGATGACGGAGACGATATTCATGCCCTGCAGGTACTCCTCACGTCCTACTGCTCGAACGGCTTCCACACCGCGAATATAACTATTTCCTTATGATATTCATGCCCTGCAGGTACTCCTCACGTCCTACTGCTCGAACGGCTTCCACACCGCGAATATAACTATTTCCTTATGATATTCATGCCCTGCAGGTACTCCTCACGTCCTACTGCTCGAACGGCTTCCACACCGCGAATATAACTATTTCCTTATGATATTCATGCCCTGCAGGTACTCCTCACGTCCTACTGCTCGAACGGCTTCCACACCGCGAATATAACTATTTCCTTATGATATTCATGCCCTGCAGGTACTCCTCACGTCCTACTGCTCGAACGGCTTCCACACCGCGAATATAACTATTTCCTTATGATATTCATGCCCTGCAGGTACTCCTCACGTCCTACTGCTCGAACGGCTTCCACACCGCGAATATAACTATTTCCTTATGATATTCATGCCCTGCAGGTACTCCTCACGTCCTACTGCTCGAACGGCTTCCACACCGCGAATATAACTATTTCCTTATGATATTCATGCCCTGCAGGTACTCCTCACGTCCTACTGCTCGAACGGCTTCCACACCGCGAATATAACTATTTCCTTATGATATTCATGCCCTGCAGGTACTCCTCACGTCCTACTGCTCGAACGGCTTCCACACCGCGAATATAACTATTTCCTTATGATATTCATGCCCTGCAGGTACTCCTCACGTCCTACTGCTCGAACGGCTTCCACACCGCGAATATAACTATTTCCTTATGATATTCATGCCCTGCAGGTACTCCTCACGTCCTACTGCTCGAACGGCTTCCACACCGCGAATATAACTATTTCCTTATGATATTCATGCCCTGCAGGTACTCCTCACGTCCTACTGCTCGAACGGCTTCCACACCGCGAATATAACTATTTCCTTATGATATTCATGCCCTGCAGGTACTCCTCACGTCCTACTGCTCGAACGGCTTCCACACCGCGAATATAACTATTTCCTTATGATATTCATGCCCTGCAGGTACTCCTCACGTCCTACTGCTCGAACGGCTTCCACACCGCGAATATAACTATTTCCTTATGATATTCATGCCCTGCAGGTACTCCTCACGTCCTACTGCTCGAACGGCTTCCACACCGCGAATATAACTATTTCCTTATGATATTCATGCCCTGCAGGTACTCCTCACGTCCTACTGCTCGAACGGCTTCCACACCGCGAATATAACTATTTCCTTATGATATTCATGCCCTGCAGGTACTCCTCACGTCCTACTGCTCGAACGGCTTCCACACCGCGAATATAACTATTTCCTTATGATATTCATGCCCTGCAGGTACTCCTCACGTCCTACTGCTCGAACGGCTTCCACACCGCGAATATAACTATTTCCTTATGATATTCATGCCCTGCAGGTACTCCTCACGTCCTACTGCTCGAACGGCTTCCACACCGCGAATATAACTATTTCCTTATGATATTCATGCCCTGCAGGTACTCCTCACGTCCTACTGCTCGAACGGCTTCCACACCGCGAATATAACTATTTCCTTATGATATTCATGCCCTGCAGGTACTCCTCACGTCCTACTGCTCGAACGGCTTCCACACCGCGAATATAACTATTTCCTTATGATATTCATGCCCTGCAGGTACTCCTCACGTCCTACTGCTCGAACGGCTTCCACACCGCGAATATAACTATTTCCTTATGATATTCATGCCCTGCAGGTACTCCTCACGTCCTACTGCTCGAACGGCTTCCACACCGCGAATATAACTATTTCCTTATGATATTCATGCCCTGCAGGTACTCCTCACGTCCTACTGCTCGAACGGCTTCCACACCGCGAATATAACTATTTCCTTATGATATTCATGCCCTGCAGGTACTCCTCACGTCCTACTGCTCGAACGGCTTCCACACCGCGAATATAACTATTTCCTTATGATATTCATGCCCTGCAGGTACTCCTCACGTCCTACTGCTCGAACGGCTTCCACACCGCGAATATAACTATTTCCTTATGATATTCATGCCCTGCAGGTACTCCTCACGTCCTACTGCTCGAACGGCTTCCACACCGCGAATATAACTATTTCCTTATGATATTCATGCCCTGCAGGTACTCCTCACGTCCTACTGCTCGAACGGCTTCCACACCGCGAATATAACTATTTCCTTATGATATTCATGCCCTGCAGGTACTCCTCACGTCCTACTGCTCGAACGGCTTCCACACCGCGAATATAACTATTTCCTTATGATATTCATGCCCTGCAGGTACTCCTCACGTCCTACTGCTCGAACGGCTTCCACACCGCGAATATAACTATTTCCTTATGATATTCATGCCCTGCAGGTACTCCTCACGTCCTACTGCTCGAACGGCTTCCACACCGCGAATATAACTATTTCCTTATGATATTCATGCCCTGCAGGTACTCCTCACGTCCTACTGCTCGAACGGCTTCCACACCGCGAATATAACTATTTCCTTATGATATTCATGCCCTGCAGGTACTCCTCACGTCCTACTGCTCGAACGGCTTCCACACCGCGAATATAACTATTTCCTTATGATATTCATGCCCTGCAGGTACTCCTCACGTCCTACTGCTCGAACGGCTTCCACACCGCGAATATAACTATTTCCTTATGATATTCATGCCCTGCAGGTACTCCTCACGTCCTACTGCTCGAACGGCTTCCACACCGCGAATATAACTATTTCCTTATGATATTCATGCCCTGCAGGTACTCCTCACGTCCTACTGCTCGAACGGCTTCCACACCGCGAATATAACTATTTCCTTATGATATTCATGCCCTGCAGGTACTCCTCACGTCCTACTGCTCGAACGGCTTCCACACCGCGAATATAACTATTTCCTTATGATATTCATGCCCTGCAGGTACTCCTCACGTCCTACTGCTCGAACGGCTTCCACACCGCGAATATAACTATTTCCTTATGATATTCATGCCCTGCAGGTACTCCTCACGTCCTACTGCTCGAACGGCTTCCACACCGCGAATATAACTATTTCCTTATGATATTCATGCCCTGCAGGTACTCCTCACGTCCTACTGCTCGAACGGCTTCCACACCGCGAATATAACTATTTCCTTATGATATTCATGCCCTGCAGGTACTCCTCACGTCCTACTGCTCGAACGGCTTCCACACCGCGAATATAACTATTTCCTTATGATATTCATGCCCTGCAGGTACTCCTCACGTCCTACTGCTCGAACGGCTTCCACACCGCGAATATAACTATTTCCTTATGATATTCATGCCCTGCAGGTACTCCTCACGTCCTACTGCTCGAACGGCTTCCACACCGCGAATATAACTATTTCCTTATGATATTCATGCCCTGCAGGTACTCCTCACGTCCTACTGCTCGAACGGCTTCCACACCGCGAATATAACTATTTCCTTATGATATTCATGCCCTGCAGGTACTCCTCACGTCCTACTGCTCGAACGGCTTCCACACCGCGAATATAACTATTTCCTTATGATATTCATGCCCTGCAGGTACTCCTCACGTCCTACTGCTCGAACGGCTTCCACACCGCGAATATAACTATTTCCTTATGATATTCATGCCCTGCAGGTACTCCTCACGTCCTACTGCTCGAACGGCTTCCACACCGCGAATATAACTATTTCCTTATGATATTCATGCCCTGCAGGTACTCCTCACGTCCTACTGCTCGAACGGCTTCCACACCGCGAATATAACTATTTCCTTATGATATTCATGCCCTGCAGGTACTCCTCACGTCCTACTGCTCGAACGGCTTCCACACCGCGAATATAACTATTTCCTTATGATATTCATGCCCTGCAGGTACTCCTCACGTCCTACTGCTCGAACGGCTTCCACACCGCGAATATAACTATTTCCTTATGATATTCATGCCCTGCAGGTACTCCTCACGTCCTACTGCTCGAACGGCTTCCACACCGCGAATATAACTATTTCCTTATGATATTCATGCCCTGCAGGTACTCCTCACGTCCTACTGCTCGAACGGCTTCCACACCGCGAATATAACTATTTCCTTATGATATTCATGCCCTGCAGGTACTCCTCACGTCCTACTGCTCGAACGGCTTCCACACCGCGAATATAACTATTTCCTTATGATATTCATGCCCTGCAGGTACTCCTCACGTCCTACTGCTCGAACGGCTTCCACACCGCGAATATAACTATTTCCTTATGATATTCATGCCCTGCAGGTACTCCTCACGTCCTACTGCTCGAACGGCTTCCACACCGCGAATATAACTATTTCCTTATGATATTCATGCCCTGCAGGTACTCCTCACGTCCTACTGCTCGAACGGCTTCCACACCGCGAATATAACTATTTCCTTATGATATTCATGCCCTGCAGGTACTCCTCACGTCCTACTGCTCGAACGGCTTCCACACCGCGAATATAACTATTTCCTTATGATATTCATGCCCTGCAGGTACTCCTCACGTCCTACTGCTCGAACGGCTTCCACACCGCGAATATAACTATTTCCTTATGATATTCATGCCCTGCAGGTACTCCTCACGTCCTACTGCTCGAACGGCTTCCACACCGCGAATATAACTATTTCCTTATGATATTCATGCCCTGCAGGTACTCCTCACGTCCTACTGCTCGAACGGCTTCCACACCGCGAATATAACTATTTCCTTATGATATTCATGCCCTGCAGGTACTCCTCACGTCCTACTGCTCGAACGGCTTCCACACCGCGAATATAACTATTTCCTTATGATATTCATGCCCTGCAGGTACTCCTCACGTCCTACTGCTCGAACGGCTTCCACACCGCGAATATAACTATTTCCTTATGATATTCATGCCCTGCAGGTACTCCTCACGTCCTACTGCTCGAACGGCTTCCACACCGCGAATATAACTATTTCCTTATGATATTCATGCCCTGCAGGTACTCCTCACGTCCTACTGCTCGAACGGCTTCCACACCGCGAATATAACTATTTCCTTATGATATTCATGCCCTGCAGGTACTCCTCACGTCCTACTGCTCGAACGGCTTCCACACCGCGAATATAACTATTTCCTTATGATATTCATGCCCTGCAGGTACTCCTCACGTCCTACTGCTCGAACGGCTTCCACACCGCGAATATAACTATTTCCTTATGATATTCATGCCCTGCAGGTACTCCTCACGTCCTACTGCTCGAACGGCTTCCACACCGCGAATATAACTATTTCCTTATGATATTCATGCCCTGCAGGTACTCCTCACGTCCTACTGCTCGAACGGCTTCCACACCGCGAATATAACTATTTCCTTATGATATTCATGCCCTGCAGGTACTCCTCACGTCCTACTGCTCGAACGGCTTCCACACCGCGAATATAACTATTTCCTTATGATATTCATGCCCTGCAGGTACTCCTCACGTCCTACTGCTCGAACGGCTTCCACACCGCGAATATAACTATTTCCTTATGATATTCATGCCCTGCAGGTACTCCTCACGTCCTACTGCTCGAACGGCTTCCACACCGCGAATATAACTATTTCCTTATGATATTCATGCCCTGCAGGTACTCCTCACGTCCTACTGCTCGAACGGCTTCCACACCGCGAATATAACTATTTCCTTATGATATTCATGCCCTGCAGGTACTCCTCACGTCCTACTGCTCGAACGGCTTCCACACCGCGAATATAACTATTTCCTTATGATATTCATGCCCTGCAGGTACTCCTCACGTCCTACTGCTCGAACGGCTTCCACACCGCGAATATAACTATTTCCTTATGATATTCATGCCCTGCAGGTACTCCTCACGTCCTACTGCTCGAACGGCTTCCACACCGCGAATATAACTATTTCCTTATGATATTCATGCCCTGCAGGTACTCCTCACGTCCTACTGCTCGAACGGCTTCCACACCGCGAATATAACTATTTCCTTATGATATTCATGCCCTGCAGGTACTCCTCACGTCCTACTGCTCGAACGGCTTCCACACCGCGAATATAACTATTTCCTTATGATATTCATGCCCTGCAGGTACTCCTCACGTCCTACTGCTCGAACGGCTTCCACACCGCGAATATAACTATTTCCTTATGATATTCATGCCCTGCAGGTACTCCTCACGTCCTACTGCTCGAACGGCTTCCACACCGCGAATATAACTATTTCCTTATGATATTCATGCCCTGCAGGTACTCCTCACGTCCTACTGCTCGAACGGCTTCCACACCGCGAATATAACTATTTCCTTATGATATTCATGCCCTGCAGGTACTCCTCACGTCCTACTGCTCGAACGGCTTCCACACCGCGAATATAACTATTTCCTTATGATATTCATGCCCTGCAGGTACTCCTCACGTCCTACTGCTCGAACGGCTTCCACACCGCGAATATAACTATTTCCTTATGATATTCATGCCCTGCAGGTACTCCTCACGTCCTACTGCTCGAACGGCTTCCACACCGCGAATATAACTATTTCCTTATGATATTCATGCCCTGCAGGTACTCCTCACGTCCTACTGCTCGAACGGCTTCCACACCGCGAATATAACTATTTCCTTATGATATTCATGCCCTGCAGGTACTCCTCACGTCCTACTGCTCGAACGGCTTCCACACCGCGAATATAACTATTTCCTTATGATATTCATGCCCTGCAGGTACTCCTCACGTCCTACTGCTCGAACGGCTTCCACACCGCGAATATAACTATTTCCTTATGATATTCATGCCCTGCAGGTACTCCTCACGTCCTACTGCTCGAACGGCTTCCACACCGCGAATATAACTATTTCCTTATGATATTCATGCCCTGCAGGTACTCCTCACGTCCTACTGCTCGAACGGCTTCCACACCGCGAATATAACTATTTCCTTATGATATTCATGCCCTGCAGGTACTCCTCACGTCCTACTGCTCGAACGGCTTCCACACCGCGAATATAACTATTTCCTTATGATATTCATGCCCTGCAGGTACTCCTCACGTCCTACTGCTCGAACGGCTTCCACACCGCGAATATAACTATTTCCTTATGATATTCATGCCCTGCAGGTACTCCTCACGTCCTACTGCTCGAACGGCTTCCACACCGCGAATATAACTATTTCCTTATGATATTCATGCCCTGCAGGTACTCCTCACGTCCTACTGCTCGAAGGGCTTCCACACCGCGAATATAACTATTTCCTTATGATATTCATGCCCTGCAGGTACTCCTCACGTCCTACTGCTCGAAGGGCTTCCACACCGCGAATATAACTATTTCCTTATGATATTCGAGCGGCAGCGGCTGCAGCCTTTTGATGTCTTGTAAAATGCGGGAAATGATGCTGTCGGGATTTCCAAAACGTAGCTCCAACGTTGACATTACTCGATCGGGTGACGTGGCGCTGATAAACAATGCTGCGACAGCATCTCTTGCGGCTCCGCGAAGACATTTTCGCAACCTCCATAAATTTTCCTTATCGGTGAATTTACAGACCTCAGTAGACTCGTCGTAGGCTTGTTTGAACTGTAGCCATTCTAACTGATCGCCTGAAAATTCAGGTAAGCCTTTAGGCGTGCTAATGCGGCTCAGAAAACTAGCGTTTGGCACTTGATTGCTGCCGGTGGAGAGGTCCTTAAGTGCACCGGCCAATAGTTGTACCGTGTGGTTGAGCGCGCTGACGGTGCCGTCGGCCGCGCACGGCGCGGACGGCGCGGGGCCAGCGGCGCGCGGGGCAGAGCTGGGCCCAGCGCCGTGCTGAGCAGGCTCGGTGAATGCATGTGGCACGGCAGTCGCTGGCTTCCATACTGGAACCGGAATGTGCAGCGCGCCCGTTACTTCTCCATTGTTGGGGGGTTGCTGCTCCTCTGGTGGTTCCTTATGGTTACTCTGGTGCTCGATCCACTCCGCTATTTCACTGCGGGGCCGAGGAGGTAAATTGCCATCGATTTGTGAACTGTATTCCTCTGGGTCCTCCTCGTCACTAAGTGCTGCAAGTTGCGCGTCTAAAGTTTTATCAATCAGGTCCATTTTTATCGCAGCCTTCTCTTTTGCGGCTTCTAGAAGTAACTGTGTCCGCTTGGCTTCTTTAGATGCCGACGATTTCCGTGAGCCCTTACTGCTTGAAGGTGCGCCGACGTACGATGTGGCAGGCTTTGTCTCAGGCACGTGTTTATTATGTAACGTTGGTTCCGATTTTATGCTACTTGTAGCAGTTTTATTCATTAAAAACCTCCGCACCATGGGATCCAACGGTTTTTCGGGCGCGGTTTGGTCGCTTAGCGGCTTAACCTCACTTTCGTGCCTTTGTTCTCGCTCGAGCGCCATGTGTTCGGCTTGTTCCCGACGCGCTTTCGCACTGCGTGTTTCCATTCTAGCTGGCGTACGGAACATGATCTGGTTCGAAGACCACTTTGTTGAGTGTAGGCACTAACGCGAGGAATTAAAGGCGGTGAAAACGGTATGAGGTTATTTAATTTCCAAAATTTACAGCAGAGCCGTGCGGGGTGGCTCGCGATTGGTAGCGGACTGCCCCGGCCGGCGATAACAAAAACAATGTAGGGTAAACTAACATATTTCGGTCTTAATTTCTAAGTACCTTATTTTCTAAATCTTAAAACTATGTAAACGCTCTTGTTGCCAACACAAACCAATATAATGATTAAAGAAATAGAACGCGTCGCTAACAATTATCATAACTAAACTTATGGCTAAGTTTGAATACGTTTAACTATGTGCAAACCTCTTTCATATATCAAGATTACGTTTGAATCCTCAGGGCAAAATTATTCACAAAAAACCCCAAACAGTGTTAGAGAAAAACGTCGGCATTTCAACTTTAAAAACATTCAATGATTTGGTATCCGGAAAAGAAATAGAACTGAGTCATATAGCAGAAATTCATCAATACTATAAATGGTCTGAATTGGCTCCAATTACTACAGTTGACCTAGAAAGGTCATTTAGTTGGCTAAAATGTATATTGTCACCCAGGCGACGAAGATTAAAGTCTGAAAATGTGGAGAAACCTTTGATTGTATATTATGAAAATTATATTAAATATTAAAAAAGTTAATTACGCAAAAAGTTTATTTTTGTGTATGTAGTTTTCTTCTTCATTCAAATTCTTGAAATTACCCAACGGTTGTACGTCATTGTTATCGATATCAACTAATAAAATTAGTTTAAAGTGTCCTCGCACTATTAAACGTCAGTACAGATTTGCCCCCGCCAAACCGGTGTATGATTATAACCTATGCTTTATATTTTTCCAATGCTGGAAAACAATCTATAGACACTCACTCAATCCACAATAATACAATTCCACAGAAACTGTGTCATATTTCCCCCATTTTTGTAATGAAAACACAAATTCCAATGCCCCACTTCCAACCATCACTTACCGGTGAAATCTAGCTACGACTATCTAAAATAATACCGAAGACGAAGGAAAATCGATCTTATCTCGAACGGAAAAGGTCTACGCTAGCCGCATAAAACGCTACCCCCCAGGGCGAGGCATCATGATAAATTACACCAATATTTCACTTGACACACCATTATAACAATAGTATATCTGTGGTATAACGTAAACATTTACAGATAAAAAAATCCCATACCTCATTCAGATAAAAAACAGCAGACGTAAGAAATACAGCTAATATTTTCACTAGTCTGTGGCATACCAATGCGTGAAAAATCTAAATGAAGAATAATGGATATTCCAGATCTAATTCTATATTAAACCTTATCGATCAGCGTTAAGAGTTAAGTTTTGTGTGCGGTGATTTTGGAGGGAAAATTTCTGATATGCACCAGATAGTCAATTTTGATAAGATGTTACGATTCGAGTTTTAGTATCATTTTTCATGTCATTGATGACCATTCACGCTGTGGCGGTAGAAAACAGTATTTTGCTAAGTTTATCATATACTAGCTTCGCCTGCGTATTGCAAAGAACGCAGTTAAACCCACGCGATAAAGTATTATTAGGTAGGTACATTACTAACAGAGGCCGGGAAGTAAGGGGTTGCCGGCCGAGTACATATAGACGTCCGAGCGTAGCGAGGTCGGATAGGTATAAGGCTGGCAACCCCTTTCCACGCCGAGGTATGTATAGTGCTTTTCTCAAACATCCAATGGAATAAATTAAAAAAAAACTTCAAGAAATCACACTTTAATTTTCATGGCTGAACGCCGTGATCCTGTGCCACAAATTGTGGAATGGAAATTAAAAAAGACCATCTTGCCGGCCTAGGCCTCCAATTTTGTATGAAATGCCATTACGGGTCTCTCGTCTCGCTCCGCCCGAAACGTGACACTTCGCTTCGAAGCCCATTATGAAGAACACAACGTCAATATGTCATTGCATGTTTGAGAAAATTTACAAATCGTATCGAATTTACAATCTACATACAAACATACAACCCCACAATCTCACAGACTTTTACTCTTTATTATATTAGTAGGTATACTCAAGCTGCGGTAGCCTAGTGGTTCAGGCATGCGCGGCGGTCGTGGGTTCGAATGTCGGCTCGTACAGTCAGCGTCATATAGATAGTAGCAGCCAGAGTAGCGAAATATTTCGTAACACACCCTTATTCTTACAGTAATAAAGACGTGTCCCGAAATATTTGGCTACCTTGGCTGCTGCTAACTATATGACGCTGACTGTACCAATGAATTTTTCGAAACTTATACGGAACCGTTAGTTTTTTGGTGAAGGAAAACATCGTGAGAAGCCTGGTCTAATCCCAATATGGTCTAGTTTTCTCTCTGGGTTGGAAGGTCAGATGGAAGTCACTTTCGTATAACTGGTGCGTATGCCTAATCTTGGGATTAGGTGCCGGCTCCTTTAGGGGCACAACCGGGAATAACGCTAGTAGGATCATGAGGTATAGTTGCGCCTGCGCGGTTTCACTCCCGTCTTGCAAATAACGCAGGCTAGTACTAATAAAATAAACCCTACTAGCTCCCACCCGCGACTTCTTCTGCATGGACCCGGGATAAAAGCTATCCTTTATATTAATCCAGACTATGAACTATCTTCGTGCAAAATTTCATCCAAATCGGTTGAGCCGTTTAAGCGTGATTGAGTAACAAACGTCCAAACATCTAAACTTCCAAAGTTTCGCATTTATAATATTAGTAGGATAAATATAATATTCTACGAATATTATTGTTACTCAATCACACTTAAACGGCTCAACCGCTTTGGATGAAATTTTCCAGAAATTCAGTCCATCCAGAAAGTCTATTCTAACCATACGGGTAAAATATTTTTTGAAATGTGTAATTCCGGGACCCCGACACACAAACAGACAAAGCTGCAATCTTTCCTCTTAATACATACATCAGTATAGATATAGTTTAAGTAATCTCACTTTCCCATGGTGCACTTCTAGGACCTATGGCGACCTTAATTAACAACAACTCGTTGTACTATCATATCCTTTATTCAGTACGTAAGATGTTCGTTCTAAGTATAAGTATAATGAACGAACCTGCTCACAAAAATCAATTTTCGACCCAAGCTAAAGCATAGAACTTCGCTTCGCTCGTTCGAACATCAGCGTAGGTACAATCAACCTCAATATATGTTGACACTTGCACCTTATTCCACTGGACTAAGGCGGAAAATTTACATGTCTTCTATACAACGACTGTACAGCATAAATCATTCGAATAGGGAATTCGAATTCCTTTTTCAAATTCGATTGTGAACGACAACCTTACCTGTAAATCTGAAACCAAAAGTCAACACTGAAGTCAGTAAATTCAAAACGACTTCAGCCAAAAGCCAATCTCGCATAAGCGGACCATTCATCTCCACGACTGATCGCTTCCCGCCTTTTCTTATTCGCGTTTTTCTTTTGATTAATTGATTGCGAATGTTATTCAGATGGTGGGAAATAGACCAGGGAAAGTGGTGCAAGGCCTTGGTCTCCTATAAATCACGCCGTACGCTGCGTCACAATGCGAACTATGGATATGTACTGGTGTGGTCGTTGGCTACAACAGTACATTTGCATAGTAAGCGTTGTGACGCAGCGTACGGCGTGATTTATAGGAGACCAAGGCCTTAAAACATAATACTAGCGGCTCTGCGGGTGTAGAAGAGCGTGTCCCATTTTCGAAAAAAAAAAACAGAACTGACAATAATTTAATGTCGATTCCTCAAGGGTCTCAGAATCACCTTATAGCACTTCATTAGTTGCTACTTAAACGGAATCATATCAGAATTTGTGACGTGCTTTGCATCATTAAGGAGTTCCATAAGTCATCAGTTGCAATTCACCAAATGTGTTGTTTCCGTGTGTAAATATACGAGTTGTAAATGTTATAATAGAAAATACCGAAATCAGTACACGCGTGACTTATAAAATTGAGGCCTAAATTCCTCATGGATCCCATCATCCAACTGGCTTTTTGAAAACAATGGGGCCATTCTAGAAGCATATACTTTCAAATAGAAAAATAATTGTACGATTCGGTTCATAAATAACGGAGTTCTAAGGTAACAAATATTTAAAAAAAAGACCGGGTTGCACCCTGGGAGTGCTGCCGGTAGAAGTGAACGCCACGCGAGCGGTCGCGCTACACAGCTCCCCCCGCCCCCTCCCCGGTTTTAACAATTTTTACCCATCCCAAAAAGTGCTCAGCGCCGCTAAATTAGTTTTCACTTCAAAAATATACAACCGAATTGAGAACCTCCTCCTTTTTTTTGAAGTCGGTAAATAAGATTGACGCACATCACTTTCCTTCCACTGCGGAGTGGTCAAGCAGAGATCCTTTTACACGTACGCGTTGCTATGTGAGGCCCCGGAGCTCCCTTCTCCCCGCCCTTCCCCTCGTCTGCTTGCAAGCCCAACCAACACTACCCCCCCGCAGCCCACAGCCGGCTGTGAGGGCCCTCGGCACGTCCTCCCACCTTGACCCTGGATGGTTTCGGGCGTGTTGCCATGAAGGAGTGAACCGCTAGATAACACGACCCTCCTCTTTTACCAGGGCTTGTGACCGGCTCCTAGTAGACCACGAATCATCTACCAACAGGCAGAGTTCAGCAGTTACGTATGTCTTGAATCAACCAGGTTGTCACTGCGTGTAAAATTGGGCATTTATGACCGCGCCAACAAGCAAAATGCAGTCGGGCCGCGCCTAAATCGGTCCATCAATGTCAAAACTGTAGCGTTTAAAGAGTTGCCGCAGACAGTTGGTTATCTAAACAGATGGAAAGCCATCGCGACGCGCCATCCAAATGGAACAGTCGTGTCAAAATTCAACGTTGGAACCAGCGAACGAAAAAACCATAGAGGTTTAAGTAGCGCAGCAAAATGGCCCCATAGAACGGGGCGGGATGTCAAAATGATGCCAGGCAGCCTTTATTTGGAACATGCGCATACCGGGTTTTAGGCAATGTGTTTGGTTAACATTTGTAAGGAGCTCGGTTGGTACTATGGTTTTTTCGTTCGCTGGTTGGAACAATATAACGTTCTTTTGTGCTGTTTTATATTAGAATACTCGTATATGCCATTATTTAGTAAATAAATGATTATTAGTTTACTAAAAAAAAAACCGGTATATAAAGTCTATCCATTGTTGCAGGTGCGTCAGTAAATGTCGAAAAAACACACTCGACCAGGGATGAATTCGTAACTTTTCGAACGTACGTTAGGACAACACAACTCTCTCTTCGCACCTGTTAGTTTATTGGTGAGCAATCCATATTACGATATTATAAATGGGAAAGTGTCTGTCCGTCTGTCTGTCTAATATCTCTTCACGCTTAAACAGCTGAACCGATTTAAATGAAATTTGGTATAAAGAGTTTGAGCCCCGGGGAAGGGCATACGATAGTTTTTATCCCGGAAATCACCCCCTGAGAGGATTTCAAAAGAAAGCGGGTGAAAGTTTGTATGGAGCTACAATATAAAGGAGTTTCATGCGGACGGAGTCGCGGGCAGAAGCTAGTAAATAGTTATTTGTTATACAAGGGTGCAAAGTTGTATTTTACCCGCGAGTGTGGAATTGAAACACGAGTATGCGAAAGGACGCTATAGTTGAACGACGAGCGAAGCAAGTGGTTCGAAAATAGAATCCTGAGCGTAGCGATTGTTTCAACACACGAGAAATAAAATACATTTGCACCCGTGTGTAACACAAAACTTTTCACCTCACTGTAGCGAGGAAAGTGCAACATGCAAAAACACCTTATTTAATTTAAATAACCCTCAGAACCTCAAAGTTCAGCGCGCGTGGGACGACATAGGTTGTAAAGCCACACTCGATCGACTTATTGGTGGTGCTGCTAGGGCAGACCTTGCGAGACTTCTGGCGGTATCGCGGTCAGAATCTGGCGCGTGGTTGAATGCGTTACCTTCGCCTCAATTGGGTACATTACTCGATGGTGACTCGTTGCGTGTATCCGTTGCTCTCCGCCTGGGCTGTGATGTGTGTCATCAACATGTCTGCATCTGCGGTACCGTGGTGGGTGCTGACGGCCATCACGCATTGAGGTGCCGCCGATGTACCGGTAGGCATCCGCGTCACCATGCCCTTAACGATATCGTCCAGAGAGCTCTCAGGTCGGCCGGTGTTCCGTCCGTGCTGGAGCCACTGGGGCTTAGCCGCACTGATGGGAAGCGGCCAGATGGCCTCACTTTAGTGTCGTGGGAGAGGGGGCGGTGTTTGGTGTGGGATGCTACATGTGTCAGCACATTCGCCGCCACCCATATCAGTCGCAATACGCGCGCTGCCGGAGCTGCTGCCGAGACCCAAGCGGCGGTGAAGCGGCAAAAGTATGCTCCTTTGGGACCGGGCTATATTTTGGTCCCTTTGGCGGTGGAAACAACGGGGTGTTGGGGGGCGGACGCGAAACGGTTTGTTCGCGACATAGGCAGTCGACTCAGACAAAAGGTGAGGACCCCCGCTCTGAGTCGTTTCTGGTGCAAAGGCTTTCCATGGCTATCCAGCGTGGAAATGCCGCCAGTATTATGGGGACTTTTGCACCAGGAACGGCTGGGGGCGATTAGAGTTAGAATTAGGTAATTTGTGGTTTTAATGTTGTAATATTGTAAATTTGTTTATTTTATTGTTCAATGTTGTTTGCTGTATGATAAAATTAAACAATTATTTTTTTTATTTAAATAATATATATATATATATATATATATTTTTTTACAGTAATATAACTTTAAGTAATATAGTAGAGTAGGAATTTTGGTCAAGTGCGAGACGGATTTTAGTTTTCCCATACATTTTTAGACCCAGCGCCTGATGAAGGCAACAAGTTTAAAAGTTCTTAAATATTTATTTTATTCTGTTTTTTATTTAGTATATGTTGTTATAGCGGCAACAGAAATACATCATCTGTGAAATGTTTGTATTACGAGCGTTTTACGTTTTGTTATCAAAAGCTACTTAAACACGCTCCACGGTCAAATTACTTTCCCCACTAGTGCATAAAATGCGTTTTCATCACACTTGCTCGAAAAGGGCTTCATAATGCGCAGACATACAGAGCTGTAATAGCCTGTGTTACGCCCACGGGCGTAATAGTTTTTGTCTTAAATTGTATCTGTGACTCATGGGCAGTTACAAAGCAAAGAGGTTTTATATCAAATACGATGTCTCAAAACTTATTTAAAAATAAATTTAAACTTAAAAAACTACTTAAACATGTTTAACTGAATTATTTACAGATTTAATATGTAGTTATTTAGTGTCTATGTAAAATGTTTTTCTCAAACATGCTCGGAAATGTACGCGTTAATATCACGAAATGAAGACGTGAAGTTTCTTGTTTATGGCTCCCTACATTACTTCTTGGCCTTAGGCCAAGAAGTAATGTATGAAAACCCTAAGTAAAACCATTATTGTCCGCTACTCTAACTTTTTAAATTTGCTTACTAATATTAAACTGACAAAGGAAAATTTACATACTGCCAACCACCACTAGACACTGTAAGCATACTTGCTTCATAAAAAAAATAAAAATAATCTATGGTACTATACTTTATGTGCGGTTAAACATGGTGCTCGAACGGCTTGTTCAAATTGCATGTTTAAAAAATAAAAAAGGCGCAAATGACCTATTATTTAATTGATTACCTAGTATTTATTTTAATTTTAATATTTCCTCACATCGTTTGAGAAAAGTACTATACAATCCTCGGCCGGAACAGGGATTGCTGGACTCGTTGTATTCGGCCTCGTCTACGACTCGGCCGTCTACCCCAATCTCGTCCAGCAATCCCTTACTTCACGGCCTCTGCAGTAATCTACTATTTAAGTGTTTTCAAGTCGTGGCTGTATACCGAAGGGTCTTTGCCATACGCGCCTCACGTCAAATTCAACAAAATGGCCGACTGACATGATGCAGTGTTTATTACGATTTATATTCATTTCATCTAAAATGTATTTGTTTCCTCGCAAATGTGATGAAAAACATTGTGTATAACACGGGCGTAAGAATATTGCAAACTCGAGTCATCAAAAGCCCTCCGCCTTCGGCGTCGGGCTTCTGATAGACTCTTGTTCGCAATATTCCACTTCCGCCCCTCGTCAAACAATGTACTATTACAGTACATATGGTGCTACTTTCTCGCACTAGTGCGGAAAAGAGCACTTTCCGTGCATATGTCGAAACTTTAAAGAGCCATATGTACAGTAAAACGTTGTACGATACACGTGCGAATAGGTAATTCGCAACTCGTGTCGATTTAAAACACTCCCTTCGGTCGTGTTTTAATTTATCACCACTCGTTGCGAATTTCCTATTTTCGGCACTTGTATCGTAAATAACTATTTTGCCCACTGGTTTTAAAGGATAAAAGACTGCTTTCCGAGGCAGTGAGGGGAAATAGTACATTTCGATGCTAGTGCGGAAAGTATGTCATTACGCCACAAGTAACGAGATGCGGCTCGTGCCAAGACTCGGGACGAGTGAAGAATGACATTTCCGCACGTGTATCGAACGAGGTTTTTAATAGGTACAGTTGCGAAAAAGTAAGAAAAACAACAAGTATCCTAACTTTTATATTATTAATTCTGTAACGTCATTGTAATAAACAAATATAAAATATTAATAAATAAATATTAGGGGACAATCTTACACAAATCGACCTAGTCCCATAGTAAGCTCAATAAGGCTTGTGTTATGGGTACTAGACGACGATATATTTAATAGATAGAAATACTTAAATACATAGAAAACATCCATGACTCAGAGACAAATATTCATGCTCATCACACAAATATTTGACCTTACCGGGATTCGAACCCAGGACCTTCAGCTTCGTAGGCAGCGTCACTACCCACTAGACTAACCGGTCGTCAATGTGTGTCAAGTGTAATACAGTTGAAAAATGATGAAGTTGTTCAAAAAGCTTTTTTTTTAAACAGTTCAATTTTATTTATTTTTATTGACATAATAATTAATGGTACAATGTACAAATATTGAGTGGGAAAAGTGAAAAGCACTAGTTCGGCAAAACCAACTTTCCGCACGCTAAACAGCTACTTACTACGTAAAGTAGCACTTTTTGAGCAACTGTATTAAAAAAATATTTTCATGAATCTTGCTCGTAAAGGGCTTCATAACGCGCAAGCGTGTTAGTTATAAAGCAAGGAGGTTTTGACTGAAATACGATGTTGAAAACGTATTTATAAATAATTTAACGTAAAACAGGAATCAAATACATATAAATATGTATAACTGAGTTATGAATATAAAGATTAAAAAAATTAAGTGTATCAATTTTGTGTCATTACCTACGTCATATTTAACAAAATGCACGACTGACATTATGTAGTTTTTATTACGATTAGTAATAAATTCGGTTAAAAACTATTTGTATTCTAGCAAATATATATAAAGATTTCGATGACATTGAAAAATTGATCTAGCTAGGGCTCATGTCTGAGAAAATTCGTTTTTTGCGTTTTTCTCTATTTTCACCCAGACTATTGTATTACAGTATTGTTTAGGTGAACACCCAGCTTACTAGGGGTTTCCCTGACGGGCCCCGCCTCGCCGATCAAAGGCTATTGAGTTATCCTTTTCAAGCGATTTTACCCGTTCTTTTTTACACCATAACATAATTACAGACTCGTGTCTATGGCCTGATAAATTGACTATAAAGCGGATAGTCAGAGACGCGTAAAGTTGAAATAATATTAACTATCTGAATTCTAATATAAAATTTTACTTCCACTGGGACTATAATTATCCTCTGATTGGGAGGATTGTCATCCGCCTAGCGTTATTCCCGGTTGTGCCCTAAGCCCGGAGTCAGCTTTGACACCTAATCCCAAGATTTTCATAGGCACTAGTTGTAAGAAAGCGACTGCGATCTTACCTTCCAACCCAAAGGGAAGACTAGACCTCTAAAACTAGTTTCCTAAGGATGTTTTCCTTCAACAAAAAGCTAGTGGTAAGTATTCCATACATGAGTTCCGAAAAACTCATTGGTACGAGTCGGGATTCGAATCCACGACCGCCGCTTGACAGCCGCATGCAAGATGATTGATTGTATTGTAATAAAATTAAGGGCCTTCTGTTTATTTGGTTGGAATAATACAAGGCATTTTTGTATTGATAATCGATGAAACCATCTTCGCGTTATAAACTTGATATTAAATGGCGTGCATTCGTTTAATTTTCTGGTAGGACTTTATTTACTTACTTCAACTTTTCAAACGTTATTTTTTGGCGTTGACCCTAATTTATTTTACTTATTTATTTATTTAATTATATTATTGCGAATGTTACGATTCTGAGGCCGTAATTATGATGTTATAATAATAGCTGGTGACATGTTGGTTATATTGTAATAGGTATTTTATAATTCTGTTGAAGATAAGTTCACGAAAATAAGCGTTGATGAAACTAATGATATATTTTCTATATCAATCTTGCACATAATTGTAGCGACTTCATCTGCGTGGACTCGAGATAAAAAGTATTTTATATTTTCAGCCAGGCTTTAAACTAAATTCGTGCAAATCGTCCAAAATGGTTGAGCCTATTAAGCGTGATCCAAACTTTCGCATTTAAGTATATTAGTAGGACATCGAAGGGAAATATTGCACAAGTTTTTACTCATTAAGAGCTTTTCAAACGTAACATTAGTAATGTTACTGCGTTTCAAAATAGTTTTCCTTGAAATCACATATTATTCACGATTACTTAACGCACTATTTTTGTAATCTTAAATGGAATAGGGTACATATTAACAGGCCGGGCCTCTCCACGGAAAGTGCTGTCCTATGCCTCAAGCAGACTGTCCAGTAAGTATTACACAGCCAGGAAAACACCGGTATTCGCATGCTTTCTAGACCTCTCTAAGGCCTTTGACCCAGTGTCCTACAAAGTTCTCTGGCAGAAGATGCAAAGCGACGCCGGTGTTCCTCGTGAGGTAACCTCTCTTGTTAAATACTGGTACCACAGTCAGAAGAACAGCGTGAGATGGGCTGGCGAGTATTCGGAGGAGTACAGGTCGGAGTGCGGGGTGAGACAGGGGGGATTACGTCTCCCCGGTTGTTCAACTTGTACGTCAACGGTTTGATTGCTAAGCTAAGCGGTGCCAATGTTGGATGCTCGGTTGATGGTGTTTGCATGAACAACTTCAGCTATGCAGACGATAATTATGGTGTTGCTAGCGCCATCTCTCGGGGGTTTGCAAAACCGCATCGATGTTTGTGAGAGATACGCAGAGGCCCACGGACTTAGACACAGCGCCAAGAAAAGCGAATTTTTAGTGTTCAAGGCCGGTACTAAAACGTATGAGACTCTGCCACCCAATTCTTTATGTGGCACCCATCTAAACAGAGTCAAACACTTTAATATCTGGGTCATTGGGTCACTGAGGATCTCTGTGACAACATGGACTCGAGAGGGAGCGTCGGGCGCTGGGCGTCCGCTGCAACATGTTGGCCCGTAGATTTGCAGGGTGCACAAAGGCAGTAAAAGTAACCTTATTTAGGGCATACTGCCAGTGTTTTTACACCTGTAATCTGTGGGTCAATTATGCGCGGAGGACGTACAGCGCTCTTCGCGTGCAATATAATAACCCCTTCAGGGTGCTACTCGGACTCAGATGGAGGTGCAGTGCCTCGGGCATGTTTGCGGAGGCGGGTGTGGACGGCTTCCATGCGATCATGAGGAAGCGCTGTGCCTCCTTGCTCTGTAGGTTGAATGAGAGTTCGAATAGCATCCTTAGGGCGTTTGCCGAGAGGTGGGACTCGGAAGGAGGATCGGTATGCACTCAAGCTTTGTTGATTTTGACTGGTGAAATCTTATTTTATTTACTTATTTTTATTATTTTATAAATAATATTATTTCATTAAATTTAAATTTATTTTATTTTAATTTTATTTTTACTTTATTTGATTTGACATTTAATAAAATTTTCTAATGTAATGTATAATGTTTTAATTTTTAATTCTGAGGAATTTAGATTTTTTGACATTTAGCAATTAATAATATTTCACCTGTTGACATTAACGATTTTATAATTTATTTCCAAAAAGTATCCAATTTTAATTGTATGATTTTATTTTAATTTATGTTTAATGATGCGCCGGTCCTGTTCTCTTTTCTTCCATTAATAATTTGAATGTACCTACTACTAACATTAATTAATTTAAGTCTGTACTTACTAACAACGATATGGGCCTTGGCAGAAATAAAAGTTTATTTAATTTAATTTTATTTAAATGGCACTTGGGGGGGGGGGGGGGTCTGTTTAACTTGACGTATTGCTTTTTTATACGTACTCTCTTTCTGTGTCGGTCCCTCATGTCTGACGGTCGTCCCCCATCGTCGTCCAGCGGATGATCTGCCCCCACCGGTTTCTGGCCTGCTCGTCCCTTACGACCCTGTAGAATTGAATTGAATAGTTTGATCTTGATCTTAATATGTACAATCAACGTCAATATGTTGTGTGGATATGTAGAAATGTGAAAAGCAAAGTTTATGACACCTTAGATACATCTGTGATTATAATGACGTCTAATAGAAACAAAAACGACATCATAATATAATTTTCCTCCAAGTATTCAGTTTCAACATTCGGTCTAATCTCTGTGGAAACTTCACACCCTCCATACTTCAAAACTCGTTTGTTGAGCCACCTGAGATCAGTAGGCTCTCAAGTGAGTACGCCTACTTAAATATACTTTTCTTATATAATTGATAAGGCTGTATGGAGGCTTTATTTGTAATTGCAAAGTGGCTCTGCTTGAATTGTGAGGAAACCAGTATAGGGTTGTGTACGTAAGGGTTCCTTTTTAACCCCCGACGCAAAGAGAGGGTTTAACGTGTCTGTGTATCTGTCTGTGGTATCGTAGCTCACAAACGGATGGACCGATTTGAATGAGGTTTTGTTTTGTGTCTTAGATAATTTTATCCCGAGTGTTCTTAGCCATGTTTCATGAAATTTATTAACTCTTTGGTACAGAACCCAAAATTAATATTCCTAAAATATGTGAATATTTATATATAAAAATAAGTGTGGCTGGCAGTACGTGCTGACATAATTAACATTAATATAGGGTAAAACCCGGAAAGTCGCCCCGGGGGTATAGTTGCCTTGATTGCAATTACCTACTCTAG
The DNA here is from genome assembly GCA_947578815.1 of Epinotia ramella. NCBI lineage: Eukaryota > Metazoa > Arthropoda > Insecta > Lepidoptera > Tortricidae > Epinotia > Epinotia ramella. The sequence goes on from OX388217.1 coordinate 23,264,658, forward strand.
TTTCGCGAATGAAACACACATTATTTTATTTATATATCGAGAGACTCTGCAAGTACAGCTAAGTTGACCGTGTTGCATGTCTCTGTGCGATTGCATGGGATGGCTAGGTGCGATCAAAGTTTTTGCGGGATAAATTTCCTCTTTCTCGACGGGGCATCTATGCTAAACGTAATTGTCATGGATTAGGCAACTATCCCCTACATGGGATAGTTATCCCGAAATTTATAGGTCCGCAAAAATCTCCAATACTCTGGAAATATCAAAGATATGATTCATTACTTTCATAAATTTGTAAAAATCTTTCAAAGTGCCTACCCGTTTTACAAATAAAGAATCTTGCGTTTTGTACAAAGAGATATAAAGTAATTTCAAAAAGGGCATCTATCCTGGTTATACCCAGTGAAAAACATGTTAAAATAATAAAGATTCATTATCATAATCATAATGTATTGCGTAATAGTCTTGTCGTACATTGGGTCATAAAATAATAATTAGGTTCGAGACATGAACCCTGTAAGGGCACAGCAATTTACATTTTATTCAATAAATTATTTACAAGTGTTTACATGACACTAAAATGCTTGCATTATTGAGACACCATTCATTACTTTTCTTACTGTATAAAAATGCCTTATTACATATTATTTTGGTAGGTAACAATAACAATTATTAATATCCCGGATCCATGTTAGCATTGAACAGCAAAACGAAATTCTACATACCTAGAAATATGATGGACAGGTAACAATTTATTGTATTTAAATTGAAGGATAGATTGAAAAATGTAATGCTCCGAGCCGGATTCGAACTGGTGACCACAGTGTTCAGTGGCCGAGACAAATTGTTCCAATAGCTCAGTTGGTTAGTAGCAACGGGCCATGAATGCCTGTGGTCGCCGGTTCGAATCCGGCTCGGAGCATTACATTTTTCAATTTATCCTTATTATTTACTTACCTACTGGCACTAAAAGAAGATCATCCCATCTAAAGTATGAAATTCGGAAAGTTTTTTTTTACATTCATTATTTCTAATTAAAAAAAAACCGTATCCAATCACCGTATGGCAATGACCGTAGACGGCATTGCAACATACCATTGACCGCAGCGCACCACGTGCAGGCACGAAACTTCCTTCCTCCATCCCCCTCGCACTCACGTCAGCTCCATTTCCCGACCATCCCCGTCCCTGTCGCGCGGAAAACTGTAGGGTAGGATGCTTCGCTTCCTCAGTTACCGTCGCGAGCTCGCGGCGAACGGTCGTGTCAAGGGGTGGCGATTTCGTCCCGCATTTTACGATACGTAAACTAGATTTGCATATGGTGTGCTTATAACTTTAGTAACTTCGCCGACGCGGTGATCAACTTTAGATCCGATCTCAACCGATGGACCGCAGTGAATTTTGTATGAAACGCTGGGTTTAGTGCTAAAGTGAATTTTAGTTGAGAGTGACATTAGTGGTTACATTTTAGTTTGTGTTGTGACATAGTGTAACAGTGTTGTGAATAGTGACATTGTTTTGTAAGTATATTAGTTTTTTATAATTATTTATGACTAAGGGTCATGTGTTTTAAATTAGAAAATTAAAGGTATGTTAATAGTAAGAGTAAAGGTAAATCTTTCGGTTAAATGGGTACCAGGAAAAAAAAACGGGTGTTATATTCTTGTGGGTGTGATTTTTTTTGGACGATAAAATAAACTTTATTCTCTGTGGCATAATATAATAAATAAGGGCTCTGTTGATTTTATTTAATAACGGTACGTAATAAAGTGGCACCCAACGTGGGGCCACCGCGAGGTTCCTCTCGATTTATTATTAGTGTTTTCAGGAGTGAGAATGTATTGACATCATAAAGGATTGTAATTAAAATGTAATTATAGCAGCTGTGAAATTGTTTATTGTTTAGTCTTGGTGGCTGTTATAGAAGTCTTATTGTTTTAATGGATGTCTAGGATAGTTCGCGGTTGGTGGAGTTATAATTTTAGATGATTACAAAAAGAACGAAAATAATTATTTTTATGTTATTTGGAATTTCGTAACCATATTTTTTTTGTTATGATTGCAGCTAACCAAACGCGAAACCTTTAATAATGGAAACTTTAGCGAATGGAATTATTTTGTTTCAACATCTAGATTATGGTAGACGAAAATAATCAAAACTTCAAAGTTTTATCAAAGTGACATTGCAGTGGGTAAGCAGTTTTTAGTTCAAAACTTTTTTATTCGTCTGCGTCTGCCATGTCTTCAAAAACTCGTTTAGATGGAAACAATATACTATCGTAGAATTTTTGAAGCGGTATTCGACTCGTTTTAGTGCACACATACTCATTTATTCATAATATTGTATAAATATGACATTTCACATATTATTAATCACTATTGCAAATAGTCTCACGATGTGATAATTATCATCTAAGAATTGCAGTATGAAACAATTTTATCGACAGTAATACATTTAATTACAGTAATTATAGTCCTCTCATATAATTAAAGTAAATATAATTTATGTCAAACAAGGTATTGTATATTATTTTTAAATGAACAGTACAAAAAATCTTAAAAAAAAAAATTAATCTTAAAATCTTAAAATGTGGCACAAGTGGTTACAAGTGTAAACATAACGGTGACTTTATGAGTTTATTTCCCCAATTTCTTTATGTGTTACTCTTTATGTCTTGCAGATGATATGTCAAAATATTTTCAGATGTCAATTAAAAATTTAACAGTAAGTACATGTATAAAATGGTTACAAATCTACTTACTCTTACGATAATTTACAGGGTACAAACCTGAAGCAGAGGTATTATTTGATTGTAGCTTCTCCACTCTCTAAAAGTTACTTGTGAAACTAAATAATACACATAAACACACGAACGTAAGATGTTCCGTAAACACAGCTCACAGGTAGTGCTCTTGTTACGAGATCCATTTGGCTAAGTAGTGCCGAGACAAATATTTGCATACTAGTCATCCCTAGGTTAGAATTGTCTCTTAAACAATGTTCTTAGTGCTTCCGTCTCGAAATATGTATCTCACTTACATAGTTTGTTATGGTGAGTTTTATCTATAGGTACTTACTATTGGCTCTATGAGAAGTTGACTACCCACATAGTTAAATATTAAAATAAAAAACGGCCAAGTGCGAGTAAACAGAAAAAAAAAAAGTTTGTTGTATGGGAGGCCCCCTTAAATATTTATTTTATTTTGTTTTTAGTATTTGTTGTTATAGCGGCAACAGAAATACATAATCTGTGAAAATTTCAACTGTCTAGCTATTACGGTTCTTGAGATACAGCCTGGCGACAGACAAAACGGCAAAAAAAACACGTTTGTTGTATGGGAGCCCCCCTTAAATATTTATTTTATTTTGTTTTTAGTATTTGTTGTTATAGCGGCAACAGAAATACATCATCTGTGAAAATTTCAACTGTCTAGCTATCGCGGTTCTTCAGATACAGCCTGGTGACAGACAGACAGACGGACAGCGAAGTCTTAGTAATCGGGTCCCGTTTTTACCCTTTGGGTACGGAGCCCTAAAAACGAAAAATATCCAACTCTTGAATCGGCAAAACAATACTTAATTGTTGAACCTGAGGGTTAGTCACGTAACGTTCCGAACGCGCGTTAGAACAATCCAACTGACATTTTTCCATATACAATTTGACATTTAGATGTACCTATCATGCGTACAATGCGTTACGTGATCGACCCGCTGGTCACAAAATTTCACGAAAATCTGTTGCGAAATTCGACCTGGGGGGTAATCACGTAACGTTTCGAACGCGCGTTAGGACAACACAACTGTAATTCATCCATATAAAAATTTACATTTCGATCTCGCATTGTACGTACGATCTAAATGTCAATTTTTATATGGAAAAATGTCAGTTTAACTGTCCTAACGCGGATTCGAAACGTTACATGATTAGATTACCTCTCTGTTCTCCTCTACAGGTCACATTTCTGAATCGATTCTCGTGTTTTATCAGCAGGTTCCATAATTCTATAGATGTTTTCTGTCCATGCAATTTTTGGAAATTCTTCAAAACATTTTTTTTTAACTGCATCGTGAGATTATACAGCTTCAAGAGTGCTCGTTGCACCCATCTCCATTAAACATTCATTTATCATCAGCCTATATAAGTCCCACAGCTGGGCACAGGTCTCTCATGAGTAAGAATGGGCAGTAGTCCCTACGCTGGCCCAGTGCAGTTTGGGGACTAGTGAACCAGATAATAATTAGTCAGGCGAACAGCTACACATGTAAATAACCCGTTACTAATGCAATTTCAGTCCACCTACCCCTATGGGAGATATACGGTATAGCTACGATGTACATGCCGCAGACATAGGTCAATAGATGCCGCTAGGGCGTGATTAAGTTGTGTGTTGTTAACCTAACCTAACCTAACTATGCCATTTCACCAATTTCACAGTTGTTACCTGAAAATTCAACGAACATAATAAAGAAAAAAAATAACAAAAACCTTTCTTAATCCTCAAAACCTTCAAAAATTCAACGTAACATACGGGTCAATAAATAAAGATGCAACGTTTAAACCTCATCTTTAAATAAATAACCTTATATCTAATTTAAACCTTCGTGAGACGTGTTGAAATAATGCTAATAATTACACAGTTCAACTCTTGAGACGTGAGTTGAATGTCACTACGGGGACATGTTTCAGCGACGCCGCCGCGAAAACACTCATCCTGAAGAACTCCCGAAGAGTTCGAAACATGTCGCCCAAAGTGACATTTAATACGTTAATATATCGTCGTCTAGCACCCATAAAATAACACAAGCTTTATTGAACTTGCTGCGAGGCAAGTCGGATTTGGGTAAGATTGTCCCCAACTATCTGTTTGTTATGTTTGTTTAGTACTAATTCTGTGGCAAATAAGCATGCACCCTGTCTGATGTAAGCAGACACCGTAGCTTATGGACACTTCCGACACCAGAAGGACCACAAGTGGAGGGTTCGTTGTCGTTACGCCCCATAATTGGACGAGTGAGCGAAGCGGACGAAGGTCTCCGTTTCAGTTTGGGCCAAAATTATTTCGTATGTCCAGATGTAATCTCTTCTACAAGTCGCATTCCTTAACCGATTCTCGTGAAATTTTGTGAGCCGATTCAGTTTTTTGAACTTTAAAAACATAATTAAAAATATACAGTCCCGCGAGTTCTACAAGCGGCTGACAGAGCCAATAGTATCCATATTAATATTCTAAATGCGAAAGTGTCTGCTTATCGGCCTATCTGTCTGTCTGTATGTTACCTCTTCACGCTTAAATCGCTGAACCGATTTAAATTAAATTTGGTATAGAGATAATTTGAGTCCCGGCCTAGGACATAGGATAGTTTTTATCTCGGAAATCATCCCCTAAACGGATGAAATGGGGGGTGAAAGTTTTTACAGAGCTACGATATAAACGAGTTCCACGCGGATTGAGTCGCGGGCAGCAGCTAGTTTATTTATATATCACTTGCGTGCTCTATTACATCTGGGTCTATGCATATGTTATCGGCGGGGAATCGATCCGACGTACCCGAGGAAGAAATCTAATACGGAAGCCCCACTAATACATTGACCCGTCTGTTGCGATATTAAGATAAATGTGATGATGAAGTTGATGAATAAACGGGGGTCGATTTTAGGCAGACGTCGCGCATTCAAAGTTGATATCTAGTTGGGTAGATATTTCGCATTGCAATGTTGACTTAAAATTGAATTCAAATACATAGTACAGTCACCAGCTGTAACACGTCCTTAAGGCCCTAGAAATAGAGGCTTGTCACAAATTTAAGTTTAATTTTTAGTTTTTCATGCAGTAGTTCTTAAGTTTGTATGCGGTGTACCTAAATTATTTTGTATTATGTTTAGTTTGTGGCAATAAAATATCTTTATTTATTATTTATGCGCGCTTTTTTCTGACAGTTACTAATGCTGGAGACTGTACAGAACATAAAGCTTAAGGAAAACATCACTTGGTCTTATCGCGTAAAATGCAACAAACATTTAACGCTAGTAATGTTTAAAATTATACGACGAGTTTAACATGACGTTTTAATTGCCACTACGAGCGACATGTGACGACCACGCTTCCAATCGGAATGGATTTTTCCATTTTGTTTCTGACCAGAATCGGTGGGACTGTTCAGCGTTACCATAGACTAAATCAAAATCAATTATTTATTCTGCAAATAGGCCACAATGGCACTTTTACATGTCAAACGGTAATTTACAATAAAATAATAATAATCTTACACAATAATAATTTAAAATTATATATAAAAGGTTAACAAACTAAATGTCACTAAGTTAATGTAAACAAAACAAAATTGCAAAATATGACCATTACCTACATTCGATATAAGATGTATCAGCATTCACAGAAGTTAATGATATTAATTCAGTATTCCAGAGATGTATAAGGTGTCTGAGCGTCCAAATACAATTAATAATTATTCTAATGTTTGTAGAGATGTATAAGGTCTCTGAGCGTCCAAATACAATTAATAATTATTCTAATGTTTGTAGAGATGTATACGGTCTCTAAGCGTCAAAACAAAACAAAACAAAAAAAGGAACATTAATGTAATATTGTCAGAGATGTACAGGGTCAATAACAATAAAACGTGTCAAGATCAGAATGATGTCTCTCGTCGATACGATAATAATAATAACACTAGTATTTAAGTAGATAACTAGGTACTATGCCCTTGCAAGCATGAACAGTCCGGACTCCACAAACAGGCAAACAGCACCCGATCACGACTATGACGCATATCTCAGCCATCGGACTAGGATTTGATGACAACCCACCTTGTGACTAAGATACTGCTTATATGTAGATGGCGTTACTAGTCTATGCTGGTAGCATATACCAGCGACAAATGGTGTTCAATGTATGACATATTTATAAGTATATTTTTCCCGTTAAAATTAATTTATTAAATTATATAGTTTATTAGGACGCCGACTATTTACGAAGTTATCAGTAAATAGTTATTTATTATTTATTCATTAAGATTGAGACAAATACAATACTGAAATGTAAATAAAAAAAAAGAATATATAGAAAATCAATATGTAATAAGAAATTTATAAAATGTCAACTATGTTATTATTTTAATTAAATAATTTACTTAATGTTCATTTATTATATCACAGTTTTTAGGGTTCCGTAGTCCACAAGGAACCCTTATAGTTTCGCCATGTCCGTCTGTCTGTCTGTCCGTCTTCGGCTTAGCTCAGTAACCATTACTACTAGAAAACTGTGATCCAGCATGGGTATATAGATCAATCACACCGACAAAACAGTACAATAAAATCATGAAAATTTTTTTTTAGCTACCTCCCCTACACCTAAAGCGGGGATGTAATTTTTTTCTCGTTAAACCTATGGTGTGGGGTATCGTTGGATAGCTCGTTCAAAAATATTATTGGTTCCCTAAAACCATTTTTCAAATGAGTAGTTCGTTTGCGAGACATTGGGCTTTAGAGCCCTAATAGATTAAATTATACTTAATTATTACAAAATGTTATTAATAATAATTATATATATATGTATAATAATTAGGCAAATTAACCCAATCGGCCATTATTGTAACGGTGTTTTGTTGACGTTGCTATGTTGGAGTTCCTAAATTAATCCATAAAGGTTATTAAACTACCTACTGATACGTCAATTTATTATATTATCTTACAATTAGACTAGCATTAATAGAATAGAACCGTATTATTGTTTGCCCCTACAGGGTGTCATAAACTGGCCAATGATTGTAACACCTTACTCGTATTACGTATATGACAATGCAATATTGCCTTTATTTAAAAATGTACAATTTTATGCCTCGAACATAAGTGCCAGAATGCGGTTAATTTAATTTAATGCATGTGTGTGTAGTAGTAGCTTTAATTCGCCTAGAAGTAGTTTTAATTTTAAGAAATACTTGCTGTGCCCTAACAGGGTTCATGTGTGAACCCACCCTAATGTAACACCTATTTGTACCACATGGAATATGCAATAAATGAATTATGAATTATGAATTATAATTTTTGTTCGAGCCCCCCCCCCCCTGCCGGCTAAATGGCTACTACTGGGGATGTGAAAAAATTCTTGGTAGTAGTACATATATAATGAATTTATAGGGAAAACTATCACGAACAAGTAGGCATAAGTAGTTACCGAGTAATAGTTGACCAACTTAATGTGTACTTGGAAAGGTCAATTTTCACGTCGATGTAACTAAGACAGACAGGCAACTACGGAACCCTACACTGCGCGTGGCCCGACACGCACTTGGCCGGTTTTTTACAATAATAACACCCATTAAAAAATCCTCAACTGTATATAGACACTTCCAAGGCAACACTGCTTTCGGCTTATTCTTGAACAAGTCTGTAGTCGATACTAACTGCAACGCGGGTAACTTATTGTAGAGGTTGACTGCATGGTAAGGCTTGAACTATGGGCGTTCGATATTTTTTGTCGAAACAAGGGTTAAAAGGAAACATACTATCTGACAAAAATTGAGAAGGGTAAGCTAAGGTGGTTTGGGCATGTAGAGAGGATGGACGAAAGAAGATTAACAAAGAGAGTGTATGAGGGAAAAGTTGATGGTATAGTTGGAAGGGGACGACCTAAAGAAAGGTCAGGTAAAGAGTAACCCGACGAACATGTATGAAGAATGTCAGGAAGGTGAATGAAGCAATAAAGGTTTGTCAAGACCGTACCAAGTGGAAATCCGTGATCTCTGCCTACCCCTCCGGAAAATAGGCGTGATTATAAGTATGTATGTATCTACTCTACCCTCCACCATACTCCTCATGTATTGATTGCACAAGACATGCGTGCCGATAATCACCCGGAATCGAACCCGCATCAGCCGTATCGACCGTCCATTAAAGGTACGCTATGATATCTCTTGACATTAATGAAGATAGGATTTACAGCCTAGAGGGCTGCATAATTTGTTTGACAGTTAGAGATGCTCCAGGTATCTATGGAGAATATTGGAAATGCTGCTGAGTTGGGAATATTCGAGAACGACACATCACTAGTTGGAATGCTTGGAATGTCTGTTATTGTATGATTTTATATTTATATTGTTACGACGGCGGGGTCAGTAAGAGTTGTTGGCATAGTGACTCGCCGTCAAGGTGTTTCAAAATTCGCTGTGTCGACTAAGACATCTGTAGCCCAGCGGTACAAACGGCGGTCGAAGAGCCGTTGTTCCCGGGTTCGAGACCAGCGCTCGACATGTACTTTTTGTATGTTTTAGATTAATAGTGAATACATTTTCTAAACGCCGAGTAGCATGGAATGTTCTAGAAAGGGTAAGCGAATAGAACATTCGATGCTTAACCTTTTCAACGCCAAGAGCCACTAAAGTGGTCGAGTGCTGTCGTGCCCACCACGCCAACAACCCATAAAAAGGTCGGAATAAAGTTCTACTTTGATCATGAATAAAATCTATCTAATCATGTTTTGCACAGCACTACGAGATTCGTCATTTTTGATAAGGCAACAGCTCTTGGCGTGTGAATGATCACTTCATTCAAATATGAGAGCGTTGAAAAGGTTAAGGAAATTTATAGATGAATGTATGGGCTTCGAGTATTCGAGAAACGTGGACGTAGCAGGTTTATCTGGAAAAGCCCATGCTATTCAAAACAAATGAGTAATGAAATGAACAGCGAAATGAAGATCGAAATTAAGGACTAGAATCATCGGTAAGGGGTATATAAGGGGCCCACGTTCGCGGTACTAGTCAGTTCTTGAAGAGTCAGTCTTGGAGTCAGTCTGAAAGAGTCAGTGTTGAGTGAAGTCTTGGAAAGTGGAGTCTTCAGAGTGGAGTTCTCAGAGTGGAATACTAAGGGAAGTAGTATCGGGTGAGAACTGGTTGAAGCAGTACAGTGGAAAGTGGTGAATAGTGAAGTGGTCTAGTGCGTAACAGTAAAGTGTAGCTGTGTCAGTACTAGTAGGCGCGAACTCAGTCACTTGTGTGAGTTAATTGAGTTGTCAGTGTTAGTACGTGTGGACTCAAGAGGACTTCACCCTGTGTAAATCGCAGAATAAATCTATTGTCGTGTTAAAAAGTTGTTTAACTCTATCCTACCCCCCCACGCTCGTAACAATATTTAAGAGTCATTACGCCTACGGGCGAGCGTATTTTGCAAAATGCTTCCTTTTTTATTCAAGATTACGACGTTAGAGCCTTATCACACTTGCGATTTGCGAGCGTATTTTCTATACAATTATCAGTCGCGGCGTACACGCTGCGTCAACGCCTTCATACAAAATACGCTTGCAAATCGCAAGTGTGATAAGGCTCTTACTATTAGTATTTATTCAAAAACTGATAACGTAGTTAAGTAATCATTTCTTAAACAAGGAGCTAAAAAAATCAAATTTTCATTTTCTGTTTCAAAACCTAAATGAGTTTTCTTGGGAGTCTTTTTAAAGTTTTGCAGTGTGAATTGTCGTTTCAGTTCTCAATTTTACAGTAAACAAGAATCATAAGTACATAAATGATTACAATTCAATTCACCATATCTTGTACGAGGGGCTGATATAATTGAAAATCAAAGATTCATTTAAAAAAATATGTAAAATACCTTAGGAGTTTTCTTAATTTTTTTGGTGAAAACAGGATGACATTATATTTTTTTGCCGCAAATTGTACTCATTTTTTACCCGAAAAATAAATATTATAGAAAACTGTAACTTTATGTTAACCCATAAAATAAATATCATAACTATAGGAACTACGTTGCCGTAAATTTATATATAAATTAACTCGTCTCCGCCGAAATATTTATTTAAGTAATGATTAGAGTTTAAAAAATATATTATTTTAGTACTTTATCAGTTTTTGAATAAATACTAATAGTAACGTCGTAATCTTGAATGAAAAAGGAAGCATTTTGCAAAATACGCTCTCTGTAGGAATAAGGTTTCATTCTATACGCAGGTAATAAGTTGTTGAAATCGGAGAAGTAGTTACAATCTCGCGGACTTATTTCTATAATGTTAGTTAAACGAGCGAGCGAAGCGAATGAAGTTCCTCGTTTCAGTTGGTTTCAAAATTATTTCGTATGTCCGTTGTCCCGTTGTCCGGCTGTCCTGCTGTTCTCCTCAAAAGGTCGCATTTCTCACCAGATTCTCGTGTATTTTTGTGAGCAGGTTCAACCATTATTTAGTTTTTGTCGGTTCAGTTTATCCAAATGAAAACTCCGTTCTTTACTAGTTTATTTCATTAATTTTTCTAACCTAGGACTGATATCCTACATTTTCTATACAAGTAAAAGAAACGAAAAGTAGTTAAAACGAAAAAAAAATGAGTGTTATGTTTGAAACGTACACGTACGTAAACGTAATGATCCCAAAAAGGTGAAACTAGTAAAATATTTAACTATCTTATCTTAGATAAACAAAGAAACGGAGACGAATTTGTCCGTTGAAATTCTAATGTTGGAATTATCTTTAACGGAATTATAAAATTCCAACAATATAAGGTTGACATGTCACCAGCTATCATTAAAACATCATAATTAGGGCCCCAGAATCGTTATATTCACAGTTCTGGCTTCTTATTATTCCAACCAAACTGACCGTCAGAAATGCTGAATTTAAAGCAAATAAACGGAAGACCCTTAATTCTATTACATACAATCCTCTCGTAATGGACGTGCTACCTAATCTAAATGAACTTTATTATTTAATGGCCGACTGTATCACAATAAAGTGAATTGTTCAATTTTACGGTCACGGGCCTTTTACGAGCGCGATGTTCTGCGTAGAACAAGTGGGTCATCTGATAGGTTGCGTACAATCTATGGACTTTTTTCTAAGTTTTTTAGGGATACCTTTGTAGAATTTTCGTAAGTTCGTTTTCATAATAAAATTAACTATGAGAGAGGAATTATTTTTCGCTGTGTCGTAATTGATTATCGAACATGAATTTGAGTAACCCTATTTACGTACCTACATGTAAAAACCGGCCAAGTGCGTCTCGGGCAGTGAAGGGTTCCGTAGTTGCCTGTCTGTCTTAGTTACATCGACGTGCGGTGCGGTTGCGTCGGCCGAACTTGTATGAAAATTGGTCTTTCCAAGTACCCATTAAGTTGGTCGACTATTACTCGGTAACTACTTATGCCTACTTGTCCGTGATAGTTTTCCTTTTAAATTCACTATATGTACTACTACCACGATTTTTTTCATATCCCCAGTAGTTTTCATTTCGCCGGCAGGAGGGGGGGGGGGGGAGGACACATGACTCGAACAAAAATTAGGGCTTTGAAGCTCAATATCTCGCAAACCAATCACTGATTTGAAAAATGAATTTAGAAAACCCATAATAGTTTTTATCGAGCTATCCAACGATACCCCACATTATGGGTTTGAGAAAAAAAATTGCCTCCCCGCTTTAGGTGTAGGGGAGGTACCCTAAAAAAATGTTAAGTTCAAGATTTTATTGTACTGTTCTGTCGGCGTGATTGATTTATATACCCATGCCAAATTACAGTTTTCTAGTAGTAATGGTTACTGAGCTAACCCGAAGACGGAGAGACAGACAGACATGGCGAAACAATAAGGGTTCCTTGTTGACTACGGAACCCTAAAAAACCGACTTACACAACTCGACCTAGTCCCAAACTAAGAAAAGCTTGTCTATGGGTACGAGATCATGACAAACATACTTAGATAGATAAATAGATACTTATACATAATGTGATAGAGCGGGGTAGCATGATTTGAGTTATTCAGAGCAATGACGCGTAATTCAATGTCGGAGAGGCAACCGGATGGCTCGCGGTATTTGAGCTCCCGAAGTGATTCGGAAGATGCCCTGTGCAACCCGAAATGAGCCAACTGTGACTTTTTCGCAAATAGGAGGGAAGTGGTAAAAAAAAAAATATCGCGAGGCAACCGGATGAAACGCGGTAGCCTGAAAGTTTGTACGCTGTTTATCTAATGATTTTTTATGACATCCTTCCTAGTGCGACCGGAGCCGAGTAAGCAAGAGAAGAATAAAAAAAAATTGGCAGGAAACCTTTTTTTTTATCACCCCCCTCCTATTTCCGAACCAGTCACATTTGGCTTTTGTGGTTGCGCAAGGCGGTTCCACATCACTTCGGGAGCTCAAATACCGCGAGCCATCCGGTTGCCTTTGCAATATTGGATTACGCGTCATTGCTTTAACTAAGTATCCTTTTGTTTGATAGAAGAGCTCCCGTGCGAAAGTACTTTTATTTCGTTTCTGACTGTGTGGGGTCGATTCGATGCAATACTCGCTAGCGACTTTGTGAGTTGTAGCACTCGCAAACTTGTCTTTTATAAATAAATAAATTAATATTAGGAGACAATCTTACACAAATCGACCTAGTCCCATAGTAAGCGCAGTAAGGCTTGTGTTATGGGTACTGGACGACGATATATATAATAGTTATAAATACTTAATACATAGAAAAAATCCATGACTCAGGAATAAACATTCGTGCTAATCACACAAATAAATGCCCTTACCGGGTTGGAACCCGGTACCTCTTGCTTCGTAGGCAGGGACACTATCAACTATGCTAAACCGGTCGTCTTTTGTTTATAATGCCCAACTGGTCGATTGCGTAACGTTTCGTATGTGCGTTAGGTTGATCTAAATGTATTGTTTTATAGCAATGGGAAAATCAAAAAAAAAATGTAATTACCTTTCTGGTAATATTTGTGAGGTGTGCATAACCTATTTTATTCCTTGTAATCAAATCTCTCCTATCAGATCAACAGCGAAATTAAAAAAAAACGCTATTGAATGATATCATGAAAAAAGCAATGAAATAAATAACCGAGACATTTTAACATATGAACATAAAAAAATCTAAAACTGAAACACCGCCGTTTTAAACTTTAAAATTTCATGTTTTTTTCTCATTTAATTTTTCATGACAGGGTCAAATTTTAAACACAAAATATGACTAAAACTGAATCTGAACTAATATTAATTTTAAAAACGGTTGTACAAATATTTTTCTCCTTACGTGTCCTATCATGTAAACAAACACTTCTCGAATACATTATCACACTTTTCTCTGGAATTACACAATAATCATTACTACATTTTAAGTGTTATAAACTTATAGAAACTCACAAAGTATTGACATCAACCAAGTAACCACTGAAAAATTCAATTAATATTAACATTTTCTTTAATAATCCAAGTAACGAACGAACGACCTCTAGATTGATATCTAGATTGTCTATGAATTCCACCTTATGTATATTTTATCGTCATTTCCAATCACTAGTCACGGACACGTAAGAATGAATAGACTTTAAATAAAACACCTATCAATTTTCATTTTAGATACACAAAACGAACCTTGACATCGCATAGAATATATTCAGCTAAATTCATAATCCCGTCTCCGTAATCGGGTAAAAAAGGGCTCAGAAACCCAATTCGTCTCTAAGTACATTTTAACCTAGATACAGAATCTGTCAAAGAATTTTCCTTATCATTCAATTCCGCCATTTGAAAGGGTGAATAAGATAAATTCGTAAGCCTTATGGCTGGGTGTATTTATAACTTTTATTTCAGTAGGAAAACCATAATCCTCTAACTATCGTCCGTATGATTTTATATCCAAATTGCAGCAGTTTAACGTAAACAGATAACAGTTCAACAGATATATAATAATAATAATTATTATTATTATTATTCACCAGCAACTTGCTCTTCTATACGGTCTTGTGGTCTCCGAAGTGCCTTACTATGAGTACACACCTGCGCCAGTTCTCGAAAATGGTCGTGCCACGCTCTATTGGGATCGATCTGTCATCACGGACAGGACTATTCTTTCCAATAGGCCTGATATCGTGCTGACAGTTCGATCGAAACGCCAGGCAGTGCTCGTCGACATCACCATCTCCCATGACGAGAACCTCTTGAAGGCCGAGAAGGACAAAGCCAGCAAGTACCTAGACCTGGCTCACGAGGTAACCACCATGTGGGATGTTGATTCGACGATCATCGTCCCGATAGTCGTTTCGGCGAACGGTTTAATAGCGAAGAGTCTCGACCATCACCTCAAAAGACTCTCGCTAGATGGCTGGATCAAGGGTCAGATACAGAAGGCGGTACTCCTGGATACTGCGCGGATAGTCAGGAGGTTCCTGTCTCTGACGCCCTGACCACCGCAGCTTAGGCCCCACCTCGTTGCCGGCGGTACCCTAGATTAGGTTTTTATGATGATTTATGTTTTGTATGTATAGTTTTATATTTTACTTTTTATATATTTATAATAAAAACCTAGTCTAAGAAGAAAATTGAATAAAGGAATAATAATAAATCAGCCTATATACGTCCCATATATAAGCTTCTAATAATTTAGGTAGGTACCAATACTTTTAGAGTATACAATATGGTGTTCTGGTATCCTAAAAACTCAAAAAAGAAACGTGGAAGACAATATCAAAGATACGAGGATGAAATTAAAGTAAGAGCGGGAAATATATGGACCAGGGCAGTACTAAATAGAGAGGAATGTAAAGGAACGGATTAGGCTTTTGCCAAGGTTGGGCATACAGGCCAAGTGGCCGATGTTGACTCATCATACTTCTTCTTCTTCCTTGTCGTATCCTCATGGCTGGGAGCCGTGACGGCTGTGGGCGCTCTTCACCATGATGTTCGGAACCCACATCGTTTTCTTGGGAATATTGAGTTGCGGTAGTATCCCTATCCTTTCCGCACCAGACTTTTGGAGGTTATTTAATTGTCATGGCCCCTGAAGCCGCACACTGGAATCCAGTGGTCGGGTTATCATCCGCCGCCCGATACTTCGGCGTTGATATTCGTTTAGCACCCGGGAGGCACGTGCAGGGCTGTGAGAGGTAACTTCTGCGGACGCGAATATCAACACCCCCCTATTTTTAGAGCTGATAGTTTTTCTCTTGGAGCAGACTTAAGTATAAAACATTTATGAGTTTATGTTAGGTTTTGGAGATATTTATAATAATGTATTAGCAATTTCTGGGAATTATCATAAAAATTGCGATATCTCGCTCCGTTAACGTTGTATTTTTCATAGGTTTTTACGAGTTCGTTTTAAACCTGGTATTTTTTCACTGTTATTTTTGCAGTTTAGATGTAAAAATAAATAAAGATCATGCATGACAGGATTAAAACACTGTATAACCTTGCACTATTTTAGGAAATATGACGGTATATTTACTGACCCGTATTCTTTGTCCGCGAGTGTATCTCGTGAGTTTGATACATATGATGATTATGTCTGGGCAGAATTTAAATTTATTGATTTTGTTCAGAATATTAAAACAGTAAAATCATATAACAGTTTTTTTATTGAAAGTTTTCATGTAATGTAACGTCTCGAAAAGACTTGGTACCTAATTTATTAGCACCTTATATATTTTATTTATATACTACAACTAAGAACACTAAAATCATCTTCAAATATGACGTAATAGGACTTCTTCAAAAGAATATCAATGGCACAGGCACCGCGTGAACCGGGCATCGTCAAGGATACGTCAAGCCTTCCCTAATCGATATTATTAATATCGCCTAATATACGGGGCGTACGAACGCATTCCTGGGCCGATCGTCTATAAAAAAGCCAATACAATTTTATGATAGAGGATTTGGCTGTAAAAACACCAAATAGACGGCTTATTGGTTTTCTTGTAAACGGTTTTTGTTGTGTAATTTTCGCTATTATCTGCGTTAATACGGAAATTAATAAAAATATGAGTATATAAGTATGAAATATAAATTGAAGCACAATTCAATCATTTCCATTTGTAATGCTAGCAGCCTCCGTAAGCCCACTCCCCAATACACCTACGGAAGTTTGGCACCGTCTGCCAAGTACTTCCGGCCATTTCAGGACCAAAAGACTTAGGTTTAATCTCTCTACGATTTAAGGGCTAAATGACTTTCGGACCACAGATAAATTTGCTTTAGGTACCAATCTAAAATAAAAACAAATACGGTATGTAAACGGAATCCTAGAAACACGGACTGGGCGGCCTTTAGAAGTGATCTAAAAGTGGACCTAAGAGACCCAAAAGGCAATCTAAACTCTATTATTCACATAGAATTCGAAGCGGACAAAATAGTACAAGCTGTATACACGGCCTTCACTAATAACTACCCGGAGAAGAAAACCCTGGCTAAAAAGTTACCATGGTGGACCCCAGAGATAGTCAAGCTCAGAAGGGAAACTAGGGCAATTTTTAATGACGCAAAGTTATCTAATGACTCTGGGTATTATGCACAAAAACTCACAGAACTCAGCAAGGCTGTGAGGAAAGCCAAAAGGAGAGCGTGTAGGAACCACTGCGATCAGATTGAGTCAATACCGGATGGAATGAGACTAACAAAGGCACTAGCAACCACAAAGTCGGTCCCGCTCACATCCATCAGGGACAAGACGGTAGAATGACGAAAAAGGGGCTGGAGACCCTTAAGATAATGTGCAAAACGCACTTTCCAGGCTCAATAATACACGACAGCGTAACAGACGATGGTGCAATTAGTGCGTTGGAACAAACCACAAGTACAACGAGACACAATTGGGACACGTCTAAAAAGGTAGATCATAAAAAGATAAAGTGGGCACTTTCAACATTTCAACCTTACGAAGCCCCGGGGCCAGATGGAATCTACCCCATTCTACTACAAGAAGGCGCTAATGTACTAATCCCGCATCTTAGCAAATTGTACCGGGCGTGCTTGGCCTTCGCACACGTACCACGTGTGTGGAGGATGGTAAAAGTAATCTATCTACCCAAACCAGGTAAGGCGGATTACAGTGAAGCCAAATCGTATAGGCCGATAAGTTTATCGTCGTTTTTCCTCAAAACACTGGAGAAATTGGTAGATAGATGTATAAGGGATGGCCCATTAAGGATACATCCGCTGCACGAACTACAATGTGCATACCAGACAGGGAAGTCAACGGAAACCGCACTTCACCTGGTAGCAACCAGGGCTGAACTGAACAGGCTATGGAGAATAAAGAATGTCTGGCAGCTTTCTTAGACGTGGAGGGAGCGTTCGATCGTACCACGTATAAAGCTATCAGCGAAGCAGCTGCAAAACATGGTGTAGAGCCTATGTAAATGGATAAGCAACATGCTAAATGGCAGATTAATAAAGTCATCTCTCTTGGGGGATGAGATAATGGCCATGGCCACAAAGGGATGTCCACAGGGTGGGGTACTCTCACCAAATTTTTGGAGTTTGGTGGTGAACTCCATCCACACGGTAGGATATGTTGATGATTTAGTAATACTGGTTAATGGGAAGTTCTCAGTCACGGTATCAGAAATCATGAACAAGGACTTCAGACAGTGCAGAGATGGTGCGACCGGCACCAATTATCCATTAATCCAGGCAAAACTGTAGTAATACCCTTTACTAGGAAAAGGACCCTTCGCGGCGTACAGCAGTTAAAACTGTACGGGAGGGTACTAGAACTGTCCAATGACGTGAAATATCTAGGTGTCACACTGGATAAGGAACTGAATTGGAAGAAGCATACAGATTTCACCATTACAAAGGCACTGAGGGTATTTGGAATGTGTAGATCAGCGTATGGTAAAACATGGGGACTGAACCCAAAGGTACTGAAGTGGATCTACACCATGATGGTGAGGCCCATATTATTGTACGGTAGCCTGGTATGGTAGCCAAGGACTTTAATGAGCACATGCAGAGATGCTCTGATGAAGGTGCAGAGATCGGCATGCATGGCTATAACAGGGGCGTTTCGTACCACGCCTACAGCGGTGCTAGAAGTCCTACTGGACCTACCGCCACTTCACTTGGTGATTAAGTCAGAGGCGCGCAAATCGCTCTACCGGCTAAGAACTCTTGGACTTTGGCGCGACAGCAAGCCAAAGACTAAGAACACAAACATGGAGACTGACGGTTTCTTAGACAGAATAACAAACATGGGAAGCGACAAAATGCTACCCAAGTTTGTATTCCCTATGGAACAACAACACAAAAAAAGTTCCATCCAGGGTTGAATGGGCCGAAGGTCTAGAACCACCGAGGTCTGGTATCGAAGACAGTATATGGTACACGGACGGATCAAAATTGGATCCGGTACGGGAGCAGGCATTTATGCGAATGACTACAGTAGTAGTGTAAGGATGGGTAGTTTGGCAACCGTCTTACAGGCGGAGATATACGCCATAATTTCCTGTGTACAGGAGAATATAGACAGGCAAACCAGAGGGCAGACCATCTATATACTCAGTGACAGGCAGGCGGCCCTTAAAGCACTTACGGCGCCGAAAGTGGATTCTAGACTAGTCTATAATGGCGTCCAGGCACTGAACAAGCTTGGAAAACACAATAAGGTGCAACTAGTTTGGATACCAGGGCACGAGGGCTTCATCGGCAACGAAAGAGTGGATGAGCTTGCAAGAGGGGGGTCTACAAATCACATTGTAGGTCCAGAACCATTTGTGGGAATCTCGCAGTGAACCATAATTTCAGCCTTTAAAGCCTACGCCAAAACCTAACACTAACAAGAGTGGAGGAATGAGGCGGGCTTAAGGCATTCTAAGCTCTTCATAGAAGGAGTGGACTCGGGCTGGACTAACAAACTCTGGAAATCCAGTAGGAAGCAACTCAGAATCATATCTGGGGTGTTCACAGGTCACTTCGGGGTCAAGGATCTCTTGGCCAAGATGGGACTATCGGACAGTTTAGACTGTAGACTAAAGTGTGGCGAGGAGGTTGAAACTATGGAACACTTATTGTGAGAATGTCATGCCCTTGCCAGACAAAGAATAAATTACTTTGGTAACGGCTATCCGCAACCAAAGGAATTCAAGGTGCTCCCGCTAAGCTGCATCATCCGGTAGCTTGGGAGTAGACATGAAGGAGAGGGCAAATGCACAAAAGATCCCATTGGGTCGAAGTGTATCCGAAAGGGCCCTCATCTAGATAAGATATGGGCTAAATGATACATGTCTCGTACTGTTGTGACGTACGTAATACAAATGTTGACCGGAAGTGAAGGGTTTTCAAATTTTCGGCCAATTTTGGGTGCGATATGATTGATCTTCTGATTCTTGCTCAGCACAACTATCTCGACGTGCTGCCATGCATTTTATCGTGTTGTTATGAGACGTAGGTTTATTGGGAGTGGTCCGAAACGTCGGAAAAAAAAGAAGTAAATAAGTAGGTATAGTTAATTATAGCCTATCATATTAACTATCATATTGATAGTTTTGATAATCTGGAGTCCAAGTGTTGGTCCTCTGGGGAATACGCTTATTATTAGCCAGGATGAATGCTTGTTTACCAACGTCGTAGTATAAAAAAAACGTGTGGGCTCGATGCTTCTTCAGAATGAAACCGGGATAACGGAAAGCTGAAGAATAACAAAATAAAAAATTCAAAACAACCGTTAAAACACCACGTCATTTATTACAAAATAAATGGGCATCCAAATAAACAATGCCCACTGGTCATTTGGTGAAATCACGACAAGCTACCATTTTTTGCGCTGGCAACCCGTTTAGCGGGCTGGCAACCCGCGTGATGTCCGCCATTTTTCATTTTAACCGCGCAATTTATGCTGCCGTGGCTTAATTAGGTGTTACAGTTATATGCGATTTGACGGGTGAAATGGAACGTTTTAAGGTTTAAATTATACTTTGTGCGCACTGGGATTCTATGTGCCCAGTGTTTTTGTTTAACGATAATATTAAAAAGTGGGTTGATCGGTTCAATTATAGATTATAAATTGAATGTTTGTTATTGTACTAAATTCAAATGGGGGTAGAATTATAAAATAATAATTTACTAAGGTTTTAATCGACCGTTTATCGACCCTGCTTACGAAGAAATTGGTCCCGGATTAATCTGTGTGATGTTTCCTTCTTGTATCCAACTTCTAAAACCTTTCCAAAAAAAAGCAAAAAGTTGACTAACAATGTATGCTTTTAAAAATACATTGCTAAATATAGGTTCGCCAACACAGTATACTGACCATCCGTGCACTTTATGTGCATTGTCATAAGGTTCAATATAAATACAGTCTGGTCAGTTAACTGTGTTGGCGTTTGTATCATCAAAAAGTTGCTAAAAGGTTTATTAACCCAATTTTAGAATTGATTAATTGGACGTAGTTAAAGGAAAAGGATCCAATCCACAAAATGACCAAAACATGAGTTAAGTATACCAGAGAGGTCTCTGAGGCGTATATTTTCATTCAGCAAAAAGACGCCCCGCTCACATAGTGTTTTCATATTTTAATCAACATGGGATACCATCCCACATGTATGACGGAGTAAAAAAGATATCCTTCAATAAAGACCCATAACGCTTGGAACCGTATAGTGATATTAGATCAGTTACATAATTGATTCACATTTGTTTTAACAAAAGAAATCCAACCTGCTTGGACCATTTTTAAGAAAATGCAATTCACACGTTTTACTTTTAATATTTTCAACGAAACGGATCCAATCCGTTTGGATTCTTTTTGAAAAACTAAATTTAGATTCTTTAAATCTTTTAGATATACAACAAAACAGATTCAACTCACTTGGATCAGTTTTGTTGAGTGGTTTTGAATCCTGCAATGGTGTCTTAGTAAACAACAGAAACGATCCTATTACAATATTTTTTTTGTAAATCAGATTTTTTAAATTCGTTTAGCTTTATTTTTAATTATTAAAAGAAGTTTTCACTATAAAGCAGCCTCTATTACGATTTTTGCTGTCAGTATTATTGTCTTGGATCATTATACGTAAATGTATTATCCGATCCAGCGCACATAAACCATTTTTAGGAAAATGGTTATATTAACAACTAACTTCTGCCCGCGACTTCGTACGTGTAGGTATAATTATGGTTTAAACATGATATTCTTATGTTTAACCATATTACTAAAAATTTGAAAATAAACATTCCATTTCCATACTGTAAGTGTAAGAGTTCAAATTGTCTTCGAATCGAAATAAATACCCTCATAAACTTGGTCGTCTATAATATTATATAGATCCCCAAAGTATCCTTTGAGAGAGCGCTCCCTACGCGAGCCCCAGGTCCGAAGGCCCGATGGCGAGCCCCACGGACACTCACTATCCCCCAGGTGTCTTGCAAGCGAGACCTGAGGCCAAAGTCCCTAAATCTGAGCGGCGAAGCAAACCTTCAGAGAGTGGTCTTAATGCGAACACGAGGGCCTAAGGCCCGAGGCCGAGCCCCCATAGATACTCGTTATCTCCGAGTAACCTGCAAGTGAAACCTTAGGGCCGAAGACCTGAAGGTAAACGGGGAGCAAACGGAGCCGAAGGCTGAGCTTTTCGTAGGAATGAAAGGCCCTAAGCATACTTTTAGAGAGCGGTCGCTATGCGAGCTCGGGGGCTGAAGGCCTTACTGTCCCCAGGTGTCTTGCAAGCGAAACTGGAGACCAAAGTCCCCAAGGGGAGCGGGCAGGCAAGCGATGCCGAAGGCCGAGCTTTTCGTAACAATGAAAGGTCCCAATCAAGCCCTAAGAAAGCGCTCCCAATGCAAGCCTGAAGGCCGAAGGCTGGAGCCCAAAGTCCCCAAGGGGAGTGGGCAGGCAAGCGAGGCCAAATACCGAGCTTTTCGTAACAATGAAAGGTCACAATCAAGCCTTATAAAGCGCTCCCAATGCGAGCCCGACGGCGAGCCCTCACGGACATTTACTATCCCCAGGTGGCAGCGAAGCCAAAAGCCGAGCTTTACGTTCAATGGAAGGCCCAAAGCGTCCCTTTAGAGAGCGCTCTCAATGCGAGCGCCTACGGACACTCATTATCTACGGGAGTCTTGCAAGCGAAACCTGAGCCCCGAATTCCCGAAGGTAAAAGGGGAGCCAAGCGAAGCCGAAGGGTGAGCTTTTCTGTAGGACTTAAAGGCTTTAGCATGCTTTATTTAAGAGACCGCTCCCTAGGCGAGCTCGAGGGCCCAAGACCAGAATGCAAGCCCCCGCGGACACTTACAATCCCTAGGTGTCTTGCAAACGACCAAACCAACCTGTGGCTAAAGTACCGGAGATGAGCGGCGAGGCAAGCGAGCCCTCACGGACACTTACAATTTTTTATTGATAATGAGTCTTTCATTCCAACGAATTTTCGTTGGAATGAAAGACTCATTATCATTCCTTCAGAAAGCGCTCTAAATGCACCCCCATGGACGGGCACTCATTATCTCCCGTTGTCTTGCAAACGAAACCTGAGGGCGAGCCCCCACGTACACTTACTATCCCCAGGTGTCTTGCAAGCGAAATCCCAGGCCAAAGTTTCGAAGGTAAGCGGCGAGGCAAGCAAGGCCATTTTGTTGGACTGAAAGGCCCAAAGCAACCCTTCTGAGAGCAGTTCTCAATGTGAGCAATCACCCCTAAGCACACTCATTATCTTCCGGTGTCTTGCAAGCGAAACTTAAGGGCCGAAATCCCGAAGGTAAACGGGGAGGCAAGCGAAGAAGAAGCGAAGCGAAGGCTGAGGTTTTCGTAGGAATGAAAGGCCCAAAATATCCCTTTAGGGAGCGCTCCTTATGCGCTCCCAATAATATTTCAGTGTCACGAGAGTTTTCTACATAAAAAGAATTGGCACCTATATACTCAATTCTCCGCGGAATGCCGTTTTGTCCAAATTTTATACCCGCATTTTTAGATTTGTATGGGATTCAAGGAGTTCCCATACAAAGTTCAACCCCAGTTTTGGTCCCCTTTGCACCCTTATCATAATATTTTTTATAGCCTAAAACCTGGCCGGGGATTTTCTCAACCGATTAGTAAAGTTTGCATCAAAATCCGTTCAGCCGTTTTCACGTGGTGCGCGTTCACATAAGCAGACAAACAGATAAACAGACAAAAATTCTAAAAACTGTTGGAACGTGTTCTGTTGTCGATTCTAAGTATCCCAGCAAACTTTTTTTCGAATATCTTCCATGTACAGAC
Source organism: Epinotia ramella (assembly GCA_947578815.1). Taxonomy (NCBI): domain Eukaryota; kingdom Metazoa; phylum Arthropoda; class Insecta; order Lepidoptera; family Tortricidae; genus Epinotia; species Epinotia ramella. The sequence continues at coordinate 23,288,630 of OX388217.1, forward strand.
TTTCGACCATCTTCAGCTTTATTTTATGTATGTATAGAGATGGTTTTACATGATTATTATGCCAGTTTTATTTCGTGAATCCTTATTACAAAATTAAACAAAAGGAAGGGTCTATGAAAAGTGTATTTTCGCAAAAAAGATCCAACCCCACTTTTGGTCGAAATCCTGAAAAATATAGCATTTAACTGAATTCTGTGTGAAAGAATGTATAATACACGACTCAACTCAATTTTCATCCAAACATATATTATAAAAAAAATGTACCAGTTTTGAGGAATCACGGTTGAAACTTTAAACCGCCATAACTTTTGCTCAACTTTCTGTGGATTGGATCTTTTTCCTTTAACTACGTCCAATTTAGGGTTACCACAAGTCATAGTTTAGTAGATGTTGAACTAAACGTAATTAACGAACAATTTTATTGCATAAACAACACGACCCTTTATTAAACTAATAACGTTCCGATCCACGCAAATTACGAGTTACTAGGGATGGCTAAATACAAACACACTATTTGTTATAATTCATCTTATTAATGTAACCATTTGACTTCTAACTATGGTATTACCAATACCTACGTTATTGTAATGTAATGTTTTTCAATTGTACAAAACTTTTTTTTCGAATCGCGGGTACCCGTGTATGTTTGTTTTTTATTCTTATTTCATTTTTATGTTGAAATAATAAAATGTATAGTATTTTCCCTGAACATGGTATTACAATGAAATTCTTAAATTAAAGTACATTACATAATACAATTCGTTAAACAATTGAGTGCAATATTTCAGATAAAATATTTTTTTTGGCCAACCCTTTGGCGAAATATTTTTTAATGTAGTTACTAAATTCGATATAAAATACTTTTCAACAATAAAGCAGACGGGTGAAGGTCGAATAACTTAGGCTATAATAAAATCATATTTATCTTCTATACTAATTTAATATTTCCTGAAAGTGACATCCCTAATGAAACCAGTAGTTGTAACTTATAGCAAAGTGCCATCAATGGGGTTTCTCGTATAATTGATAGGATTAATTTCAGTTTGCGTACTTGTAACGTTATGTAATGTAATATTACGTTACAAGTGTGTTGACATGGGAGTTAAGGGTAAGCTAATAATAATAATATAATAAGTTAAGGGAAAGTTAATAAGATGAAATTTTGTATGGAGATAGTTTTAACCCAGGGGAAGGGCACATAATAGTTTTTATCCTAATAATCATCCCCTCTGGTTTGAAGTGGGGGTGAAAGTTTGTATGGAGCTACGATATAAACCAGTTGTACGCGGACGGAGTCGCGGGCAGAAGATAGTGTTAAATAAATTTAAGACATAGTTCGGATATTACTGAAGCTCGTATTTGTACAGTAACATTTCCGAGTGTACTTCACTTGTGGACTGTACTAATAATTGATCAGCTTTTATCGAAGTTTCGCAGCTAAAGCTGCTGAGGCGGCAACGATCCATCAGCTTTATGGGGACTGCAAGTTATGAGTCAGAAACACATTAACCTGAATTGTTACTTCGGGTGAAAAAGGCATTCATACTAGTTGAGCACTGCTGGCTCTGTATGTGTATTTCTTGTGATGAGTGACGTCGTCAGCGCGGAATACTCTTACATTAAATCAATCTCTCTTCTTTTCTTAGTCGTGCACTCTTACAGTGATCGTGGTCATGTCACGGTCGATTTTTGCAAAAGACCTGTTCATGACTCTGGTGGGATAAAGTGCAGTGGTTCCTCTGCCTTCCGCACCAGCACTTTTAGGGTGTATTTGGTCCCCAAGGCGTCTGACGCCTCTTCCGTACAGGTTGCCCCGTCGGGTGTGTATGGTTATACCGCCATTGCTCGGTCGCCAGAGCCCCGTTGGTTTTCTAGCAGAGAGCGCCACGGCAACTAGTTGGTCGCGGCCGCCGTCCGGCGCGTGCAGGTGAGGTTGACAGTTGGGCCGATGTAGGGTGGTATTCTGATCTCCACTTACTCCCCCTGAGATCAATATTCAGCTGTAATGAACTGAGCGAGCGTAGCCAACGAAGTTCTCCGTTTTAGCTTCGGCAAGAACCGATGTCTGTCCAGCTGTCCTCCTCTGCCGGTCGCATTTGCATTGTTTGTTTTGCTCATATAAGAGGCAAAATTATCCCTATAGGGGAAATAATACTGAATGTATAAGAATGTAAAAGAAAATCTCATTAAAAAATGTTAGATTTAAGAACTTAAATAGGTTATTACAGTATAAAACATGAGCGTTTCTCGCCATCAAACGTCACTGTTTGGCGAGTTTTTATGTAATATATAAAATGTCTAATGTGTTGCCTGTGTGGTGTCGGGTTAGAATAGCACCACCCCCTTTCTTTCTGTGGGTGTCGTAAGAGGCGACTAAGGGAACAGGGTTTAAGTGTGTTGTGGGCGATGTGCTAGCAACCTGTCACTGCGATATAACATTTTTGTCGAGCTTGTATACCCACGTTTATGCTAAAAGTGGTACTGGAACACATGTGCTCTGCCTACCCCTTTTAGGGATAAAGGCGTGAATGTATGTATGTATGTAAGTAAAAAATGTTTTTTTTCTTTTTGAATAATAAATAAAAATTAAAAAAATCTCAACCGATTCGCGAGAAGTTTTGTGAGCAGGTTCAATACTTATATATTTTGTTTAGTTTTTAAATAAAATAAATAAATTTAATTATAAGCCGGTTACGACCGGTTAGCCTAGTGGGTAAGTGACGCTGCCTACGAAGCTGAAGGTCCTGGGTTCGAATCCCGGTAAGGGCAAATAATTGTGATGAGCATGATTATTTGTTTCTGAGTCATAGATGTTTTCTACGAGTATGTGTTTAAATATTTATATCTATTATATATAATCGTCGTCTAGTACCCATAACACAAGCCTTACTGTGCTTACTATGGGACTAGGTCGATTTGTGTAAGATTGTCCCCTAAATATTTATTTATTTATTAATAAAAGACAAGTTCGCGAGTTCTACAACTCATAGCCACTAGGGAAGTATTGAGTATTGCATCGAATCGACCCCACACAGTCAGAAACTAAATAAAAGTTCTTTAGCACGGAAGCTCTTTTATGTAACAAAAGAAAACTCAAACCATGCTACCCTGCTCTATCATATAGCACGTGTTCTTTCATCTAGTTAGGGTTGGCGCAATTTATGCGAGACTGACAGTTCAATGTTGCGCGGCTTCTTTCGAGTGAATTTGTACTTCGGAGGTGAGAGCCGCGTTTAGCCGAAGTGGCAAGGGACTTCTACGCCAGTATTCGATTTTCAAAATGCCCCAAACGCTCTAATTAATGTCCCAGACATGTCCCCAATCTATTAACGCCAAACCAAATTACTGGCCACGTAACCAGCCAACCCACAATAATATTAATCTTCGCTAAGTCTCGCGGAAAAATTGATTGGGAACTTTCAATTAACGGGAAATTGTCGTCCATTCGACCGGATACGGAAGTAATAGCTAACCGGAAACCGGGGACACTTTAGTATGTGTGCCTTCGTCAATCTTTATTGGGGTGATAGCGATTGGTTGGGAATGATGGAGCGGCGAAATTCGGTCGTAAGGTGCTTCTGCTTTAGAATTAAGGGCTTATCTACACTATGTCATATATAGCTCGGAGTCTAGGAAGCCGGTGCTCTTTCCAAATAATTAGTGCACCTTGCTCTTATGTTTTTTTTATTTTTTTTTAATAAATATTAGGGGACAATCTTACAAAAATCGACCTAGTCCCATAGTAGGCTCAGTAAAGCTTGTGTTATGGGTACTAGACGACGATATATATAATGGATATAAATACTTAAATACATAGAAAACTTCCATGACTCAGAAACAAATATTCATGCTCATCATACAAATATTTGCCCTTACCGGTATTCGAACCCAGGACCTATTCTATTATATTGCAGCACCCTGATTTAGAGAAAGGGTTCCTAGGTATCATGCAATGTAATTTGTGTTTTTTTTAACACACCACAAGTACGTAAATAAGAGAAGCAAAATACCTTGTATATCTAGACTGACAACAAAAATGGATACTTTTTTTGTAGTCCACTGTACGAGCTTTTCTTAGTTTGAGCCTCAATAAGTGTAAGATTGACCACTTAAGTAATGATAACTTTTTTATTTATTTAATAAATAATCTGATAAAAAAACATATATACTACTACTATTTTGTAAATACATTGAATTTACTTATGCTCATATTACCTTGTGGTAGTAGTTATTTAAATTTCTGTTTACATTTTTGTGAATTTAATAGATGTATTAATTGACTTATACTTATATATTTGCAGGCTTTATGCTGAACATAATATATACATCCCTGTACGGTGTATATGCGAATAAATAATTTAATTCCAAGAGACATGTTTGACGGGCAATATGGAGTCTATAACGCCTCTGCCTGAAAATAAGTTAGACGGATAACCTATCAAGAGACACAGGCCTACAATTGCATTGAAATTCACGTCGAACTAACCTCGCTGACGAGGGAGGCTGATTGCCGAAACCTCCGCTTTGATGTGGGGCCAAGCCAACTATTTAGAACACCAATTGCTACGCACGCGCGCCCCACTTGATAGTTAGGGGGTTAGTTCAATCATATCACATCATTTATATGTACCTACAATAATAAATATATATAAACTAGTTGCTCTGTAAGCGGTAGAACTCGCGAGCCAGTCTTTTAGTGTTTTTTTTTTAAATTTATATTTCGAAAAACTGAATCGACAAATTAATTCTATATAATTATTAAACCTGCTCACAAAATTCCACGACAATCGGTTCAGAAATGCGACCCGTTGAGGAAAATAGCCGGACAGCCTATATATGAAATAATTTTGCCCAAGCTGAAATGTAGTGCTTCGTTCGCTTCGCTCGCTCGTTTAATAAAGAGGGAATGTTTGCTGCAAACAATAGGGGGTAATATTTGAAAATATTTATCTGATTTTATTTTTTTACCACAATATAGAATTAATCTTCGGTATGGACATACGTTATAGTTTATATCTTTACCATTATTTTTAACCGACGAAAAAAACCAACGAGGTTCTCAAGTCAACTCGTATATTTTTTTTTCATTGCCATGATTAGTACAATTTGTTATTTCTCATCTTACATCAATTACGTTTATGATCTGACTTTCAAAATGTTGCCTGGGGGCGCTTGTATTTATAACGTCTTACATTACATAACTGCCAAAAGATTTAATTTTACTAATATTATTTCTTACAGAGCTCAAATATTTACCACCGTTATTGCAAGCGATGTTCCTTCAATTCTTCAAGCATTATCGAAATATTTTTCCAATTTTGCACCTTATACCTTTGCAATAAAGCAAATCATGTATATATATATTTGGCATCGTCTTTATACAGGGGAGGCGCGAGTAGGCAATATCATGCCATATGTCTTTGACGTGTGTCGAATCGACGAAAGAATATTGGCCCAGTTCCCTTGTCTGAATCTTCTGTAGATATTGAGATGGTAAAGAAAAAGGTATATGTTCTTCTTTGTTGGAATCTAGAATACTCGTTTATATTGAACCGGCCTGATAAATACCACCAAGACTATCTAGGTATTATTTCACAAGCAACAGAGTTATTGCCCCATTTACCAACTTGCTAAGTGGTAATAATACACAATTAACCGCAGTCCATAGCCTGGAAGACATCACGCTTCAACTTATTTTTGCAATTTTAAATACTGTCATACTGATATACGAGTAACAATGGACGCTGTTTCATCATCATCATCATCATCATCGTATCAGCCGAAAGACGCCCACTGCTGGACATAGGCCTCCCCCAAAGAGTGTCAAAGCGACCGGTCCTGCGCCACCCGCATCCAGCGGACTCCCGCAACCTTTACCAGGTCATCAGTCCACCTTGTCGGGGGCCTACCCACGCCGCGCCTTCCGGTACGTGGTCGCCACTCGAGAACCTTTCCGCCCCAACGGCCATCGGTTCTACGTGCTAAACGACGACGCTGACCAATGATTGGACGCTGTGTCGAACAGTAGTATAATAGAAAATCGTGATATTTTTTTTCAGTTCCAATATTCATACTAAAAGCTTTTAACGTTGATAAAAATGACAGAATGACAGAAACGTATGTATGTATGTATGTAAATACTTTATTGTACACAAGACACAGGTAAAAATACAGACAAAAAAAAGTTAAATCGGTACAAAGGCGAACTTATCCCTGTAAGGGATCTCTTCCAGTTAACCTTTGAGCAATGTACCTCAGATTTGCAGGCGATAATATTATGTATCAGCCAAAAGATGTCCACTGCTGGCAGGCCTTTAAAACGTTATAAAATGAACCGGAATTATAACGGTATATTCCGTTAGTGTTCGAAAATTACGTTATAACAAAACCAATATCCTTCATAACGATATAAATACCGTAACAGAATGAATAACAGAACGATATATAATAACGTTATAATATCGTTTTAAAATGCGAGCCGCGCGCTACGGCTGCGCCGTTGCCGCTCTGTGCCAATGCCAACATGCCACCACGTGGGCCGTAGCGCGACGTGCGACGTTGCCGTTACGTTGTTCTAGCTTCTAAATTTTATTAATGCTTGTTTACCTCGCTCATTTGCAAATTGGTTGTGAATTGTGAATATTTGGTTGGTTGCGACGATAAATGGCGGAATAAAAATGGGACGCAGGAAACGCAACGCTGTCCACAGATTCGTGGACTTGCTCATAAATAAAAAGAAAGAGTGCCAATCTTAATAGCCCCTAGGTATACACTATTACAATATGTAAGAGGGTCAATATTTTTTTATGTTAATTGTTTGTCTCGGCACTAAATCGCAGACTCCCAGTATTAGGACCTATTCCAAACAAGCCCTACGACCGACGGTGTTGCCGTGAGCAAAAAATTATGCATAGGTATGTTGGTATGTGCTTTTGTTCATTAATCGTAATAAAATTAAAATATTATTTTAGTTTCCGACATTTTATTTTATTTTTGATTTAGAGCCATTCCGAAAACGACAAGTTAAATAAAATCTGATTATGAAACCAAAGAATGTGTGAATTTTCGATTTCGGTTCTTCGCCATAATCTGTCTAGATAGGCTCGCGATAGATAGGGGAGACCAAGGACGATTGGTACACATAAATATGTATCGATCCTCCTTTTCTTACGATTCATCCTCCTTTTCTAATTAATCCTTAGTCACTAAATATTTATGTAAATAACTAGCTGTTGCCAGCGACTTCGTTCGCGTGGAACTTATTATGGTCTTAGAAAAAATATTGCTATTAAATTATGTTCGGTGCAAGCTATTTATCGCCGTCCCAAACACACTTCTACCATCTTAAAGATATACAAAAACTATCCTATATCCTTCCAAGGGCCTCAAATTATCTGTACGGGAAATTTCATCTAAATCCGTTAGACCTACGTAAAAGGTAACAGTGCGATGAGTTCGTTAGTTTAAATTGATAAATCTAAATTGAAAACTTCGTTTTTACAAACATAAATATCTTAAGAATCATCAACAGACGTTTTCATACAGTATTAAAGAAAAATATATTTTTATATGTCTACTAAGCTACATTACTGTTATAAAAATAAGTACCCAATGTTGATTAAATCTATTCGATTCTGGGAGCATCGCAGTTCTAACCTAACCTATCCTACATTTCTGGTAACTGTTCAAATCTGTAAGTCTTACTTTAAAAAAGGTCTTGTTCTCTATACAACCTTCAAACCTTTTAACTCTCTTAGGAGATGAATAAAAAAAACGCTGTAATCGTTTCCTAATCATTAAACAAACGGTCCATAACCTAAGTAATAAATCTATTATTTTAAAAATATCTTACTCTTCGTATAAACTTTGAACCCCCTAGAAACCCTCTTGGGGGATGAATTTCAAAAACATTGAAATGTATTTTTTAGTTTTAAACAAACCGTCTAAAATCGTAGTTACACTAATGTTTTACTTAAAAATTGTCTTGACCCTATACGGCCTTCGAATCCCCTTTAAATTAAACACTCTTAGGTGATGAATAAAAAAATCTACTAATCTGCTCTCTCTATTTTAAGACCAAAAGTAAAAAATCTTACTTAAAAAAATACTTTTCCCTCCATATAAACTTTGAAGCCCTATTAACGCCTATAGGGGATGAATTAAAAAAAAACTCTGAAATCAGTTTTGTTGTCTTTTAACATACAGACTAAGACTGACATTAGAAATATATTACTATATTTTCTTGCTCTCCATATAAACCTTGAATACTGTTTTTACACTTTTAACCCCCTTAGGGGTGGTATTTTTCCGAGACGATGAAAGGATTTTTTTTTTCTAATAAGTAATCGTACCACAAAGTTGCCCATCTCTAGCTCAAAAAAAAATGTTTCTCATCCTAATCTTGCATAAGTACCTTTTTAACCCCCTTAGGAATGGAATTTTCTAACACGTGAAAAATACTGTTTTTCTATTCTAATAAGTAATCTTTCTACAACGTTTCAAATCTCAAGCTCAAAAAAAGTGTTTCTCATACAAACCTTTCATCCCTATTTAACCCCCTTAGGGGTGGAATTTTCTAAAACGCTGACAGTCCTTTTTTGTATTGTATTTAGTAATCTTTCTACAAAGTTTGAAGTTTCTAGCTCAAAAAATAAAGTTCCCTCCATACAAACTTTGCACCTCTATTTAACCGCCTTAGGGATGAAATTTTCTAAAACACAGAAAGTACTTTTTTCTATTCTAATAAGTAATCTTTCTACAAAGTTTCAAGTCTCTAGTTCAAAAAATAATGTTTCCCCCATACAAACATTGCACCCCTGTCCCCTACTTAACCCCCTTAGGAGTGGAATTTTCTAAAACGCTGCAAGAACTTTTTATGCATCTTAATAAGTAATCTTCCTACAAAGTTTAAAGTCAATAGTAAAAAAAAAAAGTTTCCCTCATACAAACTTTGCACCCCTATTTAACCCCCTTAGGGATGGGATTTCCAAAAATTCCATCTTGACCCTTCTTTTTAGTCCCAGTAGTTTCGGCTGTGCGTTGATGAATTAGTCAGAAACATTTGATGCAGGCATTTAAATTATAAATAATTTACCATGTTATAACAATGCCATTAATATCTGGGGGCACTGCAGTGCCCCCGCCAAGTCAAGCGCGAAGCAAAAACTGCCGTACCATCCTTTACTGGAACCATTTCGCCACATTCTCAGGCCCCTATTTGAGAACCTCTGGATAAGACCAGAATGCAGAAATTTTCGTCATCCAGTAAGCTATAATCACATACTTAAAATCCAAAATTTAAAGTCTGTAGGTCATTTAGTTCCGAAGTTAAGCGAAAGCAAAGTTTCGCATTTATGACACTCACTCACTCATGATCATCAAAATAGAACTAGTACTTCCCATAAACTCAGAGAGCTGAAATTTGGTACAGTTAGGGTTTAATGGCCACATAAACCGCCGCATAATTTAATGGCCGCTTTGCCTTAAGGTTTGACTGGTAGAGAATGCCATATGGCATTAAGTCCGCCTTTTGTACGATAAGTTTTCTTTTGTGCAATAAAGTTTAAATAAATAAATAAATAAATAAATAAAGGGAAAACTATAAAAAATTGCTATTTCAACCCAGTTTTCTAGATACACCAACTGTATACATTACTTTGTAATCCTATACAAATATATAGGATTACAAAGTTACATTTGCAGTGAATGGGAAAATTCAAAAGCAAGAATGGGCCTGCATTCATAGTTTGTATGTATGGATAACACATTACCCTACAAAAAGAAGTGAGATTCCATAAAAAACACTCCATGTAAAAAAGAGGCCAAGTCTCGAAACTCTTCCACCGTAAAAAGTTGTGAGATATTTCGTAGAGCCAAGTTTCAGGCATTCTTATTAATCTTTATTTGCTTGCTAAATAAAATTTTGTGACTTGGCAATCACACAATACTACATCATTTTAGGTAAGTATGCAAAAATCTATAAATACAGTTAAGTTGTGTGATTGCCACGTTGCAGAATTTTATTTAGCAAGCAAAAACATTCCATGTAAAAAATAGGCCAAGTCTCGAAACTCTTCCACCGTAAAAAGTTGTGAGATATTTCGTAGAGCCAAGTCTTAGGCATTCTTTAATCTTTATTTGCTTGCTAAATAAAATTCTGTAACTTGGCAATCACACAACTTTCCTGCATGAATGGATTTCTGCATACCTAAAGCTGTGTAGTATTGTGTGATTGCCAAGTCACAAAATTTTATTTAGCAAGCAAATAAAGATAAAAGAATGCCTGAGACTTGGCTCTACGAAATATCTCACAACTTTTTACGGTGGAAGAGTTTCGAGACTTGACCTCTTTTTTACATGGCATGTTTTTATGGGATGATGCATTTCCGATTAATGAGGCACAGAGTAGCTAAAGACAATCTGATTTGAAAATTATTAGTCAGGATATTCGTATCAGGCTACAACCTGCGCCGACAAGCCGAGCAAATCGAAAAATTTTACTATGACGTCGTGTACTCTAACAAACAACCTACGTTACGTAATCACATCGCTTACATTGCACGAGTAGGCTATACTGAATGCGAGAAAGGGGTAGCCTATAACGTTATAACATTATTATATCGGTTAAAAAAGTATCGGTTTTATATTAATGGTTTAGATTTATAACGTTATAATGGATATCGCTATACAGCGCGTCAAATATCGTTTTTGAGTATAGCGGTTTTAGGAATAATAACGTTATAAATGATAGCGCTATACGAAAATAGCGCTATTTAAAGGCCTGACTGCTGGACATAGGCCTCCCCCAAACAGCGCCACAATGACTGCAGCTCCTGCGGACTCCCAGCTGATATGATGATGCTTTCGATTCCTCATATATTTTACGTTTTCTCTTTTGGTTACTGACGTCACTCACACCTCATAAGTTTAGCATATCGTTTCCACGATCGCCCAAACAGACATTAGCTTTGAACGTTACAATCGAACCAATGTGTATGCATGAATCCGAAGCAATGTTGGTCCCTTAGGACGCAGCCATGCGTATCAAATACAAACGCTAGCGGCATACCAATGTCTCCACACGTAGTTGTACAAGGTCTTAAGTCTATGTACATTCGGTGTACATGTTGCGTTTAAGGTGTATGACGATCGGATTGAGATGATAATGTGACAACTATCGTTACCTGAGATATTGGTTTATAACGTTTGAGGGGCACGGGTGTGATGCGCATTGAGTTTGGCAAATGTTTTTATAGGTACAGATGTGAGTATCTAAACTTTCACCTTTTTGACAACTCCGGGTGGCGGTTTAAACGTGACGTTAAAGCGACATGGTACAAAGGTGTTCAGCCCCTCGTAAGTTCGATTGTTTTTATAGGAAACTAGCTAGCCGCGAGGCGCCGCTCGCATTGATTAGATAACTCAGGTGGAGACGCGGGATAAGATATAGCCTACTAGCTTCTGCCCGCGACTCCGTCCAACAGGAACTCGTTTATATCGAATCTGTATGAAGCTACGATTAGCTTCATACAAATTTTCACCCCTCATTTCACCGCCTCAGGAGATGATTCTTGGGAAAGAAGCTATTATATATCCTTCCCCGGGACTCAAACTATCTCTATGCCAAATTTCATATAAATCGGTTCAGCGGTTTAAGCGTGAAGAGGTAATAGACAGACAGACAGACACACTTTCGCATTGATAATATTCTGAAGGTCCATACTGGTGAAGAGTTTTGGAATCGGATGAGTAGTTTCGGAGATTACCCGTTACATACAAACTTACAATCTCACAGACTTTTCCTCTGTATAATAAAAGAACAGATAACAAAGCTACCAGCTGCTATCCATTAAGTAAATAACTTTGTTCAAAATTATGCGTAGGTACTCGGTCGCTCTTAATGTAACTTTTCCGGATAGCTACAGAACCAAGCGCTAGAAATTGAATCGTTCTGTGATATTGTTACACTGCTAATTAAGAGTTGACTCTACATACAGATTTAGTTAGGTTCTCATTTTAAAACGGCATACGTTCTGAAATAACATGAAACTTTTAACTATATATATCAAAAATATAAGTTTAAATTAATGGAAAAATTTAATTGCTCCGAGTCGGATCCGAACCGGCAACCACAGGAAAGCACAGGCTACCTGTGCCTGCTTACCATCACTAACTTTTTGAAATTGTCAATGAAAGATGCTCTATTCAATCGTTTACAGACCTTTAAAGCGTGGTTGGTGTAACCCACCCTTATACCACAGTATTTTTCGTTGTTGATTATTCATTTGCTACTATAAACTGTTCAATAAGCGAACGAATGCAGTGTGCAGCGGCCGATCGGAATCATTCTCCATTCGTTAGCAATAACCGCCGACTCTATTATTTTAAGCTGGAAACTTTACCGCCCCAACTTTACCGTTTACATGACGGGAAAGTTGATCTTTTTGGAACTTTCAGTGGAAATACAGGAAGGCTAGAGAGCGGCTGCGACATTTCTGCGGTACAAGCCTTCGTTTTCAGAGGCAGGTAATGTTTGTTGGAGTGTTTAACGCGGTATTTGTCGAAACACGTTAATAGCAGGTTCGAATAATCAATCCACCGATAGTTTTCTTTACCGGCAGTTACATTTTGACAGATTACCCGTAGAAAATGTGTCAAAATGTAACTGTTGGTAAGGAAAACTATCGGTGGATTGATTATTGGAACCGGCCATAAGTCGACTTCGGGATTAGGTTGAAGTGATAGGTAACCGTAAAGGTCGCGAGAGTCATTGGACGCTGGGTCGCTGGATGTGGGTGGCGCAGGACCGATCACTTTGGAGCTTTCCGGGGGATTCATGCATTGATGCTACGCAATTTATCAAAAATAAACATGAAATAAACAGCCATATAACTTGGAACTCTAATACATCCGTTTTCCCTGTTTAATCAACGGACTGTACCGTGGATTCCGCATTCAGAATAGTTTGAATGCATGAAGCATGGAGCTAAAACAGCTGCTCGGTTAATTAATCAACAAACACCCAAACTTAAAGTCAAATAGTTCATTTTCACGCAAGGAGTTAAATGACATGTCAAAATTATGAAATTCAAAACATACCCATACCTATATACATTCCAGCTATATATACTATTTATTTATTTAAATTTTATTGCACAAATGAAAAACTTATCGTACAAAAGGCGGACTTAATGCCATTTGGCATTACCAATCAAACCTTCAGGCATATATATTATGTCCCTTGAGTAAATATGTTGCTATTTGTTAGAAGCCAAAACGCGATTGCTTAAATTTTCTCGATAGAGAATAGAATCCGAAGTCGATTCGTTAGGGTTCCGTAGCCGAAGTGCCAATAATGGTACCTTTATACTTAGTTTCGTTATGCACGTCTGAATTTTTTTTTGTCTGTACGTATCCCACAGGCATATTACTCAAGAACTATAAAGTTTATACGAATGAAATTTGAAATATAGGTGTATTTTGTAAGCCGCTACGCAATGGTGGTCAAATGGAAAGGAAAGGAAAAAAAAACAATGTAGACAACATGTGACGCATCAAACGTTAGGTTCGAAAGAAATGAAATTTCTATGCTTACTCTTTTCAATTCTATTCTATTCTCGGATATTATATTCGGAGATAATCACACGGAAAAAAACAAAAATCATCTTTCATATCATCACTGGATCACATATTGATGCAGAGCCTGACTTAGAGTTCTGACCGCCCTAGACTAACTATGAAATGTAAGTAAGTATCAGCGCAGTGCCGTGCCCCCCCCCCCCCCCCGCCCCCTTGCTTGGTCGTTGCGCCCTAGGCTCTAGCCTTATTGGCCTGAGGATAAATCAGGCCCGATATGATTACAGAAAATCGCAGCCATACACCATGACCATGACACCACTATTTGCTCTGCAGGTATGTGGTGTTGAGTTCCAGGTGGTGCGCAAGTTCCAGGTGTTGCGCAAGTTCCAGGTGGTGCGCAAGTTCGCCAGAGCTCCAGAGAATGCCCTGTGTTTTATACCGAGAGACTTGCATTTGTCTCTAGCTGCCAAGACAACGTATCAACATACAGGGAACAGAGAATCCAAATGCATGCAAAAAAAATACTTTAAAAACATTTCATTATTGATTTCAACTTTCACGATTCACACACATTATTTTCACAAAATTTTTTAGTTGCCCCTTGACCATGGATGTTGCGGCACATCCGAAAAGTTGGGAGAATTCAGAGAGGTACCTAACAAAATTCGTTAATTATACGCGATTAAGTTCCGTTTAGTAAAAACTACATATATTGTCATAACACCTGCACCGGCACTGAGAAATAATCTTAGTAGGGTAAATCGCCAATAATGGGGCACCCTTCGATAACTGGCTAATCGAATTTTGCCAGGCAGTGCCACTTTTAGCAAAATAGTGGTATACCCACAGCTCGATAAAATGTGATATCGCAGTAATGTTGCTAGCCCATCGCCCACAATACACTTCAACCCTGTTCCCTTAGTAGACTATTACGACACCTACAGGAAGAAAGGGGGTGGTGCTATTCTAACCCGACACTACACAGGGGATATTTTGAATGAATAAAAGTAAAAAAAAAAATTAAAGGGCACGCTTGTGAATTTTGCGGTGGTGCAAGCTTCCAGATGCGGTGTCTATTTACCAGCAGGCATGCCGAATGCTTGTTTGCTAGTACTTGAATAGTCTAGTGTAACAATCCCCTATTAGGGTCCTTTTCGGCCACCTCCGACTACACCAGGGCCCTTCAAAGCCAATGTTCATGGCCCCATCGCCATTCAAAATGAAACCTTAAGTAAACGAACTAAGATTGTAAGTTGAAGGGGTGTGTGTAAACCTAGAACGTTTACGAAGCAATTGGCACGTATACCGAGAGTTTGGCCACACGTAACAATAAGGGTATAGGGCTGTTAATACCGCCAGTGGTTTCAAGTTCGGTTGGTTGATAAGATTTGGAGTTTATCCTACTAATCCTTTTATCTATCTATCCTTTTGACGACCGGTTAGCCTAGTGGGTAGTGATGCTGCCTACAAAGCTGAAGGTCCTGGGTTCGAATCCCGGTACGGGCAAATCTTTGTGTGATGAGCATGAATATTTGTTTCTGAGTCATGGAAGTTTTCTATGTATTTAAAAGTATTTATATCGTCGTCTAGTACCCATAACACAAGCCTTATTGAGCTTACTATGGGACTAAGTCGATTTGTGTAAGATTGTCCCCTAATATTTATTTATTTATTTATTTAATCCTACTATTATTATAAATGCGAATGTTTGGATGTTTAGATGTTTGAATGCTTAAATGTTTGGATGTTTTTTACTCAATCACGCTTAACGCCTCAATCAATTTGCATGAAATTTTGCACGAAGATAGTTTAAAGCATGGATTACATTTAGGATAGTTTTATCCCGGGTACACGCAGACAAAGTCGCGGGCGGAAGCTAGTATAATTTATAATTTCAATATCACGGGATTTTAAAATTACATGTACCTAAGCTCGCGCAGGACGCTATTTTTTTTTATTTTTTTTTTTTTATTTTCAATTTATTAAAAGACAACTATGAGGTCCACTGGCGTTAATTATTCTTAGTCTAGGTTAGTACTTAATGGTAAAAAAGGATTTGGTGCGGTCGGTAAGTATTTTTGTCAAGGGACAATCAAACTTACCAGCTATCATTTTCAGGATGCTGTTGCTGCTCCCGCGCATTCTATTCAGGAGAGAGGCAGACTTTTTGCGCCAAACGGCGTCAAAGCCGTCTGTACGCGCCTCGGCAAACATAAATGACGCACTGCAGAAGCGCGGCAGCCGTAACAGCGCCCTGAAGGCATTATTAAATTGGATGCGCAGAGCATTGTATGCCTTTTGGGTATATTTGAACCACAGACTTGCCGAGTACAGTACAGCTATCAGTGCCAAACATCCCATTCATGATTGTAATCGTTTATCTTACAATACGCTTTAGAAATAAGTGTTTGTTGTACCACAGATTTGAATTTAGAGACAGTAAGTCCAATGGAATATAATAAAATATAATAATAATTAAGTCCAATGTGTTTTAGAAATTTACTGTAGAATTTTATACAATTTCCAATTATATAATGGTGCGTCTTCTGTACAAACTTAATACGCTGTCTCCCAACTTTGCCAGCGAATGCATGAGGCGGCACGCAACGCCAACACGCTCGTTGGACGATGGAACTTGCAGGCGCTGTACAGTTCAAATATATTTTTACACTATTCGCCTTAATACAATGGAATAAAGCGTAGAATTGTAGAAATATTTTGATGTCTACCGTATTATCAATGCCAGTCAGAGATCAGTTTAAGAAGATTTGAAACGATCTTTATCGCGCGTTCCATTCTACGCATTTAACGAATGATAGTCGAAATATGTAATCCTCTTATTCATAAGTATGTAAAAATCTATGTAAGTTAAAATGCCGTTCAAATCTGTCGCTTTCACTTTAGCTTTGTGTGTGGGAAATGGACATAACATATTTTAGTTAATGAGGTTAGACTCTAACCGTGACGGCACTTCAATATAAAGTTCGGTGTTCTTCCTTGAATGTCGGTCGAGGAGGTCCAACAATTTAATGTTAAACAATCTACTTTTATATTCCCACGACAACTCATTTTTGCAACCAGTGTCATAATAGATTGTATAAGCGCTCACGATCACGATATAGCGAATATGTTGTTAAACCTGAGGAAATCCTTTAGTTTTTAAAGGTTTTAGTTTTTGTTCGGATCAAAATCAAACATTTTTTTTTCTGCAGCTAGGCCACAAGGGCACTTTTACATGTCAAATAATAATATAGTAATAATAAAGTATATTAGATCTTACCAAAGTCATGTGATGTTATGACCGTTAAACAATATTCCCGCATTGGCAATTAAACCACTAATGTCAATGGAATTTTCATGGGATTATAAGTTTTATTAAAATGTCCATGTTTTCCTTAGTTCGAAATCATATAACACAAAAAGATCGTTGGAAAATGCAAGTACTTATATAGAAAGATCTCATACTGTGTCTATCAATTTCAATCTGTGAAGATCCAATGTGCCTTTAAAATTTTCAACTTAACTCTTAAAAACCTCCACATATCCGCCAAGTATACTGTCTATCTTTAAATGCAATTAAAGCTAGATAAACACCAAGTACATGTACACGTATACAATCCCATCCGAGCCAGAAAGTTAAATAAGGCGTCGAGTTTACAATTAACTTTCAGTTAACTTCGAGTGGACTTTATAGGCCCACGGATTCTTTAGGTTCCTAGCTTAATTACATTTAGTTCAAGTTAAGTTCGACGATTAGGAAGTAGATAGATTAAATCTAACCTAACTAACGTTTAATTTAACTTTAGTGTACTACTTATGGGTTACGCAGTGTGATAGCAACAGTATCGACACATGAAAATATTTAACTATATTATTATTTTAGTCAGCCAATCCGCAATACGAAACTATAGTAGATTGTATGACAAGGGTCTAAAGTAATCCATATTACCCTCTACTTTTCACTTCGACTGCGAGAAAATAGTAAAAACAAAGATCATCCATCCACAATCAACAATTATACCAAGGCGAAAAGATTGTTCAATTTGGCACCATTTTTTTCATTAAACTGCTTTGACACAGATACAAAATATTGACACCACGAATAAACGCCTCTGACCGTCTAATAGCCGCGTTCAAACGGCCGAGTGCGGCGGACAGCATACGTGCATACGGCGCATACGATAAAGCGAGATAGACAGCAGTCTATCCCGCTCAATCTTCATAGCTTATGTCATGTATGCAGTCAACCACGCTTGAATGTTTGGATTGGACGCGGCTATAGTCGGTCTGAGGCGTTAATTTTTAATTATTGTGAATTAGGGGATAAAAAACACATCATGTTTGAAATTAATTCTGTTTCCTGATTGGTCAATTTTAATGGCTTGCTGTATTCTGGTTAGTTGATAGAAAATACTAATGTTTTTTTATAGAGTTCTGATTGGTGAATGTATTACGGTGAACTGTTTTAATTGGCGGTGTATTGAATCCTGAGCGTAGTGAGGGATACAAGTGCTAACGCCCGAGACGAAGATAATTTTGCTACCGAGTGACACGTACTATTTTTCACACCGACTATAAAGAAATTTAATAAAGATGCTGTTAAAATGACTTAACAAGTTTTAACAAATTTTCTTAATTTTTATTACTAATTTTGAAATATTACGAAAAATTCATAAATTTTCATATAACGTTGTTAAAGTTAACACTTGAAATATGTTCGTTTCGTATCGATTACGATGAAATTACAATCGATTATTTTATTAAAATCTGTGTTCAATTGGCACATTGCGTAAATGCTACATGCCAATGAATAAGTAGCATTTTGATCCCTCTCGTCGTGGAGCAAAACTTACTTTTCCGAATGAAAGGTGTGAAAAAACGATTTATGTTTGCGAATAGATTTGGGTTTATTTATTTCACGACAAAGAAGGTAAAGATCATTGTGGCACTCTTTGGGGGAGGCCCATATCCAGCAGTGGACGTCTTTGGCCGCTCCGATATATCTGATGGCGACTGTACACTACAATAACCAAGTGGTAAAGTATATTTGAAGAACGCAACAACACAAAATCGACAAAAAAAATCGTGAAAGCTGGTAATACTACCGTGGCTATAGAGTGACAATTACCACCCGATTCACGTGCAGAAAATCTCAGTTCCTAGCCACGGGAAGACCTAAGAAGTCGTACTCACCACGGGCGGCAATTAAGTCTCAGATGGCTTTTTATGACCCTTGCTTGCTGTGATCTTAGTTTTATTTATTTATTTATTAACCAAAGATACACACTTATACATACTTATACATTTTACTGCAAAACTGTTTAAACAGTGTTTCCTCTCTAGCCGAGCAATTAGTGAGCGAGTGTTGGTAGGTATACATTAAAACATTTTACAAAAATATCGCAGATCACAAAAATGTAAACAAATCGGCATGAACTAACTAAAACAAGAAAAAAGTATTGAAATTCGGCCGTCCATTACCTACCGACTTCCTAACTTATAAGTTTAAAGTGAAAACGCTTATAATGAAAATTCATCACTCTACCCTAACACAGCCGGCCATTCACGTTCGACTGCAGGTCCTAAGCAAACGGCTCATAATCAGGCATTACGCCACGGCTAAACGGAGAGGCACACGGGCTACTGGGCCGCGGTGACCCTTACGGCGTACTTGGTACTTTTAATGACGTATTTTTGTTGGTTTTAAAAGAGAAAAGATGTTGTTCTTAAAGCGGGATTCCACCGGTGTGCGGCACTGTGCGGCACAAGCATTTTTGTACTGAATATGCTTGTGCCGCACAGTGCCGCACACCGTTATAATTACACAGCTGAACTTACGATTAAAAAAAAAAAAAAAAAAAAAAAAAAAAAAAAAAAAAAAAAAAAAATCTTCTTCCTTTATATAGAACCCTATGTCTGGTGGAGGTCTTTAGGCTGATTTGATGGTGATGATGATGATGATTTAAACCATTCGAGGCCACGCATTGCTTCGTGTGCTACGCCGTAGCGCGTAGCAGCGTTTTTCTGCGTTGTAGTGGACATCACTCGTAGATGCATGACTGGGTTAGTATTAATAAGGAGATATACATATTGTCTGTGAAATAGAATGTGAATGAAATTGCCGACCGCTTTGGCCTAGTTGGTCCCTGCCTACGAAGCAAGAGGTCCTGGGTTGGAATCCCGGTAAGGGCATTTATTTGTGTAATGAGCACGAATATTTGTTCCTGAGTCATGGATGTTTTCTATGTATTTAAGTATTTATTTATCTATATAAGTATGTGTATCGTCGTCTAGTACCCATAGGGTCAATTTGTGTAAGATTGTCAGCTAATATTTATTTACATATAATATACAAACCTAGCAAATATCCAAGCGTCAGATAAAATAAAAATCATGCTCCGTCAGCTTCGTAGGCTAAACCGGTGGTCGTAATGCATTCTGCAAACCCACATCGGAGAAAGATATACATTTTGACTTGTAAAAGTGCCCTTGTGGCCTATTCGCAGAATAACATACATACTTACATACATAGAAGGCGTGAATCTATCACTTTTAGCATAAATGTGGGTAGAGAATGACATGATATGAAAAATGCGATATAGCAGTGGTAGGTTGCTAGCCCATCGCCCATAACACACTTCAACCCTAGTCGACTTTTATGACAGTCACGAGAAGAAAGGGGGTGTTGAAATTCTAACCCGACACCACACGGGAGCAGGATAAGTATTTAATTTTTGATTTAGAAGCACGTACGTAGTACCTGTTAATAACAGGTAAAAATACTCCCTTCTTAGTCGCAGCTCTAGCTGTCCTAAACCAATATCCGCTCGGATCGGCTCATTTGATTCCCACAAACACAGTTCTGTGTCGCTTGTTGGCTTGCAATATGGCGGAAATATTTATTCATTAGTTATTCAATGGCCAGCCGGGTCGACGGGTCTATTTGGCTTTCTTTTATGATGTTTGTGATAAATTTGTGAAGGGTTAAGCTGTGTGGAACAAAAAACCATGCTATATTTGTTGTACAGCATAGCAGTGAAACTAAATCACTGTGGAACTAGATAATAACCCTTTCTGATCCGACAGGTAATATTGACGGGTATAAATTCAACTTCAAGGAATGTTTGAGATTTTGTGAGGCGATGGATGACAGGCAATCCTCCGTGTACGCATAATGTATATATGTCCTGTGTTTTGTGTGCAATTTTATCCTAAAGGTCCTTTTGTTGATTTACTGTACATAATTAAGTGATCTGGTTTCTTGGTGTATTGTTTCGCTGTAAGGCCATGTAAACTAATTAAATTATAAATAAATAAACTCCCACATGCCAAAGTAAGATAAAATATATGTGTTGTTCGACATTTTTGAGATAAAAATAGCTTCATAAATGTCTGTTATACGAGTACCGTAAAATGGGGTGAGTAGGGATCGCGAGGATAGTTGGGTTATGATCAAGGATAGGACAAACGCCCGTCATTTTGAAAACTTAACCCTGTTCTGTACAGTAGAGACTTCCTTATATTAATAAAAAAAATTAGGTACTAAATAAGAATAAGAAGTACATTAAATTATAATATTTTGAGTAAACTTCTAAAAAAAAAAATATCATTAGGAAGTCTCTACTGTACAGAACAGGGTTAAGTTTTCAAAATGACGGGCGTTTGTCCTATCCTTGGTTATGATTGGGGAGAGAAGGGATGAAAGGTGGGTGAGATGGGATTTTAAGGCTACTGCTACCTAAATAATGTACCTACTTATTCCAATTTAAAATGGAGCTATAGTAATATTCATAATAAAAAAAAACGATCCAACAATCTTCCAAAATCACCTTTCTATGAAAACCCATCTCACCCCAACTACGAGGGACTACGGGGTGAGGTGGGATTTCGTGTTTAACGTTAAAGTTATGAAATGGAACTACCCAAAAACATAAAAAAAAACTAAAATACAAACGTCCCGAACACTTATTATATACAACATTCAGTTTGAAAAGGAAGAAAGAAAACATTTATTCGTGGCAAAAAGACAAACTGTGGACACATACGCACAAACAAATTTGCCACGAAATGGTCACAACTCAGCGTAATCCTGGCAACGGTCTTCCGTTGTGGCCATTTGGTGAGGTACGGAACAATGACGCCACGATCACACACAAGGACAAATTGCAAAAGACAAAAACATTAAAAATAACGAAGAACACAAACTCATTTAAAACAAAAATTAATATAGAAAAACATAAAAAGACACCTATAAATTACAATAAAATAAACGTGTAGCTGCCACTTAATTTTTAAAAAGAAAAAGAATAAAGGTACTAAAACTATGGTAGTGATGCGCGACTTCGAATGATTTGCCTATTCGAATGATTAGCGATTACTAATGTCAATATTCGAATTGGAAATTAGTAGTAGTTTGCATATGTAAAAATAAAATGTAATCGAGGTTTGAATGTCAGTTTTGTCCCTACTCACCCCGTTTTACGGTATCTAACCAACAAAGCATATAAACCTCTAGTACCCATGATTAAACCGTTTAAAGCTACAAGCTTCCAACTTCCAACCCTTTCGGTTTCCAACATTCTCAACCACACATACACAACTATACATCTGCTGTAATATTGCACAGTGTACACAGCCGTGCAAAATGTGGGCTTGTTTGCGAGTCTCGGGGTCACGTGACGTCTCGCGTCATATTACTGCGAGTCCCGGGAGGCTTGCCGAAACGAATCCCCATAGCATAGCGCCTGGCAGTGGTTACAATGAAAAGTTTGCGTAGTACCCAGCAGGTCGGTCACGTAACGAATTGTACGTACGTTAGGTAGATCGAAATGTCAAATTTTATATGGAAAAATTACAGTTAAAATGTCCTTACGCGCGTTCAAAATGTTTACGTTTTTTTACGTGATTAACCTCTGGAGAATGTACTTTGATGCTACATACGTAGCATCGATGGCTCCAAGAAAAGTGAAGGAGAAGTCATGAAATAAGTATGTAGTAAAAAAGAATATACCAAACCATGGTTGGGTGCTGCAAAGCCTTATTTATTTGTACCATAGATTACCATTTCTCTAAATCTGCTAGCAAAATTAAAGGATAACATTGAATACGTTCCTAGAATTTCGCCTTTGTGTTCAGTATAGTGTGAGAACACTAAATCACGTTAAAGCCAAATTAATCTGATTCAATTAATGGTGGAGTACCTTCGATAACTGGAGGTCTATCTGAATTCACCCATTCATAAGATATTGTTATAACTTTTATTTTAACTCACAATTTACTTGTATTTGTGCCAAGCGTTACGCATTAGACAGAACAAGTGACGTCACAAAATTAATAGTTCATCACTTCGCATGTCCACGTGTGTCGCATGTGTTCGCGATTGTGATCATAAAGTGTTACGCATTCATTCTGATACATTAGATCAGCGAACTTAGAAACCCCCCAGACACACTTTAATCACATCACGATGCGAAGTGCAAACCAAACTGACAAGTTCCCGGCAGATTAAAAACCTTCCACGTCCCTAAGTGCGCTGTGACCACGTTCACGCCTTGCTCCGTTCGTATTGAATTCGTCTTGTTAGCCTCGCTTTGATAATTTCTGCGCCAACGCCGCGGGAAATTGAATGTCTGTATAGGTGTATCAATTGAATTTTTAGGATTTCTTATGACCTCGGCTTTAATAGAGATATAATTAATTTATTTTATTTTATTTATTATTAATTTATTGGAGAATAACCATGCGTTGTCTGACAATCATTCTTACAACATCTTGCATGTTTGCGAAAAAGGATTGCGTTTAAGTGTTCTAGAACAACTAGCAATAATTAGGTACAACAATAGAGGCGTTATTATTAACGAACAATTGAATGTTGCGTCATCACCGTTACTACGTGTTCTTCCATCTCTTTCACGCATGAATGGTAGTATGGGGGGACAGAATGTAAATATGGCGGACGGCTCCGGGCGGCTCATTTGCTCAGTGGACGTGGCGCAAGCAACATCTCCTGCCAGCATCTCCTGATGATGCCTCGTAGAGAGGCGAAACACGTGTCGAGGTTTTTGTCAATATTGGTGGTGGTTTGCTGTAATTTTTTGCATGTTTATACGCAAATAGTTGCATCTTATCTTCACTGATCGACCAGCACGGTTTTTTTAGCGGAATAGCAAAGAAATATTGTTCTCGTAATATATCATAATATGCAGATACCAGGCAAGCATAACAGAAGAATCAAAAGTGCGTTGCCGACTCTTTATTGATTTGAAGATTCGATGTGTTGATAGCTAGAGACGAACGTGGATGCCTCACTCTCAACATAACATATCCTCGGGCGCTATGGCTGCGATTCTGTAAGGTGTAGCTACTTCCTCAGTGGGGCTGCTCCAACTCCAACTGTGAGCGAGACAACATTCAGCTGTGCCCTACCTCTGTTAGTTCTTATTCTTCATTTTATTTTCTATGTTTGAAGTCGCATCGTTAAATTATTACGTCTTACTTCCTTTATCTGATAATTTGTGTATTCCTTTAACGACCACTAACGAGAGAGGGCCGAAAGAAAATCGGCCGTTAATCCGTACTATCTTTTCAATTATCTTCTCATTTCATTAGGCGATAGTGGCAATTGGAGTTATAGCTTCGCTTGGGATGGTGGAAACGTTTTCATTGGGAGATAAATTCTGCTCCCTGATGTATTTCACTGGAAGGAGATCTGCTTTAGAAACAATTAGGTAGATAAACGTTATCTATAAATACCTATTTACGCTCAAATTTGGTTTAGTATTAACTCAACACTATGGAGTGTACTATTATTGTTAAGAAACTTTAATATGCCAGTAAATGGATAGTAAACGGACGGCGACATAATTTAGTTTTCTCCATTTAAAATTAACGCATAAAGCATCCCCTGAAATGCCCATTTTAAAGCTCATAAACATTTCCCATAGGATACGTCATTGCAACTGTCCCTTTTAAACCAAATTAAATTACACAAGCGTGAGAATAAAGCGCGTTTAAAATAAATTCGTCACCATTTCGATTACAATAAAGTGTACGGACTTAATCCTGCCAGTGCATTGCGTAGAATGGGGTAAAGGAGTGACCAAATCGGCGCGGTTGCGGGAGGTTCGTTTTACTTCTTTAATTTCCATGACATCACAGTAACTTGACACTGGTTACGTAATTATTCGACTGCAGTGCAGTGTGTGAAATGCCTTTAATATATTTTTTTAACCCTCGACGAAAACGAGCTGTTTTATAAGTTTAACATGTGTATTTGTCTGTGGCATCGTAGCAAACGGTTGAATCAATTTGAGGGCGGGTTTTTTAATTAACATTCTTAACTGTTGAAATGGTTTTTAGCTGTTTGATGTGTTGGGTGTTTTAAATTATTGATTCATCGTTCTAAGTTTAAAAACAGGCTTTTATGGGATGTTTAGCTAACTGCTTCAAGCTGGTGAAGCTTCCTGGATGCGTTTGATTTCGGGGTATAGTAGACTGAACTTAATTGGAATTGAATTGGTGATGAATTGTTATCGAGTGCACAAAACTCATTGATATCTAATAAGCGAAGTTCGAGTGTAGGTTGGGCTCCCTATACATACACACAGACCAAAGAAAATGGATCTTCCCGCTCTCAGGCGCAAGCACAGACATGTAGCAACACACTCGCGGTTGTAAACGCAAGTGTGGCCATAGCTTTATGGAGCTCATTTTAAAATCGTGATAAACTGTGTTAATCGCACGAATGCAATAATTCGTCCATTAACGAGTTGTTTACAAGAATAACGCAATTATTTGTGTCCCCTGTAAATACAGTCGCTCATTACTTTAGTGTCGGTGTAGTGAGTTATTGGACGATGGCTTCGAATCTTTATACATTCACAAGCGAAATTGAACTTTTAAGCCTCAGGAGAGACTTTAGCTTCTTATTCGCGTTTTAGCGCCTGTACTGGTATAATGGGTTGAATTCTGAAGAACTGTACGGGGTTCTTCAAGAAAGCAGTGCACAGGTTTTAACTGCCGGCAACGGTAACCGCTTACCATCAGGCGTAGGTATTTCATTTCGTTCATTTGCCACCGACGTGGCATAAAATAAAACTTGATTTATAACAACCAATTATATATACAAGCCGGTGTTCTGCCTTTTCGCAGAATTTCCTTTGGTCAAACATCACTTGACAACCAACATTTCGAAAATGATTCACTTTGACAACTACCCATTACCAACTTTTTGTATGACAACCTGACACTTGGTCGAATTTTTATAAAGCAGAATACCACAATGACTAAAAATGTTTGGAAAACTTATCACTTGCCAACTATTTCACTAGGCCAAACAACTATTAAACGAACAACGTTTCGTCAGTGCAATAGTTACGTTTTAACATATAAGCCAACTTAAAAGTTACGATGAATTATTTCAATTAGCAATATAAGTTATTTTTTAAGTATTGGATGAAAGTACCCACTTTTTCGGTAAAAAAAATTGTTGAACTTGCCTGAAACAAAGAACAGTTTCGTGATAAGTATAGCAACAGAAATAATAACTGTGACAGAGTCCAGATAGGTGCGACGACGAGCGAAGCGAGGAGGAGCGTGTTAGGTTAACCGCGATCTTACATAGCGATCTTGCGATAGTACAGTATCATCAGTACATACTTACCAAAATCGCCTTATTGAATATTCAAAATAAGTAATGAAAAATAATTTTGTATTAAAATAATAACAAGGAAACATTCCAAAAGCAACGTCCCGCAAGTAATAACGTAAACACTTATCGCTAATAAGTCAGTTTATTCTTACTCACCCACAAAGTTATTAAAAGAAGTGAGCAGTTGCGCTTACCCACATTGTAAATTATATTCCATAGTAACTGTACGAACCCTACTGCGTGAAACATTTGGGAAACGTTATACAACGAAATGACTATTCAGCCAACTAAAACATTCTGTTAAACGATTTTTGGCATTTTGAAAGTTTACTTTATAATCATCAGACCAAACGTACAGTTGGCAACTGTGAGGTTGGGAAACGAAACGAAATCTTATGACGAGTTGGCCAAACAATTTTCTGCGAAAAATAAGAGAACCATACAAGCCCCCACACAGCAGCACTGGCAGCTGTCATTCGATAAAAAACATTCATATAAAACTGACAAACTTTGCATACAATCTGATGTTAAGGGAGGTAAGTTATGCTTACCGACAACTAGATATTCATATATTCATCTCTACCTTTCAAAATAAGAATAATACAACCGTCGATGTTCATGTGTTCTGTCAGTTAAGACAAATTAAAACTTAGCCCCGTACGCCGTTTGTTTTTATTTCTACATGTAAACCCCATTTTAAATGGACAAGTAACCAACAACAGCCAATTGCAAGTCTCGTAAACGTAGTAATGTAAAAAGCGTAATTTCCCGTACAAATAGCCTGTCTTTAAGGATCAAATTACACGTACGTAGCGCTAAAAGGGTTAAAATCGACTTAAAACGTAATACGGTCGTTAGGCGTAATGTCCCCTGAATAAATCGCCTTGTCTTCATTTTAAAAGGAATTAAGTGCCATAACTTTCTTAAAGACTTCAGTCTTTTCGAAGAAGGAATATGAATCGTTTGTGACAAAGAAACAGTTTAATGCATTCCTTTTTTGAACTATTTACATTCTTGTTAGTGTAGTCTATAACGATTCTTACATTACACTGTCCTAGAATTCAATGCAAGCCAGAGTTCGGTAGGGTAATGTGCGTGTGAGCGTATGCTTAAGAGGAAACACAAGGGCCGTTTTTCCATAAAAACGTAGTCCCCTGTTTTATCCCTGGATAATGGCAGTAGAGCAATATTTTTTTCCATAAATCTATGGCTACTATTGACATGTTCCTATGTTATCCTTTTTTTAATAAATTTATTCTTAAAAGAGATATTAACCTTCAAAAACTTTAAAAAAAGCCAGATTTTCCGCTGTGATCAAACATCCTGAAAACAATTTTGATTTTGACTAGATTATTTAAAAAAAAGGAAAATATACTCTTTGATTTTTAATAACAATAGTTAGATAGGTCAAGTTTTGGAGAAGAAATCGGGGGACTACGAAACGTTGATTTTATGTACTTTTAATAGGTATTTTCGGTCCAAGCTGCAGTTGTCTCTATCGCGTTCTGCGAGGGGAGGCTTGAGGTTGGCGCGACAGCAATACATTTTACAAATACCTATTTCTCAATTATCTCGCCCTTAGTGTTTCCTCTTAACTTATTTGGCTTGACGAAGATGGTTTTTTCCATTATATTCTTTCTCTGTATCATATAGTTTATTTGGCTTGGTTGAAAACCGGCTTCACTAGGTTGTTCGTAATGCTCTATCTATCTTTTTTCTTGATCTCAGCCGGCTAACTAAGTACTTATCTGTAAGTAATATGAAATGCCATCTTTTCTAACCAATCATCATATCAAAGACATTGCGACTGACAAACAGACGAATTACCTGCCCATTATTGCTTGCATAATTCATGGCGGCCCAAACTACGCCGTTATATTACGCAATTCTGTGTATTACCTTCAAGAGGCATTTGAATTTACCTTGATGGCTGACAACATAAATAGGCCGCTATTTAATACTTGACAGAATTGACAACTGACCGTAAAAAAACAGTTTATTGTATATATCACTAGAGTGGTGACCTGGTTCTATGTTTCTAAAGTAAAAGTGTGGATATCCCTTTGACATGCCGAGGATACGTCACTTTTTGTAAGTCGAATACCAACCCTGAGGTTGATTAGGCAACATGTTTTTGACGATAATGATATGTGAATATGTATGAGTGAAGCGCTCCCTTTTGTGTTAGTGCGTAGCCAAGTGCGTGTGCGTAAGACGCACTGATAATAAATAAAAGGTAAATTAGATCAGATGTCCCATGGAAACATTTTACGAATTGCTTGCTGTTTATGAGTGACAAAGCTAATGTAATAATAACTACTAATGAATTGGGCTATAGTGATATTACATATATCAAAATCTACCGATGAACTGTTTTGTTCTAATACAAGACGTTCATTTCAATAACACTGATGTTTAAACTAGTTTGCATTACACCCAAATAAAGATATGTAGTTCTACAAATTTTGCAGCCGTCAGTATGTGTGCGTGAGCTTGTAACTGCCACTCGCTCTGTATGTGTTCGTACGCCTGTAACAATGATTGCCGTTTCACTGCCACACAAATCATAACTGCACAGTTACGAGTTCACACACGCACAGCCATACGCACGATGATGAGTTGAACCTTCTTTACCAGCTATTTAAACAATAGAAACGGTTGCGCCGTAATAGACTATGACAAAGTTGTCCGATCTCTTCCGCAAGTAAAATCCAATTAAAACAGAATGCAGCAACCAAATTTGCATCTCCTTTGTACTGATCATAATAAAATATTCCAAAATACATCAAACACACCAAAATAAGTACAGACAGAAACCCCATGCATAATTCACGAAATAAAGCCATTTAGCGCACTTAATAAATGATCATCGTTCAAATTCAACCCTAGAATTATGAAGACTTCACAACTTCATTAAAGAACGAAATTGTCGGCCAAAATTCCTATTAAAGTCGACATTTCCAAAGATTAAGGAGGCGAGCCCCCCAATAACAAATGGCGGGCTATCTGTGACCCCTTGGAAATTATTAAGGCACGTCTGTGTAGGCTCAGTACGGTGCGGCAGGTTGCGGCACGGTGCGGCATTGTGTGACATGATGCAACAATGTGCTTTGCCTGAGTGTATAGGATAAATATCGCATATTCATCAGCTTAGTAAGAATATCGCATTTTCTGAATGTTACACAGCACAAGCATGAGAGTACACAAGAGTGTTATTTCATTCATAAAGTGTATTTTTTGATTGAAGTATGAATTGATAGGCTAATTGTATAAATATACACTGTGCCATTTAAACATTGTATTTAGGCCTTATTAAACTATTGTAAAACCTGCCAACTTTTCATTCTGTGCCTAAAAGTTCTTATAGATAGCTTTTTCACTATAGGTGCATGTATTAAAAAGCCAATAAAGGCAAAAGTTTGTCGCAACGTCGTGATGCCGCGCAATGTCGCGGCCGTTAACGAACGAACCTGCTTAAATTCTAAAACAGTCAATTTGATTCGCACAAAAGGATGGCCCTGACTATACAAGAGCAATCTAAACCAATGTAGACGCCGAACGCGTCTCTAATTGTGCTATTAAGGAGGCCATTTTGTTTAATTGAATTATTATTCATTGCAGATGGAATGGAGAGCTAAGACGCCATGGAGAGAACGGAAGAGTTGCACAGGCACGGTTGTAGTATAGCGAAGCAGACGATCCTGACGACGCATCCGAGCGGGCTGCAAACCAGGGTGTCGGTCGAGCTGGCAAATTTTGACGCACTGTGTATACACTCGGAATGCAAAACCCCAGCTAAGCGACCGATGTGGGAAGGCAGTCCATTCCTCTCCAGACGCGTTCTGGGAGGCGTCTCCGCCCATGGGACGCCTGTTCTTGGACGGAGGAGTGACGCCGTGAACGAGGGACGGCTCTCGCAACAATGCACTCCGGTGATGAGGAGGAGAGAAGTGGACAGTCCGGGGGGGTCGCCGCTGCCGGTGCGGAGGGGGGAGGAGGTGGAAAGTGACGTGGATAACAGTGTCATCAGTGGCTGGTTGAAGTTTCGGGACAACAAACGGGTGAGTAGGTGTAGATTAGTTGAAATGAGTCTTAAGAGTAACAGATTTTTTGTATCTTTGAAACTTTTATGAATCACTTAAGTCCCTGGTCAACCGAGCTCTGCTCGGGTCACGATACGGATGAAACTAATCCCAGACATGCGACCCAGGTAGATTGATTTTTAAATCCCTCGTAAACCCGATATTCGAACTTTTATTGAAATCGTTAGAGCCGTTTTCGAGAACGCGATTACGAATATATAATTATATTTATATACAATTTATTCTCGTTTTTTTTTTTCGAAGTTTGCCCATTTCTATACTTAGTTGTGTGTAGCCCCAAAACGTAAAACCACATTTTTAACGATGACCTTTGCATGAGAGCTAAGTATGTAAAACTGTTTTCGTAG
Organism: Epinotia ramella; assembly: GCA_947578815.1. Classification (NCBI taxonomy): domain Eukaryota; kingdom Metazoa; phylum Arthropoda; class Insecta; order Lepidoptera; family Tortricidae; genus Epinotia; species Epinotia ramella. The sequence continues at coordinate 23,319,307 of OX388217.1, forward strand.
TCTAATCTAACGTCCATTTTGGAATTCTCGATTCTTTTATATCGCGAACAAACGCAAGAGGCGCAAGTTGTTGCATTTTCTATTTAATCTTATTGCCCCATTCCAAACAAAATGTCCAGAGAGGAACATTCTCGAACATAAACACAAACTGCGACGTCTCGAGAGTATGTTCTATGTCAAAAGTAAGGTTACACATTTCGACCTTATTCCCTTGTGATAAGGCTCGAAATGTATACATATCTTTGACGTCTTGAGTACGAAGTGCCACTGACACAAAGCCGATCGCCAGTGCCTCCTGACAAGGCAATGTTACTCGCGGTTTAGATACACTATTTGTGTGGCGAATAGGTTGGTTCTTTTTGAAGGTATAGAAATTATTTCATTACAATTTATGTAAGTCATCATCATAATATCAGCCGAAAGACGTCCACTGCTGGACATAGGCCTACCCCAAAGAGTGCCAAAGCGACCGGTCCTGCGCCACCCGCATCCAGCGGACTCTCGCAACCTTTACCAGCCCAGCAGCAGCAGCAGCTTTAGCAGCCTGTCCACCTTGTCGGGGCGCTACCCACGCCACGCCACTCGAGAACCTTTCCGCCCCAACGGCCATCGGTTCTACGTGCTATGTGCCCCGCCCACTGCCACTTAAGTTTAGCGATCCGGAGGGCCACATCGGTTACCTTAGTTCTGCTGCGGACAGCCTCATTTCTGATGCGATCACGCAGAGAAACTCCCAACATGGTCCTCCATGGTTTATGTAAGTAATCCTACTATATAATGTTAAAAATAGGAAGGTATGAATGTTAAGATGTTTAAATGTTAGTAATAGAGGTAGGGAATACCCCAAGGTCCAATACTAGGACCTTATCCTTACAAAACATTCATAATGGCGGCGAATAGTACAGATTTTACGAACCCGTAGTTCCCTAGCTTCCTCAACGCCGTATAATTACTCACTACACGTACAGTAGGAGGTAGGAGTAGGCAAGTGAGTTTGTATTCGAGGCTCGGCGCGAAGGGCGCTTGAGATGAGAGCGCCACAACTGGGCTAAGGGTTTTCCACCTGCCAAGGAAGGGCTGCCTCGATATCGATAGGGCTCACTCTGACGTCTATCACGTTAGAGTCTGACCAGTAAGTGAAACGAACGCTGGTATAGTTTGTTTCAATTAAAATGACGAAAATGCACTTGACGTATTTACAACTGCTTTTGCTGCTAAACATGAAAGGAAAAGATAACAAAGAGACTTCATACATCTGACCGAAGTTTGTCACGTGTACTCGTTTAGCTACTGTTTGTTCTATTGTTTAACAACCCTACTTGAAGATAACAATTTAATATCTATCATTAATCGATCGTGGTTATGGTTTTATAGTATTTTATGCAACTGTTGTATAAGTGGGGTCTTAAAACGCGAGTGGCGTGAGTTGCGATGCGAGCCTTGGCCAGCATCGCAATTAAAGACTCCACGAGCGTTTTAAGACCAAGTTATACACCGTTGCATACAATACTTTTTCTACGACTAATTCTAAATAAATAGCATTTGACTTTTCGGTAGTAGTTTTTCCGTTAGTTCTATTACTACAGGCAGGTGCAGTTATTTTCTTCTTCGTCTATTTTAAAAGGAACGTACACAGTTTTCTTCAATTCACAAAGACGAATCAAATCTTAATATGTTATTAATAACGAATAGTTATCATATTTCGTCTTTTAATTGTGAATTGGAACTTTGGTGGGAAATTAGAAATATGACACATTGACACCTCTTGTTTATGGTATGTTTTGTTTTTAATTTCCTTGAACTTGCCATCCGAACCAAACTGAATCCGGATCCGAACCGAATCGGATCGGTTTATATTTATAAATAATACCAATAATTGGTAGAATATGTATACACACAATTCATGATCATATAAATTATTTACTAAAATAATAATAAATGATCATGAATTGTAATATGTCGTCGAAAAACTCTATGCTCTATGGCCCATAAACGCACTGTTTAGTGTACTTTTATGGTTCATACATTTTTCATAAAAGCACTGTTTACCACGATGTCAAATCATCCGATCGTGGTAAACAGTGCTTTTATGAAAAATGTATGAACCATAAAAGTACACTAAACAGTGCGTTTATGGGCCATAGAGCATAGAGTTTTTCGACGACATATTATCGGTGTCATTGTATTTGAGCTAGAGCCTATATAAATGACAGATAACGGTAGAGGAGTAGAAAAAGTACTTTTCGTCAACTATAACTGAAACAAAATATAACACTAAGTGCATAGTGGCAGTTAAAAGTACCTATTAACTTATAACTAACAGCTCATTTCATAGGTAAAATTGTTGCCCTGTAAATAATTAGAAAACATGCTTGCGACACGACTCACTGGGCAGACTAGTATGGTCTCAATTATGCTGAACATTTACCAGTAACCTGGAAGTGGAGTTAGTAAAACAGATAGGAAGAGCACTTTTAAAATTTTAAGTGTGACTTCTAGCAATTGTGGCTTTACAGACGAAGAAGATGTTATATTACCTAGTGACAGGTTGTTAGTCTTTCGCACACCACATCCTGATCACTGACTTTTCAGGTAACTTAATTTTCCCAATAGGACTAGGGTAAGATTTGTATTATTTCAGTTTAACTACCGACATTTCTGTCCCACCCCTACAACATCAAAGTAATAGGCAGCATTGGGCGCGTAAAACTGGAAGCCACTTATACGCAGCCTCATTACTCCGGACGCCAGTAATTCCTTGCCGCGGAGTTATGGAAAAGAACTATTTCTTGTACGCGCATGTAATATGACTTTTTTTGCGAGTTCCTTTACCACGCTGAATAAATTTTATGTTGATTTGTATAATAGTTTGACGCGTAATATATTTTCCGTACTTATCTCAAACTTTAGTAGTGGACTAATGAGAACATAGCAGAACATTATTTTTTGCTTCACTATCACTACATAGTATAAAACAAAGTCGCTTCCCGTTGTCTGTCCCTATGTATGTTTAGGTCTTTAAAATACGCAACGGATTTTGATGCGGTTTTTTTAACTAGATAGAGTGATTCAAGAGGAAGGTTTATAATATGTATAATATAGTACCCGTGCGAAGCCGGGGCGGGTCGCTAGTACGAAATAAACAAGGAAAGTTTACAACAATGTAACAAACGCGGAGAAATTAGTTTGTCACGTGATACTTTGGGAAAACGATTATTCTCAAATTGTTCTACTTTATACAAGTTTATTCTAGGAAATGGGGAATTTCGCCAAAAGCCAATTTATGAAAGATTGCTACATAAGTAAGTAATAAATTATTTGTGATTGTAGAAGTTTCTCAAAATATCACGCCCTTAGCCTGTGAATGGCAAAAGACGTATTGTATGGTCGTCGAACCCCCTTAAAGAGTTTCTTAAGCAACCTTGTCGATAAGTAGTGATTTAATTTAGACAACCTTCATTTGTAGACACGGCGAAGAATGTTTACATACGAACAAATCTTGTACATGACAAGAAAATGACAATTATAACTCAAGTGTATAAAAGCGAACGGCTGCTAAAGTTAGAAAAGTTAAATAAATAAAACTCTAAGTTAAAGCCATATTTTTGAGCATATTACTGCGTCTCAAGAGCCCAAGCAAAAAATATTACGAATCTCCCCTACCTGTAAATAAACAATGCTGACATATAGCAATACATTCGCGGAGACCCGGACAAATGCGTAGACAATTCGCGCTATCAGATGTCCCTGGAAGAGCGTAAATCATGCGGCCCCTTGCGCGCGCGGGCGGGGGGGCGTGCGGTGATTGGTAGAGCGGCGGGCTGCAGGGTGACCACATCCATCTCAATTGGAGACTTGACGTGTGGCGTTTTATTCGATGGGCGATTATGATGTTTGATCGGTAATTTAATATTGCTGTCATAATGATTGAAAACAGTATTGTTTAGCAGAGATAATATTGCATTTTTGGCTAAGTTGTTGAACTTAAGGTATCTACTAATTCACTGTAACAGTTTCAATTCTCATTTTCAACTTATTTGATAAAAACAATACTCATTTTTGATTTGCTCAATTCTAGTTAGTTACACTAGTTAGCAGTACCTATGTATATACAGTACTACCGGTTCGGAAAAAAAAAAATTGAGTGTTTATGTGAAATGAAAGGTAGACAAAAAAGGGCCCAATGAAATCTACTCCAAATGTCAATGTCAATGAATGTCAATTGAGAAAAGTTTCTACTTTTCAAGTGGTCTTGCCACTTGAAAAGTAGAAACTTTTCTCAATTTACCAAAAAAATCTCATTTTCACATATAAATATAGCAGGTATGAATAACCGTTTCCCGTTTCGTATAAGTATTGTACATTTCTATACGGGATCGCGTTTTTTTCGAGCACAAAGAAGAGCGAGGCCATTTCTCAGCAAATTGGCTGTCTGTGTGATCGAACGCTAATAGCGGGTCGCGCGACTAGTCGCTCGATTTGTTTGATTAAGCGTTTGGTTGGGTGTTTATGTTTATGTTTTTCACCAGCGTTGGGTTCTAATAATTTACAGTTAAGAGTCCGCAGTAAGCTCGGCCGAATTTCACCTTCCCATACAAACGTAGTTACGCTCTAATTTTAAAACTAAGTCTTGGATTGTGACGAAACTTTGCATAAACAATGACATGAGGTATATCTATGTCTGTAATTAGTTTATATGGTTCCAGTTTATAAAACAAATGAAATACGGCAAAAACAAGTTTTGTGTGAAAAACTTAAACTCGCTTTATTTTTTTTACTATGGTATCTGAAGCTACATAAACTAATTACAGACCTGGATATACCTCATGTCATTGTACATGCAAAGTTTCGGTACACTCCAACACGCAGTTTTAAAATGAGAGCGTAACTACGTTTGTATGGAGAATCGAGCTTACTGCGGACTCTTAAAGTATCGTCACTTCGGTGAAAACTACTTAGTCTCTTCGCTAACTTTTGGAATTAGATAGCTGAGCTGAGACTCTCAAAAAATATTGAAAACAGTTCTATCATCATCATCATCATATCAGCCGAAAGACGTCCACTGCTGGACATAGGCCTCCTTCAGCGGACCCCCGCGACCTTTACCAGGTCATCAGCACACCGCGCCTTCCGGTACGTGGTCACCACTCGAGAACCTTTCCGCCCCAACGGCCATCGATTCATTTTATAAATTTATTAAACTAAGTGATGATTTATGCAATATTGACTATGACCGAGTTTCCAATTGTGCTGACGCTCACAATGCAATTGCCTAGTTGAACATATCAAATACCTATGTAATATCAAGGAAAAAAATGTTTTATAGCACTTATAGTATTATTTTATTATTGTAATAGTAATTCGTAGTAGTGTATTAATTGAAAACATTTACTTTGTTACTTACGTTTTTATCTATTCCTCTGATTGTATGATTCGTTAACTAAGTATTTAGGAAATTACACGAACTCCTTCAAAGCCTGAGATACAGGAATTTCCTAGTTCAGGCTCAAGTATTATGTATGCACCATGTAGATGTAAGACTTTTAATGCAAATTGTTATTATTATGTTTTATTAATAAAGATTATTTATTTATTTATATTCTACGTGCTATGGGCCCCGCCCACTGCCACTTAAGTTTAGCGATTCGGAGGGCTATAACGGTTACCTTGGTTGTGCTGCGGGTAGCCTATTGCCCTTTGGGTGACTTTGAGCCTTCTTATGAGGCCCATAATAGCGAACATGAAAACGGTTAATGAAACTGAAACGTGATCATTTAAGACCTTTGCTTTTTACAATATGTGGCGGCTTCAGTCACGTATTGAAAAAACGGAGCCAGACACGCGGGATAAAATATAGCATATTTCCATCCGAAAAGATAATTCTATACACTGGTTAAAGATTTTTGAGGTGAACACTTCTTTAGCGGCGCTGTGCACTTTTTGTGATGGGGAAAAATTGTTAAACTCGCCACAGGTCACGTGACCGTAAGATTCGACAGATTGAAAATTCGTAAGACGGACACGTGACCTGGCCCCGTAGCATGGATGGCGTTATCACGCGATAAGTGACAGGATAGAGCTTCCGTCCCTGGCTGACACCGTTCGATAGAACGAGACGACGCGCCTATCCTGTCACTTATCGCGTGATAACGCCATCCATGCTACGGGGCCTGATCGCAAAACTGTTGCAATGTTATTGAGTTTTCACTTCTGCCGGCACTCCCGGAGTGCAACCCGGTCTTTTTTTAATCGGATATGTGGTTCCGGGGATTACCCCCTACATATAAACTTACAAAGCTACAAGCTCTCATAATCTTTATAATATTAGTCATCATCATTCTCCTAGCGTTGTTCCCGGTTATGCCCCTAAAGGAGCTCGGGGTCCGCTTTGACACCTAATCCCAAGATTTGGCATAGGCGCTAGTTTTACGAAAGCGACTGCCATCTGACCTTCCAACCCAGAGGGAAAACTAGACCTTATTGGGATTAGACCGGTTTCCTCACGATGTTTTCCTTCACCGAAAAGCTAACGGTAAATATTCCGTACATAAGTTCCGAAAAACTCATTGGTACGAGCCGGGATTCGAACCCACGACCGCCGCTTGACAGCCGCATGCCTGAACCACTAGGCTACCGTAGCTATCTTCTAATCTTTATAAAATTTACACAATGTCTAGGCGAAGTGAGTGCTATTATAGATAGTTGCGGTATTGATAGTGCATACATTTTGGGTGATTTCAATTCTCACCCAGGTGAGTTATTCTGCCGTGAACTTCTGGATTTCTGTAGTGATCAACAGTGGCGTTGTGTGGATATTGAGAGACTTGGCACTGCGTCGGACACCTACACCTTTGTCAGTGAGGCGCATGGGTGCAGACGTTGGCTTGATCACATTTTAGTGACGGAGTCTGCATGGCACACAGTGTCTAATGTTAAAGTGCATTATGATGTATACTGGTCAGACCATTTTCCTTTAGAGTTTAGTTGTGACATCAGTGTGGTCAGGCCGCGCGCTGCACTTGTGACTAAGGAGACAAATAAAGTCGTGTGGGGTGATAGGGAACCATCGCATGTAAACACCTATACGCTACTATGCAATGATGCACTTAGAGCTGTTGATTTTCCTGCGGAATTAGCAGTTTGTTGTGATGAAATTTGTAACAATTGTGAGCATAAATTAATTATTGATGAGCTATATAAAAGTATTATTTGTAAGTTAAGTGAAGCTGCAATCCGAAGTTGTAACAGTAAGAATGACAAAAAAATGAGTTGGAATAATGAACATGTAATTGGCTGGAATAAACATGTGAGGGGGGTGCATAGTCTGGCTCGGATAGGTTTTCGGGAGTGGGTTTCGTTTGGTAGACCATCTCAAGGCCCTATCTTTACTAATATGGTAGAAACGAGAAGAATCTTTAAAGCCAAGTTAAAGTGGTGCCAAAATAACCAGGACCAAATTAAAATGGACATGTTAGCTTCACATCATGTTAGTAAGAGTTTTGGTAAGTTCTGGAAATGTACTAAAAGGCTTAGTCCTGAGCCTGGCCGGCCAGTTAGTGTTGATGGACTGAGCGAGCCGCAGCAAATAGCCAATCATTTTCGGAATGTTTTCAGAGTCGAGCCCCCAACGCGCCCCGGGGCGGGGCGGGTGCTGGATGCTGGGTGTCGTGTACGGCAAGTCCTAATCAATATTACTGCCAAAGATGTCAAAGCGGTCTTAAATACGATGGTTAGAGGTAAGTCACCAGGACACGATGGCCTGAGCATCGAGCACCTGCAACATGCGGGGTCCCACCTGCCAAGAGTGCTGGCAATGTTCTTCACGTTCTGCATCAGGCACTCTTACCTACCAGACGAACTGATGAAAACGATAGTCGTGCCACTCGTGAAGAACAGAACCGGTGACGTAGCGGACACTTCTAATTATAGGCCCATATCGCTGGCTACCATAATCGCCAAGGTATTGGACAGTTTGCTTGACAGGATTCTAAACAAGCACCTTGATCTGCACGATGCACAATTTGGCTTCAAAACCGGTTTATCCACAGAGTCTGCGGTGTTGTGTCTCAAGCAAACTGTCCAATACTACACTGAAAGGAGGACGCCAGTGTATGCGTGCTTCCTGGACTTATCTAAGGCTTTCGATTTGGTAGCCTACGATGTACTCTGGAACAAGCTGGAGTGCGAGACTGATCTACCTGGCGAAGTTATTAATATGTTTAAATACTGGTACAATAACCAAACCAATTACGTCAGGTGGGCGGACTCGCACTCAGACATGTATCGGCTTAAGTGCGGGGTGAGGCAGGGGGGCTTGACATCACCCAAATTGTTCAATCTTTTTATGAACATGCTGATCGTTGAACTCAGCAGTACCGGAATCGGATGCTCGATTGACGGAATCAGTGTCAATAATATTAGTTACGCTGACGATATGGTGCTGCTGAGTCCATCGATCAGTGCTCTCAGGAAGCTGGTCAGTGTGTGCGAGGACTATGCCGAGACCCAGGGGCTCCGGTACAACGCAAAAAAGAGCGAACTGCTTGTGTTCAATCCGCGTGGTAGCAAACTTGATACAGTGCCGCCCGTCGTACTGGGTGGTACGAACTTAACCCGCGTATCAAAGTTTAAGTACCTGGGCCACTGGGTTACGGAGGAGTTGTCGGATAACGTTGACGTGGAAAGGGAGCGTAGGGCGTTGGCGGTACGGTGTAACATGCTGGCACGCAGGTTTGCACGGTGTACTACAGAAGTGAAGATTACTTTGTTTAAGAGTCCGCAGTAAGCTCGATTCTCCATACAAACGTAGTTACGCTCTCATTTTAAAACTGCGTGTTGGAGTGTACCGAAACTTTGCATGTACAATGACATGAGGTATATCCAGGTCTGTAATTAGTTTATGTAGCTTCAGATACCATAGTAAAAAAAATAAAGCGAGTTTAAGTTTTTCACACAAAACTTGTTTTTGCCGTATTTCATTTGTTTTATAAACTGGAACCATATAAACTAATTACAGACATAGATATACCTCATGTCATTGTTTATGCAAAGTTTCGTCACAATCCAAGACTTAGTTTTAAAATTAGAGCGTAACTACGTTTGTATGGGAAGGTGAAATTCGGCCGAGCTTACTGCGGACTCTTAAAGCCTTCTGTCAATCTTTTTACACGTGCAGCCTGTGGGTCAGCTACTCGCAGCGGACCCTCAACGCCCTGCGAGTCCAGTACAACAATGCGTTCAGGATGCTATTGGGTTTGCCACGTTACTGTAGCGCATCGGCCATGTTTGCGGAGGCGCGTACGGATGGCTTTCACGCCATCGTGCGTAAGCGCGTTGCCTCGCTGGTGCGCAGGACGCGGGGCAGTTCGAATGGCGTCCTTAACGCATTGTCAAACCGGCCAGACTGTCTACTTACCAGGCTATGCATCAGACTTCATGCGAGATCCCAGCCCTAAATAGGTGAATTTCATGTTTGATTTTTATGTTTTATTTTATTTTATGTGTAATTAAATTCTGACATTATATTTGAATGTACTAACAATAGCATAAGTTCACAATGTATACTAACCCATATGGACATACGTCTGAAATAAATTATTAATTCAAAATTAATTCAAATAATATTAGTACCTATAGAAAATCAATTTACGAACTGTTGGAACTCAAGGTATGGAACACTACATTATTTTAGAGATAACAAAATATCAATCCTCTAACGAGAAACGTAGATAATGATTACTTATTATAAAAAAAAAAAAATTAAATGATAAAAAGTTCTATGTTCACGCCTTCATTTTTAAAGAAACCTTATATATTTTCAAGGGTATTTAGAAACGTAGTCTACAAACATTTATTCAACATAATCCTTTGAGCTTAACACTCCACTAAACGCTAAACTAGCAAAGAATTTAATCGCTGTCCATTCATCAGATAATCCTTGATCGATAGGTTCTAGCGACTGCGTTAGTTTTAGACTTTTCAAATATATAATTTACTAGCTTCCTACCGCGGGACCTGGGATAAAAACTATTCTTTATTTTAATCTAGGCTATTAACTATCTTTGTGCAAAATTTCATCCAAATTGGTCGAGCCGTTTAAGCGTGATTGAGCAACAAATATCCAGACATCTAAACATCCAAACTTTCGCATTTATAATATATGTAGTAGGATATTTTTGGAACTTTTCTTGTTAACTCTGGCATCTTGGGCTCCCAGTGCTTTCATCGCAATTAGATAATTTAAAAAGCGTTGATGCTTAATTTGAATTAGGGTCATTGTGATGCCTGTGATATGGTAGACATTTTAGAAGAATGGATGCAATTTAATTTAGCCTCTGTCAAAGATTTCTGCTTACTAAAAAATATTAAAGACCAAAAAACTGTCGTTTTTTAGCGCTCGCCCGAGCACTTGCTGAGTTGGTCATAAGTTCGTCCAGTATCAATCCTACGCACTGATTGATATAAGATTATTTATTATTATTGAATAAGATATATAAATCAATTTAAGTAGTAATATCAATTAGTGATGTTTTTTTACTGATTAGCGTCAGAAAGCGCGACGCCAGCAGGTTCGAGTCGATATTAATGAAGTTTGCGACACTTGGACGGTTGGCGTTAATGAGAAGATCGCAATCTACAGCCGGAAAACAGTAAGAGCACTTTCATTTTACCTATCCGAGTCAATATCGGAAGCAATATGATCAGACGTTTTATAAGCCTACATGATAGAAAACTAATACTTTTTTTATACTCGTCGACTATAATCTTTAAATTAGGACCTCGCAAACCATAACGCAATTTAATACTTTTATTTGATGCAAAAGTTTATGCTTTATGGACCATCGAAATAATAATTATTAAATTGTAAGCAGAACTAAAATGAATTATGACCAATCACGAGGCTCGATTTACAGAAAGACATCAACGCGTTTTAAAAAAAAGCGGTTGGCTGCACTTCGTTTCAGCAGGGCGATTTTCAATAGATACCAAGTTTGTTTTAAAAAATATTATTTCCGTTGACTCGTAGAAAAAGTATTGTATACAGTAGTTATATAATTAGCTTTTTAAGTCTCGTACGGTCAGGGACTTTAATTGTTGAGCCATTTTGAGCTCACTTTAGACTGGACACTTCGAAGCTTAGCTATTAAAAAACCAAAATTTGTTAACACCTAACTGGCTCAACAATTAAAGACCTTGACTGTACCTTAATTAGGCCACTCAGCAAGCTTCGTGGCCTAAACGTGGTACTCGACTGAAAGAGCATCACTATGTACATGATAAATAATATAAATAAATAAATATTAGGGGACAATCTTACACAAATCGACCTAGTCCCATAGTAACCTCATTAAGGCTTGTGTTATGGGTACTAGACGACGATATATATAATAGATATAAATACTTAAATACATAGAAAACTTCCATGACTCAGAAACAAATATTCATGCTCATCACACAAATATTTGCCCTTACCGGGATTCGAACCCAGGGCCTTCAGCTTCGTAGGCAGCGTCACTACCCACTAGGCTAACCGATCGTCAAAAACACAAACGTACATGGTATAAACAGAATCTGGCACTCCCTGACAGCTATTATACTGCTTCCAATCTATGTTATATGAAGAAGGCAGGAAGTTAAAACTTTGAAGATACGGCGCTGTAAATGTTTTTATTGCATTTATTGGGTTACTCGAGTTAAGCTTGCTTCTCCTAAAGATAAAACTGACGGTTTATGGTTGGCTATAAAATTCCTGCTTGCGTAGATGAGCTTAACTCACCGTTATTTTGTAGAAAATATGGCTTTTTAGTATAACTTATATGTTGAGGGAGTTTTGATCACGTCCATGCAAAGTTTATTTAGAAGGGCGCCAAGACTAATTTAGTATATTCATTACAGGCTGATATAAAGCTGTCATCCATTCCATGTCACATAATTTACGATGAAGACACTAACCTAATCGACCGAGCGAGCGAAACGAACGAAGTTCTATGCTTCAGCTTGGGGCGAAAATCGTTTGTCCAGTGTCCGGTGTCCCGCTGTCCCGCTGACCGGCTGCTCCACACAGGTCGCATTCCTCAATTTTGTAAGCAGGTTCGTTGATTATATAGACATTTTTTGTCGAGTCACTTGTTGATATTAAAAAAAAAGGCTCACAGAGCCACCTAGTTCCTAAGTCGGATGAACTGGTTTAAATGCGTAAATTATAAATCGGATATCTTGTCGGTCGATATGATTTTTAGGCATGTTTGTTGGGTCTGGGGTGTTTAAAAGTTTTGTAATAATGGGTCAAACATGGTGTTTAAAACAAAATTCGTCTTTCCTGTGGCCAATAGTTAGAGTTAGTAGAAGAGCTTATGTGCATATAGCTATATAGTATATAGTTTTGCTAGAAAGGAACCTGGCAACCCCAGCCACGGGCAATGTTGAGCTCTAATAGTTTTAATTCGAAAATAAGAAAGAAAGTGTACCTCAAGCAAAACAGTGACATTGTTTGACGTGTTCAGTGATTAAAGTTAACTAACAATGTTATCAATGATAAACTATGTAAGACAGTGGTTAAAACAGACAAAATAAGTGGAAGGAGCTTTTGTCTCCATAACAACGATTTTCGTAAATATTTCCTGTGAACTTGACGAAGTACTTTTACAGAAGCATACTAACGGTTATTCCAGTGCGTAAACAATATAAACAAGTGCTTTAATTACGTGTTTGGATTACGCTATCACAGTTGAGAATACGAATTTCGGAATGTCCAGCGGTATTGGTCGCTTATAAAGGTAAACAAAGATCAGCTGACCAATCGTGTCAGTAGCTGTCACCACTGACACATAGAAAAATTATTGCCAGTTAACTCATCAAAAGGCCTCACGTTTTTCTTATCCAAACGCCATCTACAGGCGGTTAACGAAACTATACTACAGCGACATCTGTCAATTCCAGTGCAAACTACATAGATCATCATCGATATGGCAACCAAACGTATCTTAAAACCTACAACTGTTTCGGGCAGTGGCCGCAAGATGACACCTGTGACTTGCTACAAATGTAAGTCCACTGTTGACATAACAAATACTCTCTTATGCTCAGTGTGTCGAAATAGCTTCGAGTTCGATTGCGCTGGTTTTTCACAGAAGCTGTATGATATCATGACTAACGATTCGAGAAATAAATGGAAGTGTAAATCATGTAACGGGAATAAAACAGATGACAAAATTACATCTAATGTCACACTAAGAAAGGTACAAAAGAAAAAGAAAAATTTAAAATGCCAAAAAAATACATCGTCGGGGATTACGTCTAAGAAAGTAGACTTGTCTGACCCCAACTCGGTCACTAAAATTGACAACAAAAACTGCATACGATCACAAAAAAATACGAGTTTCGGTCTTTTATCATCTTCACCTCTAGAACACACACTAAAACAGGACTCGGAGCCAAAGGAGGACTCACTTTCAATAACACCCAGTGCATTAAACAACTCTAATGTCACTAATTCACAGAATCTCACCGATAATGACATATCGGAGTCCTTGGACGACTCCTTATTGCGCTCTGATGTACTATCAAGGAGCGTGGACGGCCTCAAACTCCGCGATATACCAGATTCAAGCTTACAGGATGTACTACATGGGAGAATAAGCGAACTTGAGACGGCGCTAGCTAGCTCGGAGAATGAACTGGAACTAAAAATAATTGAAAATAACGAACTTCAAAGAAAAATTCAGCAACTAACCTTAGAGACAAGAGTACTCCAATCTTTGTGCTACTCTTCATCCCTGGAAACTAAAAACAGAGGCGGTCTAAAGAAAAAACTGAGAAATTCCTTGGCTCCCGACTGTTCATCAACACCATCTTCACCAATCACTAATCTACATGTTGACCAGGCTACATGTATAGACAATAACAAAAAATTACTAAGCCTGCAATTGAAGATAATTGATTTCGAAAAACTGCTCAAAAAGGTGGAAACTGAGATTATAGCATTAGGGAAACAGATGAAAGCTTTGGCACAAAACTTTCATGCTCCCGACACAAATCATACTCTAAATATTACTCTGGAATCGACTTTGAATGAGCCCGATGCAAGAGCGGTTTGTCAATTTTCCGTTTTACCAAGGAATAATGCAATCGAAGCGACTTTGTTACAATCGAAAGTGTGCGTCATTAGCAACTATACAAACCATATGCTTAAATTGATGAAAAGGAAACTCCCCGATGCACACACATGTTTCTACCTAAAACCAGGAGCGGGAACACGAGAGCTGTTTGATGGACTCCATAACAAGCTTCAGGACTTCACTATGAACGATTTCTGCATAATTTACATTGGTGATATAGACCTGAGGTCTAGTAGAAATTATAATAACCTGGTTAAATTCATTCAAGAACAGTCAAGCCTAATTCAGCACACAAATATTGTAATTTGTTTGCCTACGTTCCGAATTGGCCAATCTTCAAATCGATTTACAAGTCGCATTGAATCATTTAATAACCTACTCTGGAAATCTAATCAGGAACATAATTTTTGCTACATCTTTGACACTAACTTAAATTTGCAATATGACGGATATATGTTTTCTCGGCTCGGCAACGTAAACCGACAAGGTTTTATCACCATTTACAATTACTTGATAGACTTTTTATCATCATTCTCTCTTAATATTGATGAGCAAAAAACACTAGGGAATAATGCCAGTGCTACAGATGGCTGTGATATTTTTTTAGACCTAGTACACAGTCAATCTGTGGAATTAAAAAGTTAAAACAAAAAACCGACCATTATAATGATTTAAAACTCATGCATCAAAATATAGCTGGTGCACTGAGTAAAATCGACCAATTACAGATAGTGTTAAATGAGCAATGCGAGAAAAACAACGAAATCGACATCCTATGTCTAAGCGAAACTTTTATTCAAAGAGGCATGGAAAAGTCGTTAAAGTTACAGAACTATAAGGTTGTCGCTAGCTTTTCAAGGCAATCTGAGAAACGTGGAGGAACTTGTATATTAGTAAAACATAACGTAAAGCATGTTGATATAAATTCGATGGACAAAATTTCGTGTAAATATAGTTTCGAGTGTTGCGGGACTTACTTACCTGCCGCAAATTTGATTGTTATATGCATATATAGAGTTCCCAAAAGCGATCTAGAATTATTTTTTCTCAAGTTGGATAGTTTAATGAATCTCTTAGTAAAGAAATTCAAAAAAAGCAAAATAGTGCTTTGCGGTGACTGGAATGTAGATTTTATGAAGGAAAATAAATGCTGTGTGAAACTACAAGACATTCTCAAAAATTATAATATTCGAACACACATAAGCTCTCCAACTAGACAACGCTCATGCTTAGACCAGATAGCAAGTAATATAAAAGCAGTCAGTGCGCAGGTACCTAAACTGGGGCTATCTGATCATGAAACTGCTCAAATAATAACTTTCAAAACTAAAATTGAACCAACCATTAACCATTGGTATGAATTTAAAAGAGATTTTAGTAATGAAAATGTCAATAAATTTAAAGAATGCTTATCTGCGCTTACTTTTAGTGATATTTACCAACAAGACTCTCTAAATACAGCATACAGTATATTTCATCACACTTTAATATTGTTCTATAACCTATGTTTTCCTAAGATACGAATAAATATGGGTTCTGGACCTAGGAAGATAAAATGGTTGAGCAAAGGTTTAAAAAAGTCCTCAGTAAAGAAAAGACAGCTTTATTTAAAATATATTAATACTAAAACTAACAAAATCAACAATAAACTATACTATAGGTCATACTCACAGCTACTAAGGAAATGCATTTTAAAAGCCCAACGAATAAGCAACAGTAAATACATAAAAAACAGTAAAAATACCTGTAAGGCTACCTGGAATACAATTAATGAAAATGTCTGTGATAAGACTGTGCATGGCAGTGTTAATTCAATAGTTCAGGACAATAAAATCCTCTCCAGACCTGATGAAATATGCCAGGCCTTAAATAACTATTTTATAGATATAGACTGCAAAGCGGTCATTGATCCTGATGCCTATACAAATATACCTAATACACTACACAGTATTTATCTATCACCTACTGATGCTAAGGAAGTTTACAGGAATATTATGAGCTTAAATAACAGCAATGCAGTGGGTTACGATGACATAAATACAAAAATGCTCAAAGCTTGTGCAGTTAGTATCTGTGAACCGCTAAGCTACTTAATAAACCTGTCGTTCTCTGAGGGTTCATTTCCGGAGGATCTAAAAATATCGATAGTTAGACCAATACTTAAAAAGGGAGATCCTACGGATAAAAACAATTACAGACCAATAACTCTTATCCCCATCCTAAGCAAAGTATTCGAAAAACTCATGTATAGTAGAATAGATGGTTTTCTTGGCAGACACAATATTCTAATACCGGAACAATACGGTTTTCGGAAAAAATGCTCTACTTCTTTGGCTTGTTATCACTTAGTTAAATATGTAACCGATTGTATTGATAAAAAGATACCTACTGCGACTCTGTTTCTTGACATGTCAAAGGCATTCGACTTAGTTAATCATAAGATATTACTGAATAAATTGGAGAAATATGGCATACGGGGTAAGGCCCAGGACTGGTTTGAAAGTTATCTAAACAATAGAAGCCAATGTGTAGAAATTTCGAATGTCGACAACAGTAAAAAACAGCCAGTACTAAAGACCTATGCATCGACTCTTAGATATAATAAGAATGGTGTTCCACAGGGAAGCGTTCTTGGTCCACTTCTCTTTCTACTATACATCAACGACCTCCCTAGAGTCTCAACCGACAAATACATTCTGTTTGCCGACGATACGACTGTAATAGTTAGGGCGGACCAGGATGACTCTCTACAAGGGAAAGTAAACTCTATTTTAATAAAACTGCATCAATGGATGTCTAAAAATAATTTAAGGATCAACCTATCCAAGACTAAAATCATCCAATTTAAAACATGTAAGGCTAATCCGGCCCCTCTTATTATAGATTTCATGAGTGAGAGGATTGAAGACACGAATATGACAACATTTTTAGGCATAAGGCTGGACCAATTATTAAATTGGAAATCACATGTAAAATTTGTATGTGATAAATTACATAGATTTGTGTTTGCTTTAAAACGTTTACGACAGATTGTTTCACTAGAAACAGCCATTACTGCTTACTATGGGTACGTTTACTCCAGTCTTACTTATGGTCTAGTCATCTGGGGTAATTCCACTGAAGTAGTAGATGCATTTAGAGCACAAAAGAAATGTATTCGAGCCATCTGTGGTGCTGGGTACAGAGAGAGCTGCAGACCTCTCTTTAAATCGCTGGGCATATTGCCCCTTGCATGCTTGTACATCAGGGAGATTTGTGTATTTGTCAGCCAAAACCAGCAATACTTTAAATTACAGTCACAAGTCTCAAACCGACCTCAAAGGCATGCACATAAACTTGCAGTACCACCTTACCGCCTCACATGCTCTAAAAAAAATGTACATTCCATGTGTATACGGATATTCAACAACCTGCCAAAAGAATTGAAGGAACTGCCTATTAATATGTTCAAAAAGTATGTTACAAAGTGGCTTTTGCAGAATTGTTTTTATAGCGTGAATGAATATTTTAACTACGGGGTTGACTATTAATGATAATTAGCTTTTATGTATTTCTGACATTGTGGACATTCTGCATTATTAAAATTAAAGTTAAATTATTGAATTATATTTTGACATGCGATCTTGAACATTATAATGATAAGTAGCCTTTACATTAAATTGTTGTTAAATCCATTTTCTATTTTTTGACATTGAGGACATTTTGCATTATTACATTTTACATTGACATCTAATTTTTAACATTATATTGACAAGTAGCATTTATATTAAACTGGCATTAATTCAATATTTCTTAATGTAAATGTATTAAACAATAAAAAACCTTGCATGCTTAGTAAAGCAGAATGTACTGGACTTGATATGTTTATACCACCTTGTTTTGTAAACTACATTCTTGCAATGAATAAATGATTTATGATTTATGATTTATGATTTATAAATATATAAATAATGTTATAAATGCCAAAGTTTAGATGTTTGGACGTTCAGAAGTTTGTCACTCAATCATGCAAAAACGACTGAACGGATTGAGATAAAATTTGGCATGGGAATATTTTATTACCTGGACACAGGACACTTTTTATCCCCATAATCATCCTGTAAAGGGATACACTTGGGGATTGCAGTTGATTACGGGAGTTCACGCGGACGAAGTCGCCAGCAAACACTAGTAATATTTTAAGTGTGGACGCCGTTTAAGCCGATTAAGACCAACCGCAAATTAGGCTTTGTCACTAACATGACCTAAGTTTGTACATACACAAGTAAAAGCAGAAAGATTTGTACATTGTACAACGAAACAATGTATTAGTTTCACCTAAAAGAAAAGGGATTATAAAACATTCATCAGCATTTCCGAAAATGGTCCTTTAAACCGGATGTCAACTTTAAAGCACCCATAAATGCGGAATGGCTCCATGCCACTTAATTTGGATGTGTGCGATAGCAACATACTGGTTTAGCATTAAAAAGACTTATTTTGAATAGAACTCCAGTGGACTTAAAACCTTTTGCTTCCAATTGAAGAATACTGATCTTTATTCGAAAACGACGCTGCTGACGCAATTTAGTTACAATCATAGGTCGTTTTGTGTAAAGGCAAGATACTGTTAATTCGGTCGACCTCGTAACATTTTTTAACTCTGTTACTGCATTGGTATCCTTATGGTGCTAAAAACAACGTTCAGATTTCAATACCACTGGCAAGACATGTACGATTTTAAGTAACGATGATGTGACATAGTTAAAACAAATTGACGTTATGCGTATGAGTGTTTATTAGCGATTAAGGAAGAAGCCGTTATTTTATGTTACGATGCTTCTAGGCTATATTCTATCTTGTTAAACGAAGTACTTGTGCACACTTAGAGCCTCGAGCCAAACGTTAGAGCGAGATGTCGCTCTCCGATCTCTCGCTCCATCTTATGCCGCTGCCGCTCGTGGTCATGGCCGAGCCATTACCCAAAGTGCTTAGGACCCAAAAGGAACGTGTATTTGACGTATTGTTGACGACCGGTTAGCATAGTGGGTAGTCACGCTGCCTACGAAGTTGAAGATCCTGGGTTCGAATCCTGCTAAGGGCAAATATTTGTATGATGAGCATGAATATTTAGTTCTGAGTATTGGATGTTCTCCATGTATTTAATTATTTGTATCTAATAAATATATCAGGGTCTAGTATCGATAATAGTACAGTCATATTTGACCAGAAAAATCGCTAGAATCGCAAGCTAACGGCTAGTTGTGATTTTTTTATTTTAATATGTTGTTAGGAGCACTACCAGCGGCGCTACCACGAACTTCGAAAGTCGAAGTTCGGGTATTTCCATCTCTATCGCACTCCCATAATCGAGTGACAGGGATGCATGTATTACGAACATCGACTTTCGAAGTTCGTGGTAGCGCCGCAGCACCGTAAATCCAAGTTTGCAGCTTCGAAAAACCTGTGCTAACTTTGCAGCACTCGAAATACCACGAAATTTTCGTACTTTTTTTGGTATTGTCAATATAATATCTAAACTATGCGGTTCTTAAAATAAAAAGACATTTGTTTAAGAAGGCTTAAATTGCTACAATTTGAGACCAGAATTAGCTCTGTAGATTTAATACTTATTGAGATAGAGCTTTCCAAAACTTTTTGTTGTTTAGCCAAAACAGCTAACTCTAAATCGTTATAAATCCGAAACTGTTATTTTAACTAAAAAAATATTGAATTTAACGATACCCAACATGGCATAGTTCATCGTCCTATTTTTCTTTCTTTTTTACAATATGGCGTCTGGTGGCCGCCATTTTGAATTTTGATTACTGTTATGTGGGGACATATGGTGGACTGATGACCTGGTAAAGGTCGCGGGAGTCCGCTGGTTACGGGTGGTGAACCAGTCACTTTAGAACTCTTTGATATGATGATGATGATGATACTAGGTCAATTTGTGTAAGAGTAGGGGACAGCCCCTAATATTTATTTATTTATAGTTTTATGAGCTTCGTAAGAGAGGTAGGGCACCGTGGAATGTCATCTTCATCACTTAGCGGGTTCCGCTTATATTTGGAGCATCCCCACTGGGGAAGGACCTCCACCATTCAGGCGATGCTTGTTTGATATATAGCTATAAAAATGTAAAACCAATCTTATAAATAAAACATAAAAGAATAATGCATGTGTGTAAAACTTACCTTACTCTCATTTACTGCTAAACCGAAGCTTCGAATAAAAGCATCAGCTCTGCTATTAAACGCTGAACGGCGGAAAACCAGCATAAACCAGTATAAACCGGCATAAACCGACAGCAGTATTTACGGAAAGTCATTAGCTGGCATCATTCACACGGATTATTTCAATAATTCCGGCAAAAAGCGGTAATTCATTCGGTGGGAAATGTGGATAAGTCTGAAAAGCAGAGCGATTATCATTCAATCTCAATAATTCGCGTAAAACTTGCATTGGTGACGTTGGGGCTAAGACCGCCAAGCTGAAATGGGAATGGGCTGGCCACGTCTGCCGCATGCATCCACAGAGGTGGGCTAAACTAGCCACGGAGTGGGTGCCGCACGATGGGAGGCGACAGCGTGGCAGGCTGAGACGGAGATGGCGGGACGGCCTGGTCGTATTTCGCAGCGCTTGGCCAGAGATTTATCAGAACTTGGACGATTGGAAATCGAGACGGGAGGCATTTGACCAGCAGTGGCTTGTTAATAATATTAATATCAAAAGAGTCTCGCCAGATGGCTGGGTCAAGGGTCAGATACAGAAGGCGGTACTCCTGAGGGGAAACACGTAATGTTTCAAACGAGCGTTAGGACAACTCAACTCTCATTTTTCCATACAAAAAGTGACATTTAGATCTACCTGACGCACGTACAATGCGCTACGTGATCGACCTGCTGGCGCGGGTAGTCTGACGGTTCCTGTCTCTGTCGCCCTAACCGCCGGTAGCTTACGCCCCGCCTCGCTGCCGGCTGCGCCTTAGGTTAAGTTCATATAATGTGTTTTTATAATGTGTTTTTATTTTGTATTTTAATTAAAAAGTTTTTATTCATATTGTAAAAAACTTAACCTGAGAAGTAAGATTAATAAAGGACGTAAATATAATCTAATTTTAAACTAAGAATAATTTCCGTTAATATCTTCTAAATTGGACCCATTTAATCGTATTTTTCGCTTCAGAATGTTCCGTCCTCGTTTGAAGGCATTTCTCCAGAGCGGTTAAACGGTTTCTGAGCAATTCGTGTGATATTCGACTCTAATCACACAAACTCGTATCTATCTGCCTCTATTGTCATCTCTTACAACTTTAATGTCAACTGCTACGGTTGAATTTTGGTTGCGAGTGGTATTTGTTTAAGGGTTTATTTAAGTTGTTATTTTGGATTGTTTTATTGTAACAGCACCGAATTGAGGGAATTAAATTTGGACGGTGAATTGCCTCTGGTGAAATGGCGATACTTTTCTACTGTTCATGTCTTAATTTAACGAGATTATTCCAAAGATAAGTTATGGCAGCCTAGTGGTTCAAGCGTTCGGCATGTAAAAAGTAAACTACACAGTGCGAGAAAAAAAGATAATGATATGCAGTGACGCTGGCTTAATAAATAGAGTGGTATTATTTAGATTGGAAAAAAAAACTCATTACAATTCAGTCATTTAAAATTAAAACACTCCCAGTACGCGTCACATCACAAAAAGGCCCTTTTACAAAACATCTTACGCACTTGCTAATTTAAACACGTTATACGTCCTTTCGTTGTAAAAAAAATAGCGTAATCGAAAAACGTATTACAGTGTAGTAAACTGTAAAGCACATGCGACCTTTTTTAATAACGCAGTAAAGAGGTCCTTTTGCATTATTAACGGGACGTTTCAGCCTACTGGGAGTCGTAAACGTTCCGTCCGTCTGTACGTTTAATAATATGTATACATTTTGAAACGTATGTTAAGGGGATAAAGCATAAAATTGGATGCATACGTTTGACCCAAGCAACTAGTTAAGATGTCTTAGAATGTTTTATAACGCCCAGGGATCGAATTACCCGTGGACTGTTATGTGTATTAGATGTGGTGAGTTTTTACGCACGCTGCCTCTTTTTCTCTGTTCGACCTACTTTGCTATTTCATTTACGCTTTCGTTACGAAAATTAGACATTGTAATGCAATTGGCGTCAATGTTGTTAACCGTCGACGCAAATTACGGGTGTTCTAAGTTATAAGTTTGTGATTAGTATTAGTTATTTAAAAATGTAATGGATTAGGATAGTTCCTGTAATGTTACATGTTTTCTTAATAAATACAATAAATATAAAATAAGTTTAACGTTTGTTATCGTAGTTCCCGAACCGGTGAAGAGATTTAAGTCCACGTCCACGTATTTCATCGAAAGTCTTGTCTGTCGATATAGTTCTTAGCTTCATTTTTTTTTTTTTTTAATTTATTTATCAAAAGTACAAAACAATTAACAATGTTATGTTACTCGCCAAACTGCGATAACAGTTGATGTAGTTGTTACGAAACTAAGAAATAATAACGACTCTGAGGGTTAATTTAACACTTTCGGGCGCTCGCACCAAGTTAATGTGGTAGAATAAGTGCTCCAAACAAATTAATCACATTGGAATGCAATTTGTAGGATTGAATCAGAATTGTAATCAAAAAAGAATATCTCAGATAACACAATTTAGAAATGCGTTGATAGGCATTGTAATTATGATGTAAATCGTTTAACCACCGGGTCTTAACAATAGGAATAGTAATCCGCCGAATAGGATTGGAAAGAAAATGACATTGAAAATGTAGTCGCAAAATGAAGGTACTGATAGGTGGTACTACTTTTCTGCATGTCAAAGTACGTACGAGTATTTACGAGACAGGAGAGTAAATTATTGCTAAACTTTTTTTAATACCCAAGCATGATATAAAATCCCATTTTAAACGTGATGCAATGTCAACGACATTCCCCTTATTTCTGCATAGTTAATAATTCTTTGATTACAAAACGCCGCTTGGAAAATTTTAAACTCCGGTTTTTATTTCAAATTCGCGGTATCAGTCTTAATATTTACTTGAATCAAATTTTAAAATTCATGCGGCTGTGCTAATCGAAAATGGTTCTTCCGCGTTTGTGTTAAGGTTGCACGTGGCTGCATTTCTGATGGGGTGTAGTGAGTGTCCTCTGGAGACCACGGCTGTATTGTTTTGTCTCTGCCATGAAATATTTATGAAGCAGAGGGTTTTGGTTCGGCCAGAGAGAGCTTTGAGAGAAAGTTTGCGAAATTGGATGCAATTGTCGTCTTTATGTTTAGAAATAAATAAATACATATGGTGCTACTTTCCCGCACTAGTGCGTGTCGAAATTTTAAAGAGCCATATGTACAGTAAAACGTTGTACGATACACGTGCGAATAGGTAATTCGCAACTCGTGTCGATTTAAAACACTCCCTTCGGTCGTGTTTTAATTTATCACCACTCGTTGCGAATTTCCTATTTTGGGCACTTGTATCGTAAATAACTATTTTCTCAAACATGTAATTAAAAATTGACGTTGTGTTCTTCATAATGGGCTTCGAAGTGTCACGTTTCGGGCGAAGCGAGACTAGAGATCCTTAATGGAATGTGTTTTTTTAAATTTCCATTCCACAATTTGTGGCAGAGAATCACGGCGTTCATCCATGAAAATTAAAGTTTGATTTCTTGGAGTTTTTTAATTTATTTCATTGCATGTTTGAAAAAAGCACTATATGTACATATCTCGGCGTGAAAAGGGGTTGCCAGCCGCATAACAACTATCCGACCTCGCTACGCTCGGCCGTCTATATGTACTCGGCCGGCAACCCCTTGCTTCCCAGCCTCTGTAGTAATGTACTATTAAATGATTAACAAACTTATCTTTTCACATCTTTCCCATGGAGATAATTCGCTTTAATTTGATATTATTTTTGGTAAATTTTTGTTTTAGTCTGACACTGGAGTCTCTTCACATTTCCATTTATTCGAATAATTTCCTTTAAAAAAAAAACTGTTTTTAAATAAATTTCTTGTAAATCAGATTTTTTTGAACAATTTCACTAGACTTATAGCCCGCTTAAAATGTTAGTTATATCTATACTTATTATATTAGTAAGAAAGTTTATGTGAAATGTAAGTTTATGGCTTTGTAAGTTTGTATGTGAGATAATCTCCGAAACGGCTCATCCTGTTTTTACCATTATACAGGATGTTAACGGGGTCATGATCCGGAATGACAAAAAGCGAATAAGATGATCATACTGAACAACCTTTCCCATCAGACCAACCACGAAATCGCAAAAAAAAACCAGGTATTCCATACATTAACTCTCAATTAAATCGCAGTTAACTCACAGTTAACTCTTAATTGGCTCTTTTTTTTTTGCGATTTTGTGGTTGGTCCCATGGGAAAGGTTGTTCAGTATGATCATCTTATTCGCTTTTTGTCATTCCGGATCATGACCCCGTTAACATCCTGTATAGAATGAACCTTTGAAATAGGCATAAGATGCTTTTTTGCCGTGGCTCCGCCTGGAATCTTTATAATACGCGGGAAGCTAGTAATGTATAAAAACACAAACTCTACAGAAACACTATCTTGTGTTTAGCTACATAGAAACGTTACCTTGAATACGAAGTTCTAAGGTCACATTTCTATGCAGCTAAACACAAGATAGTGTTTCTGTCGAACGCTCTCTGTCTATGGCTAAATAAACTCCGATAGGGCACCAACACACAGTGCAACGTGTTTTGCTGACGGTACGGCAAGGAATAACATCTCAGTATAACAAGCTTCGAAGACCACTATACTGGTTTAGTGGACAGGGGAAAGTTAGAAATGGATGGACATGAAGGCTTCTTCGAATTTCACTGGAGACGTGATGTTTCTAGATTGTTTAAAAGGTAAAAGGTGCAATGTTGGAGATCTCAATTCTCAAAGTAAGAAAGGGGCTGCGACCCTCGCTCTGGTTCTTACTTGGTCCAACGAATATCACTGGCCATTCAGCGTGGTAATGCTGCCGGTATTTTTGGCACGTTTGGTCTGGGTGAGTATCGGAGTGGGATGTGAACTAGTAAGGAACTAGTGGTAATGTTAAATATAGGTGACGAAACCTGCGGTGGATTTATAATTTGTAGATAATTGACGAAGCATGTTGCAGATGCTGTTTGGTTGTATTGACGAAACCTGCGTTGTGGAAATGTTTTGTATGTACTTTTGTCTCATTCAATAAATTTTCTTAGTAATATATTAAACATGTTCAAATTCTCAAAGTTGAATCTATTGTTCACCTCTATTGCTGTGAATAACGATAAGTGAGTATAGGACTGATGTCAAACACTGCGACGTTTACCTTAATGCAAAGATGAGGTGAGCGAGTGAACCGAACGAATTTCTCCGTTTTAGCTTGGGGAATAAATCTTTCTTATAAATATAATAAATAAAGTTTTATTTTCAGGCATAAACACCCATATCACATATCAGATACATTAAAAAAAAAAGTAAAAACAAAAAAAAAATATTATAATATGTCGGCATCCGTTCGGCTGTTCCCCTCTCAACCGTTTCTCGTGAAGTTTTGTGAACAGGATCAATAAATGCAGATTTTTTGTGTCCATTCAGTTTTTGTTTTTTTTTTGTCCACAAGACACACTTTTTTCCATACAAGTGGTCAGTTCATTGACTGGACTAATAGCTGATCGATTAGGGCTTGGCAGATCTCAATCTAGCCTCAACCTTCAACTTTCGTTAAGTTTTTTTGAATAGTATATCTGACAAATCATAAAAAAGCAAAAAGCTGACCCTGGGCTCCTTTAGGGCACAACCGGGAATATCGCTAGGACATATATAGACTATGCTTTGTCAGATATATAGCTACGAGTATATCTGACAAAGCATAGTCTCAGACGGGATAAACTTGAATACTGGAAGCCTGTTAACATGGCAAGTTGTAAAACATGGTTGTGTAAACAATACAATACAAATATTCTTTATTGCTCACCAAAATTCTAAATTAGAAGGTGACAAAAACTTAATGAAATATAACCAATTGTTAGCATTTGCATTTTTTATTAAATAATTATTTTAAAATAACTAATAACAGTATATTTTATTGTATAAATATCGGAAGTATAAGAGTTTCTGAACTGGTAACACTAGCGGGTAGTAAAAAAATAGATAATAATGGAGGACGGTATATGGGTGACGGGACGAGCCTTGTGATGGATGTGCGAAAATCATTAGTAAATCAATAGTTGTATCGAGGAATAATTACAGCTTGTATTCTACATTCAATTGTTTAATTTACATCGTTCATACAATGCAGACAGCAGGCGGTTTTATCGCTAATCGATTTCTTTCACTTTTGGTTAGTGAACAGTAGGTATGTCAGTATTTCACAGATCTTTCAAGTTGATGCTGTTTCAATGACTACTTAATATTGATAAATTGAGTTTCATCGCATATGATAGAAGTCGTATTAAGTATTGCTCACTTAAATATTGTTGTAAAAATTGCGTTTCAAATGCGTCCTTTAATTTTCTACTATCACCTATGAATAGGGCTGTAATAAAACACAAACCTCACTTTAAAGTCCACACCACAACGCACACGAAAGGGTCGGTCGAGTCCAAAGCGAACCCTTAACAAGGTAAGTAATAAACAACAGCTCTCTATAACCTGCCCAATGCCCATTCAACCCTAACAAACCACTGACCCAATGGACGCGTAAATCTGTCCAGAAAACATAACCCCTCACACTTATCAAGTGCATATAATTATATCGCGTGCATTGTAATGGTCCTACCTAATCATCTCCCTGCCCTTATCCCACTTATGTAGGGTCGGCACAACATGTTTTCTTCTTCCATTCATCTCTATTATTCGTTATTTCAGCGCTTACTCCTTTCTTCCTCATGTCCTCTCTCACACAATCCATCCATCGCTTTCTTGGCCTACCTATCGCTCGTCGTCCTTCGACATTCATGCCTAACATACTTTTACCAATATGACGTTCATCCCTCCTCATTACATGCCCGTACCACGCTAACCTACTGCTCCTCATTTTGTCCGTCACAGGTGCTACTTTCAAACTTCCTCTTATGTACTCATTTCTAATCCGATCTTTCCTCGTCACTCCACACATCCATCTCAACATTCTCATCTCGGCTGCGTGCATTCTTCTTTCATCCGTCACTTTCGTTGCCCAGCACTCTGATCCATACATTACGACAGGTCTTATGATCATTTTATAGATTTTCCCCTTAAGTTTAAGGGGCATTCGTGGATCACAAGCTGTTCCAGAGACCTGTCGCCATTTCATCCATCCCGCATTTATTCTATTTTTCACGTCACGGTCTATATTACCGTCATTTTGGATTAATGACCCGAGGTACCGGAAGTCGGAGCAGACTGGTAAGGATACACCATCCAAGGCAATATGGGAAAAACTGGATAAGCCGCTGAAATCGCAGAAGAAGTGCTCAGTTTTGGTTCTACTGATTTTTAATCCTACGTTCTCCGGTTTTTTTTGCTATTTTCCCAGTCTGCTCTGGACCTCAAGAGCATTATCCCCGACAAGAACAACGTCGTCGGCAAACAGCATGCACCAGGGTGCTTCCTCCTGTATGTCTGATGTTAGAGCATCCATAACTAGGAGGAACAAATACGGGCTTAAAGCCGACCCCTGGTGCAAACCTACAGCCACGTTGAAATTGCCAGTTACTCCAGCTTCGGACCGGACGTGAGTACTAGCTCTATCATACATCGCCTTAACAATTCGAACATACTTCTCTGGCACCCCTTTCCCTTTCATAGCCCACCACAGAACCTTACGGGGGACCCTATCGTATGCTTTTTCCAGATCTATGAACACCATATGCAAGTCCTTTTGTGCAAGTCGGTATTTTTCGCAAAGTTGGCGGAGTGCAAATATGGCGTCCATAGTTCCCCGGGCCGGCATAAACCCAAATTGGTTCTGTGTTACCTCACTTTCTTCTCTCATTCGTTTCGCTATCACTTTCTCCCATATCTTCATACTATGTGACATGAGCTTTATTCCCCGATAGTTGTTGCAATCCTGTACGTCACCTTTTTTCTTGAAGATGGGCACCAGTGAACTGTTGCACCATTCGTCAGGGATTACCTCTTCTTGCAACAACTTATTAAAGAACAAAGTCAGCCACTTCCATCCATCCGCTCTTAAAAACTTCCATACTTCCGCTGGTATACCATCTGGCCCAACTGCTTTTCCATTTTTCATACTCTGCACTGCCATCTTCACTTCCTCTATACTTACCTCTTTCACCAGGCCTATATTACCTTGTACGTTTTCTACCACTCCGCTCCATTTATTCTCTTCGTTCATTAATTTATTAAAGTAACTCTTCCAGCGTCCTTTTATTCCCTCATCATCCGTCAGAATCTTTCCCGCTTCGTCTTTTACACATTTCATATGATTTACATCTCTTGCATTCATCTCTCTCTCTTTTATTATTCTAAAAAGATCTTTTTGGCCTCGTGGGCTCTCCAGAAATTCGTACAACTTATCTTGCACCTTGGCCCTTGCCATTGCGACTGCTTTCTTAGCTTTCTTTTTACTGTTTTGATATTCTGATCTTTTTATTTCCTTTTCTCTGTCATTTCCGTCTTCCACCCTTTTCCATTCTTTGAAAGCATTCTTCTTTTCTTTTAAAATCGCCTGTACTTCCTCATTCCACCACCATGTATCTCTATCTATCTTCTTTTTCCCTTTCGTTTCCCCAAAGACATCCTTCGCTACACTTCGTACCCACGTTGCCATCTCATTCCAGCACTCATTTGCCCCCATCTCCGCCATATCTCCCATTTCTATCATCTTACCAACCACTCTTTCCCTGAATTCTGCAGCTAATTCCCTATCATCCAGTCTGTACCATTTCGTTTTAGCTGGGGGATTCGGGCTCTTCTTCATACGCTGAACTTTAATAGCTAAATCCAGAAGCAGTAGCCTATGCTGGGGAGCAAGGCTCTCACTGGGTATCACCTTGCAGTCCTTAGCCGATTTTAGCCTGTTTCTTCTTAAAAGAATGTAGTCAATTTGAGTAGAGTGTGGACCACTACGGTATGTGACAAGATGTTGTTCCCGTTTTTGATAGAAAGTGTTTGCTATGGCAAGGTCAAAAGCTAAGGCTGCTTCCAGTAGAGCTTCACCGTCTTGGTTCCTGACTCCGTAACCTCGGCCCCCATGCACTCTTTCATACCCATCATTCATCCTTCCCACATGCCCATTAAAGTCCCCCCCAATATATATATCCTCACATTCCGGTATTCCCATTATTACCGCATCCAAATCCTCCCAAAACTTTTCTTTTATACTGTCATCACAGCCAGTTTGCGGCGCATACACACTAACTACATTAAAAACCGTGTCTTCTATCAACAGTTTTACTACAATGACTCTATCATTCACTCTCTTTACATCCGTCACCTTGTTCTTGAGCTCTTTATCTAACACTATACCCACGCCATTCCTCCTCCCATCGCTGCCACAATAATAAAACTTATAACCCGCCCCAATTTCTCTTGCTTTCTGTCCCTTCCACTTCGTCTCCTGCAAACACGCTACATTTATCCGTCTTCTTTCTAAAACATCCGCTAACTCTCGTCCTCTTCCAGTCATCGTACCTATATTCCAGCTCGCAATCCTCAGTCTTACTTCCCGGACTAGCTTCTTACGCTGCCCCCGTCCCTGGTGCAGCAACCCTTGTCCATTTCCCACTGACGCCGGGTGCTGCGTCTGCGCGTCGCCTGCGGGGTACGCCCTAACATTATCGTATACACTGTCAACTCTCAAACTCATGTTGTAAAAGGATTTGGCATGGTTTATTTTACGACCGGCCGCCTGCCTGACATCAACCCTCCTTGGGAATTCTTGGCTGAGAAGAAGGATAGGTGGAAAGGATTTTGCGGGAAGATGGATGTAGGATCTGGGGTTAGGGATACTAGTGCCACGGAGTACAGGGAGGGGAGGGGGTGTGACACTAGTAGCTAGAGCAGTCCGGGGTCGCGTACCCGTAGCGGTTCCAGCCAGTTATCGGATAGATATCTAGTGGTTCCACCCTCTGAACAGTCCTGATGGTCCTACCTAATCGATTCCGGAAAATTAAAATGGTTTTGATTTACTTGAAAGACTTAGATTTTTTTATTTTTATTTTATAACTAGCTTCTATCCGCGACACGCCCGCGTGGAACTCATTTATATCGTAGCTCCATACAAACGTTCATCCCCCATTGAACCTCCTCAGGGGATGATTTCCGGGATAAATCTATCCTATCTCCTTCCCCGGGATTAAAACTATCTCCATACCAAATTTCATCTTAATCGGTTCAGCGGTTTAAGCGTGAAGAGGTAACAGACATACAGACACACAGACAAACAGAAAGGCACACTTTCACATTTATAATATTAGTATGGATATACTTATACAATTGCAGTTACATTTTGACAGATTACCCGTAGAAAATGTGTCAAAATGTAACTGTTGGTAAGGAAAACTATCGTTGGATTGATTATTGGAACCGGCCATAAGTTAATATCACATAAAGATCATCAGATAACAAACTGTACCTACCTAAATATATTTGAAGAATACACATAATGATATAAAAATTGACAATGTCAAAAACAGTGATATTATTTCATGTTTAATGTCCATATATTCCCTTACTGAATATAATGGGTTTTTCAATAAAAATATTCTCCGTTGGCGTTCGAATTTTTCGTAAGAAAGCGGCTTTTGCATTCGTGTCAATTTAAACTGGTTGTGTATTTCTTATACGCAAAAACGGCCAGTGTCTTTTGAGCTCCAAGTAATGTTTAGAATCAGAGAGACGTTAGATCAATTTTTATTGGCCGTTGAAATAAACGCAATGGGGATTGAGCTCTGTTTGCTAGGGTGTTCCTAGATGAGGGGGGTCAAGTGATGTTGGTTGTTAAATCAAGATGGCGGCTGACATATTGAGGAGTGCTTGCTATTGACAGTGATGTAGCGGTGAGGAACGTTGGCACTTTAGTGAGCACGTTATCCTGAATTTTAAGTTTGGTGTGTGTTTCGCACTTAAAGGCATTTGATTTTTATTAACACCGTTCCACCCAAGGCTTTTGTCTATACGAAAATTAGGCGGACGAAGTGGTTGAAAATATGTGGACACAGATTTATTGTTCTTTTTGACGACTGCTTTAACCTAGTTGGTAGTGACCCAGCCTACGAAACAAGAAGTCCTGTGTTCGAATCCCGGCAAGGTCATTTATTTGTGTGATGCGCACTAATATTTGTTCCTGAGACATGGATGTTTTCTATGTATTAAAGTATTTATTTCTTTATATAAGTATGTTTTTCGTCTTGTACCCATAGTACAAGCTTTGCTTAGTTTGGGACTAGGTAGATTTGTGTAAAATTGTCCGCAAATATGGATTTATTTTATTTATTTATAATAATATGTGTCAATTTCGATCAAATGTGAAAAAATTATGTACAGTCCCGGCTGTATCTTACTTTTGATTATCTAAACTTATTTGTGTTTTTGGAATGCTATTGAAAATATATGAAACTCATTAAATGATATCAGTACACCAAAAACGACATCCAGAAAATGCATTTCTAGTTTCAAAACTCAGCGCCCGAATAAAAAACACCTAAATATAAGTATCGGTATTGCTACGAGAAAACCGTAGCGGGCTACGACGTAGCTCGTAACACCGCTACGAACTCGCACGGTGGATTATTGCATTCTAAAGGATTAAAACATAATACCATTTCTGCATGAAACTGATACTAGCGGAATCTGTTTCAGTATATGTTTCTGCTTTTAATGGGTATTTTATTTGAAATTGTTATTGCTGTAGTCATGACTGTAGGTGCAATATTTACTCGTTTAGGTAATTAATCATCTCTAACGACGGGTCTATTTGACTAAAAGTGTCATGTTGGAACCAGTTTGTATATCTGAATGTTAAAACATAGGCCTTTTAGTCCATTTGCGGCCAAGCGACGCAACATTTTTCTGCTTTGTAGCGAAAATCGCTTGTAGAGTTACTACATTATTATCAAAATATTATACCTGGCGTTGCCTGTAACGGGAGCAGGAGTAAATATCCGCAGTTATTACAAATATCAGTCCCAGTTTCAAAATGATTGAAATCGGAAAAAAAAAGTTGTGATCCATATAGCACGTAACTTATTTAATATCTTCGAAATTAAATTTTCGTGAGACATGTATGTTGAAAGAATACTAACAATAATAAAATCAACAAATCAATAATTTTATTTAATATCTTGGTAGGACACTGGGCACTTATGTCATAGTGATTAATAGCATCTTTGTTTTCATCAAGTTTGTGAGTTTTTTTTACATTTTGCAAGATTGATTGTATTTAAAATCAAAAAAAATATTGATAGTATTCCAGTTACGTAAAAGAACAGAGGCGTTCTATTATTTAAAAAAAAAAGGTTTTTTTTGTTTAACCCCTTGGAGCTGATTGCTGATTGGCCTAATAATCCACCGTTTCATTTAGTACTCCTATTACAGTCCACATCCTGTATATTTTGTGTAGATGTCACCAAATCATGCATCAGACCCAGATGTAAGTATATTTTACCTCATCCAACAAAACATATATTTTAAAACTCATTTAAAATTAGTGCCGAATTTCACCGTATAATCTCGGCTTCCGTTTAAAAGGAACCGTCAACGAGCTGTGTAAATCACAGCCTCATTCAAATCGACAAAGTTCTAAGTCACCTTAATTTAATACAAAGATACATCCTTTGTCAATTTATCGTATTGTAGTACGTCATTCAATTTTGAGCCAAGGCGCAATGCACCTTAACGCGTGGTAGCGGAGTATATTCTGGTTTGGAGTGTTTGGTAACAAAGTCGCAGAGTGATATGCCTTGAACAAATGAATTATTTATTCAGTGAACGAATTAACATATCTATCAAGAGAGCGGTGCGCGGATGTCGGGTGTGTATGCGTATACGAATATGGATAAGGTATTTGAACACGTTC
Source organism: Epinotia ramella (assembly GCA_947578815.1). Taxonomy (NCBI): domain Eukaryota; kingdom Metazoa; phylum Arthropoda; class Insecta; order Lepidoptera; family Tortricidae; genus Epinotia; species Epinotia ramella. The sequence continues at coordinate 23,352,474 of OX388217.1, forward strand.
CCCGTCCGAGTGCCCCCAACGATGGCACCTGTTTTTCAGGAGTCCATGCTTCCACAATGGATTCACTGCTTCGAACTGCAAGCACACCTGTACGTGTGACAGAATATTTTGTATGTGGACAGTGAATGTGTTAAACGGGTATTAAGGCGCCTCTTTTTTTTAACTTGCCTTTTTTTAAACCAATCAACCCAAATCATTCCACCATCTCCTCCTCAGTCGACCAGACCCCGTATCATGGTCGGCCTTATCACACGACAAGTGACAAGATAGAGCGTCCGTCACTGGCTGACACCGTTCAATAGAACGCTATAGACGCTCCTATCTGGTCACTTATCGCGTGATAAGGCCGACCATGATACGGGGTCAGAGCGCCGTACACAACTAAACTTCATTTTCTAAGAATTAAAATAAAATCTATTTTAAGTTCATTTGATTTTAGGTAATAATATATAGTTCAAATCTTTTGTTTCGCTGGGCTGTATATGTGTGAGGGCTTATAGTGCACGAAGATTATGTATAAAAACCTGTAACATAGAAACAAACAGAAATAGACAGACCGGCGGACAAGACAAATGGCAAAACTGGTTCCACTTTTCCCATTTTGGCTACAGTACCCCAAAAAAACATGACAAAAGATGTTTACATCGTCCATTTTCTATTCAAAATAGCAAGAGCAATTCAGTTATCTAGTTTTATAAAGAAACAAAAAATGCACAAATTAATTAAAATCAGACTCAGACAAATAAAAATTTGGCAAAGGATAGATACATTTAAACGAATGGCAACCTAGGCAATCAAATTCGCCGTGTGCACCACACTTCAGCAGCAGACTATGAAACCTCCAACTGTCTTAACTGTGCTGCGGCGACAGTTCATCGGGAACCAATCTGCCGGAATACCGCATCCATCTCGTCCTGTCTTAATCCGCTGCAAGCCAGCGGTTTGCCCAAATTGAAATTTGCTGCTGTCAGTTCTATATAACACTGCAACGCCGTCAAATAGAAACGACGAAAGACTATAGAGCCACTAATGGTTTTGTTACCTTTTTGATTTGGCCGCGATATATCCAGTCGTACAGTAACGTATTACAATGGCAAATTCAAACGATGCAAGACTCTATCGCATCGCTGTAGATTTGTTACCTTTTTGATTTCGAAGTATTAAGAGTCCTAGTAATGTATCATTGGCAAACACAAGTGACGTAAGGCGCCGCGGAATATCTAAAGAGTTACGCTTTTGTTTTAGGAGGGCTTTATTTAGAGGTGTTTGGAGTCTCGTGAACAAAGGAGTGCGATTTGGTTTTGTTTCCTTAATCCGGAGGCTAATAAATTTGTAACAATGGCGGTCTATTAAGAGTGACAGTGAGAGAATTTCACGCGGGTTCCTTGAAGTGCGTTGGGAATCTTCTTTGCATCATACCTACTCTTGGCAGGGTGGAAGTGATCGTCGCACTATGGGTGGTGGCAAGCTTAACAATCCGCCGTCATTCCTTCAGAACTGTAGCCCTTCTTTCACATTCGTGGACCACCATTGAGTGCAGTTTGACTTGGCTGCAGTTGCAATTGCATTGGTGAGCTGCCACGCGCTCCTGTGCTTTAAACTTTTCCTTGCACTTCGCTTTCACTGCAATCATTATACATTTTATCGCAGTAATAGTGTCTTTCTGTAGTTTTTCAATATCTTTATATGTATGTTAGTTTTTAAGGTATTTGTAATATGGGCTTTGGTTATCTAATGGAAATGAATAAATCATTTTTACCATAGGGATATTGACACCAAATAAAATATTCAATAATGTTGATTGTTCTCGAAAAATATAGTCCCACGGAGAAAAAAGTAACACAAGACAAGAAATAATCACAAATTTATAAGCATCCAAAGTTTTAAGAGAGGGTATACCATACCTCGTTCGTACTATACCATCGTGCTATAATAAAAAGTAAGTCTAACATACTTTTCCAAAATAATTATAGAAAACTTTGTCATTTTATCTTCCCTTTACGGAAACTATAACACTAAATTCAAATAATCAGCTTCTTTTGAAGTTGACTGTACCACCGGAGTTCGAGTTTGAGTTTTGACAGGCGACGTCTTGCAAAGTTTTCGGGGATATTTCTTCGCGGCTTGTATTTATTTATTTAAACTTTATTGCACAAATATAAAAATAGAAGTACAATTGGCGGACTTAATGCCTTAAGGCATTCTCTACCAGTCAACCATTAGTCATATTATTTGTCCCTTTTCCGCGAAACGCACCTTCTCATGAAACGATTGTCATTCACTATCACGCTTAAGACCCGCGGGTCTTAAGAGGAAACACTAAGGGCAAGATCATTGAAAAATATTTATTGCTGTCGCGCCAACCTCAAGCCTCCCCCCGCAGAGCGCGATAGAGACAACTGCAGCTTGGACCGAAAATACCTAATAAAAGTACATAAAATCAACGTTTCGTAGTCCCCTAATTTTTTCTCCATTTGACCTATTTAACAATTTTTTTTATTATAATTCATAGAAAGGCTTTGGGCGTGTTCTAATGTTTTCCTTTATTTAAATAATCTAGTCAAAATTGTTTTGATGTTTGAACACAGCGGAAAATCTGGTACTTTTTTAGGTTTTTGAAGGTTAATCTTTTAAGAAACAAATTATGAACAAAAAGAAAACATAGGAACATGTCAATAGCAGCCATAGATTTATGGAAAAAAAAAATTGCGCTACTGCCATTATTCAGGGAAAAAACATAGGGGACTACGTTTCTATGGAAAAACTGCCCTTGTTTCCTCTTAAGCGTTTTCTCACTAATAAGCAATATTAAAACGGTTGTAATCGGTTGTTGTGTGAATCTTCGTAATTTTTTGAAATGTTTTAATAGGACATTCGTCATTAGGCATATTTTTTTGCCTTCTTTCGTTTAGAGTAATTATAAATTTAGGGCCCCAGCCCAATTGTGTCTACTGGACTTGTGATAATTATCTTATGTCCAGAGAAAGTGAGAAAACGACATTGGAAGGAAGACGATGTTTTATACAGTAGAGTGTGAGAATACGACAAAGTTCTGATTTAGGTATTGAAATAAGGTAGCCGATAACTAGGCTTAGCACAAATGGCCAGCGTGCAAGCAAGTGCGTTGAATGTACATATAATAGACATGATGCCTCATGTTCAAATTGATGACGTAGTGATGCTAAATGGATAGTAAACCATCAAATTATCGTAATAAAGTATAAATTATAAAATATAATTAAAATCATAAAAAGATATGAACCTTGAAAGTTTAGAAAAAATATGCATTTTTTTTTATTGTCAGAGAGTAATTTAAAAGCTGCCAATAGAATCCTTACGCTTTTCTCAAAACAAAATTGTATGACAACTATGTACTTAAACGCAGTATTTTGCGACCGAAACAACAATTTACCTGATTTTCCATACTACGATTAGTATAAAATATACAAATGCGACTTCACACTTGTATAGACACACAGTATGAAGCGTTTCGCGCTGCCGCCAGCGAGGTCAATCTTAATCTCAAATTTTGAGGTATTTATGTTCTTTAATTGTAGTTGCTCCCATACAAACATTTGTTCCTCTCCAAAAACTGGTTCGAATGACGTCACAAAAAATCTTAGTCATCATCCCTATTATAGTCCCCAGGAGGTATATTTCCGTCCATGGCATCCGACATCTTTATTTTTACCACATGTATTTGTTTCGGGCGCTCGATTCTACCGCCACCAAGTTAACATATTAAGAATTGAGGCCCGCTTAGTGTCAGAATCATTCAACGACTCAGACACCCCTCATTTCCCGGTATCAAATTAAACAAACAAACCAATTTATCCGCACCCATACATCAGCAACATAAAGCCAATTACACACTTGCAATTTCAATATCGCGTAAAAATAAGCCGATAGGATCATTAAAGCCCCACCGAGGGGTACCGCCATATTGCGAGGAACGTCATAATTTAGATTTGGGGTGTGTGATTAGCCTTACCTTGGTGATATCGCGCTTAGTGGCACTAGTATAAATACAGGGGGACGCTTACAAAAAGGATGATATTTTCTAACCCTGGGACCTAAAATTTTACGGTCCGATTGCTGGATATCCTAATGCACAGCGCACACCTAGTATGAAACAATAATAAACACAATTAAGGGTACAGTTTCTTGAAAAGAAATTACATGTTTATATAAACAACTGAAGTGGCAAACATTGTCTATTAATTAATTAAAAATCGGCCAAGTGCGTGTCGGGCCAGTGTAGGGTTCCGTAGTTGCTTGTCTGTCTTAGTTACATCGCACACAAAAAAACCCCAGTTTAGGTGTAGGGGAGGTACACTACAATTTGTTTTTCAATGTTTTATTTTACTGTTTTGTCGGCGTGATTGATTTATATACCCATGCCAAATTCGTTTTCTAGCAGTAATGGTTACTGAGCTATGCCGCAGACGGACAGATAGACATGGCAAAATTGTAAGGGTTCTTTGTTGACTACGGAACCCTAAAATGGTGATAATGTACCAGATTCGGCTGCTTAAAACGAAAGCATCTGTTGTTTAAAAAAATATTTACTTTTTCGTATCATAACGCCAATTTATAGGAAAAATAACAAATAAAACTAAAGGCCTAATTGCCTCAGATCGCCGACAGTCATTAGTGTGCCCAAAAGGGTGACAGCCTTACGTATGGCTAAGTATTGTTTATTTTTATTTCTTAATAAATAAAAATAAAAAACACCGAGCTTCTGTGCAATCTATGCAGTGTACTAGAATGTTCAGACTACCCAATACCCTAGCGCTTTGACCTCAAATTACGAATAGGTGTAATGAATTCAGGTGTCAAATTATGCTGGTATTATATCAGTCGACTTTAAATGATCAAAAAATTGTATGGTCACCTTGCCTTTACTGTTTATGTAAAGGGGAGGAGATAATGTTCCATTAGTCGCCATTCTTAATGCGTTTTTTGCGTTTCTGTTGATATTATTGTTAATATTGTTATATTGACTCCTATGATTAACTTACTTTATTATATGGTCACTCCACCAAACGTCATCATTCATTTAATCAAATTTCTATAGTTTCTTCCCATAAATAATATCGTTTTTGTTTTGGTGTTTGATGAACATCATCGCATGTGGATAAGCACCAACAAAATGAGACCACTCGGTCATTGCACAATTGAGTTGGAAAACATGTGAATACGACTTTATTTTTAACAGCACAAGGTTACCTACTCAAATATTGTTTTAACCTTTATCTACATATATTTATGAACTCGTGTACACGACATCAAAAATATGTTTACTGCACTAATGGACCTTGTCCCATTGCAATAAGGCAAAAAAGGTGTACATCTCTTTGATGTCGACGTACGTTTGAAATACTGGAGTTGCAATGTTTACTATTCCGCATTGAAAAGCCCTTTCCTGAAGCGCCCATAAAAAAAACTTTGATTACACAACTTTTGTTAACTTCAGAGATGAAAATTACGCAACAGCGATTTAAAACCAAACTCACATTACGATACCCCAGCTTTGCATTCACAAAAAGCGTGGCTTTCATCCGTATTTTTCACAAAAACCTCATCACAACGAACAATGCTCGGGTCATCCACGACCCATTCCGTTATTGTGACGTCTGTCATTTTGCCCTCTTACGCTTTTGTCGTTCGTCCACCATTGTTGATAAATACCACTTTATATTTGCGCTTAATAACTCCCTTACTCACTTATATTAAAGTCTACTTTTAAGTAAAAGAGAGGTGTGGATATGTGTGTTGGCCGAGTGACGTTTGACCGTTGTCAGAATGAGAAAGCAATGGAAATAAGCGGTTTGACCACAATACGTGGATTGTGAAGGATTGTAGGGTGTTATATTAATTTTAGTTATGTGTGAAATATGTGGGAGGGTTCAGGGTGGACATGGGTTTGTTTAAGTTTAATTTAAAATCGGTATAGTGGGTTTTCGGAGATTTAAGGGTGACAAAAGCGTCATTACTGGATGTCTTGAACACGTGCCCTGTTGGTTGAAGGATTTCAAACATCGCTGTAAAGTAGGTAAGACTTACTTATGACGTCTGATTTTTAGCCAAATTAGCCCAGTTAGGTCTTAGTTCTCGGTTTCCTCTGATGGACAAGACCTGAATTGACTTATGTCTAACTAGCTGATGCCCGCGGCTTCGCCCGCGTGGTTATAGGAAAATGTACATATTTAATTTTCCCGTGGGAATTAGATGTTTTCCCGCTGGAAAAAGTAGCCTATGAAATAAAAATTAAATGAAAAATGAAATGAAATGAAAATAATTTACTCCAGAACAAGTCCATATTAGCAATTACATCAAAATAATTGAATTAAATTAAATACACATGATACGAAATAAATTAAATTAAATTATAGTTAAGTATTACAAATTGCAAATTGTTGTTAATTATTAAAACATTAAATATATGGGCTGGGCTTGCTGAACGCCGCGGGTCACCCCGATCCTGCGACGACCGGCCTGTGGTACTCCCTCCAGCGCTCATGCAGCGGGCTGGCGTCCCACTCTCTCACCGCCGAGAGCAGTGTGTTGGAGGAAGTGTAAATTGCCTTTCTACCCTAGCCTATGTCACTCTCCAGCTTCTAAACTATCTCCTACAAAAAATCACATCAATATAACGCTCCGTTGCGACGTGAAAGAAGGACAAACATACAAACACACACACTTTCGCATTTATAATATTAGTAAGGATTCTTGCAGGAAATATATTCCTTCACTATCAACACATCGCAATCTCGAGCTCTGTTGCGACCGTTTGTATTCAGTTAAGTACCTTTAACATAGTGATCGAGTATTGGTAGCTACTATAGGCAAGTCAAATAAGTTCCAATAGCTAATATAGGCAAGTCAAATAAGTTCCTGTAGCTAATATAGGCAAGTCAAATAAGTAACTCAACAGAGATTGAATCGTTTACGCAAGAGAGGTGCCAGGACTAAGTTTGCTTAGTTTGGGATGTATTGATATAGGGTTATATCCATTTGAATATGAAGTTGTGCTTAATTCTTGTCTTGTTAGTTTCAATAAATATTAAATCCGCCATGGCAGTTTGTTTTTGAGGTAAAAAGCTAGTAAGTAAGTATAAATACTTATACCAACAATATATCGTCCAACGCGACAACATTACCATCCTCACCACTTAGATGGTTGGCAGTCCTCAACTGTGCGCTTCTCCAGAAACTTCCTGCCTCGCACAGCTAAACTGTGGAATGGATTGTCGCCTGCGGTATTTCCGGACCGATACGACCTTCAAACCTTCAAGAAAAAAGCGTACTCCCATCTTAAAGGCCGGCAACGCACTCACAACACCTCTGGTGTTGCGGTGTCCATGGGCGGCGGTAATCGCTTACCATCAGGTGATCCGTCTGCTCGTTTGCCTCCTATATCATAAAAAAAAAAAAAAAAACAAGTGAGAGTCACCTTTTATATCCTTATACTCTTAGGCATCAAATTTTATATAGGTACCTACACACTTTATATAAAACTGGCTATTTGGATCCATATGCGTATTAAAAAGCATGAAAGTAAAGCCGTGGCATAAAATATGTTTATAGCCTATGATTATTCATGACATAAATTACAGTAAAAAGTTGCCTTAGACAAAATTATTAGAGTTCACATCACGATCGTTTAAAAATAACAATATTAAAAATTATAAATAAAATGATCACAAATAAAATTATTATAATTATTATTTCAAAGTATAGTTAATAATGCATATACGAAAATGTCAATCAATCCTTATAAAATACACAAACAAAAACAGAAGAAATGTCATTAGCAAAAATAAGTAGTAAATTATTAGTAAGTAATGTTAAATAATTTCCATTTTCATCAAAATCTGCTGCATCTAATGCTCACTCAGTACGAAGACGCTGACATGTTCGCTGATCGTTTGACATACTTGTGCAATATTGCTAGGATATTTTTGAATTGGCATTTAATTAATGGAATGACATTATAATTACGATTTGTGACATTTTTACTTGTGAATGTGTATATTTCTTGTTATTTTAGCGTGTAAGTGATTTGGTGTCCACACTGTAAACTTGCATTGTATTAATTAAATAAATAAATAAATAAAATAAATAAAAAAATAAAAAAATTTCATTTCCGTAAATTCCTTAACTGATAACTTTGGATGATCCAATAAAAGCTTCCTGAGCTTGCGGCTATGCTATATACTGACAAACAAGTCTACGTCCCACCTGATGGCAAGCGGTTACCGTTGCCTATGGACGCTGGCAACTCCAGGGGTGTCACAAGAACAAATTATTTGTTTTTTTAATGTACTAAATTTTTCAAACTGCTTAAAAAATATACCAGCAATATTTGCATAACATCATGATTAAACCTACTATTATATAAGTATTTTTATACATAAATCACCACAATATTCTTTCTGAAGCATCGAATACCACCCTTAATCTGTTCAGTAAACTTCCACACCGTGTAGGTATTCGGCTCGGTTAAACACTGGCAGACAACATGTCAAGAGTTGATCGCGAACGCTAACTAATTCTGGAGTCAGCAGCTGGATTACTAACTGAGTTAGACGCTGAGGGTGGTTATTGAGGTATCACGATTTAAACTGATAATTACAATTTACCTCAATTTTGCAGCTAGCATTTCATTCGAGTGCGTGCTTATCTAAAGTCACAACGATCATTTCGATACATTACTAAGATTTGTATGATAGTCTGAGTCAATAAAAGTTGCAATTTTAACTTAGCTATTATAATTTTAAACTTAATATACACACACACACACATTCATTTATTACAATAAATTTCGATTGAATATAGTTCTAATTTTAATCTAGTTAATGTTAATTATCATCTTGTATATACTATTACTAATTATATATATATATATATTACCTTTTTAAATTATTATAAAACAAACGAGAACGTATCGGCATTTAAAAGTATTGCCTTCCAAACGATGGCTTTAATAAAATATATTATTAAAAGGAGGTTGGGCACGGGCAGGTTGTAACTTTGTCTAAGTATCTCTTTCTACTTACCTTCCTTCCTCTCAATTTCTCAAAGATCAGCTGGAAGAGATCCCTTATAGGGATAAGTTTGCCTTTGTACTTTGATCTTGTGTGACATGTATTTGCTTAAACCTGTTATTGTGTACAATAAAGTACTTACATAAATGCATATTAATTATGGTTTCAAAGAAAAAGTTTTCGATGATATCATTCAATGAAGATAATATTATAGTGACAAAATTATATAGAAAACCTCTCTTCGCACAATATCGTTTCTATATCGTCCGTCAGCTTTGCCCCGTAGTACGGTGATTAAACTTACTCGAACCTCACTTGAGGCAACTGATCGGAATGGCCTTAATACGAAGAAGCAACTCAGCTATTAATTAAATACTATTGAATTCTATGTAGTAGCAAGTAATTATACACTATATAATTCCGGGCCTAAGTTCTTCGAGATATGTTCTATTATTTAAATGAATTCACATTCATTTATTCATTGCTTTTGTGTGTACAATTTAAGGTCTTAAAAAATAGCAGCAAGTTCTAACACAACCCTGTGAGGGCATTGCAATATCATAACATTCATAACATAACCTACTTACACTACTACTAGGACTAGTATAAGTATCATAATTCAGACAAACAATAAATAATAAATTATGATAAAATTTGATTTGACAGGAAAAATTAAAATTCAAAATAATTCAAACAATAACAAAAAATAAATTAAATTAAAAATTTCATCACTAGTACAGTTCAGGACATAAAAAATGGTGCCATCAGTTCTTAGATGTTTTTTTTTCTTATAATAATTGAATATACTATGCGAGTCAAATATAATCATTAAGACTTGCTAGTTCCTTAAATTTCTTTGAACTTTGAACCTTTTTATATGTATCAAATACACCCTTAAAACAATGCTGTTTTTCACAACGCTATTTATGAGTTCACTAACTTTTCTGTTTACAAAATTCACAATATATTTCCTATTACATTATGGAAACAAATCCTGGAATTACTCATTAGTAGTCGATAGTAAAACTGATGGTAACCGGTGACTGATGCCTAAGGACGCCTGCAACTAAGTGGCCGTCAATAGAATTTGCTAACTATGTACCTAAACAAACCGCTATATTGAAATTGTCTTTCACTATGGCGGTTTGTTTACATAGCAAATTCCATTGACGTCGACTTTAGTTTTTTCTTTATTTGCAAGCAATGTGACATGAAACGTTCACCCGATGTTCTAATACAGTTCACTAAGAATAACTTCACATGCAGAGTTCCTCGATTAAACTAACTTGGACGTTACTCGAAGGAACTCGATCGTTGATGCTAATACTCTACGCTAACCCGAACAATAGTGTTGAGGGGTCTATTCGGCTAAACGTATTAAATTGCTGCACGTTTATGACACGTTAAGGGAGGGTAGGCTTGTTAACTAAGATTTATTTACGATACCTTTCAAATCAGTTTTTGGAGAGGAACACATGTTTGTACGGAAACAACTACAATGAAAGAACATAAATACCCAAAAAATTGAGTTAAAGACGGACCTCGCTGGCGGCAGCCGAAACGCTTCATCACACTTTGCACGACCGCCGTTTGACAGCCGCATGCCTGAACGCCCTGAACCGCTAGGCTACCGTAGTTAGTACTGTAGTACCTAGTACCGTAGCTTGGACTATAAAAAAATGCATATTTTTCTATGCTTTCAAGGTCCATATCTTTTAAGATATAAATTTTATATTGAAATATATTCTTTATGAAAATAATTTGATGGTATACTATCCATTTAGCAACACTACTTTATCAATTTTAACATGATGAAAGAAAGAAAGAGAAAGAAAGAAGACATTTATTCACTACGCAAAAGACACACAGAGACAAAGGGAGTACAAATACAATACAATTTACACATAATGTGTGTGTCTTCGCGGCAGTGAATCGGTCGCTGTCTCAGCATTATGCCGAGGTGTCAGACAGACACCTACAGCGCTGATTTTCAGACAGCACCGTACGTGACCCACGGAACGCAACACAACATACCGCCGATACAAACGTATACACAAAATACATAAATAATTAATATACTAGTAAAATAAGTAACACAAGCACAATGGGATGAGAGACATGTGAAAAACGCGAAACGGTTGGGATGTTTAATAAAACAAAATGGATACAAATTAAATAAAGTGCTGGATGGGTTAGGGTTGGGATTTTTGGAGCGTCAACAAATAGCCCTTAAGCTGGCGCCTAAAGGTATACCTGCTAGACGCTCCTTGGATAGGTGGGGGGAGATCATTCCAACACTTGGACGCCGCGAACCTGAAGCTACCTCGAAACGCCGCGGTCCGATGCTTTGGCACCAGAATCATCGCCTTACACCTACGCGCACTCTTAGGCCATACAAGTCTACTCAGCAAATATGCTGGGACCCCAGATTGAACTATGCCAAAGAGAAGAGTGGCGAGGTGAAGCCGTCTGCGTGCAGGCATGTTCAGCAGACCAGCGGCGTTCAAGTAGGGAGTGATATGGGAGCGGGGTGGGACTCGGAAACAGAAACGAATGCATGCGTTTTGCACTCGTTGTATGAGCTTTTTTGTACGACCAGTAATGCAGCCAGCATAGACAACATCACAATAGTTTAATCTTGACAATATCAGCGATTCACAAAGGTTAACACGCAAATCAACACTTAAGTAATCGCGAACATTGTAAAGAACTTTAAGGCGGTAGAAGCAGTTACTCACAACTTTCAGTACGTGGTTCTCAAAACGCAGCTTGCCGTCCATGAGGAGGCCAAGGTTAGTTGCTTCTACCACCCTCTCTATTGGTTCGCCCATGATAGCAATCTTACTGGTAGTCAAAGTCTCGAGGTTACTGATGGTATTACGGATTTGATGCTCTGACCCAAATACAACATATTTCGACTTGTTCGGATTAAGGACTAGGCAGTTCTTTTCCGACCAAGTAGAAATACGTTCCAGGTCTGCGTTGATGGAGTTGATCGCAACAGATATATCCGTGGGTACGCTAGAAAGGTATAACTGGAGGTCGTCAGCGTAAAGATGGTATCTACTGCCTCTTATATTGCAAGTGATGTCAGCACTATACAATATAAAAAGCAGGGGACCCAGTATTGAACCTTGCGGCACACCTCTTTCCACAGGGCAAAGAGCGGACCGCAAAGTGCTACCATCCATCCTACGCAACGCCACCGTCTGCACGCGGCCGGAGAGATAACTATCAAACCATCATCATGCAACTACCCTTTTATACTGTTACCAGCTAGAAGGCTATGCAGTCGGAGCGCGAAATAAAATTATATCATGTGTCTATCCTGTTGCTCAGTTCTATAAATTGGTAAATTGAAGCCCTGTAGATAAAGGGTACGTACAAGTTGAGACCCGGCCGCAAGCAGCAGCGGCAGACGACGTGTCGCAGCGACACGACTGATTTCTATGTTTTCCTACGAAAGGTCCTACGAAATACCTTTTGTAGCTAGCGACACGTCGCTGGGCGTCGCCATCATAGAAATACATAGACACCAGTCGTGCCGCCGCGACACGTCGTCTGCTACTGTACGTCTAAAACAACTTGCTGCTCTGTCGCTTCCCGCGCTCAGTCTCTTTTTCTCACTCGCACCGTGCAAATTAGAAAGAGCAGGGTAGATCTTTCTCGTCTCGCGTCGCGGCGCGGCGTCAGTTGTGCTAGCCCCGCTGGTGTCTGCGGTCGGGTCTCAACCTGTAACTTTAGTATACCTAACTTTCTCTAATAATGTTTTCTTAGGACGCGTACATGCTGAGGTCGCTGCATTAGTACTTGCTTGGTTGCGGTGAAATCTCCATGCTGCTTTTCGCACAATTGCATGCACAGTTTCAGCGGCGTACACACGAGTACGTTGAACAAATACCAAACAGATTTGAACTCAATATGTTTACTCAAAGAGATTCCTTAAGCAACGTAGAAAGCTAGGTATAAGTAAGTAGTTAACTAAGTTTTACTCGATAATTTAGAGCAACAAAGCATGTCGAGCATAGTATTAAATACCCAGGGGGGCAATTTTAGTACGGACTTTTGGACTATTCGTATTTAAGTGCTCCAACTAAGATTCTCTAAAAGCGCTCACGTTATGGAGAATTTATTAAATAGGTATTAAATCTAATCAGGGGTTAACTTGCAGGCATTCAACCTTCTGGGTCTAACATCAAATTGATTTCATCATATCAGCCGAAAGACGTTCACTACTATGATTGATTTTCATCACATTTATAGAATACGGCAAAAGTTAACTTCACTGTGACATAGTGCAGCTGCAGGGATCGGCAAACTTTTTAGACAAAGAGCCAGATCCCGGAAAAATTACGATTTTTCGGAAGCTCAAAGAGGCACAGTACCAAATTTTAGGGAAAATTATAATTTCGGGTGAGTTTGCAAAGTGGATATGCTGTGTTTGGGTTCGATAAAAATAATTGTATTTGCCTCGCGCTATTGACGTTTTTTTTTTGTGATTTCCAGAAAAAACTATATTTTTTGGGGAACCTAAAGAGCCGCAACAAACCTTTGAAAGAGCCGCATGCGGCTCGCGAGCCGCGGTTTGCCGACCCCTGACATAGTGGAACGAGCGAGCGAAGCGAACGAAGTTCTATGCTTTAGCTCGGGCCGAAAATCGTTTGTCTGGTGTCCGGTGTCCGATGTCCCGCTGTCCGGCTCTCCTCTCCCGGTCATATTTCTCAACTGATTCTCGTGAAATTTTGTAAGCAGGTACAATGATTATATAGCTTTATTCGTCAACAATTTTTTATTAAAAAAATCGTAAAATAATATAGGCACGCGAGTTCTACAGTTCACAGACCCATTAGTTAGAAAAATAATAAAAGGGCCGTGGATAACAAATATTCAGTATTTGTGCGTATCGATTAGACACTCGACTCACGCTCCTAAAGTAACATTTCAAATTTAAATCCCCCCGGGACTCTCGAGATCACGCCATTCCTATAAATACTGCATGAACCTCGAGTCTGAGTCGGGACTGAGCCTCGAGTCTTGAGTGCTGGGAGTCAGTGTACTAGTAACCAGGTCGAGCATGATAATAAAAATATATAGTACTAGTACGTTTGTGGTTTACCGTTGCGAAGGTCTTATTGTTATATGTTACAAATCTGTTTTTACATACAAACATACATACATTCACGCCATTATCCCTAAAAGGGGTAGGCAGAGCACATGAAACTTGTGTTCCAGTATCTTTTAGCATAAATGTGCGTATAAAAGATCGGCAAAATGTGATATCACAGCGACAGGTTGCTAGCCCATCGCTCATAACACAGTTCAACCCTGTTCTCTTAAATCGAGTTTTGCTTTTTGATATCTTCTAGTTTTGGATATGGCGTATATCTGCGTATCCTGTATATGTTAGGGCAAAAATTACCAATTGGATATGTTTGAGTCTGTTATAATCTTACGATCTGTTTATAGTTTTACGTCACATCTGGCCATAATGTGAGTTATACCGCACGCTGCGCGTACGGTAAAACTCGCATTGTGGCCAGATAAAGACGTAAAATTGTATAGTCACCACGGGCAGTAAAAAAGAAAGCCCTCTATCGCATATTTACAACCCTCGCCTGCGGCTCGGGTCACAAATACTTGCGATTTCGGGCTTTCTTTCTTTTACAACCCTTGGTAAGTAATGTACTTTTGTAGCATTTTTTGTTGTTAAATGCTGTTGTAAAAAAAAATATATATTAGGGGACAATCTTATACAAATCGAACCAGCCCCATAGTAAGCTCAATAAGGCTTGTTTTATGGGTAGATAGATACAAAAACGCATAAAAAAACGTCCATGACAGGAACAAAATATTCACGCTCATCACACAAATATTCACGCTCATCACACAAATATTCACCCTCATCACACAAATATTTGCCCTTACCGGGATTCGAATCCAGGACTTTCAGCTTTATAGGCAGCGTCACTATCAATACCCATTAGGCTAACCGGTCGTCATTTTGTGATGACGTTGTCATACCGATTTTTGGTCAGTGGCTAGTGTGGGTTAAAAAATACAATTGGGAAACAAAACCTAAATAACATTTTTTTTTTCTTTAATTAATTATCTTTTCACTATTAAGTACAAAATCCGCAATAACACACTTCTATAACAATGACACACATGTATAACACTTGTTTGCGTATGTTATACACGTGTGTATCAATTAATAAAATAACACAAATACATCATTTCATTTAAGTCACGGTGCGATGGTACAAAATTTGCAGCGCATTTTTTATTTAGCTCGTTTTCAACTAGAAACATGCTGGCAGCTGTGCTAAAAATAGGTCAGCAAACAACTAATTCGTGTTAAGCCTCGCTTACTCAAGGATCTAACGCCAAACATGGCTCCTTATAAATCGACTAAATTACAAGGTTGTAGCTCCCAATGGTGGCAATTTGAATATATTAACTCTAACATAAGTATTTTTGGATATTCGTGGCAAATTGCTACACTTCTTATTCATGTGAAAGTAATATAATACTGTACTAACATCTCGGTGTATACTTCCGGCCAGCTAAGGGTACACTGTGTTTGCTTAAAATTAACAAACGTAATTGTCCAATGCAACAAAAAAAACACAAAAGAGAAAGTAAACTAATTGAAATAGCATTTATATAATTGAATTTAAAGTGTGTCCACTTAAAAATAATACTAATCACTAAGGGTGCCATGTTTCGAACTCTTCGGGAGTTCTTTTTCTGAATGAACATTCTCGGTATGGCCGCAAGAATACTCGCCAATTGCATCCTGCGGGCGATGGGGGTTCACTTCCTACCACAATCCCAAGGGTTATTATACTTTAGCGCAGGTTGTGATATAATACGAACAAACAAATGAATATATTATCTATCGACTCTAAATAGAACATCATTCGTAATCAAATTAACTACCTCAAAGTTTACATGTTTCTCAAAAACAACAAGAGAAAAAAAAAACATATTTGTAAGAGATGTATAAGGTCTCCAAGCGTCAGAATTAAAATAATTGTCTTATAGGTATTCGCGGAGATGTATAAGGTCTCCGAATGTCAAAATTTTAAGTACGAAAATAGTAAAATCAAGTGAGAACAGAAATCTCTCATGTCAATTCCGCTAAACAGTGGACTGAAGTTACTTGTCATCCTTGAAATAATTTAAATAGTGAAACATAAGAAACTATACTAGCAACACCAAATTAAATGTGTTAGCTCTTCGGCAATTCTGCTATTGTATTATATGTACTTTATACTTCCAAGTGTATCCTTTCCATTGGCTGACAGTGTTCGCGGAGCGATGGCTACATTGCTGAACCACATTATACAGTTTCAGTTTGGCCTGTTTGCCTACCCTGTAATTTTGTTATAAAACTTTGATTTTCTGATAAAATTACAATCTCAATCTGCGTGGGCTGAAATTTTATTATTGTAAGCTTACAAAGAAAGTTTATGTTTAGGCAAATGGCTTATGAAAAAATACCAATTTGCGGGAATGTATTCGCTCGTGAAGAAAACGAGGTTTGTTTATTGGTCTTACGTACACTTGAACCATCAAAAACTCATGGTAATTAATTTTGTATTAAGCACTTACGCTGCTAACGAAATTATACATTTTGAAATAAAGGAAAAATTGAAAAATGCTCCGTGCCGGATTCGAACCGGCAACCACAGGCATTCATGGCCCGTCGCTACTAACCAACTGAGCTATCGGAACAATCCGGTTCGGGCACCAAATTCTTCAATCAGTTCCTTCCAAGAACGCCTTAGGGAGGCGTGGAGCGACATCTATCAGAAGACTTAGGCCTCTTAACGGCACCAACGTCTTAAATTATATTGAGAAATCGATTATATAGAGTCTTCTGGTAGATGTCGCTACACGCCTCCCTAAGGCGTTGTAGGAAGGAACTGATTGAAGAATTTGGTGTCCGAACCGGATTGTTCCGATAGCTCAGTTGGTTAGTAGCGACCGGCCATGAATGCCTGTGGTCGCCGGTTCGAATCCGGCTCGGAGCATTACATTTTTTAATTTTTCCTTTATTTAAAAATGAACTGATGGTAATGTTTACTCTTTTCTTTTTTTCACACATAAATAAATGCGTATGCATAATATAATAAAATTACAATCTGTCATTTACGTCGGATTCAACGTGGATCAACCAAACAGCAATCCTACTAATATTATAATGCGAAAGCTTGGATGCTTGGATGTGTAGTTATTTGTTACTCATCACTCATTTAATCGGAGGATAAACGTCTAAATATTACCTAGATATAGATATTATCATATCTTGGAATAATCTTGATTCCGGTTTATGGTCTAACGCATTTAAGTTTGTATGAGACAAAATATATAGAAACCAACAAAGGCATTAATCAAAATAAAAATACCAACGGCTATCAAAATAATAATTGCACAAGTTTTAATGCAAAAATATTCGTTATTTTAAACGACCTTATACAACACATTCATAGCCTCTACATACTAACGGAATTTGTCAGAAAAACTCAGTCACCACCGAACTAAAGAGCTCGCTTAGCACTTTCATTACCATCGGCACGGATTTCTTCATATAAATGTAAATACAGTGTGGGGAGCCGACAATGGGGTTTGATTTCTGCGCGAGAGGAAATTCTTTATCGGTTTTTTGGGTTCCGTTCAAGTTTGGAAGTTAAAATACGGTAGTTTGAAAGGTGGAATTGGTTTTTTAAAGGTAGAAGTTTTGTATTGTCGGCTACAGATCATATTGATATCTGTGCTAGTAAAAGGGGGTAAAAATATGTGATTGTATGCTGACGTTACACAACGTGCTGAAATGACTTATGTTGTTGCATCTAGACTCAAATTAAGCATGAAACGACAACAAACGAACAGAAAAAACATACCTAGTTATGTTTGTATTTATAATATCGGTATAAATGCCACTCTTTAGCGAATACATAATAGTACATAACTGCACAGGCCTGAAAATAGGGACTGCCGGCCTAGTAGATATAGACGGAAACGAGCATAGCGAGGCCGGACAGGGATATAAAGTGCCAATCCCTTTTCACGCCGTGGTTCGTAAAGTGCTTTTCTCTAACATGCAATGACAAAAAAAAAACTCCCAGTGTTTAATGGTTGAATGCCATCTTTGGTCGTGAATTGATACTGAAACAACAAAAGGTCACTTTGTAGGCCTAGACCACCAATCTTGTATGAAATTCCATTACTAATCTACCGTCTCCCCGCGCCCGAAACGTGATTTTCGAAGGCAAGGAACGAACAAATAACACACCTTCAATAAGTATTTCATTATCTTATTTTCGTTGCTATGTTTTCTGGATGATTTTGTAGTGTATTGTTTTTCTAGTGTAGTTACCCTTAATCTAAAGTACTAGAACTTAAGGTACCTGTCTAATGAAAAGTTGCTCTTTCAACGGTTTTTTTCTATTTTTAATTTTCTTGTGTTGTATTGAAAAAAAACAACCATGTTATTTATTCTAGAATCAAAACTCCGCTCTCTCGCCAACCATTCCCACTTGGCACAATTTCCGCAAAGGAAAATGTCAATTGGTTCCTATTGTCAAGCTTCAACAGCATCTCACTCCCACTTACCTAGCTAGTATAGCTGTTTCACTTTTGGGTGCATTTTTGTTGCTTAAATGTCACTGTTTATAAGGGTTGAAAGGGAGATTCGATGATAGGGTCGTAATGATGAAAAATAGTGTGGATAATGGAATTGATGTGATTTCATTCAATTTATTCTAATTATTTACGTTAAGGAGAAAAGCATTGTGATGAAATCAAGTCATAGTAATTGTTTTTTTTTTGCGAAGTTCATTAATTGATTTATAGCATTACATAAGGGATACACCATAGTTAAATGAAGCCTCAGCTTTATTTTAAATTATATGTAGTTGTAGGTAATCAAATAAAATAATATTTAAATTTTAGTCGTCAGGAGGAGAACCAAAATACATTTTGATTTTATCAAAAAAATTACAAACATAAATACAAAGCACTGATTAGGTTAAGACATGATGTTAGTCATGTATATTAGATACGAACCTACTTATAGATTAGATTAGATTATTTATTTCATGATAATAAATTACATTACAGATTTGCATACATGTCAAAATAATAAGAATTTTTATCACGATCGTCAAAAACAGAGAATAATTAAGATATAATATTAAGACAATGTCAACAAATGTAAGAACACAATAACAATAATATACAACGCTTCCATTCACATTCATCCATACTTACTATTATATTGCATCCTCTACACTTTGTTTACTTATCATCATACCTACATTAATCCTGCAACATTTAATTTCTTTCTACACTATATTTACGACACCGACGAAAGAAATTACAGACCCCTTGCTAGCTAAATTGTCATTATATGCGTGGGGGGAAAAGACAATTTACTACCCTTGGTGGAAATAAGTGATGCTTGATTGAAATTACTAGTTTTTAGCCAACACATCAATAAGCCATAAGAAATAGTACCCTATGCTGAATATGGTAAGCTTGGTAAAAGAGTGAACTGTGAATACTAGTATATGTACATTTTTCTTTTAAAAACCCAGTGAGTCTTGTATACATTTGTAGGGTCTATTATAATGATACAGCATTGTATTTTATGCGCTTATACGCAAGTAATAGTTTTAATTTAGTTCAAATGAACTCTTTGTTTATGTAAATAGAAGTAGATGGTTGTCAATATTAGTTTCAGACAATAGTAAACGGGTTGTCCTATTGTCTGAAACGAATATTGTCTGTCTGTCCATACAAAAATGGTGAGTGTGAAATCTGGCTCTCTATTGTTATTTCTCCAAAATTCAACTCATTTAAACCCTTTTCAATATGGCCTTGTATGAACGGCTTGATCTATTCTTATCCCATGCAGCGCTAATCAAGACACACATGAACGTATAGCGCTTTTTCCTGACACGGTTTACGTAGTAACGCTACAAGCGAAACGTGGCAGTTTATGGAGTTAGTATTTGTCGTTTTAAGGATAGTCGTATGGTTTATAGTGAGACCATTTGGTTGATTCATAGAGGTTATTTTGCATTTATAAAGCACATGGTCGTCATTGAAAAACACGTTGAATGTTGGTATGATTGATAATGATTTTAAATGAAACATTAAAGGTAATTTTATAGCCCTTTTCGGAAAAAAATACTTAATCTTGGCATCATGCAAAATTGAACTATTATCAATAAATGTTAGGCACTTATGTTCCCCATTTTACGATTGGCAATTGACGAAGAATTATGCCGATTAGCGTATGCGAGGGGATTTTCGGCACATTTGATGCAATTATTTTAATAGCTTCGGACCCCGAATAATAAATTACAGAAGATTGCAGTAAAGTTGGATGCAGCATAATAGCAGTAAATGAGACGATTATGGCATAATGATTGAATTATAGTCGTTAATGGTGTCTGTTCGACTGGACATTGTTGTTATGGATTTAAGTTGCATAGGACATAAAGTGGATAATTTTTAGGATTTAGGGTACGTCAAAAAGAAATTAGGAACCCTTATAGGATCACTTTGTTGTCTCTCTGTCTGTCCAAGCGTACGACGCAGGCATAAATACATCATAATCATCATCATATCAGCTGAAATACATCCAATGGTCATAGCCCTCTGCAAATGACGGCCACAATGATCGGTCCTGCGCATCCAGCGGACTCCCGCGACCTTTACCAGGTCATCAGTCCATCATGTGGGGGGTTTAACCAGTACCCACGCTGCTCCTGTCGGTACGTGCTAAACTGCTCACCACCCGAGACCTTTCCACCCCAACGGCCATCGTTTTTACGTGCAAAGTGCCCCGCCGATTGCCACTGCCAAGTTAATACAATTCATACTAATATTATAAATGCGAAAGTGTATGTGTGTGTTTGTTTGTATGTTTGTCCGTCTTTTACGGCAAAACGGAGCGACAAATTGACGTGATTTTTTAAGTGGAGATAGTTGAAGGGATGGAGAGTAACATAGGATAGTTTTTATCCCCGTAATCATCCCCTAAGGGGGTGAAATGGGGGGGGTAAAAGTTTGTATGGAGCTGTGATATAAACGAGTTCCACGCGGACGGAGTCGCGGGCAGAAGCTAGTACAATATAAACTTATTTGCATTTACCCATGTTATAAGTGTGGGAACAAAATTTTCTAACGGCAAAGTTCCCTCAGTTAAGTGAGCAAAATCTTCAAGTCTCAGTTCCTGTGATGGACGAACCATTTAAGTATACCTACAAAGTACGGAACCCTCGGTGCACTAGTCCGACTCGCACATGACCGATTTTATGATTTATAATCTGTCCAACGTTCTAAACTATATTGGATAATATAATAACATTTTCACATTGGTATTGATGTACTTAGTCAATCACGTACATTTATTAGCTCGAATGAAAAGATGTGCAATTTTGTTAATTATGTAGTATATATTATTTTAGCATGATTAAATTGAATGCCAATTTTAAAAACATTGGCATAAACAATTCACGGGTATTTGATGATGTGATTGACTAAGTTAAATATTAATAACATTGTTTTGTAACTAAGCAATGTAGTTACAAAAGCTTTTGTAGGAAAAGCACTATGTTGCTTTCTCCTCAAACCTTTGAAATTTCCATTACGGCGAGACCTACTTTCTAATTATTGGCAATGAAAGTTCCCATGGCGCTGAAATCGGATTACCGTCCCGGCGCTGTAAAGGTCAAAGAGTCTGATAGCAAGCGACGCCTTTTAAAGGTTGACGTTTACTGGACTGTCTCGATAAACTTACTGGATTGAGAACAAGTTTGTATTTAAATTTAAATCTTCACACATTATTTTGACTAAACGGGACTTAATCGCTTATCTTATTTATCTCTTTGAGGCTTCCCGACGTTTCGGATGTGTCAGAACATCCTTGATTACCGGACGATCACGACTGGCTTACGCGGGTATCAATAGGGTATCAAGTATAATTCGAACTACCCGCACTTGGAATTTATTTACCACTTGTACACTAGGGTTTTCACCCGGCCGACCCACAACACTAATAATGTCCGTTGGCACCGAAAGGAGAGAGCGTAGTTAACGCCAGTCAGTCAGTAGACACTTAGTTCTTCACTTACGGCGACCTACATAATTGCTTTTTTTAGATAAAAACAAGCATTATATTTGCCTGATGGTCTGTAAACACATAAATCTATGGGCGCTTGAGACTTTAAATAAATGAGTCCCAGTTGGACGGCTCTGTATGAGCGAGAGAAAGAGAAAACAAAGCCGATATGTCACTCTTATATTAAAAAGGCATTCTTCGCTGTCGTTTTTAGGGTTCCGTAGTCGACTAGGAACCCTAGTTTCGCTTTGTCTGTCCGTCCGTCCGCGGATAATCTCAGTAACCGTTAGCACTAGAAAGCTGAAATTTGGTACTAATATTTATATCAATCATGCCGACAAAGTGGTAAAATAAAAAGTGATATATTTTTATTAGGGTACCTCCCCTATACGTAACGTGGGGCGTGTTTTTTTTTCATTTCAACCCTAACGTGTGATATATTTTTGGATAGGTATTTAAAAATGAATAGGGGTTCGCTATAATCATTTTTTGATAATTTTAATATTTTCGGAGATAATCGCTCCAGAAGTAAAAAAAATGTGTCCCCCCCCCTCTAATTTTTGAACCATAAGTTTTAAAAATATGAAAAATATCTCAAAAGTAGAACTTTATAAAAACTTTCTAGGAAAATTATTTTGAACTTCTTAGGTTGAATAATTTTTGAAAAAAATTACAAAATAATTTCTGGACGAAAAACTACGGAACCCTACACTGAGCGTGGCCCGACACGCTCTTGGCCGGTTTTTCATGCTACCTTCATTGTTATATTAAGACGTCCCTCCAACGCATCCTCAACTTTCGTGTACGTGAGAGCCAGCACGCGATGAATGTAAATTTGATTTCTATTTTATACGTTACTTCTATCGAGACTTAGTTATGTAAAACCGGCAATACCTACATGGTTGACATTTGTATGATTCAGCGGGCGGGTGATATGCTAAATCCTTCGCCTTTATAAAAATAAACAGATTGTTTGAATATGACAGTTTTCAATTGGCAGAGTTTTAAATAAAAAGTGTCTTTTTTATTCGTCTTAAAACGATTTGAAAATATTGGGGGTCCTGCTTTAAATCTAGAGCAATTTTGATTCTGATAGACTAAATTAAATGCTGCTACGATATTATTAAGTATGGCGTTGTTCTACTTTAATCGAACGAGCGAGCGAAGCGAACGAAGTTCTATGCTCCAGCTTGGGCCGAAAAATCATACCGTGTCCCACTGTTCTGTTCTACAGGTCGCATTTCTGAACCGATTCTTGTGACATTTTGTAAGCTGGTTCGTTAATTACGTAGGATGGATAATATGCCAATAGATGTTTCATCGCCTAAACAAACGATTTTAGATAAAAATGTAGCACCATTTTTTTTTATACTTAAAATATTGGGTTTTTCTTACTAAGCATCAATAGTAGTTTTGATTCGTATAAAAAGAAAATGTGTCATTTTTTTATTCATCGAGTGGATTGGAAATCTTAAAAAGATACTGAAATAAAACGTACACTTTTTATTGAAAACATCGTTACCAAAGTCTTTGGATAAATTAACGGCTTGGTTTTATCTTTGCTTTAAAACTAGCTGTCCTCGCGGCCCCACCCGCTTATTAGAGAGATCCTAGGCTGACTCTTGGAATAAAATATAACCTACAGCGTCTGCCCGCGACTCCGTCCGCCTGGAACTCGTTTGTATCGTAGCTGCATACAAATAGGGGTGTAGACTCGAAAATTAGTATTACTCCAAAAGAAAGAAGGCAAAAAAATATGCCTATTGACGAAAATCCCATTCAGATATCTCAAAGAATTACGAAACTACAACCGTTTTAATATTGCTTGTTGGAGAGAGAAAACGCAAACGGTGTGTGACGTCACATTACAGGATGCTGCCGGGGGACCGCGTCGACGGCGGCGCCGGCCACGATGCGGCGCGGCACGTTGCCGTCTTCTGTGACGTCACATTCTTCCAGCGTCATCGTTTGATATGAAGTTGCGTTTTGCGCAAAAGGGACAGAACATACCCCTTCTTAACACTCTGGACACTTATAACTTCGCGATTTTTTTTTTCCATTTGACTACATTTTTTATCCTTTTCGAGAAAAAATTACATTATTGATTTATTTATTTAGTGTCTACGCCCCTATTTTAATCCCCATTTCACGTTTCGGTATGGTTACCAGGATAAAAACTATCCTATGTTCTTCGCCAGGACTCAAACTATCTCTATATGTACTAAATAATCAGTTTAAGCGTGAAGACTGAAGAGTTAACTTTACTTTACTTTACTTTACTTACTTTACTGACAGACAGACAGATAGACAAGACACACTTTCGCATATGTATGGATGTCCATTATAAAGGTCCATTCTATTTAGCTACTAATAAAAAAACTAAAGCGGATGAGAAGTTCCGGAGATACCTACATACTGACAAAGCTCTCTCTCTAATCTCTCAGAAATATCCTCTTTATAATATTAGTATAGATGAAATGACCTGGTAAAGGTTGCTGGAGTGAGCTGGATGCGGGTGGCGCAGGACCGGCCATTGTGTCACTCTTTGGGGAGGCCTATATCCAGCAGTGGACGTCTTTCGGCTGATATGATGATGATGATAATAGATGAAATTGGCGAATGGAAATGTCGGTAACCGCACATCAGTTCAGTCACCTTATTTGCCTGCGTAGGCTGTGGAGTAATGTGATATCATCAAAGAAGTGGGTAGGGATTGCCATGTAGGCACTAAATATCAATATCGACACCCACGGAGAGGACTTCATCATGTTTGCAATATAATAAGACAGTCTCTAAACGTATTAACAAACTAGAACTGAACAAAACCACGTGGGTGTAAATAATCCGCTTACTAAAATTAACCCTATTATTATAACAAACGCCAATTAAATCAAACACCTACCCACTTGAAAATAGAACTCAATTTCTAATACCACACATGTCTGAACACTTGGTACTGTCACGGAAATACACCGCGAGGTAACGCCGGGGAGAGAAGTGCGCTTTTGTTGCGTAGTTTTTTTTTTCGACGCGAAGCGACAATCCCGTCACTCAGCCTGTTTAATTGCGAGTACTAAAACAAACGAGGGACGCCAGTGAGCTTCCGAATGCAAAGGGTGGGTGTAGACGGGCGTTTTTAAACGACGTTTCTCTATTTTGTTGTTTAAAACATTCGTGTTGTAGTTATAATTGAAATTGTCACTTAACAATGCCTTTTTGTTTCAGGTATGTGTTCCTTGTCACAGATGAAGTAAAATAGTAAGTTTATAAGCATAAACGTCTGTATGAATGATTGGTAAGTGTGCTGAAATTTGTTAGTTTGCTGCTTACTATTATTTTGAAACTGAATAGTTTTATAGGAATTTAGTGTTTGTGATATAGTATGAATAAGAGAGAGAATAAGGTTGGTCTAAAATACAAATGCCAAACGGTTAAAATATCGAAAGTACAGAATATCGACCATTATGCAGGCGATATATTAAAATTTCGGTTACCTATCGTAACCTAGAAAAATGTAATACCGAATATTAAAATCCCGAAAACGATTGGTTTTTTTTTATTAGGCCGAATTTTTATTTGCCCGAATTTACGTTTCCCGTATTATCTTTTGCCCGATTCTCAATTTGTCGCAGTTTTATTTCGCATATGGTTCAAATCGACACTTGTTAAAATTCCGTAGTTACGTTTGCCAACTAATTTGTGAGGTCGAATAATAATAAGTCCGAAATATTATTATCCCGCTATATCAATAGATCGAAATTGTAACATGTAAAAGCAAATCATCATTGCAAGCATTTGCTATTTTTATTGTGTAGGCGTTAATATAAATTGCCTGACCTTAAAGTGTGGGTAAGTGAATAAATCATATTTATGTGACATACCCATATCATTTGTTTATTGATTTTTGTAAGCAGTTACTGTCGTGGTGTTAGAATAAAATGGCTCATAAATTAATAGTTTTAATGTATATAAAAATATATACATTAAAACTATTGTTTTATTTTCCTATTCAATGCTCAATAATTCAATAGCTTAATAGGAAGTACTACAATAAAATAAATCGGATCTCGCGCTGTTTGGTCGCAGTTCACCTAACACGCTCCTCCTCGCTTCGCTCGTCGTCGCACCTAACTGGACTCTGTCAAAGGAAAGCCTTCCGCGATTCCACTTTTATCTTGGGTATATTTGGTTTTTTTTTGCAGAAGTTTTTTTTTTCACCGAAACAATAATATGGATAATGAGATTTCGATTAAACGTAGCATCAGAATTATGAAAAGATGGTTAACAAATTGGTTGTCAAGTGATAAAGTTGGTAATCGTTCTTCTGTTTATTGAGTTTCGGGATAACTTTAATGCGGCAAAACAAACCAGCGGTATTTTTAAAGTATGGTAAACAAAGTATATGGCTTATAAAAATTCGGATAACCGTTTTCGGACAAGTGAAAATCGGACAATTAATTTTCGAAACATCGATAGGTTACCTAAAATTTTGAATGACAATATATCGACCATTGAAATGGCGACGCCCAAATAATCGAA
This sequence comes from Epinotia ramella, assembly GCA_947578815.1. Taxonomy (NCBI): domain Eukaryota; kingdom Metazoa; phylum Arthropoda; class Insecta; order Lepidoptera; family Tortricidae; genus Epinotia; species Epinotia ramella. Next base: position 23,379,198 of record OX388217.1, read on the forward strand.
AGTAAAACGTCGAACCATCAAAATAACTAACATCATATCCTACGTCTACTTGCATACCACTGGTAAAATTATTAAAATTATTAGTTGTCTGACGGCCGTGAGAATTAGTTTGCTAACATGTATTATTAATTTATTACCTAACCTAACCGCCAGCGTGTCGACGTCACCCCGCTTCGCGGGGTGCCTTTCCGCTCTAAGGGACACAAGCTAACCCTAACCTAACCTACAAATAATACCATCGTTAAAATTATACTATGTTGTTTTTTTACTGCGGGGGGCTTTGCCAACCGAACCCCCCCTTTTTCTAGCTGCCCTAATCTAATCTTCTATATTATAAACCAGTATCAACAGTAACAGTAGGTATAAAAGGTAGGAAAAACTTTTCTATAAAATCAAAAATGGCCGAGATATTTGACCTCAAAGTAGGAATTTGGAATCCAAAAATGATCCAAAACCGAATCGGAGCACCCCATCATCCACGTGGTTTTGTCTGCCCTACCCCTAGAGTGTTTATAAAAGAGAACGGAGGAACGGAGGGACAGCAGCCCTCACCGGCCGTGACGGAGCGCGGGAACGAGTGAGCGGCTGAGGCGGGTCGCCGAAGGCGACCAGTAAGCCGAAGCTGCGGAGCCGAGCGAAGTGCCCGTGCTTCGTCACGCAAGGGCGGAAGGGCTGCTGTTCCCGCAGCGCCGGAGCTACAGGAAGTCACTATTGATCTTAATGTCTCCGCGCCTCCGTTCCGCAATCGACATTTTTGTTGACTTTCGATGTTTCTTATTATGTCGATAATAATATTTTCGACAATTAGGCAGTCTTAAAATAGCAATAGCATCTAAAATCATTCGGTAACTAATACTTTTGACGTTTTAAACTATGGCATTATGAAATTTCGATGTTTTAAATTCGATATTCTCATTTTCGATATATTTATTTCGATATTTTAATCGGTCGGTAAATTAAACTTACAATATTTTGAATTTAGACCATTCAACCGTTCGATATTTCAATTTTCAATATTTTGTACTTCGATGTTTTCATTTTCGATGTATCAATTTTCAATCTTATAATACGTACCCGAATAAGAACGTGAAAATATAAGCCACCTGGCACACAATTGGCTTGTTTTGTACAACGTTGTCTTAACGATTACGTGGTGTAGTGATTTATAAAGTACTCGAACCAATATCCTAATAAGAAAGAATAAAGTATTCCGCTGTAAGTACCAATTTTGGTACGGAACATTGAATTACATTATCCACACCACATTATGCTATATCGATTACCTCACACACAATCAAACCTATTTACGGGGAAAAAGGTGTTATAATTAAACAATAACATACAAATCATAAATGTATAGTTTAATTAACAAAAGAAGAATATAATGAACATGTCTAAAATATGTTTGAAGAATATTTTTGAATGAAAGCAGTCGACGTTACAAATACGATACGATTTCGAAATACGGTCGCATTTTTTAATTTATGACCCATTTCGCAAAAAATATTCTTTGTATTCCTATACAATATGACAGGACTGTCAACCTAAAGTGGGTCCTAAATTAAAGTTGGTGACTGTACAAGACCGTCAAGCTGCCAGCGTTTCACCCGCCCGTCTGCGGTCGCTACACTTTTACACTTTTAATCCTTTCGCCAATGACAGTAATTTGACGCGACACTGCCGAACCGTCAATCAAAAGGATATATCGATACCCTAGTTCACAGTCGTACTAATTACGGGGAAAAACGAGGCGTAATTAGGACTGTTGTGCACAAATCATAAAGTTGCAATTTCATTGGCAAAATAAATGTAATTAGTACGATTGTGAGCTACGGTATCGATATGCACGCACATTTTAAAAGCACGTACGACGTTTTTATATCTATTTGCAAAACCAATCAAGCAGCGGTACGAGACTGTTGCGAGCCTCAAATGGTTTTAATATGCTCATTAAAACAATTGCTTGCACATTATTCGGGTCCATCGTAATTGGAATTGACGTTGCGGTTGTTTTACGGTCTTTATTCACTGTGTTCATATTAATGATTACTATATATACAGGGTGATTCAGGAGACATGAGCAGGATCAACCCTACGGATTCAATAGTTTATAAGCTACTCAGTCGTACCAGCATTGGTAAGATTAACGTGAATTTTTTTTTAGTTGTGTAGGGTGACCATGATTTATTGTGAATCAAACTTTTACACAAAATGTAAAAAAAAAACTGTGGGCGTTTAACTTAATTACGATGGTAAAAGATCCATTAACATTAACTGTATGTGTAGGGTTGATCCTGCTCACGTCTCCTGAATCACCCTGTATAATCATTTGACATGCAGTGGCTATTGAGGTTTAATATCTGTAGCATATTTTGGAAGTCAATTCCAATAAACATACTACTTAAATCGGGACTGGTGTAGTATTTGTCACGCCCGTTGTGTCGCCACGACGGTGGCAAACCAAAGAGGAGTAAAGAACACGTCAACGCAAAAACGGTTGGAAAGTCGAGTCGTAAGAGTTATAAAAAAAACCACAACCCATGTATTTAAAAAAATTCAGTAAGTAAAAAAAAATGTGTTGATATTTTAAGTGGCTACAAATGTTAAGTTTTTATTTCATTTTTTTTGATAACTAAAACGGTCAGTATGGCATATGGGTGCTCACGACTCCGAAGATAAGCGCGTTGCCGACCCTTTATTGATTTCTGAATTCACTGTGTTTATAGCCAGTGTTCTCTCTCAATACAGCGCATTTCGTTCATTACCACCAGAAACACAACACCATAATTAACGGAGCTTGAAGTGTAGATAGGTCTGCACTGCACTTTGCACTGGGGCTCCGCAACATCGCTAAAGTTTTCGACAAGTTCGTTGAATACCATATATTGTGTGATAGCATGCTTGACAACGTTGGCAAGTCAGGGAGAGCACCTTAGGACACTTAAAGTCAATATTCGGTAAATTTTCGTGCCGATCCCCGCCGATGCATCGCATCCCATCTAAAGGTACAAGTTTGAACCCGTCCGCAGACAGCAGCCAGCAGACGTGTCGCGGCGACAGGACTAGTTTGTATGTATTTCTACGACGGTTTCGCCCGGCATAGGAATAGGTAGAAACCAGTCGTGTGGCTGCGACATGTCTGCTGCTGCTATCTGCGGTCGGGTTTCAATTTGTACCTTTAGTCACTTTTGCAAAAGAGGACGGTGCGGAATCATTAAGTAAGCTGTCAGCTGACAGTGTCAAGTCAGTACAGATTTACTGCACGCTTGCATTTCAATGTGTGCTTCCTATGGCACGAATTCAGTACTGCATACTGTATTACGTGCCGTCCGCGCCCCGCCACTGCGCAATGTAGATAACTTAACACAATCGCAAATATGTATAACTAGCTTCCGCCCGCGACCTTGTCTGCTTGGAACCGGGATAAAAACTATCCATATTGTAATCCAGGCTATAAACTATTTTTGTGCAAAAAATCATCCAATTCAGTTGAGCCGTTTACGTAAGAAACAACCAAACTTTCGCATTTATAATATTAGTAGGATACTGACGGTATAAGTGACAAGTAAAGATATCTTGGTGACCTCAGTAAGTATTCGGTAAGGTATATCCCATAAACAACATTCCATGTAAAAAAGAGGCCAAGTCTCGAAACTCTTCCACCGTAAATAATTGTGAGATATTTCGTAAGAAAACGGGACCGAATTTGCAAAATATTTTAGTTTTTTCTTGATTTATACACTAAACGCGAACTGAATTCTAAATTTGAAGCTTCTATGTTTGCCATAAGTGCCTTAGAGTATTGATGATGAGTGACAAAATTAAGAAACTTTGACTAGTTATAATTCTTAAACTACTGGTTCAAATTGAATGAAATTTGAAATATACCGTGTTTATACAATGTTTGCTTGGTTACTGAAAATTAGGCTTCTAGTTTTATCCACAACGATGTTATAGGGGGGGTCGAAAATGGCCTGAACTGCTTCGAGAAAAGGATGGTACGGCCGTGGCGCTGTTTTGCTCGACTTGGCGGGGCACTACCGTGCCCCCAGAAGATACCGCGTACGGATTCCGTCCCATCAAATGCCGTAGTCTTCCTTCTGTATTTAGTGTTTAGTACTTTTTACCATTATCTGATAATTAAAATCGCGGCGTACAGATACAAAAGGAACTCCGCTAACAACTGCAAGATGACCAATTATCGATAACTACAGTTGCCAGCAACTTTAAACGAGACTTCGGTTTCAAGTCGTTATTGATAACTAACCGAAGAAGTTTAGTTCCACGAAAACTATAACCAGCTCGTCGGCAGAACTATTCCCAAGGAAGACGTTATTTGGAAAATGTGACATGGAAAACTTTTGGATACTGTTCAACTCCTCGCCTAGTTCGAGTGGAGTGAACTGCCACGCGTTTCGCGGGTCATATAAGCCAGTGGATTGGCTACAAAACTTGTTCAACTCACCTGATTCCGGGAGGCGCGATGTTCGCTTCAACTCCGGTTGGTATCTGTCAAGGTTCAGTCAACTGTCAGGTCAAGTCAAGTTCAATCAAGAAGGTCTCCGGGCTGAAGAAGCAGCCGTGGTGTCCCGGGGCAGTATCGCCAACAATCCGCGGCGTCAAATCACCAACTCTTCCGATGTCACCGAAATATCCACACAAAACACTCGGACACCCGTGTGTCTTCAAAGCGAGCGATATTACACAAAACAAGGAAAATGCGTTTCCAAATTATCCAAAAACACTCGTTCCCTTTCGGGTCCGCAACAACGAGGTTATCTATTTTTTCTCCGCCTTGACAAAGTGTCACTGTCAAAACCACAGACTCAAAAGAGGCGTACACACGTGAGGAGTTTAAGGGGGCGGGCAGACGGTCGGCCCGAACAATCACCCGCCTCGGAACGGCCTCTAAGCCGGTCCGCTATACTAGGGGAAGTCGCGATAGGGTTGCTACCGCTCGCTTCAGAACCGAGTCCCCAACCATGACCTCGGCAAACCGAGGGGTCCCGTCTTTACCGGGAAACAAATTAACGATGCGCCCCCGGCGCCATCGCAGTGGCGGAAGGTTAGCATCCTTAACTAGCACAAGGTCTCCAACTCTGGGGGGACTGGTTTTGTCAGTCCACTTGAGGCGCTGCTGCAAAACATGCAAATACTCTAATGACCATCTGGTCCAAAAGTTCTGAGCCATTTGTTGCAGCATCTGGTAGCGCGACAAACGACCGGAGGGTACGTCCCGGAGGGGGTGCTCCGGCAACGCTGCAAGTGGCTGACCAATCAAGAAATGGCCTGGAGAGAGCGCTTCCAGGTCATTTGGGTCGGAGCTGAGCGGACACAACGGACGGGAATTGAGGAGGGCCTCAATTCTACAAAACAACGTCGCGAGTTCCTCAAAAGTCAATACAGTTTGACCGACTACCCGATACATATGGGCTTTTGCTTGCTTCACGCAAGCCTCCCAGATTCCACCCCAGTGGGGGCAGCCTGGCGGATCAAACGTCCAGGTGATACCCCGACGGGAGAGGTCTGTTCCAATATCAATCTTATTTTCAAATAAAAATTTTACAACATCTTGTAAATAACGGTCGGCACCCTTGTAATTGGTTCCACAATCTGACCGGATCAGAGATGGGAGTCCCCTACGGGATACAAATCTATCCAATGCCGCAATAAAAGCCTCCGTCGTAAGATCACCAACAAGTTCAAGATGAGCAGCCTTGGTCGACAGGCATACGAAAACGCACAAATACGCTTTTACAACCTTCGCATTTCGAAGTCGCGACGTTTTCACTAAAAAAGGTCCCGCAAAATCGGTCCCCACCCTAGAGAAGGTCCTAGCCTCGTTGACCCGATCAGGAGGAAGGTCCCCCATCTGGGGCTGCATCGTGGCTGCCTTGAGCCGAAAGCAAGGCAAGCACCGAAACACGATGCTCCGAATAACCCGTCGGCTGTTCAATATCCAAAAGTCTCGCTGCAAAATGCCCAAGAGTGCATTGCAGCTGGCATGCGAGTTCTTTATGTGGCGGTCAATCACCAACAATTCCACCAGATGCCCCTTCTTAGGCAGCAAAATGGGGTGGCGCACCGAGTACGGCAAGCTAGCGTTGCGGAGCCGTCCTCCAACCCGGAGTGTACCCGACTCGTCAATGAACGGGTTGAGGCGTGCTATCGCCTTCGGTAGCTTAGGACGTCCCTGCCGCAGGGGCTTCAATACGTCCCCAAAGTGTTCTTCCTGCACAACCCTAATCCAATGATGTAGGGCGGCATTCCGCTCTTCTGTGGCGAGAACTCTAACGCGTGACCGGTTGTCAGGGTGGCGACAATTGTGTATAAATCGCTTGACCCAGGCGGTCACTCCAACAAGCTTGTCGAGAGAGCTATACCGTTCTAGCAACCAAGCAGTGTCTGACACTGGAGCGGTCTCGACAAGGTGGACACCCAAGCCAGAGGATGGGGTCCCAATCACACAACTGGCAGGCCAGAGTGTCTCCGGTTCCAACAACCAATCTGGTCTCCACCACAGTGAGTGGGCAACAAGCTCAGGTGCCGTGCAACCCCTGGACGCCACGTCCGCTGGGTTCAGTTCACCTGGCACGTGTCTCCAAACCAAGGCAGTCTCCGAATTCTGGATTTGCGAGACCCGGTTGGCCACAAAGACCTCCAAAGTATGGAATGACGACTGCAGCCAACACAATACAATTTGGCTATCAGTCCATGCGTAGACACTCTCCTCAAGGTTCACGGTGTCCTTCAAGGTAGAGGCCACGTGGTTCAGTAGGCGTACAAGAAGAGCCGCTCCAGATAATTCCATTTTTGGGATTGTCAAACGCGTGCGAAGGGGAGCCACCTTGCTCTTCGCCATTACCAAGTGCAAATCGACCGATCCGGCGGAGCTGACCGTCCGCAAGTAAACGGCAGCTGCATACCCTCGCTCGGAGGCGTCGCAAAACCCGTGTAGGGTTACTCGGCATTTCCCTGCCGGCAACAGCTTACGCGGCAGTTCGACCTGATTTATCTCCGGGAGCGTGGAGAAGAAAACCTCCCAATCGCTCAACAAATTTCCGGATAGTGGATCATCCCAACCCAGTTGGACCATCCACAGGCGCTGCATAAATGCCTTCGCCGTGAAGATGACCGGCGCGATCCATCCATTCGGATCGTACGTCCTGGCCACCGTGGACAGCACAAGCCGCTTCGTCCAGACCCTCGGGGAATCCAGTTCCATCCGATAGGTGAACACATCTTGGACTGGTCGATATTGCACGCCTAGGACTGATAACATGTGCGGGCTCTCAACATTTTCGAACAGGTGCGGATCCTGCTGGTGATCCTCGGGGAGGCCGGCCACCACGGCCGGTGAGTTGGACATCCATTTGCGCAATTCATATCCACCCGTCCGCAAGAGTTCCACCAGCTCATCCCGCAAAACCAAAGCCTCTTCGACACTGTTTGCCCCGGTGCACACGTCATCGACAAATAAGTCCCGTTCCAAAATGGCGGACGCTCGAGGGAACCTCAGTCTCTCTCGAGACGCCAATTCTAACAAAGTTCGAATTGAAATGTACGGACTGCTCTTCAAGCCGTATGTATTCGTATTCAGCTCGTACACCAACATCGGTTCATCAGGGCTCTCACGCCACAAGATCAGCTGATACCGACGATCATCAGGATGGCTCACTGTCTGCCGAAACATCATCCGGATGTCGGCGACGAACACCACCTGATGTTTCCTAAAATTTGTGAGGATATCCGTGATATCCTTGTGCAGCTTAGGACCTGCATGCAAACACTGGTTCAATGACACCCCAGTCGAGGTGGACGCGGACCCATCAAAGACCACACGAATCTTGGACTCCGGGGATTTTAGGACCGCGTGGTGCGGCAGGAAGCAGTGCTCCACTGTACTCCAGTCCGTCCGAGCCACCGACATGTGTCCCAAACCCTCGTACTCCCTCATGAAGTCCACATACTTCTGCCGGAAGAGCGCATCTCTTCTCATTCGGCGTTCCATCGAAACCAGCCGCTTCTCAGCCATCTCACGTGACGCTCCAAGAGGAGGTCGGTGGATGAGCAGAGGAAGTCGTGTTATGAACCGACCAGAGCAGAGGCGCCCAGTATTATTTTGGTAAAACTGTTCGCACTCTTCCTGCTCGGGGCTCATACGCGACGCGGTAGGTGGTTCCTCAATCTCCCAGAACCGTTGCACGGCTTCTGAAAGAGCAGTTCCAACCAGACAGCCCTCCTCAGTAGGAGGCGGTGGAGCCGCTAAAACCAAACCCATTACAGCATAGCCAAACACCGTTTCCAGTGTAACCAGTCCGCCAGGCTGTAAGGTACGGTTGCCGCTCAACAGCACCCGCCCAAGAACGTCTGCACCCAGCAACACGTCAATCGGACCAGGTCTGTCAAATCCAGCATCCGCCAGAACTAATCCAGCTGTCAAACTCCGAACCTCTGGAGGCAGCTTCACCTGGGGGAGTCTCCCCACCACTTCATCCAATACTAACGCGGGAGCATTAATCCTCGCGCGTGAAGTGGGACCCGGTCCAAAGGTGAGTAAGGTCTGCCCTACCAGATTTGACACTGTCACATTGCCTACCCCACGTATACTTTCCGGGTGGGGTTTCACAACCAAGCCCAACTGTCGCACCAACCTACTGGATACCATGCAGCCTTGCGCTCCCGTGTCAAGGAGAGAGCGCACGCAGGCTGATCCTCCGCCAGGGCCCCAAACACAAACCGAAGCCGTGGGCAATAACACGGTCTCCAAGGGCGTGGCGGTTGCTGGTGCGTGGGCGGCGTATCCCTAGCAGGGATAACGCGTTGCATCCTGTTCCGCATGGGCGGGCCGCTCGTACCGCTCGAGCGGGTCCCACTCCGGCTGGTACTGCCGTCGCGCCATGCGTGCCGCCTGCGCCCCCTGGTATGTCCTACTCCGGCCGTACGCCGGAGGTCCCGACGCCAAGCGGGGTCGCTCCACAAGCGGCGGCGACATCCGTGGCGCCTGCCGGGGTGGAGGCGTTTGCGGGCACCCGCCCGTAAGGACCCCCCGTTGGGGCACGGGTGCGTGCGAAGTAGTCGCGTAGTTTTGGAGGGGGGGGGGGAGGGGGGTGTTACCCGACGTCCCCACTTCTCCTCGGCCATGGGCCCCTGGTCAGCCCGCTGCTGACTCCGAACAGGGGAGCATGACCCCTGCGCAGGGAGGGGGGGAGGTGTATCCCCACTGCGGTTCATGCATAAAATGGGGTGGTGCTTCCCACCACAGGACTTACACGCCTGCGGGTGGGCACAATCTCGCACAAAATGTGGGCCCAAGCAAACAAAGCACCATTGCCGCTGCTTAGCAATGTTGCGGCGTCCCACAACCCGCTGCGCAAGAAACTTCGGACACGCTGGCACCCGATGGCCAGGGTTCTTGCAGCATAGGCAGACTTCAGGGTCCAATGCACTGGTATTATATTGGTGAGGACCCGCTGGTTGTGGGGCCGATTTGCCCCACCCTCCCCTTTGAGGTGCAACTCTCCCCTGGGCCCGCTGGGCCCCAGGAGGCCTCGGGGGTGGAGGTAGATCCGAGGTGTCGGCCCGTCGACACTCAAGTTCCAATTGGTCGATAAGATTGGTGAAGGTCGGCAGATGCTGAGCACTTTCACCACCATACCGGTGCTCAAACCTGGCCCGTACATCAGCCGGCAGCCGGTTCAACAAAAAATTCAACAGTATGTACGACCACTGGTCCACCGGCAAACCAAGGTTCTCTAACCCTTTGGTCGCTGTCAAAACAGGATTCAGCATTTTCAGCCGGATGTCTGAAGCCTGAGCGATCCGAGGGATATTCCAGATCTTAGTCATAAGAGTATCCGCAAGTCGCCGCACGTTCTGGTATCGGTCCCTCAGCAACGTGCGCGCGATTTCATAATTGTCGTCGGTGACCGACAAATGCGCGATCAAGTCGCGCGGCTCCCCGACGAGAGCAGACATCAGCTGCGCCAACTTCAACGCCGCAGCGTGCGCAGGCAGGTCCGTCCGGGCATGCACCAAGCTATCAAAGAGGTCGATGAAGCTGGTCCACTCGTCCAGGTCTCCTCGGAAGACCGGCATCTGTATGGCTGGCAAGCGCGCTGCCAACCCTGGGTTATAGATAACTGCGTGTTTCGGAACGTCCCGGGCCGCACCATTCCGAACCCGCAGTATCTTAGAAGCCCTCTCGACAATCCTGTCCCCAAAATCCATACATTGCTCAAAGTCCCGCTCCACCTGCTCGGTCTCCGGGGTCGTCCGGCCGGGCTCCGCTAGGTAGAGTTCAACCTGGAACTCCACAGCCTTAAGACGGTCTGACACCTCCTCGTACCGGGTCAACAAAGCCTCCTCCCGGTCATTTCTGTCAACCAAAGCTGCTGCAGATGAAAACCAACGCAGTGCAGACTGGATCTTAGCCTTAGGTGTAGATCCCATTTTAAATTAATTTCCAACAATACCAGAGAAAATTAAAATTAATTTAATTAATGTGGAAATTCCAATCTCTTGGTCACCCTAGTGAATCAAAACCAAATATCAACTCAATTACAGGAATGCCTTACAATAACAACCAATATAGATTCTCAAAACGCAGTGGAAGCTCAAATTATAATCTATAATTGGCTAGTTACATCACTTGTACAATAATCTAGCTTACAACTAATATTTATGGTAACCTTATATTTTAGCTTATATTTTTAGCAACCTTGGCCGCTTATAGCAAACTGAATAAAACAAATGCCTTATTACCAAACAACAAGCTATGAAAGGCTTTCCCAATTACAATCAATCAAATATGTGGCTTTAATTTGCCTTCAACTATTCTCCAAATTAAATTGTACCAAACACTGGTAATCACCTTCCGGAGGTTGTAATCTCACTAATTTGCACTGCAAGTACAATAATTTCGTGAAATCTACAGTACAAAACACTTGCAGTGCCACAAAATAGAGGTTTTAAATAATTGTAGCTAAATTTGGTTTTAACAAATAACCTCAAAATGCCCTTTTTTACCCAAAAGGAAAAAACTATCAAAATTCGCGTTTTTTCTTTGTGAGTAACCACGCTCTGCTACCAAAAATTGTTCAACTCCTCGCCTAGTTCGAGTGGAGTGAACTGCCACGCGTTTCGCGGGTCATATAAGCCAGTGGATTGGCTACAAAACTTGTTCAACTCACCTGATTCCGGGAGGCGCGATGTTCGCTTCAACTCCGGTTGGTATCTGTCAAGGTTCAGTCAACTGTCAGGTCAAGTCAAGTTCAATCAAGAAGGTCTCCGGGCTGAAGAAGCAGCCGTGGTGTCCCGGGGCAGTATCGCCAACAATCCGCGGCGTCAAATCACCAACTCTTCCGATGTCACCGAAATATCCACACAAAACACTCGGACACCCGTGTGTCTTCAAAGCGAGCGATATTACACAAAACAAGGAAAATGCGTTTCCAAATTATCCAAAAACACTCGTTCCCTTTCGGGTCCGCAACAACGAGGTTATCTATTTTTTCTCCGCCTTGACAAAGTGTCACTGTCAAAACCACAGACTCAAAAGAGGCGTACACACGTGAGGAGTTTAAGGGGGCGGGCAGACGGTCGGCCCGAACAGATACTTTTAAAAAGTAGTAGTAGTAGTATAACTTTGTACCGTAAAATGGGGTGAGTAGGGTTCGCGGGGAGAGTTGGGTTATGAATGGGGAGAGAAGGGATGAAATGGGGGTGAGATGGGATTTTAAGGCTACTGCTACAAAAATAATGTATTCCAATTTAAAATGGAGCTATAATAGTATAATATATATATAATAATAACAGCTAAATACTACAATACTTATAATAACTATCCATATTGTAATCCAGGCTATAAACTATTTTTGTGCAAAAAATCATCCAATTCAGTTGAGCCGTTTACGTAAGAAACAACCAAACTTTCGCATTTATAATATTAGTAGGATACTGACGGTATAAGTGACAAGTAAAGATATCTTGGTGACCTCAGTAAGTATTCGGTAAGGTATATCCCATAAACAACATTCCATGTAAAAAAGAGGCCAAGTCTCGAAACTCTTCCACCGTAAATAATTGTGAGATATTTCGTAAGAAAACGGGACCGAATTTGCAAAATATTTTAGTTTTTTCTTGATTTATACACTAAACGCGAACTGAATTCTAAATTTGAAGCTTCTATGTTTGCCATAAGTGCTTTAGAGTATTGATGATGAGTGACAAAATTAAGAAACTTATTCACTTTACATATATGAAGTAATAATGTCTGTCTGCTCTGCTTATTCACTTTACATATATGAAGTAATAATGTTCACACGTAAAAATATACACTCATTTAAAAAAGTGAATATGCCCGGCAGAATCACCCGTCAGACGGGGCGATTACAGCTCGTGCCGCGTCGCGGCGCCTCGCGCTCCTCGACAAGTCACCGCGCGTAATAGGCCCCGCTTTTTACGAAAGACTACCCGCCAGTCTCAGAAATGAATCAACGGATGATGGTTTTGGACACCGATTGAAAGACTTTTTATTGTCAAGGTCGCTGTATTCAGTAAAGGAATTCACCCAACAAAAACAATATTAGACAATTATTAATATATTTTTTTTTTTTTGATGCAATTTTTTTAATTTATTTTTTTATTTTTTATTATTTTGTTTTTCTTTGACCTTATCATAATCTAGGACGCCCTAGAGATAAATTATTTTTATTATTATTGCTGTAATTTCCGTTTTTATATTATTGTACGTTAGACATATATGTAATTTTATCCATTTATTTGACATTATTGTAACAAATTTATTGTATGTACCTGACGAGCTTTCTGTGAATTCATTTTATTTATATACAAAGAAAATTTGTAAAATATCATGTAAATTTTCAATAAGCAATAAAAAATGAATCTGAATCTGAATCTGAATCTAATAAAAAAAAACGATGCAACAATCTTCCAAAAACACCAATGCATGAAATCCCATGTCACATCAAGTTATGAAATGGAACTTCGCAAAATAAAATAAAAACTACAATACAAACACTCCTGAACACTTTATTATATACACCATTCAATTTGCATATGTAAAATTAAAATGTTGTCGAGGTTTTAATGTCGGTTTTGCCCCTACTCACCCCATTTTATGGTATTGTACAAAATAAACTTAGTAGACAATTAACAACAAGATAAGTTATGTACAAAGGCGAATTTATCCCTTCTAAAAGTGGGGATGAGACCATCAAACACGGTCAAAATTTTCTTTCTTTTAAATAACTAATTCGTCAATAGAAAGTTACCGATGAACTGGCCTTCACTTTTCACCTTATTTAATTGCTAACGGGTGGAAAAATGGTAGCCAGTCAAATACGCGAACCGTTTTTTGGATTATTTTCATTTTCCAAACAATGAAACCGTAAAACTATTCAACTTATCAAGTTCAAAATAATTTTCCTAGAAAGTTTTTATAAAGGTCTACTTTTGAGATTTTTTTCATATTTTTAAAACTTATGGTTCAAAAGTTAGAGGGGGGGGACACATATTTTTTTAGTTCTGGAGCGATTATCTCCAAAAATATTAACATTATTAAAAAATGATTTTAGCAAACCCCTATTCATTTTTAAATACCTATCCAACAATATATCACACGTTAGGGTTGAAATGAAAAAAAAACACTCCCCACGTTACGTATATGTAGATGAGGTACCCTAATAAAAAAAAAACACTTTGTTAGCGTGATTGATATACATATTAGTAACAAATTTCAGTCATTTTCTGTCTAGTGCTAACGGTTACTGAGATTATCCGCGGACGGATGGACAGACAAAGCGAAACTATAAGGGTTCCTAGTCGACTGCGGAACCCTAAAAAAGAAGAAGTGTGTTGCGGGCGATGGGCTAGCAACCTGTCACTGCGATATCACATGTTGTCGATCTTTTATACCTACATTTACGCTGAAAGTGGTACTGGAACGCAAGTGTCATGTGCTCTGCCTACCCCTTTTAGGGATAAAGGCGTGTATGTATGTATGTACATAATGTACATCAGTTTTACTATAGACTAGGAGCTTACTATTAGAGGCAAATAACACGTGCCTGAGCCAGGATGCCCTGTGTTTCGGGCAAAAAATAACTATATAATAATTGAAAATGTTATTCATATGCAAAATGTAATACAATATAATTCTTATTGGCTATTACAAATAATAAGGAAGTTAATAACCTAGGTACCTATAAAAGATAGAATAAAATTATTTTAAAAAGATAAATAACTTCTCTGTATCGTCATAGGACATATTTTGTAGGGCTTCTCGTACTCGTAGCGTTGATTTACATTTCATGTAGTTTAGGGGATATAAACCTAGCCGCGCATTAAGTCTATTGTAAAGAAGTGGACCTAGTAAAAGAAAAAACTAGAACAGAAAGCGTGTCGTTTTTGCGTATATTTAGGACAAACAAAATCTTTACGCCTTTTACTGGCATGATCAGTGTTGTAAGGGGTTTCGGCGTGCTGTTTTAGAACTGTGTGCAATATAAATAATTGTCGAAGTGTTAAAACGTCAGATCATATATACAGAAGGTTTGTGGGGAATTGATAGGAGCGGAAAGTAGAAACCTTAAGGATTGCTCTCTGGGCTCTTTCTTGGTTTAGTAATTGAGTTTTAGCCAAACCACCCCACGAAGACATGTAGACATATAACGCATAGTAAACTTGTTTGATTATGTGCGAGTCTGCGATCGTACGTAATTTTTTGAAAATAAATGTTAACTTACGAACTCTAGTGCACAACTCTTCCACATGATGTCGAAACGAGAGGGACTCATAAATTATGATTCCTAGGAAAGTTAGGTTAGGGTCGTTTTATAAACCTTTAAGAGTTACTCTGGTCGATGTAGCATACAGCTCTTCATCAAACCACCAAGGGAAGGCGGCTTCTCAATTTTCCAGGGCAACCTTAACTTTAATTCGTTGTGAGTCTCCTTGATCGTTCCCTTCTTCGGTTCCTTTACGTTTTATAATATGTACAGAACCATTAGTGGTGGCAATTATTCTTCAATCTGTGTCAGCTGCTTATCGTATGGGGGAGATGTAACATGGGATGTCACGTATTCACGACTCCTTTCTTTAAGGGGCGCCAAAGGCAGCAGATGGTTCCAGATGGTGTGGTGAACCTTATTAATATCCTATCCTATAAAAAGAGCTATATTTATATATATATATATATAAATTTGCAATCACGTTCTCGGAAACAGCTCTAATGATTTCGATGAGATTTGGAATATACAGGGGCGAGAAATCGATCTAGCTAGGTTTCATGTCATAAAAAAAATTGTTTTCTCCGTATTTTTCTATTTGCATCCCAGGGACTATACCTTATGTAAGTATAGGTGTCATCGTATGCTATGCAGATTTATAGAGGAGGCGTCTGGGTTTTTATACTTTACATGCCAAACGGTACAAATCAAAAATTTTGACATCATTGGAAAGCGGTTTTTTGGTGTGAATAAATTTTGGGGTGGACATGGCCAGACGTCATACTAATAACAATAAATAAAAAAAATAAAAACGGTTTTCAAATTTATAAATACCTAGTTAAAAACAACGACAAGGGTTTAATTTTTAAATCGAACGTTCGTACAAATCCAGCTTTAATTATTGTTCTTGAATCTTGTGCGTGTTTTAGTAGCATTCAAACTGAAATTCATATTATGGAATTTTCCTCACAAAACCGTTTTAGTAGACCGAGATCTAATCCCGAAGGGTTAGTTGCGTAACTTTTCAAAAGAGCGTTAGGACAACTTTCATTTTCTCTTACAAAAAAAAACATTTCTGCCTAACGCACGGTGTACGAAACTTAACGCTATCGAATCAGCTGGGTACTTTATTCAACCCTTACCCTATCTTTCTTTCGAACAAACATGATAATAGTCTACTTAATGGAAATTATTAAAAGATACTAAATAGCTTGGTATCACTCAACGACATTCCATTTTAAACCAATCTCAAAATTACGTCGACCTAAAAGGTAACCCGCGACAAGTTGTTTCATCTCTCGCCGCGGGCTACCTCAAGCTGACACTATCTCGTGTCAATCTCGTGTCGTGTTATCGCGAGTGTCACGGGACGCGTGTCCGACACAATAACGCGGGTGTTTATTCAGTTTGGAATTCATTTTGTATTAACAGTTAAAATGTCATTTACAGGAAAATTATATGCGATAAGTTTAGGACAAAGCATTTACTAGCTTTTGCTCCTTCAACGTTGAATTTTTTTATGAATATTAATGTATATTTACACTATTTTAAATTGAATTATCTGTGGTCACTGGAAAAAAATACAATAATTTTCGAACAAACTTACAACAAGTAAAATTAAAAGATTTTCAAAAAACCCAACTGCTTCTTTAAAATTTAATAGCCTATGTCACTCCTACGATTAAGATCCAACGACACCTCGAAAATCCGTCAAACGGTTTAGTCTGCAGGGCGTGCCAAAGAATAAGGTCACATACATACATACATACGCTCGAAAAACATAACCTTCCTTCGGCAGTCGGGTAAAAACCCACCATGTAAATCGGTTTTGCCGTTTATTTGTACAGGTAATTCCGTTACTTGTCGAACGAGCGTTCCATAAACGCAGCCTTAGAATATTATAAACGACTCCTAACTTTTACTTTTGTCCTCAGCAACTTTGAATCGGTCATAATAGGCAAAACTTTCCTCATGAGCGACTGAACATGTGTTAACAAACTCACCTATCATCACGTTCCGGGCCTAGGGGACAAAATAAGAGATTGGACAGACAAACGTACTTCAAGTAATAACTTGTATGACAACCACTTTACTCGCAACCCTGGTTGGGGTAGAACAGGACAGTTGAAGCCCTAAGGGGGAGGTCCGGATAAGTTGGTTGTTGGTTTTGATTTATTTGCAATAGGACCATGTGTTGAGGGTGCCAAGCGACTTAGCGTTAAGTATTGGCTTGTTGAGTTTCTTTGGTGTGGTTTGTTATCATTTTGTTGATGTTTGAGTACCTTGAATGTTGCATTGTGTTGGAATGATGAAGTGGTTTGGGGTAGTAAGCAACGTACCTAGAGGTATGTTGTATAACAATCATCTCTGACAATTTTGCTTCCATTTGTATAATGCATATCGCAGTAATGTTTGTAGCTTGATGAGATCAAGGGAGAATAAATATAACTACATAAATAATATATTTAGGTTTGGCACTTGATTTGATGAATATATTGCATCCTTTCCGCGACCCAAAGTATTTCTGGAAAAGATCGCTCTTTAACTTTAAGCTTTAATATTCTGAATTGTGTGATTTTTTGAGGTGGGCAATGCACAGGTGCACGAAGCACAGATTCGGAAAGAAGAAGATATTGAAAAAAGTCGCTAGCTAGGTTTTTATAATAAATTGTCATCTCCCTTACAAAGGTGCTGCTTTCCTTTCTCCGCTTCGCTATCGATAAAAATCATATTTGCAATCAGAAAAATAATAAAATTAACGCTTCAAATTTAACTGAAGTCTGACATTTTCATTAAACAAAACGCCCCACACTTGAAAAACTTTAATAACTCGAGGATCCACAACAAGAATTCAAATTGAAATGTCACTGCGTCAGATGGCTCAACGTAGCATATTGCAGTTTATCGCACCTTCCGTCGCTATTGGAATTTGAGCTTTATGGATTCATTAATAGAGTCGGCTGCGTTTTTTTCTTTTTGGTGCAATGTGCAGCGAATAATCGGTTTTTAATGAAAAGATTAGTGCCCGGGTGCCATTGTGCGGGAATCAATGGGACACTCCAAGAATTTTCCAATTTCGTACGCCGCTTCAATGTCTAATCCTTTCCGTGGGTAATTTTCTTTTACGATGTTTTAATGGAGTGCAAATTAAATATTTTTAATAGTTGGATCCAAGGCCTGTGGGTGGTATTGGGACACATATGACTAGATTCTCTGTGAGCGGGTAGAACTCGCAAGACAGTGTTTAAAAAAAGTTAAATTTAAAAACTTTAGAGTATCAAACCTATTCACAAAATTTACGAGACTCGGTTGAAAATGTGACTTGTAGAGGAGAATAGCTGCACAGACGGACTTACGACAGAATGTCGGCTCGAGCAGAAACAGAAAACGTCGTTCGTTTCGCTCGCTATAGTTCAATAATCAAAAGGAAGTGAAAAACAAAAAATGCCTTCTTTGACTTACTTTCTTCTAGCAATTATTCACAGAATTCCGAGGGTTTATAGGATTAAAGTTTAGTTTAATTCCGGTAAAAAACTAAGCAATCTAAATTTGATGCTTAATTAACCTGTAAAATAGTAAATTTTATGCTTAATGAACCTGTAAATAAATTGCATTTTGAAAAATATAATAAGCGTGACCTTAGCGTTTTTTCTAGTTTTTACATAGCAATATTCAAACATATTAACTAATTACTAGTTATAGCTAGATGAGGCGCGGGAGGAGCCTGTTAGTTTTATTTAATTGTTTAATTTTAATTTCATTAATTCTGAATGTCTAACATAGTTCTTTAAGGCAATTGTTACTAACAAAAGTATGGAACATGTTTTCCGAAATAAACGATTTTTATTTTTATTTTTTCAATTTATTATACATTAAAAGCTTCGGTAACAGGACTCACATCTTATCCAAGAAGGAAAACAAACAGTAGTCGACATAAGTACAGATTAAAACAAAAGCAGGCAGAAATACTTGTTCGTTGACAAAGAAGCTACAAACATCAACTTTGCACTTAATCAATCACAATATCAAAGGCCTTAATCAGTTAAAAATGACGATTAAAAACGTTGAAAGGCGTTTTCATTTCTTAATGCAGCCATTAGGAGAAACAAAGCTACGTGAAGAATTGAGGGGCCTGGCAATGCGATTCCTTAATTAAAAACGGTCCACTATTGGGGACTGTCAAAGCATTGATTGAAAACTTAGTTGTCAGTCGGGATTTGTATTGCTTTGTGTTATTTGTATTCTTCTGACGTGACAATACCTCGGAGTGGGCGAATATGCGGGCATAAAAAGTGAAGCTGGTTCTGACACAGATTTGTTAGTAGCTTGAGGTTTTTAATTTAGGTTTGTGTTCTCTGGACGTATTAACTTTCAGTTAAACGGAGTTACCTCTTACTTCTCTTTGGAGGACACCTATGTCCACCAGTCAGTGTCAGTGTTCTTTGGGCTGATATGATGATGATGGCTGATGATGGATGATGGATGAGCTACTTACCTGGTTCTACTTAGATTGAATAATTCTGAATTATATTTTGCAGTACATATGGTGCTACTTTCCCGCACTAGTGCGGAAAGAGCACTTTCCGTGCATATGTCGAAACTTTATAGAGCCATATGTACAGGTAAAACGTTGTACGATACACGTGAATAGGTAATTCGCAACTCGTGTCGATTTAAAACACTCCCTTCGGTCCTGTTTTAATTTATCACCACTCGTTGCGAATTTCCTATTTTCGGCACTTGTATCGTAAATAACTATATTATACATTTTAATTAAAGGGAAATATTGAAAAATTGGTTGCTCCGAGCATGATTAGAACCTATTGTTACACGCGGCCAGTATACTGACTCTTTCTTAGTATTTATCTGGATAGGTAGCTATTTCCGCTAAGTCAGATGGCAGTCGCTTTCGCAAAACTAGTACTTATGCCAAATCTTGGGATTAGGTGTCAAAGCGGACCCCGGGCTCTTTTAGGGCACAACCGGGAATAACGCTAGGAGGATGATGGTAGCTATTTCCACACTCTTGTATCGGGTTTCCGATTGTACATTTTTTGATCTTGTATATTCATTTCTAGTCCAAAAAATTCCGCATTTTTCACCTTGAATCGTATCCGAAGATCATCGTTCACATTTCATTTGTTTAAACATTTCAATATGATGTAATTTGTAAGTATGTGTAAGCACTTTATTGTACACAAAAACATGTCACACAAGATCAAAGTACAAAGGCGAACTTATCCTTATAAGGGATCTCTTCCAGTTAGGCATTGAGCAACTGAAAGGAATTTGGTAGGTAAGCTTTTTTGTCAAACACTACATAAAAACTTCCCAAACATTACTTCAACATGAAACCAAGCTTAACTGGTCATTGGGGCATTTTGAGGTCAAACTTTCCAACCAGTCAGCTATACATTTCCAAATCACCTGAACTCCTCTCGATCCTGCAAACCAAATTTGATCTCGAGATCCATACCAACTAAGTCTTATCCAAGACCCCACTTACAGCCCGAGTGAGTCGGTTGTGAATGCACTAATGTGAACTGTTAAGCCTCTCGACTAATCCCTTCATTCGTGGGGTACCTCAACCATGAGTCCAGAGACGCCATTTTAAATTACGCTGTCATCTATACAAGTCACAAGCGCGTAGCGAGTGAACCTATATTATGAACTAGGTTTGATGCGTGACTGTGAGTACTTATACCGTTAATCGTCTTAACTAAGGCCCAGTACAGGTTGGCTCAGTTCGGGTTGCACAGGGCGGTTCCACAACACTTCGGGAGCTCAAATACCGCGAGCCATCCGGTTGCCACGCCACGTAGACACTGCAACTAAGCGTCATTGCTCTGAATACTACATGTCTAAGGCGTAATAAGAATTCCGATCAGTTGTTAAGAGCGACTGGCTCCTTATGAAAGAACTCACCGGGTTGAAACAGACTCGGCAATACTTTCCTGAATTATCAGCTTTTGTTTAAACTTATGAATTTTTTGACTTTTTAACTTTTTCTCCTGTTTGGCTGCCTACGGGATGACTTTCTATAAAATAAAAATGGCAATTCAGTACCTGAACCAAAAGTAGGTAATCCTAACCCTCGCAACTTGCGCCGGAGTATAAAAGTTTTAATCCGGCGTCGACAGCCATTGTTCGGGCCGCGCTGATTACTGGCCGACACCTACTTCGGGGCGCAGCACACAGAACAGCTACAGTAGACGTGGTACACAGGTCACAGACGCAGTTCCACAGGAAGTCGAGTCCACGTGTGCCCAACTACATCAGATATAATTATAGCTTAATCCAGATCCGTATATACATCTGATGTAACTTAAAACACGGGCTTATATGTACGTACACGGACTTCGCCGGGCTCAATGGTGCATCAGTCAGCTTATATGATTGCTGTGTCTGAGCTGACGATCGCGCGCTACGTATTGAAATAAAATAAAATTCGAATCGGAAAGCTTCAAGTACGTCCTCGGCTTCATAATATTACTTGAGGCAAACGTTTCTCATGTACATAATAGATATGTCATATTTTTAGGAAAATAAATACTTTCAGTACTTACTAAGTGGTAATAGGTACTAGTAGTAGTTAGTAAGAAAGAAATATACATTTAGCCACAAATACAGACACACGTCACACATATTAAACAAGAAAAACAAATAAAAAGTGTGTCGCTGCGGCAGTGAACCGGACACTGGCTCAGCATTATGCAAAACTTGCAAAAGTCTATATTGTACACGATTCAAAACACTCCGTACACAATTACTAGCTACGAACCATTTCGATAAGACAAAACATTCTTTACGTCACTCTGCGCGGTAAGTGAGTTTTCCCGCCCACGGGCGCAGCGGCAAATCTCACTTCACACCCAGGAGAAGACGTAAAATTGTGTACGCACCACGGGCGTTAATTCGTAAAGCCCCAGATGCGATCTGGGGTGTTAAGGAATTCACCGCCTACGTAATGTACTATTTCAAGCTGCACGCAAATACGGACATACGTTTGGGGGGCAGGATCACAGTCAGACAAATACGCGTGTTAAACTTTACATAAAATGCCCTCCTTTTGCGGTATTTAATGGTATGTTTTTGGGATTCTGTTTCTTGGTGGATTCTGTTAAAGGAGATAAATTTTCTTAGACTTTTAACATGAAGATGTTTCGCAAAATCAGAGAGGTAATCAGGTAGCATTTCAAACGCGCGTTAGGATAATTTAACTGACATTTTTTCAAATAAAAAGTGACCTTTAGATCTACCTGAAGTGCGTATTTTATCCCCGTAATCATCCCCTAAGGGGGTGAAATGGGGGGGTAAAAGTTTGTATGGAGCTGCGATACAAACGAGTTCCACGCGGACGGAGTCGCGGGAAGAAGCTAGTTATTTATAAACATACGCAGGGAAACCGCAAATTATCGAGTTTGTTGCCGTTCTCAAATAACGCGGCATGTTATAAATATAGCATTTGCATTCCAGTAACGCAGCGCAATGGAAATCAGAATGCAAATGCGGCACGCGATTTACAGAAACCATAAACATTGCTATCTGCCATTGATATGCAAAAACGTGTGTTATTTAGATTGTTTTGTGAGTAATATTTATATACTAGTTGCCCGCTTATTGCAAAGAAAGCAGGAAAACCAGTGGGATAAAATATAGCATATGCCAATTCAGATAGTTCTAATACCTATATAGAAGATAAATAATTTTCGGAATCGGATCAGTGGTTCCAGAGATTACCCCCAACATACAAACTTACATAAAGACAAATCTAAAATCTGACAGGCTATTCGTCGTCATATTATTAGTATAGACCGCACAAGGTAGAAACATATTAAAATTCAAAATATTTATTAAATGTTTGGTTAGTAACAATAAAAGCACTTGATAACCTAATGTTAGTGGACACAATTACAGTGAAACCTGGATAACTGAGATCTCAGGGGTCCTGCGAATCAGTCTCACTTAAACAGGTATTCCACTTACACAGTTTTCTCAGATATCCAGGTTGAAAAAAATATCATTCTCATTTAAAGAGTGTCTCAGTAATAGAGTTCAGAATACAGGTAGTTCAGTTATAGAAGTGAGATTATTAAATAAAACAACCGTTTTTTGTAAATATTAAACATACCTACAGTTGTAATCTTTAGATATAGGTAATCACAAAAAGGTAATACATATGTAAACCAACAAAAATAATCATCAAGTTCGTATTTTTGTACACAGAAGTCACTCGAAGACGAGAGAAGAAAATCACTTAAAGAAATCTGTCAATTTAGTTTGTCTTTTGGAACCATCAGCACTAAGATATTTTTCAATGCAATAGATTTTATCAAATATATTTACTATAATATACAGGAGTCACCTTTTAAGGTGAAAGTTTTATCGGGTAGACACTTATAAAATAGACCTGCTTCGTCGGCGTTAAAAAGTTTAAAAACATCATCTGCCAATAAGCCAAAGTCCGAAACTTGTGGGTAGACTGACAACGAAACGGAAATTAATTTGCGCCCTGCCTACCTATAGGTCTTAGTTAAAGAGGTTCGAAGGTCACTGCATCTCAGTAACAGAGGTTAATACAATATAAAATTCAAGAAAAACAAGTTAGCAAAAAGCCTTATAACATAGTCTCAGTAAAAGAGGTCAAAAACACTCACTATCTCAGTTATAGTGGTAATTTTGACGAAAAAATCGACAGGACTCGTCTCAGTTACACAGGTCTCCGTTTTCCCACTAACAGAAGTATTTCAGTGGTAAAGTGTCGGGACCGCAGCATGCGTCCCAGTTATAGAGTTTTCTCACTTACCTAGGTCCCACTTATTCAGGTTTCACTGTACAATTATAACTAAATATTAAATTAGTACTAAAAATAAAAGTGCAGCCTGGATTGCCCGCTTCCCATTCACATGGAGTTGCATCCAGTGGCGCTAACGGGCAATCCAGCCTGCTGGCCACAACATAGGAGGCTGTTGGAGCTGACGCGTTGTTGTACTGCACCCTTAGGGTATTCTGGGTACTGATGGAATATCTGACCCACAGGCTGCACGTTTAGAAGTTTTGACAGTACGCCTTAAAAAGTGCTACTTTAACTTGCGTCGTACGTCGTGCAAACCTGCGGGCCAGAATATTACAGCGGACTGCCATGGATCCACTCTCCCTCTCCATATCCACGCCATCAGACAGGTCTTCGGTCACCCAGTGTACCAGGTATTTGAACTGCGAGACTTGCTGAAGTGCAGCTCCGTATAAATACACTGCAGCACTGGTGGCACTGCACCCTCGGTCCCGCTCTTTGGTTTAAAAACCATGAGCTCGCGCTTTTGCACCTTATACCTGATATTAAATAAATAAAAATAAATTGTGATGTGCGGGTTTAGCCACACACACATATCCCTCTGCCTGAAGGGCGTGTGAGGGTTTCCTAGCTAACTCAGACGGGAAGGAGCCTGGCAGGAGCAGGGGTAAATGAGAACAGCGGTCGGATTAATACTAGAAAATGGGTCTTGTCGCCCTTTTATTTAACACAGATCACCCCTAGTCTAGGCTATCGCTATCGCTATCACGCGCGAGGTGGGGCGCGGTTGCCCCGGGATTTTGATACGGGGTCGGTGAGAGACGGGAACGGTGGGATTGCGATACTCCGGCTTTTAGTAACTCGGGGCAGCCAAGCGCCAGGAAGTATCGCGGATTCGGTTACGGGTTCGATATCCCGGCTTATCACTCGGGGTAGCCAAGCGCCAGGGATATCGGGGCGGTCCTACTTACTCACTCCTCAGGCAGCGCTCGGGGTAGCCAAGCGGCCTGGAAGGGGTGAGGGGAGGCGGAAGACTCCGGCAAGCTCGGGGTAGCCAAGTGCCAGGAGTCGGGATGCCACGGCTAGAACTCGGGGTAGCCAAGCGCCAGTGGCGGGGAGGAGAGGAGGGCGAGGGGAGAGAGTTGAGCACACGGCGAGCCGCTAGCTAAACTCCTCCGGTCTGTTTTTTTTTTTTTTTTTTTTTTTTTTGGTGGATTGCTTCGAGCCGGGCCTACGCAGGACCCTTTAGCTCGGCTTGGACTGAGCGTGAAGTGACCAGAGGGTCAAAACAGCAAACCTCCGGTCTGACGGGCGCGCGGCGCTTATATACGGGCCGGCGGGTAGCCGTGCGGTGGGTGCGGTGCCGTGCGCTGCTCTGCCCCGCTCGTCTGCCCCCGCGTCGGCGCCGCTCTGTCGCGGCGGCGGTTGTGGCGGATTCCATGACGTCACAAAATAAATAAATAGGCCCATAGTAAGCTCATTAAGGCTTGTGTTATGGGTACTAGACGACGATATATATAATAGATATAATACTTAAATACATAGAAAACATCCATGACTCAGAAACAAATATTCATGCTCATCACACAAATATTTGCCCTAACCGGGATTCGAACCCAGGACCTTCAGCTTCGTAGGCAGTGTCACTACCCACTAGGCTAACAGGTCGTCATATTAAATTATTTAACTATTTATTTAATAATCAGCGTTTCTTCTTGACAGTGGTCTTCTTTTTCAGAAACGCTGGTAGAATTTTGACTTGTAGAAGTGCCATTACAGCCTAATTGCAGAATAAAATTCATTTATTTCATTTATCTATTTTATTATATTTACCGGGGTCTCATAAAACTGTCAAAACAAAATCATACTGATGACTAGCATGTCGATCACATAACGCATTGGAGGTGCGTCAGGTAGATCAAAATGTAATTTTTTATATGGAAAAATTACACTAAACTTGTCCTAACGCGCGTTTGAAACGTTACGCGATTACCCTCCAGGTAAAGCTCGCGGGAGGTAAAGGCGCAGGACCGGTCATTATGGCAGTCGATGTCTTTCATATGATGATTGTGATATTATATAGTCAATAGTTAAAGCGAGAACATCCTATTTTTTGTGCTATTTTATTTTTATTTCTACGTTTTACCTAGCAGCTCATACGTTTATGTCGTTGGCAGAACACGAACATCGCTATTAACACAATGTCCGTGAGACTATGGTCGTGTTATTATACTAATACGCCATTTATACGTAGTTCATACGAAATTAAATCGAACCCGTAATTATAGGTCGATGGCCGACAGTGCTATAAGGTTTGATTACTCAAATATTAATAGGAGGTTGTTTGAACAGCTGTTGGTTGCTTTTGCAGTTGGCGTTAGTAATATATTCTCGTTTTGGTGGCATTGTATTTATGTTACTTATTATCAGTGTATTTGTTTCAAACGAATGGGAAATTGAAACAAGTTATTATCCCAAACTGCGCTTACGGTACTTTGTTTTGCCTGTACAATTTTTAGAATAGGATTCATGACAACAACATGTACATGGTCAGATAAAGTCAACAAACATAGTGCCACGAAACGGTCCCATCTCAGCATGGTGCTGACCTACTGGTTAGCGTAGGTCTTCCAATGGAACCACCCGGACTTTCCATGGTACACACTACAAACTACATACAAAAAATAAAATTAAGTAAAAGAGCTAAAAAAACCATAAAACTAAAATATGTAACACAAAGGCTGGCTAAGGCGATTCTCCCACTGCGCCGCGTCCCACCGCGGTACGCGGAGCGACAGATTTTACCATTGTAGGCAAGAATCTCAATTGATATAGAAAAAAATTCAATCATCAACTTTTTTCAATTTTATTATTAATTTATTTATATTGAACATAAACTAATTAATAAGTGGCTACTGAATCCAACCTCTTCCATGCGTAATTGCACCTCTAATAACTGGTTTCTTTGAGTAGTATATAAAAACAATTTCAACTCAATGGGTTGAGGATAAATACTTTAAAATGCAGTCACAAAACTTGGTCAAACAAACAAACATTGCAAAGAAAAAGTGTAAAACTCGGGCCAGCCGCTTTCAACCAAGTAAGCTATCGGAACCGATGCTCGGTTCAACGAAGATGAATGTAACTGAACCGAAACTGAATAATCACTGTATCTGAATTGTTTATCCGAGGGCATCGAGCTGGCACGGAACCCAACTTATAATGGGGAAAGTGGACTGGAATAAATCTTTTGTCATTCGCCTGCTAGGCATCCAACTTGATACCCAACCCAGAAGATGTATTATAAAATAGAAAATTACAAAAACAATGCTTGTATGTTTCAGCAGAACCCAGGAAAAGGCAAGGCAGTTGCAAAAACAACAAAAATAGGTGAAATGACCCGCTTTAAGGTGGTTCACTTTCCATACAAAACGTTATTTGACATTCGCAGGCTAAGGAGGATTTCGCGCAAATGGAAAGCCAATTTATAAATGTTAGTTACATAAGTTTCTTAAAATATCATGCCGTTAGCCTGCGAATGTCAAATAACGTTTTGTATGGAAAGCGCACCACCTTAAGGCATATAAAATTAATAATTTTCCTCCTAACGTTTTCCCGGTAGCGCCCTACACGACGCCAGGGCCCGCTTTGGCCCCATTTTATGAATCCCAAAATTTGGCGTATTCGACGACTGCGATCTGACCTTCCAACCCAGAGGCAAAACGAGACCTTGTTGGGATTAGATCGGTTTCCTCACAATGTTTTCCTTAGCCGAAAAGCCACTGTTAAATATATAATGATACTACTTTTGCCCGCCACTCCGTCCGCGTGGAACTCGTTTATATCGTAACTCCATACAAACCTTCACCCCCCACTTCATCCCTTTGGGGGATGAATTCCGCTATAAAAACTATCCTACGTCCTTCCTCAGGACTCAAACTATCTCTATACCAAATTTAATCCAAATCGGTTCAGCGGCTTAAGCGTGAAGAGGTAACAGACAGACAGACAGACAGACAGACACACTTTCGCATTTATAATATTAGTATTAGTATGGATTTCGTTTTGAAAAAACCCAGTGGTACAAGCTGGGGCTCGAACCTACACAAACTCTAGATTGAACATCCGCCTGACCGCTCGCTCGGTTACAGTGGCTATCTGCACATATACAATTAATGACTG
The DNA here is from genome assembly GCA_947578815.1 of Epinotia ramella. Classification (NCBI taxonomy): domain Eukaryota; kingdom Metazoa; phylum Arthropoda; class Insecta; order Lepidoptera; family Tortricidae; genus Epinotia; species Epinotia ramella. The sequence continues at coordinate 23,406,924 of OX388217.1, forward strand.
CCAATAATCTTCGTAAATATTATGCTCAATTGAACTGTGTTACTCCACTCAGAAATTAAAACAGTACAAATCGAGTGCGCTACTCGATTACTCTTTAATTATACTATAACTTCCAGTTCAGACTATACCATCTGTTCGGGATTCATCGGAACCGATCCCCACCGCTCGGCGGACAGCGGCCAGCGACTAGACCTCATAGAACTCTGACGCGCACGCACGTTACTTGCGTCCTTTTAAAGCTGATTAATCTTCAAACATATGTACTCATTCTTTTATAATTCAATTAAATCAATCATCAAGACCTACATTTTTTATTGGAACAACAACTACCATAAAATTGGACCTACGGAACCGGATGTCATGCCTAAGGATTTGGGACCTAACCAGGATCTTCTGCAGCAGCATTAATACATTAAAGAAGAGGATCTCTTTATGGAAGTCCAGAATCGGTGAATTGACATTGTGAACTAGTGACTACAAGCAATAAACAACAAGAATTATAAGCGAGCGAGCGGTCAGAGTGAGTCCGATCCATTATGTTTGCCCTTTAACTTTGTTAAAGACTTTGTGCCCAAACTACTGCCTTTTTATAATCATTTTGCATATGAATGTGCAGCTTACACCCCCCTTTAGCGAATCCAACAATAAACCGCATTAAGGATCAGCGTATTTCTATAATATTTCAAGTTAAAATCTTTAAATAATAATTACGCATCTAATGATCAACAACAAGTAGCAAGCAGCCGGGCGCTGCATAGCGATAGTGATAACGGAGACAAAAGGCAGCGAGTACCTATTTTACTGTGTTAGCCGTGTTTAATATATACCCGTTTTTTTCGATATATTAATGAACCACTTTATGCTGGAATAATTCTTACATTATTATCGTGTTTTGTCTTGATTTCGCCTTTTCTTTCAATCGTAAATATTGAAATGCAAATGGGTACGATCCTTTTAATTATTAAATTGTATTATATGTATTGGTTTGTTTAATTCGACTGGTGCGAATTAAGACAAATAGAATATCATTGTTTATACGAGAAATAGCTATTCTAATTCCGTATTTATTGGTATTATAAATATAATTGAAGTATTTACTTACTACTATAAATAGTAGCGGTAGTAAATAATTGCTAATATTTATTGTCATTGTTCTAAAAACATTTTATTGAATATTTAACTGTTTGTACATATCATGGACGATCTTGTGAAAAAACGGGGAACTTACAAAGGTCGTTTGACCAAATTTCAAACGTACGTAGATACTTTTAGAGATGTTGTATGTTGCAGTGAAATTGACATTTTGGAATTAAAGCTACGTATGACTAACATTGAAGCGATGTTTACGGAGTTCGAGGAAGTTCAGACTAGCATCGAGTGTTTGGTCGTCTCGGAAGACGACGCCCAGGTACATGCGACACAAAGGTCAGAATTTGAATCTAAATATTTTGCTACACTGGCTAGGGCCCAAGAGGTATGTAATGCATACAGAAGTACTAAGAGGTCAAGTAAACGTACTCATAATGCTTCTGAAACGTACTACTCTTCGGCCAGCGAGAATGACGACATTGTGTCGGTGAAACAGGCACCTAAATTCGCTACGACTGTTACCAGTGTTAAGTTACCTACTATCCAAATACCTAAATACAGTGGTGACTACGAGGGCTGGCTTGAATTCCGTGATGTTTTCACGTCTCTTATCCATTCAAACAAAAACATAGGAGACATACAAAAGTTCCATTATTTACGGGCTTCCCTGGAAGGGGGCGCTGCTCAAATCATTCGCGCTTTAGAGTTTTCTGCGTCCAACTATACTTTAGCGTGGCAGTCTTTATGCGATCGGTTTAACAATACAAGGTTATTAGTTCAAAATCATGTTAAGGCAATTTTTGATGAAGAGGCGATAAAAAAGGAATCCGCTTCATCTATACGTAAAGTTTTAGATTCATGCAACAAAAATATACGTGCGTTACAAATTCTAGGCGAACCAGTAGAGAGTTGGGATACCTTAATTATATACATTGTATCCTCAAAATTGGATGCTCGCACACTTCGTGAATGGGAGGAGCACAAGGTTACACACCAAAAACTTACATTACAAATATTCACAAAATTCCTTAAAAATAGGGCAGATGTGTTAGAGACTATCGAACTAAGTAATAACACAAACAACAAGAATGAGTCATTGTCGAAGCCTGCTTATAGACATGTTCGTGGCTTAGCTACAGTCGTGCAGCCTGCTTACAAGAAATACAAATGTCCTCTTTGTAAGGCTGAGCATCCACTATACTTATGCCATCAATTCGCACAAATGAGCATTGATGCTAGGGAACAATTCGTAGGGCAAATGAAATTATGCAGCAATTGTCTCAGAGCAGGTCATTATTTGCGCGTTTGTAGACTGGGTCCATGCCGGCAATGCGGCACCAAACACAACACTTTGTTGCATAGGGACTGTAACTATAGCAGTGCGGCAACGAACACGGCAGCACCGAGCACATCGGCTCTGCTCGTGTCCGCTGCGCCTGCGGCAGTCCAGCCTGCCTCAAGTTCCGCGCATGACATTATCAGGAACATGTCAGCGACAAACAAACAATCATGTCAGATTCTGCTTGCTACAGCATTAGTCCGAATTTTGGACGTACATAACAGACCTCATGAAGTTAGGGCCATTCTAGACTCGGGCAGTCAGGCCTCCTTCATGACAGAATCGCTTCTTGAAACATTAGGTCTACCACACCAGAATACAACATCCAAAGTCGCAGGCATTAATAACCAGGTTTCAACAGTGAACAAACGATGCAATGCTATAATACAGTCCAGAATCAATTCATTCAATACAGACATTACGTTTTTAGTGTTGCCAAACATAACTTCAACTCATAATGAAGTCTTTAATGTGAGCACATTAAATATTCCAACTGGCATTAAGCTTGCAGACCCAGAATACTTTAATCCGTCAAGTTACGACATACTACTTGGCGCAGACATATTTTGGGACCTAATATGCGCAAACAAAATATCATTAGGCAAAGATAGTCTAGTGCTGCAAGAAACTAAATTCGGATACATAGTCTCCGGGCGCACCGGGCAGCCAACTTCAAACAAGATTTCATGCAATTTCACAAAATTTCATGAAATTCAAGATCAATTAGCCAAGTTCTGGGAAATTGAGGAGGTTCCAACCATTAAGGAGAATGCGTATACTACCGAGGAAGAGTTGTGCGAACAACACTTTAAACAAAACATGTCACGTAAAGAAGACGGTAGATTCTCAGTAGGAATTCCTTTAAAAAACGATGAGACTGAACTTGGCCTTTCATTCGAACGCGCAAAGTCGTGTTTTCTAGCATTAGAACGGCGGTTGACGAATCGGCCTGCAATAAAGGAAATGTACGTTGATTTCATGAATGAATATTTGTCATTAGGTCACATGGCTTTAAGTGACATAAACAACCCTCATAAAAATTCATATTTTTTGCCGCATCATTTTGTGTTGCGTGATAGTACCACGACTAAGTTAAGAGTCGTATTTAATGGAAGCGCTCCTACTAGCTCCGGCCTGTCCTTGAACGACCTTCAGATGGTAGGGCCGACGATACAAAGCGACTTGTTCTCCATCCTCTTGCGATTTCGGCAACATCGATTTGTGATGGCAGGTGACATCGAAAAGATGTACAGACAGGTGCTCATTCATGAAAATCAACGTCATCTTCAACAAATAATTTGGCGAGACGACCCCTCAAAGCCCCTTCAGACCTACACATTGAAAACTGTTACATATGGCACAGCCTCGGCGCCGTTCTTGTCCGTTCGGTGCCTTAAGCAAATCGCGGACGAATGTGACAACGAAGCGGTGCGCAAGGCCATTAGTGACGATTGTTATGTTGACGATTTATTGACGGGGCAAGAAACAGCTGAGAGTCTATTGGAACTTCGTGGTCTGATTTCTAAAGAACTTTCATCGGGTTGCTTTAATTTAAGAAAATTTCGATCAAATTTACCAACTTGCAGCGATGGTTCGAATAGCTTCATTAGTTCGGCAATCGTTGATTTAAGTGAGCACGAACAGTCCAAGACTTTGGGCCTGAAATGGTCGCCGTCAGACGATGTGCTACAATTTGACATTAAGACTGATCCCAATCCAGATCTCACAAAGAGAGCGATCTTATCCACCATTTCCCAAATCTTTGATCCACTCGGTCTACTCAGCATTTTCGTTATTGTCGGGAAAATCATTTTGCAAAAACTTTGGTTGCACAAACTGGATTGGGACAGTCCGCTGCCCTCAGACATTGTCAAATCATGGCTCAAATTCGTTACCAATTTAAGTGACTTGCAAACGCTCAAAATACCACGACACGTTGTGTGCGCGAATCCAATCAGCATACAAATGCATGCATTTTGTGATTCCTCTAAGGATGCTTACGGTGCCTGTGTCTACGTTAGGTCCGAATCATGTGGCAATTCACGAGTTCGTCTCTTGTGTTCCAAAGCGCGTGTAGCACCTATCAAGGCTGTAACGATCCCGCGTCTTGAACTTTGCGGAGCACTAGTTGCTGCTAGGCTCTTGGAAAAGGTCCTGCAAACCACTCGTTTACGTGTCGACAGTTGTTTTCTTTGGACAGATTCGTCTGTCGTTTTAGGTTGGCTCAAAACGCCACCTAATAAGTTAAAGCCATTCGTCAAAAATAGGGTAGCGGACATCCAAGAAATTACCAAGTCATGGTTCTGGCGACATGTTCCTACGGCAAGCAACCCTGCTGATCTTTTGAGTAGGGGCATCAATTGTGCTCAGTGTGATAAACTGGAATTTTGGTTCAATGGACCAAAGTTCTTGCTAGAACATGAACACTTGTGGCCTAACAAAGTCTTTGATCAAAGCCAATCAGAACTACCTGAAGTGCGAACGAACGTAGCAACTGCCTCTACTGATCAAAATGAGTTGTTTCCATTCTCACGTTTCTCAAACCTCAGTAGAATTAAAAATACAATGGCATATGTACTACGTTTCATTGCTAACTGCCAAAACAAAACTAAAACTCAAGGTCCTCTCTCTCTATCTGAAAAACAATCGGCGCTCAATTATTTAGTGAAATTGTCGCAAAGGGAATCATTTGAAGAGTATGATATTTTGATCAAAGGGAAGGCATTACCTCCTAAAAACAAATTGCTGTCATTAAGCCCCTTTGTTGACCACAAGGGTTCCATTAGAGTCGGAGGTAGAATCAAAAACGGTAACTTCACGTTCGAAAAGAAGCATCCACTTCTCCTTATGTCTAAACATATTTTAACTAAACTAATATTTCGCTTCGAGCATTTGCGCTTAATGCACTCGGGACCTCAATTGCTTCTGTCTTCAATTAGAGAAGAATTTTGGCCTATCGGTGGTCGTAACCTATCTCGATCAATTGTACACAGCTGCCAACGCTGCTTTCGTCTAAACGCACAAACAGCTCGTCCGATGATGGGCAACTTACCTGAGCAGCGCCTTCATCCTGGGTACCCATTTCAGACGACAGGAATGGATTACGCGGGACCTTTATTAGCACTCAATAAAAGAGGTCGTGGCAGCAGGACAGAAAAGGTCTACATCGTTATATTTATCTGTTTCACCACTAAATGCGTTCACCTTGAGCTGGTAAGCTCATTATGTAAAGATTCTTTCCTTGCAACGTTGCGTCGCTTCATTGCTAGGCGTTCTAAGCCTACGACATTGTTCTCGGATAACGGAACCCAGTTCGTGGGTGCACGAAACGAACTTTTTAAGTTCCTCAATGATAACGCAAGTTCAATGATTACCGAAATGTCAAATGAACACATTGATTTTAAGTTCATACCAGCATATGCCGCGCACATGGCCGGCTTATGGGAAGCCAACATTAAATGCATCAAATCCCATTTGCATCGCGTGTTAGGGAATGCTCACTTGGTTTTTGAGGATCTTTATACTGTTTTGGTCCAAATAGAAGCTATCTTAAACTCACGTCCCCTAACACCACTCTCGACTGACCCACATGACATGACAGCACTTTCCCCAGGGCACTTCTTGGTAGGACGACCGATGACAGCTTTGCCAACGCCAACGCTAGTCGATATCAACCAAAACCGGCTCACACGTTTTGAAAGACTAGAACAGCTGCGCCAACACTTTTGGGCCAGGTGGCACAAAGAATACATCGCTGAACTTCAACAACGCACCAAATGGCGCACTTCAAAAGGTCAGACACTACAAAGGGGAGCACTAGTACTCATTAAGGAAGAAGGACTTCCGCCAATGAAATGGCGATTGGGCCGCATCACCGAAATCTATCCAGGAACTGACGGAATCGCCAGAGTCGCAGATATTAACACCACAAGAGGAGTGATACGCCGAGGTTTCAATCGTATCTGCCCGTTGCCAGCTATTGAAGTCGAAGAGTTGAAAGACAACCCTTTCAACGCCCGGGGGCATGTTCGGGATTCATCGGAACCGATCCCCACCGCTCGGCGGACAGCGGCCAGCGACTAGACCTCATAGAACTCTGACGCGCACGCACGTTACTTGCGTCCTTTTAAAGCTGATTAATCTTCAAACATATGTACTCATTCTTTTATAATTCAATTAAATCAATCATCAAGACCTACATTTTTTATTGGAACAACAACTACCACCATCGCTATCATGTACAAGTTTTTCATCAAACTTGCCCGACTTGTTAAAGTTTCGTCCGTGATTGGTTACCACTACCAACGTAACGTCTACCTTCGACGCTTAGCTTACATTACTGTTTCTAGCAATAGCTTAGTAACTATATACGTTCGAAAGCCGCAATGGATCGAGGGGAATCGAATGTATTGTTTAAATGGTAGTACGTGTAGTTAAGAGGCTTCATACTCCTATTTCAACTAATTTTGTAGAGTCACTTACTTTTCAGTTAATTTGTAACAAATAATGCTTATTGTTTACTGTAAGGTTTTGATGATTATAATTATTTTGTGCAATAAGCGAAGTATAATACAAACGAAGTGTATTAAGTATACAAGATATATACTTGTAAAATTTTGCTGCCAACCTTTTGGTTTGCGCACGTGGATCCATACTAATATTATAAATGCGAAAGTGTGTCTGTCTGTCTGTCTGTCTGTTACATCTTCACGCTTAAACCGCTGAACCGATTGCGATGAAATTTGGTATGGAGATATTTTGAAGCCCGGGGAAGGACATAGGATAGTTTTCATCCTGGAAATCACCCCCTAAGGGGATGAAATGGGGGGTTGAAGTTTGTATGGAGCTGCGATATAAACGATTTCCACGCGGACGGAGTCGCGGGCAGAAGCGAGTATTAAATAAACCGAATTTCTATATGGTGTCAATTTACGAGAAAAATATGTAGTACGAAAATTTATCAGAAAAAATTACATTGCTCCCGTTGCCCGGGTGCTATATCTGACTTAAGGAAAAATGAAGGAACATGAACCTAACGCAGGTTTATAAAGAACTAGCTGCCCGCACGGCTTCGCCCGCGTTTGCAAAGAACGCTGGCAATCCCGCGGGCTACAATATAGCATATAATCATCCAGAGAGTCCATTCTATTTACAGGCAAGTGAAAGAAGATAAATATTAAATTAGGATAAGCGGTTTCGGTGATTACCCATTACATACAAACTAACAAACTTTCAAAGCAACAACAGGCAAAACAAAACGCTTCATGGCTCTTTTATACATTATCATCTCGCTCTTTCGAACGTTTCAACACCATAACAAACAGTGAAAAGGGGAAAACATTTTATGGAAGTCAATTAAAAAGTGCGCTACTATCGTTTGATCCTATATTCAGCTCCTTAACAAGAACAAACAACGCAACGCTACGCCTAAGTCGGCCTAGGCCAAGTTTTCCTATAAATTTTATGCTACAATATTGCCAAGTTTCAGTAACAAAGTTACGGTATCTTTTCGGCTTTGTACGTAATAAACGTCTAGGAAATATCATGAAAATTGTCTTCCATCCAGGATTAATGGGTGAAGTATGTTAAACAATGTTTATGAACGTCTGTAAGGTAATAGTTTTAAGTGACTTCAATTTTGCACGGTTCTTGACTTCTACTTTTATGAAATACTAGCGGAAGTTGAATTACAAACATTGATTACAATCCCGTCTATGTAACCCTTTCTTGAGTTTAATTTTTGTCAGCCTACTGTCTTCTTTATTTATTTATTCTTTATATGGTCATGTAGCATTTCATTTTTAAGGTTCCATACTTGAATGGAAAAAACGAGACCCTTATTTACTTTGTTGTCCGTATGTCTCTCTGTCAAGACCCTTTATCTCGCGGAACGCGTAGAGGTATCGAGTTGAAATTAAAACCTTATACTCATGTCTACAGTCCCTTGAAGTTGTGAAATAAAAAACTTCTAAGTTAACTTAATAAACGATACGCCGCAAAAAACGTACAGTGCGATACTCTCAAGGGAATCAAAATTAACAGGGTACCGTTGACCTAGAACTATGAAATTTGGCGAGTAATATCTTATAATACAAGTACAGAGAAAAAGCTAAACAATTGTAATTAAGTACGGAACCCTCGCTGGTTTTTATTTTAGTCCAGGCAATGAACTGACAACTTCTATGGAAAAAATGTCAATTTTGGAAATAATTTATAATAGCTTATTTTTTATGTATAACAGATATATTATCAATTAAATAGTTACCCAGCGACAAAATCCGACAAAATTTCAAACATCGAAAAAATGATAAGTTAACAGGCTTCTAAAAAGTCAGTAAAAATATTAATAAATGTTGTTGTCTTTATTTTGGTTCATTTACATTTGCTCTATAATATTCAAGATAAATCGTACAAAAAAAGATAATGCATGCTTCATTTAAATCTACATAATTACTTCCGGGTGGAAAGTTTGTCGGATTCTTGACTAAATCATCTTAGAATAACATTTTCAAATGAAATCAACAAAAAAAACGCTATTATAAATTAATGTTTTTCAAAACCGTATTTTGCCTGGAGTATTTATATAGAGCTTAAATTTAAATAGATAGTGGTAGAATGAGCTTCAATTGAACAAGTTTGCCACTATCTTAATGTCCATAGCAATATATTGCACTAATTGCACTACAATGAATCGATTGCCATTCCTCTTGTCCCAGTGGTGTGTCTCAGTTGTAATTCTATCGGCACTGCAAATTAGGTCTCTGGAACAAAGCCAGACCAGATAAAAACATGTTTTGGCACCAATTTACGGGTTTAATTGACTTTGGGATCACATCGTAGGTGTCCACTAAGATATATTCAGTTATTTAGGATTTTCTTAATGGTTTTTATAGACTTCATTGGCTTAGCATCCTACTAATATTATAAATGCGAAAGTGTGGATGTTTGTTACTCAATCACGCTTAAACGGCTGTACCTGAATATAGTTTATAGCCTGGATTAAAATATAGGAAAGGTTTTATCCCGGGTCCACGCAGACGAAGTCGCGGTCGGAAGCTAGTCATCAATTGACATTTATGGCCAGTTTTAACCTCTGTTTATAGTCTATTTTGCTCTACTTACTTATTTTGGTCTCACGCTATAACACGCAATGATGCCGAGAAAGATGAAAAAGGTGGACGAGCTCAATGTGCCACGAGCTCGTCCCGCCGGTCAGCTAAATTGAGTCATCAAACCCTCAACCGAACTCGAGTCAATCCAAAAGCGAGTTATTGTAAAGATGACTCGAAGTATACATGATTAAGTCCCGCTTATTCTTAAAATTACCATGTCATTTCATAAAATTAAAATAGCACGGATTCACTAAAAGATCGCCAGAGTGTATAAGAATAAGAAACAATAATAAATAATAGTCAATAAAAATCCAATTTTAAATGAAAACAAACATGAGAAACTTAAATACTAAATAAAATAATAAGGCAATAGGAACAATTTAAATACTTAATGATAAATGGTACAATGTCAATGTCAGAATATTAATAAAAGCTAGGCCATCCTAGGTTTAAATTGTCAGAAGTCAAAAATGAATAAGTATGCAGTATTCATAATAATATAATAATGTCATCTTAAACTTAAAATATACTTAGATGTAATTTTTAAATACAATTTCAATTCAGCCTTTGTTCGTTGTATTCCTTTACGGAATACAGCGATTTTAAATATTTATCAAGATAAAGTTATAAACGTCAAACGAAGAGCAAACTACGGCTTTTTAAAGACAGATCGAGATAAGCTTTTAAATTTCTCTAATTAAGACTAGGATTTGTTCAAACCGTTAAATCCGCTCGGAAACAAAACGTGATTGCTCGACGACTTATAATTTAATGCAATTTCCTCTTTTATTGTGGGGACCGAGGGACAGGCGGTAGCGGAGGACGATGTCGCATTATGAAACTGAACATCGTTAGTGGTCGTGTGTGGAGCATGATCCACTGATTCACAAAATAAAATATTCTTCCCTTACCTACTTTGTACACGAAATGCCTAATTGTAAAAACTTGCATAGATACGTACAAAGTTGTGCCATCCAATCCGAGGTCAACATCCAGGTTGCATGGATTGAATCTGCTATCCAAGCCATAACTGCGCACTGAAAAAAACATACTATACATGTCAGCAAAAATTTTCAACCATCTGCCTAAAGGAATAAAGTCCCTAGAGTACATTCAATTTAAAAATGAATTATTTGAATGGTGCCTAACCTCGTATAACCTTAACGCACATTTTGAAAAAAGTAATACTTAATATTATGACATGCGCAATATGCTACCTTTCCTGACATTTTGTTGTTAGTAATCTTTAATTGTATGTTATCTCATTTAAATTTAATTCTATATTTGTCATTTTCTCTTTCGTTTTTTATTTACCGCCGACGCAAAGAGAAGGGTGTTATAAGTTTAACGTGTCTGTATATATCTGTGTATCTGTCTGTGGGTATCGTAGCTCCCAAACGGATAGACCGATTTGAATGCGGTTTTTTATGTGTAATAGATAATTTCAACCCGAGTGTTCTTAGCCATGTTTAATGAAAAACTGTTTAGCCGTTTGAAGATCATCAGCTCTTTAATAGATGATGAGGGGATCTGACTAACTTCCTTATGTCCGATCGGTTCGAAAATTGGTACCGTGTTACTTCAGTAATATTGAAAGTATATGGTGATGTAAGTATGACCTGATCAGCCGTTTGAAGATCATCAGCTCTTTTCCACTTGATGAGGGGATCTGACTAACTTCCTTATGTCCGATCGATTCGAAATTTGGTACCGTGTTACTACAATGATATTGAAAGTATATGGTAAGATAACCATGACCAGATCAGCCGTTTGAAAATCATCAGCTCGTTAATAGTTGATGAGGGGATCTGGCTAACTTCCTTATGTCCGATCGATTCGAGATTTGGTACCGTTTTACTTCAATGACATTGAAATTATATGGTAAGGTAACCATGACCTGATCAGCCGTTTGAAGATCATCAGCTCTTTAATAGTTGATGAGGGGATCTGACTAACTTTCTTATGTCCGATCGATTCGAAAACCCCCCGACACAACAAAATAAACTCTAAAAACTAACAAATAATATTTTATTATATTTGTCATGTTTTGTGTTCTCGTTATCACATAGACTTACATTGATATTTATTTTTGTATCGACATTCACGTGTAATTTTATTTTTATTTTTAGGAAATTAAATTTCAACGACGTGCTTGTACTTTGTAGAATCTTTAAATATTGAAAGTCATATAATGGCTGATTGTGACGTACCATGGAACCACTATCAATTTTATAATTAGTCACTAACAGACAATAAATTATTTGTATTTAGTTTGGTACTAAAAAAATAAGTCAACTGGGGAGGTTACGGAACATCGTTTTGACGGCCGTTTATTTAGCCTAGTGGGTAGTTTATTTGTGTGATGAGCTAATATTTGTTTCTGACTCTTGGTATTTAAGTTTGTGTTTTCTTTGTATTTAAGTATCTATTCAATATATCGTCGTCTAGTAGGTACTCGATCATACATAACACAAGTCTTATTATAAAAATATTTTTTTAGTGAAAACTTCTTAAGCGGCGCTGTGCACTTTTTGTGATGGGGAAAAAATTTTAAACTCGCAACAGGTCACGTGACCGTAAGATGTCATGTGACAGTAAGATGTCACGTGACCGTAAGATTTGACAGACTGAAAATTCGTAAGACGGAAACGTGACCTGATCGAAAAACTGCAATGTCATTGAGTTTTCACTTCTGCCGGCACTCTCGGGGTGCAACCTGGTCTTTTTCTTTCAAAGCATATTTCTACTGTCTTGCAATTCAGAATAATGAATCTTGGGTTACAGACGTTGTCTCTTACACCCTGAATAAACTTTATTCAACCACAACTAACAAACCTACATTAATATTGTTACAGCTAATAATATGAGTAAAATAATATTTTTAAAGTAGTAATCCGATCGAGAAACATGTGTGATCACTCCATAGTCAATTAAAAGATCAAAACAGTAATAGAGAAGGCCCGGAAATCGAAAATGCAATCACTTGAAGACTTACGAACTTCTTCGTTATTCTTTGCCAAAAGACCGCCTGTTGTTATATTTACCTCTGCCGACATGTTATTATGTTTTTATATGTATGTAAGCACTTTATTGTACACAATAACAGAAGAATATACATGGCACACAATAGATCAGCGTAAAAAGGCGATCTTATCCCTATAAGGGATCTCTTCCAGCTAACCTTTGAGCAATTGAGAGGAAGGTTTATTTTTCTTTGTTATATTTTCGAATGTGTGAGGTGTGAAACAATGAGTATTTGTATTGTATCGCATTACCATTGTCATCACCAAACCAAATACCATTATTTATAAACTTATATTTAAATATCTATTGAATCTTAATTTGTTTGTATTGTTTATGTATTTATACACCTCGTTCATACGAATCACGCAGTGTCGAACCCGTTACCTCACTGTATCCTCAGAAAACCAGCGCCGTAGGCACTGCCGTGTCAACTGCATTGCTAAGTGGAGACCTTTTCGGTAGCACCACATCCCTGTTCATTAGTTCTTAAGCAAATTCCTATTCTATTCTTTTCTATGCGTGCGATCCGTATCATGGCTAAAAACCCTCTGACTATCATGCTAAGGAGTTGTTTAAGCAGCTAAAAATCCTGACGTTACCCTCTGTATATGTACTTGAAGCATGCAAGTACATACGACACAATCTCAAACGGATCCCCACTAACTTACAAAAACTACAGACCGTAACACGTAGGCGCAACCTCATATACGTACCTCCGCGACGTCTAGCAAAGTCTCGGAAATCCTTACACATAGTAGCCATAAAACTTTACAATGCTCTAGACGAACAGTTAAAATCTACTTCGGACTCGATGTTCGAAAAAAAACTTAAACAAATATTGAATTTATGATGTAATCTAATTTTGTATAATATTACCTAAGACCTAATAATAATGTATAGTACTTATAGAATAGAAATAAGCAAAACTGACATGTAAATTTTTTCATATTTTTATCAATAAACGATCTATCTATCTATCTATCTATGCAATACCAAAAATTCCATTCAACGGAATAACACCGGTTAATGCTTGTGTCCTAAAATTCTCTTAAACGTGTAACTTGCGCCGCACACCAAGAAGGGTGCAGAATCCTCTTATTGCAGCTCGCTGGGCCGACAGGGTCCCTCCGAGGCCCGAGCCCCCTGCCCCTTCGTTAACGGCATTAGAGGGCTGACTGCTGCACTTTTTGACGGGCCCAAAATTCCACATTACTCTCACATCATATTCCGTGCCACTCCTGAAATTCTAACTTTATTTTAAACGGGGCGAAGTTCTTTTTTGTTTCACCGTGTTGGAAAAGAGGAAATGAACAGCGGACTTTTTGTTTCAATAATTAAATCAGTGGCGATGATTGGTTTTGCGAAATTGGAGTTTTTTAATAAAAAATGTGTCGATACTGGGGTTTGAGAACTGGTGCGTGAAGACTTAACGATTTAGATTTAAGGAAACAGGTGGATTTACTTTAGGTCAATATTTAAAGTAGTATCTTGATTGTCAGTCTAATCACAATTGATAATTGTTACATTGAGATCATTGTAAAGGCGGCCTTACATTACTAAAACAGAATATTCCATTTTTTTGTGTGAAAACTACAATGTAATATTTTTTTATTACATTGAAAAACAGTGGAACTATTTTGTTCCTGTAAATGTAAAATACAATAATGATTATGTGAAATTGTGTGTCATTTTTATAAATTCTTCTTTTTTAGTCATCATCTTAACTCTCACTTTCTCCATCAAGTACTATGTAGAAAAAAAAATAACTGAAATAGAACTCCCAAGATAAAATCCATGAATAAATCTAGAAAAAGTTAGATTTGATCGCAATCGCTTCGCTATAAATTCACAAACTTCGATCTTTAAAAAGTTTTGCACTTTTCCTTTCGTAATTCTTACCTTGACTTTAAATAGACAAAGTTTTGAGTATAGGACCGTAGACACTAAATAAAATAATCAATAACGTCATATTTTCTCGAAAAAGAATAAAAAATGTAGTCAAATGGAGAAAAAATCAACGCAAAAGGTTAAATAATCACGAAGTTATACGTGTCCAAAGTTTTAAGAAGGGGTGGGCGATTCTCCGAGCCGGCACGATTTGCTTGACTTCGGTGAACGTATTTTTTTTTCACTTTTTCGATTGGTGACCTCGGTATTCAAGAAAAGGCCTAAATTTAAAAAATATTGGTGGTAAAGGCCTTCATAGGAACCTTGTAGTTCATGGGATATTCGGGTTTTTGCGTACACCGAAATCAAACACACACACCGAAATCAATATTCATAAAATAGTATCACCGAATGCAAAAAATGCTTACACCGAAATCAAATTTGAAATTAAACAATGTTTTTTGCTACAAAATAACCTTTATTTCCAATTGGTACACTTACAAAATATATATATATACAGTCGTGGCCAGATAATTAAGAACACGACATTTTTTCCCATACAGTTGCATACAAATATGACTGTTCAAATTTGATGAAGATCACTAATTGCTCTCTATGCATGTAGTGTGTTGTGTTCTTGGTGGTGAGTAAGGTCGCCAAAGCTCCCGAAGATGAGCTGTATTGAGAATAAGGTAACGCTGAGCCACATATAGACTTGTGCCCATTTTGGCTTAGAGCGGCAGTACGGCCGGCCGGCTAATAAAGTACAATAAGCATAGTAACTAAACCCTAATTATTTATATCATGTTTACCTTCTTTTGTATAGCTCTTATAATAAGTAAGCATCCTAAAAAGTAAATATGTTTAACTTAAATACTGCACGCTTTATTACTTATAAATTAATTATTAATAAATTAAAACTTAGACTGTCCCGGCGAAGAATGATTAGGAGAGCCGACCCCAACTGCAATGGGATTAGGCGAGAATAAAGAACACAGGTCGGTTTATGCCGACGTAAGGAGTATATTATGGTGTTAGCCTAACGATTCCAGAATAACCAAGAGCGCATTGCCGACCCTTTAGTAATAGGAGGATTCGTTGTGTCGACACCTACAAACAAATTAAATACCCTTATTCTCAAAACAGCTTACCATAGGAAGTTCAAGTGACCTTACACTCAGCACCAGGATCATAATCAAACCTACATACATAGTAGGCCGTGGGACATATCCTAGTTATATTATATATGCGAAAGTTTGGATGTTTGTTACTCGATCACGCTTAAACGGCTCAAGATAGTTTATAGCCTGGTACAGTCAAGGTTACTAACATACGTACATTAATAAGGACATAAATATCTGTACAGGACTCTATTGTCAATGTCATAAAAGCGTGTACAGATTTATGTCCTTATTTATGTACGTATGTTACTGTACCCTTGACTGAACTAATCATTTAGCCAGCACTAAACTTTAATGAGAATTAGAGTTTTAAAACCACATAGTTAACAGATCCCTGAATTTACAAATGGTTTTACTAAACAATTTTTTTTAGAACTACATATTTACCAATATCCTACACTACTTTTTAACAAAAAAAATTACATTCCCACCTTACGTGTAAGACAAGTACCCAGTTTTTGTTAATTATTTTATTTTAACCGTTTTGTTGGCGTGATTTATTTACATACCCAAACCAATTTACACTTTTCCAGTAGTAGGGGCAAGTCATGTACCTGTGGACGAGTGTACCTGTGGACACTGCTGGTCTAGAACAAATGACAAACCATAGACACATATCGTGAACGCAGCCGAGTAGCGTTTTTCTCACATGGTAACATTAACTAGTTGCCATTTTTATAAATGGACGGAATTGTGTCTCTTGCGGCTGTGAAAGATTTTTATGCCAAAAAGTAAGTTTTTACCCATATTTCAAACTTGTTGTTTGTAAATTCCATGAAAGATACTAGTGCGTATGTAATCACATATTAGATTTCAGGGTTTGATCATTGTTTTCTTAAGTTTTTGCTTATCGCCGGTAGTTTTATATGTGACCAGTATCGTTTTAAACTTTAAAGTGTCGAATTTGTACCTATAGACAACTTCATGGCTGTACCTGTGGACTGTCCTTAGGTACAACATTACCAACTGTACCTGTGGACGGTTAAATATTTTTAATATTTTTGTTTTATTTCAGTGCCTCGTAGTAAGACTGGGCAAACAAGAGGCAAGATATGCCCCGAAACTTTAGCTGATGCAGTTCGGGAGGTAAATAATGGATGTTCAATGCGAAAAGCCGCAGAAAAATACAAAATCTCAAAGTCAACGATTTTCAAGTACCACAAATTAAATAAGGATGTAAATCTCAACCAGTGCCGCTTAGAACTCTTAAAAAATGACGTAAAGAGGGTATTTGACGATAACGAGGAGCAACAACTCAACGATTATTTGAGAAAAGCGGCATATTTGCACATGGGCTTAAATAAAAAACAAGTACGGAAACTTGCCTACGAGTTTGCCATAGCAAAAGAAAAAAGAAACATTCCTGAGAGCTGGCATAAATATAAAATGGCTGGACTTGGTTGGTGGAAATATTTTCGGGGGCGTCATCCAGAATTATCTCTTCGAAAACCAGAGGCAACTAGCTTGGCCAGAGCGACCAGCTTTAACAAAACTAATATTGACAGCTTTTTTGACAATCTCGAACGATGTTTAAAAAAGTGGAATTTCCCTCCAGAGTCAATTTATAATATGGATGAAACTGGAGTCACTACTGTGCACAAGCCGGGAAAAGTATTAGCCCCAAAAAATATTAGACAGTTGGGCAAATTGACCTCGGGTGAAAGAGGTGTAAATAACACAATGATAGCATGTGTTAATGCTGTTGGAAATGCAGTACCTCCTATGATAATATTTCCGCGAGTCCATTTCAAAAACAACATGTTAAAAGGTGCTCCGCCTGGTTCAGTTGGATCAGCAAATCAATCAGGGTGGTCTACTGAAGAAATTTTCCGAATGTGGTTAGACCACTTTATACAATTTACAAGACCAACCAAGGAACGCCCAGTTTTGTTAATACTGGACAATCATGAATCACATATATCGATTGCAATTATTGACAAAGCGAAAGATAATGGTGTTGTGCTCTTGACTTTGCCACCACATACCTCACATCGCTTACAACCACTTGATAGATGCGTGTTTGGGCCTTTCAAAAGTCAGTATAACAAGGCTGCAGAAAGATGGATGTTAAACAATCCTGGAAAGCCCATTACAATTTATGAGGTAGCAGAATTAATAGGCCAAGCTTATCCGATTTCTTTTTCGCCAAAAAATATCATAAAGAGCTTTGAAGTTTCAGGAATATATCCATACAACAGAGATATATTTAGCGATGAAGATTATTTGTGTTCATATGTTACTGACCGCCCGGACCCAACACGAGTAGAGACATTAACAGCTGAAAAAACGACTCCTTTGCAGGAAGGAAATGAACATTCAGATGTGCAAATGGCTGCAACTAGTATGGATATAATAAGCGAACACAACTATTCAAAGGCAGAACAATTTCTTCGTGCACTGCAGAACAAGGAGCAACGTCATAATTCTGTAGAAGATCATCCAGAAGAACGTCTGACGACTGTAACAAAGAAAGGACCAGCGGATCAATCTAAGGTCGAGGCGAATCATAGAAGCAGTACAGACCACAATAACACGGATTTAAAAATGGACGAAACGTTACTCTCTTCGATCGTTTCGCCTAATTCTAATGTTACGCCAAAGAAAAATCCAAAACAAAAATCCGAATCAGATTTGATAACACCAGAATTTATAAAACCTTTTCCAAAAGCAGGGCCGAGAAAAACAGTTCAGCGTGGAAGAAAAACGGGAAAAACTAGGATATTAACTGATACACCAGTAAAGAACTCAATTCAGATGGAAGAATTGAACCGAGCAAATAGTAAGAAGAACAATACCTGTAAGAAAAATAGTAAGAAAATACAGAATGATAAAGAAACGGAACAACCGAGTACTAGCAAAGCTAATACAAAAAAGAAATCCAAAGTTACCAAAGTTAAATCCGAAAATCCTAATAAGTTACCAGAGAAAGTAGATATACAAAAACCTAGTTCAAGCACACCTAAACTGACAAGTAATACCCGAAAAATTTCTATCTTAGAGGACAAAAAATTATCGTACGTAATGTGTGTTATATGTAAAAAATATGGCAAAAAGACTTTACTTACATGCAGCATTTGTAAGGCAAGATATCATAAAACGTGTGTTGCAAAGGCACACAAAGACAATATTGATTCTGATGATGAATCCAGTTTTATTTGTCAAAAGTGTTACGTGTTAAATGATGATTCCGATGACATGGCTAAACCTGAAACCTCGTCTGACTCCGATCAGTCTGCTGAAGAGTTGTACAAAGAATACTGTAATGCAAAGAAGCAAAAAGTCTATTAAGCGATGCCGAACGCTTTGTTGGATATTTATTGATTATATATATCTGGTTAATTAATTAAATCTAGAAGATATGTTGTGTTAAAATGTTGTTGTTGATTGCTGTCTATAGGTACAGTGCCGTCCATAGGTACGTCCTTAAAGTCCATAGGTACAATACAGTAGTTGTACCTATGGACAAAATCGATGTTTTTAAAAAATATGTTATATCTTTTGTTTCTAGGAAGCTGATGTGATAGAAGTAGGTGATGATTAAAGATTGGTTAATTGTTGTATGAAAAAAATAAAAACATTCTTAACAATCTCGACAGTTTTTCATTTATCACCAAAATTAGTTCAAAATCGGGGAAATGTCCTCAGGTACATGACTTGCCCCTAATGGTCACTGAGCTAAGCCTCGGGCGGACAGACATACGGGCATGCTGAAAATATAAGGGTGTTGACTACGGAACCCTAAAAAGCAATCATTTATACATAAAGATTGATTTCGGTCCTCATTTTATTGAATTCGATGACCAAAAAGTACACCGAATCCGCGGAAATCAATGTCACCGAATTTAATATTGATCGATATTTGCAAATTACACAAAAAGTATAGATAGTACAGGGAAAGAGTTATTCAATACGAAATCACATACCTCTGAGGATTGCTTATTCACTTTTATAATAATTAAAACACAAACACTACACAATTTAATAGCTTCACCGAATTCAAAAAACCACGTAACCAAACTCACCGAACGACGAACAAACCTTTGTAGTAGCTGCCTATATGACATCAGCCGGCGTCCGCTCTCGTCAGCAAACGCGGTGCGACTAAAGCTACCGGCGTGTGCGTCGCGAGATTCCTACGCCATTTCTTTGTTATGATGCCGACGCGTTTTCTAAATGTCACTGAGTTTACGTGTTACCCCCGGACGCTTCGAAAAAATGCTTTTATTGAGTAAGTTTAATAGATAAATTATCGTAATATAGATTATATATGGGGGAAACTAATGTTGATTACGTGAACCGATGTAAAACATGTACTATAATTCCAATCTTGGGTTATGATTTTTTGTTTAAACCAACTTGGGTAGTGGACGCTCCCACTGAACGTCAATTTGGGCGCTATTTTTTTTTTTCTTCAAACATATGTATATCTACAGAATATCTAAATAGCTGTCCAGGTATCAAAAAGCCTGAAGTATATGTGAGATTTTATTCAAAAATATCACGCACCTATTTGAAGAATTTTTGGCCTTGGACACTAAAAAATGCCACTCCGGAGAAATGCCCGGGTATGTTCTGTCCCTTTTTCGCAAAATGCAACTTCATATGAAACGATGACGCTGGAAAAATGTGACGTCACAGAAGACGGCGACGTGCCGCGCCCATCGTGATCGGCGCCGCCGTCGGCGCGGCCCCCCGGCAGCATCCTGTAATGTGACGTCACACACCGTTTGAGTTTTCTCTCTCTAACAAGCAATATTAAAACAGTTGTAGCTTCGTAATTCTTTGAGATATCTGAATGGGATTTTCGTCACCAGGCATATTTTTTTGCCTTCTTTCGAGTCTACACCCGTATTATAATGTAAAATATTACTTCTTGCCTTAATTCACCGGCTTGACAATGTCTCACACCCTAATAAACAATTCACTGCTCACTTAAATGTATAAGAATTATAAGTAACGGGTCTATATCTGTTGGTCTAAAATTTTTTGCCCGAAATTTTTTTCGGCACATAATTTTGTCTAATAATCTTTGGTCGACTGTTTTTATGTCGAAAATTGTTTGGCCGAAATTGTTTTGCATATATTTTTATGCCCGTAAATTTTTTAGCCTAACATTTTATTGAATAACATTGTTTGGTCGAATGTATTTTAGGCATAAAATTGGTATTCCGAATATTGGTGTCACTAATAATCGTATCCAACTCGCAAGAATCGCAACCCTAACTTAACCGCCAGCATGTCGACGTGCCTACTCGTATTTCCGCTCTAAGGGACTCAAACTAACACTGACCTACATATAATGCCATTGTTACGATTGTTTGTTTTTTTTATTGAGCTTTGCCACCCGGGCCCCCCTAGCGTGGGGCTCCGCGCCCTAACCCCCTTTTTCTAGCTACCCTAACCTCGTGCGCTGTTATTGTCGCAGTTCTAACCTAACCTTACCTACTTTACTGGTAGCAGTTCTAACCTAACCTACTTTACTGGTAGCAGTTCTAACCTAACCTACTTTACTGGTAGCAGTTCTAACCTAACCTACTTTACTGGTAGCAGTTCTAACTTAAACTACTTATCTGGCAATAGTTCGGTTCGGGTTCGGGGTCATAATCAGCTTAAATTATAAAATTTATGGATAAAATAGTTTAGGTGCTGTGATTGTAGCCTTTGTTTGTTTTGTTTTAGGAGGTTTTATGTTAGGCTAAAGAATAATTATATCTAACAATATTATACGTATAGCCTTTTAGTCATAAAAAAATATACTAAACAATTTTAGGTCAAACAATGTGTATGCAAAAAAATCTTTGTGCTAAAGAATAAGTATACCATTAAATATTATACTAAACGTTTTCGGCCAAATAATTTTAGAACATAAAATTTTAGACCAAGCGAAGGGCACCCGTTTTGGCCAGGCGGAATTGGCATGTTGTAAAAAGATGAATATAAATCGTGATCAGACTTCTATCCTATTAGCTCCATTATCACAAACAAAACTGCTCAACAACCTCCCAAACTCCGCAAAACCGTAAAAAGCAAGTTACACGCTTCAATCAGTATTCTCGCCGGGCGCAAAGGAAAAATCCCATTCAACTTGGTAATAAGAAACCAGGCACATTTGTATTGGCAGCACGCACCCAATTTCCCTTGTTTTAAACGTTCTGACAATAATCAAGGTTATTAAGTTTAATATTCATAGCGAGGTGTCGGGTGGATTTGTGAACGGACTTGGGGCCCAGACACAGTTTATGTGTGAAGAGCAGATGAGTAACTTAAAACTTATTAGGCAAGTTAGATACTAGATATTAGGTACTATGTAAATTAAACTGTTTCTTTTTAAGGATTTTGTACTGTTTTACAGCCTTTCAATATAGTTTAGCCAGTTTTTAATTGCTCTGCTTGCTAACAATGGCGTATGGAAATAGAACGTGTCTACAACGAGACAGTGGCCGGCGTAACAAAAAATTATAAACAAAAAAAATATTCATAGGAGGTTCTCACACTGAACACTTTTTTCGGCGTTTCTTTCATTTGTCGCCACTAAACTTGTCGTGTGCCAGTCCGTTCGATTTTTTTGCTGGGATCCAATAAGTTTTGCGTTTACGTAAATTTGGCCGCAAACCGTCGGTAGAAAACTAAGTGCACATGCTTTCAATCGCAAGTTTTACCTAATGCAATTCTCTTTTTGTTGACTGGGTTAAAAACCCCGTAAACTTTTTGGCTCATTGGTTCATGTTTTATCAGTTTATGTTAGATCAAACGCCAGATTAAATTTTAGTAACTCAGTATCATTTTTGACATAACTTACCGGCAAACCGGGACGGGAGTCAGGGAGTTGAAATACTGTAGTTACTTAGACTGCGCCAGAACTGCTCGGGTTAAGTTTTATTTATGACTGGTGTGCATTACAATGGGAGTTAACTGGAGGTATTTCTGAGGGTCCGTAATCCTCTTAAGATCTGCTTAACGTATTGTCATGTTAATGGGCGCTAGAATTAATGGTTTCTTATGAATATTAAGACCTTGGTTTTGGCTCAGAGGGGTGGTTGCGTTACTTTTTAAACGAACGTTCGAAAAAAACAACAGTCATTTCATTTTCCTATACAATAATGACTTTTAGATCTACCTTTTGTAAAGTATACGAAGCTGTTTGCGATCGACCAGCTCATCGTAATATCTGTGTTTTTTTTTGGAATAACTTTCATTACACGTTCTAACACAAAAATTTGCCCCTTAATCTACAAATCTCCGTTAATTGAAATGCGTTTTGTCAGTTTGTAACAAACAAATGTCGAAGTGACAGATGTGGTCAGAGAGTTAATCACCTAACGCACTAATGCGTTACGTGATAAACCTGCCGATGACAAAACTAGTGCCTACGCCAAAACTTGCTATTTAGCCAGGCTCCTTTAGAATCTAGTACGACCGGGAAGAACGCTAGAAGGGCGACGAAAGTTAAAATAAATTTATAAAACTAGTGACAATAAAGTTTACTATGTTTATTTGAGAGACGGATTGAAAACCTGCACAACTGCATTATTTTAATGGAACAGAATCCTTTGTTTTATCGTTGTTTTATGTTTAGTATTCGTTGCTCCTGATTTGGTTTTAAAGTTTAATTTACACAAATACTTTCCCTGCGAACCTGCGATATGGTCAATAGCAAACAAAAAAAGAAAATTTTAATAATTGAACTAAGTGTTGACGTGAAGGAGAAACTACTTAAAGGCAACCGATATAAAATAAAATAAAAAACCTTAAACTATTAAAAAAATAACGAAAAAAAAAACAAAGTTAGTACAGTATAAAAATACTAGATGCCCGCGCTGCTTCACCCTCGTATAGCAAATAACTCAGGCAAACCAGGTGGGATAAAATCTATGACCATCCGGGAAATCCATTCTACACAGACCGCGACACAGGAATAATAGGGGTGTAGACTCAAAAATTATTATTACTCCAAAAGACAGAAGACGTAAA
This sequence comes from Epinotia ramella, assembly GCA_947578815.1. Classification (NCBI taxonomy): domain Eukaryota; kingdom Metazoa; phylum Arthropoda; class Insecta; order Lepidoptera; family Tortricidae; genus Epinotia; species Epinotia ramella. The sequence goes on from OX388217.1 coordinate 23,430,527, forward strand.
AATATGCCTAGTGACGAAAATCCCATTCAGATATCTCAAAGAATTACGAAGCTACAACCGTTTCAATATTGCTCGTTAGAGGGAGAAAACGCAAACAGTGTGAGACGTCACAATCCGCGAGGCTGCCGCGTCACGCGTCGCGCGCGCGCCGGGGGGTCGCGTCGACGGCGGCGCCGAACACGATGGGGCACGGTACGTTGCCGTCTTCTAGTGACGTCACCAGATGCGAACGTCATCGTTTCATATGAAGTTGCGTTTTGCGAAAAAGGGACAGTACATACCCCTTCATAAAACTTTGGACACTTATAACCTCGTGATTATTTAACCTCTTGCGTTGCTTTTTCCTCCGTTTGACTACATTTTTAATCCTTTTTCGAGAAAAGATGACATTATCGATTATTTTATTTACCCCTATTGAAATTCCTGTGGTGGTGATAATTGAGATAACCCATTATATTAAAAGCAACAATCTCACAGACTTCCTTTTTATAAATGTCTTATCTCCGTCCGTCCGCCTGTCTTATAATATTAAATTAGTATTAGACTACCGGTAGACACACGCAAATATTTGTTAGTAGGTTACGTTTCTTACTTTGTTTGTTTTTATTTTCTGTGTGTTTTTGTACACGGTATAAGTTTGCCTATCTCGTTCTCGTTCCACCTACCATCCTCTCAATTGCTCAAAGGTTAGCTGGAAGAGATCCCTCATAGGGTTAGGTTCGCTTGTACTTTGATCTACTGTGTGCCATGTATATTCTTTAATCTTTTATTGTGACACAAAACCGAACGAATTTGATAAAACTTCCCAGTAGTATAGCGTTTGCATCAGAACAAAACGTAGGCTAAGGTCGTTCAATTCCTATTACTTTGAACAAAACACAAACCTGTACCTACTAGTAGACTTCTTCTAGATGTAAGATGTGTCTTTGTTGATTGAACGATCCAATATAATACTCAAGATGTCAAGTGAAGTTTAAACGCGTTTTCAAGTCGCCGATACAAGCTAGTAAATTATAGGCTTCTCAAACCTAAAATACCGAAAAAACCGTCCCAAGTAAGTCAACACTCATAAAACAAAGCTCTCACCCAATTTGCGCCTACCATTTCCCTACCAAATGGCCCTGTGTTTATTGTGAAAATATTGCCGATTCGGTCGGGCGGGCCAATTCTGTCGAGAGTATTGTCAATATTGGAGCTGCTTGCGAGTGAGATAAGGAGTGCGTTAGGTGACGTGGTAGCACTGTTGGGTTGGATAAGACGATTTTGGGATTAAAAGTTGATTGTGAAGGGTTACTTAGATCGCCAGAGCTCCTGAGGGCACGTTGTGTTGAGATTATATGACTTGCAATGTCTCTAGTTGTCAACACTACGAGTTTTCAAATCAAGAACCGGCAACGTGTTTGGGATTCTTCTAAAGTCGCAGGCGTCCATAAGCTACGGTGTCTACTTGCCATCAGACAGGCCGTATGTTTGCCACTATCCCCCACTCGCAGATATCTTTATTCTACTTAAAATGTGGTTCATAACAGTTTTTTACAAAATAGTGTTACGAGCGTGGGGGGATAGGATAGAGTTATAACACCTTTTAACATGACAGTAGATTTATTCTGCGATTTACACAGGGCAAATAGTGGGCCAGAGTGCTCGAACAAATTTTCGTAAATGTGGACACGCTTGACAAAAGTACCAATTTTTTTTCAGGCACTGTTAGGTCCATAGCTTTAAGTTTTTGATGGGATGGCGGCCATTTTTAATTATAGTTAATTATTAATATCTCGCGTTCTAAGACACTTAGAATCACAAACTTGGTATCTAAATATACATATCTGGGGTCAGGGAATTCAACTAGATATTTTTAGAGTCGAGTTCCCAAAGGATATCAAACGGAACCCTGCTCCTAAGCTTCCGCTGTCCAACCGGCTGTCTGCGTATCAGCATAGCTATAGACTGTTCAAATTTTCACAGAAGTTGTTTATTGTTATAGAAGTTGTATTTCTATATTAATATGGGGAAATTCTGTACAAATTCATTGTACTTTTCTAGCGCAACAGCTATGTATAAGAGCAACATTCACATACCAACATCCTGCAAGGAATATTTTGTTAGCTTAAGATTACTAACAGTACACTGACGCTACTAACACTGACGACTCAATTTACCAGAAATTATACTACGCCCATCTGTCTATAGGTTTTCAAAAGCATCGATTGTTTTATTCGCTTACTTTCTCTAGAACATTCCATGCTACTCGGCGTTTTGAAAATATACTCACTATTTTAAAACATATTTACAAAAAGTGCATGTCGGTCGCTGGTCTCGAACCCGGGTAAATCGGCTCTAAACGCCGCAGTCCGAACCACCGGTCCAACCGTCTTGTGACAACATAGCGAATTTTTAAATACCTTGAAGGCGTGTAACTATGACAACAAAACTGTTATTGACCAGCATCGGGCTTCTAAAATGTAAACCTAATATGTTGTAGAGTGTCATGTAATGACTCGACACAGTACATCCTCGGAAGCTGTGATGAGTGATGACTGAACCATCAGTCTCATCAATCTGGCTACTAGGTACCAACCTAGTAGTCAGATTTGAACCCACAATTCGCTGGAAAGCTATATTCTAAAACCAAAAGGCTACCGTAGCTAGTAACTAATTCGATCCGTTTTGAAGTTTCTGGCACAATCGGCTCCAATAGATATTATTATAGATCGTAAAGACAGCCCAAAGTTCTGCATAATTTTCGACTGTAGCTTTAAGTTCATCCAGTCCCTTAGCTCTGTCAACAAGCTCCAAAGGCCTTCGTACCCAAATGTTTACACAGCCCCTTTAAGGTTACGTCGTCGAAGATAATATCCATTTATTTGTATGTCTTTTAACTTTGTGTGTTTGTAGTAATGAATTGTGCATTCTTGAAGTTGCATTTGGCTTAAGGCTAAACTTTAAAGGGTGACTGGCAAATACAGTTATGTTTCTGATATTTAAAGAAATAAAATTACTGTCAGTTGGTTGTGTTAATCGGAAAGTCTTATTTAGCAGATGCATATTTGTGGATAAGTTTATCTTTCTTCAAAATCTTGTTAACATTCTCACTGCCACAAACCCGTTTAGCGAGCACCTACGCCGTAGTCGCTTTCCGCTACATACGAAAAACATCACGGGATCGTCTACGAGCGTAGCGCGTAGCGATTCTTGGCCGTGAGGCTGGGTTCACACGGCATTGTCCTGCACGTTTTCTGCACGTTTTCGATTTGCTTGACAAGTCCGGTGAGTATTCGTTTAAACGTATTAAACAACATTTTGCATGTGCCACTATGTATACGTTAAGATGTATACTGCAAAATAACGTGCAGGACAATGCCGTGTAAACGAAGCCTCATGTGTTAATGTAAATCCTGTTTTTCTACACATAAATACGTCATCAAATTCATTAATAAGTTAATATCAATAAGTCACCACTTTTTAACAAATGAAGTAAGGCTAAAATGACTCAAAATTTAAATCAATTATTTACGCTGCAAATAGACCACAAGTCCACTTTTACATGTCAAACGGTAATATACAATAAAATAGTAACAATCTTACACATTAATCATTAAAAAATTGCAGACATGACAATGACGACATGACATGACAAACACACACAATATGACATGTAAAATATTATTTTATAAATAAATGATTGAATTGAATTGAATTGCAGATTAAGACCGATAAATGGCTAACAAACTAAATGTCATTAAATTAATCCAAACCAAAAAAACTCGTTTTATAATTTTCTACGCATTAAGTAAGCCTGAATTTATCCGATACAATGACTTACTGAATTATAAACCTAATAAAAACGTGATGAGTGATGACCCTAACTAGTAGAAAGAGCACGTTGAGGCAAGTTAGACCGGGATGTCCTGATTTGAGTTTTCTAGCTGTGTGGGCTTTGGGGTAGAAGATGATTCTTCTATACCTAAGTGCTACTTAATTTTGCGTGAGATTTGATTTTATATATATGTCACTGGTACGACTGTCAAAACAGCATTATTTTTCGTTATGTTTTCGTTGCCTATCCATGTGAAATCGTCAAATCGTGAAGTGAATGCTTCAGTTGCCCGAAGGGCATACCGTCCGCTCAGTTCATAATATCGCGAGTAAGATTATAAACTGACGGTGTCCATAATCTGACGGTAACATATACTTTGAAGCATTTGGAATAGCCTCGCAGCAAATTTTCATATCAACCCAAAATCGTTCTTCCGTAAAAAGCGTTGTCCTCAATTAATATGGGGTTCTTTTAACCGAGACCCATATATCAGCGCTGTAATTTACCCACGTCAGCCAGGTGGGTGACGGGGTAGGTAGTCGGGATAAATAAATAATGGGCTTGTAGTGTGTTTACTAGTCTTTGGTTGGGATTCGATTGTCTAAGTTCTGAAGGTGAAGGCGACCCCTTGAGCGGGTTGTTTTTGTGTTTTTGTAATGTGTTATTCATCCATGTAGTTGTTGGTACATGATCACGCAAAAAAGGCTGAACGGTTTAAAATGAATTTTAGTATACATATAGATTAGAGCATGGATTAACATATAGAATACTTTTTACCCCAGTAGAACTCCAACAAAAGGAAGTCGACGCGAGCAAAGTCGCGGGCAAAAGCTCGTGTCATATATTTTATATAAATATAAAAAAATACAACTATGACCCTACCTGCTTAAGTATATCATTTAACATTATTTTCACTTTAAAAGTTTGTTATAAATTTATGTAGAAGAACGACGGAATTCAAAACTAATTCGATTTTAAAAACCTTTTACCGTTATAACGAATGCGCCTTTTGAATGCCCAACGGCAGTTTTGTGAAATGCGAGTGAAGTTGCGGGGTTAGTTAGTGAATTCCAATATCAACAATTTACTCAATAATTTTGCATAGGCGAGGTTACTATTATGGACAAGTATTTAATCTCCTAGAAAACAACTAGGAGGTTAATATGACACTTTATGCATTCTGATTTGATATTAATTCAATTCAATTCAAATTATTTAATTCAGACAATGTCCATAGTGTTAGTATACATTACATTTACTTATCCTAAGTTAGTTATATCTATCTCTATCTATCTACTTTGTCATGTCATAAAATAAAATGAAAGTAAAATTAAAATAAAATATCATACAATCTTATATACAGAGCCTCTCGCTTCCATATGCACCGAGTCCCAGTGTTTCCACAAAGCGCAGGCAGGAGTCTCCAGCACCAGGCGCACGAGGCTATTGGAGCTGTCACACACGCGGCGCATCAGGGAGGCAGTTCTGTTGCGTATTATAGCACTGAAGCAATCAGCACGTGCCTCCGCAAACATACCTGATGCGCTACAGAAGCGGGGCAGCCCCAACAGCATCCTGAACCCGTTATTATATTGAATGCGCAGGGCATTGAGCGCCTTCTTAGTATAATTTGTCCACAGGCTGCACGTGTAAAAGGTCTGACAAAATGCCTTAAACAGCGTTATTTTGACATTCCAATCACAACGCGCAAACCTGCGGGACAACATATTACACCGTACGGCCAATGCCCTGCGCTCCCTTTCTATGTCCACGTCATCATGGAGATTTTCGGTCACCCAATGTCCAAGGTACTTAAAGCGAGTCACTCTTCGGACAGGAGCTCCACACAAGAAAACGGAAGGAAGTGAGTCAAATGCCTTGTTACCTGCTTTAAATACTAGCAGCTCGCTCTTACTGGTGTTGTACCTCAGACCATGAACGACCGCGTACTCTTCACACACCTTCAATAACTTTACGAGCGCACTGGTCGACGGGCACAGCAGCACCATATCGTCCGCATAGCTGATATTATTGACTATTTTGCCACCGATCGAGCACCCGATACCTGTGCTGCTGAGCCTGACAATCAACTCGTCCACGTACAAGTTGAACAAGCGGGGCGATGTGAGACCACCCTGTCTCACTCCGCACTCCAACCTGTACACATCCGAGAGCGCTCCTGCCCACCTCACCTGATTGGTTTGATTCCCGTACCAATAACGGAGCAGGTTGATCACCCCCCTCGGTGTACTCGTTCCATTTTGTCCCATAGTACCTCGTACGACACCGTATCGAACGCCTTCGATAGATCCAAAAAACAGGCAATAACTGGTGTTTTTCCCTCAACATAGTAATTGACGGTATGCTTGAGGCAAAGAATGGCACTCTCTGTAGACAGACCTGGTTTGAAACCAAACTGCGCATCTTGCGTCTCAATGTGTTTCGCCAGTAAGTTGTCAAGCAGCCCGTCATTAATGTCAGTCAAAATGAAATGCGAAATTAAGAGTCCGCAGTAAGCTGGATTCTCCATAAAAACGTAATTACGCTCTCGTTTTAAAACTACGTGTTGGATTGTAACGAAACGTTGCATGTACTAATAACATGAGGTATATCCAGGTCTGTAATTAGTTTACGTTGCTTCAGATACCATAGTAAAAAATACAGCGAATTTATGTTTTTCATACAAAACTTGTTTTTGCTGTATTTTGTTTGTTTTATAAACTGGAGCCAATCCAACACGTAGTTTTAAAATGAGAACGAAACTCCGTTTGTATGGGAAGGTGAAATTCGGCCGAGCTTACCGCGGACTCTTAAGTCCAACTGTGAAAGTAAAGTAATCCAGCAGGTCGATCACGTAACGCGTAACGTGGTTAGCCCTGTGAGGGTTCACGTAACGTTTCTAACTCGCGTTAGGACAGGTTTAACTGTCACTTTTCCATATCAAAGACATTTAGATATACCTAACGTACGTACAATGCGTTACGTGATAAACCTGCCGATGACAAAACTAGTGCATACGCCAAGACTTGGTATTTGGCCAGCCTCCTTTAGAATCTAGTAAGACCGTTACGTGATCCACTTGCTGAGATGCGACTACCATTGCCCTTCAAAATAGGCCTTCAAGAACAGAAAGACTATTTTTTTAAATCATTACAAAATATGATTAAATTTTCGAAAAGATTTCAGTGATTGAAACTATATCAGATACTCGGAAAATTGAGTTCGAGAATGGAGATAATGAATGATTTGCTATTTTTTAGAATTAATTTTGTGTCGTCGTCGTCGATTTCAAAGTTCTCAAGCAATAGCAATAAAGAATTATACCGAACGTAATTATTTTCCTATAAGCATCTAATAACCATTAAATCCCCGAAATGGCCACTAACATAAGCAATTTTTAATAAAAGCAAGTCATAATACGAAGTTTACCACCTTATAACGACTGCGTTTGAGAATTGGCTGCATAAAGGCTCCCTAATGGTGGCCAGAATGGTTCTTTAATAAGAAACTCTACGTCGCGTGTCGACGCACCATTAGGTGTATGGTCGGCCTCTAAGAGTGCATAGCAATTTGGTATTGATTGTGTAGATTATGTTATTTTAAATAGTGGAATTATCGAAATTTCCATATAGAGGTTTTGGGCAATTATTATGGTTGTTTGGTTTAATTAACGAACGTATGGCAGCAATGAATACTCGTAACATGATTACAAAAAAAACATTTAAACAAATTAATAGATTGATTATGAAAGAGGTGTCGGTATGAAGTATGGATGAGGACCAAATTTTTGCCCAGTAGATAGCGTGAATAGTCGGTAGTTTGCCATACAATCTGAAGAAGTGAACAAAGTTCTGTTGTGACACGAAAAATAACCATAGAATTGTATGGTTAATTTTCGTGTCACAACAGAAAAACTTTTATAGACAATTTAATTGAGTGAGTTAAGCTGACCAATAATTTGGTCTTTACCCCTTGACGTTTTAGGCGACCACAGCCCCCCTATTCTGTAGCTCACCTCAACGCTCACCCACAAATATATCTTGACACCGTGTTGCGTAGTAACTAAGCGTAGGTAGAGGTCTAGTTTCGTGACGGGTGACCGGCGGGGTGAGCCGCATTAGCGCGTAGCGGCTAACAGCCCTGGACCGGTTTCTTCTTTGCCCAGCGTCTAACCCTAGCGATGCAATGAGGCCAAGCAGTCCGCGTCCTGTGGAGTGAACTGGGTGCGGTATTTTATATTTAGTTTACGTCACTCCGGGCGGTAAGTGAGATTTACCGCCCACGGGCGCAGCGGCAAATCTCCCTTCACACCCAGGAGAAGACGTAAAATTGTGTACGCACCACGGGCGGTAATTCGTGAAGCCCCAGATCGCATATTTATTATTACAACCACCTGCGATCTGGGGCATTCACGAATTCACCGCCCAAGGTACGTAATGTACTATTATAAGTCTAGTTTGTGGTTCTTTTTTAGTGTCTAAATGTTTTTTTAATATATATTACGAGTAAATAAATTGAAGTTATCTGAACCTCAAAAACAAAATTTTGAATGGACTCCGTTCCAATAGATACATTATTATATTAGCTACTGCGGTAGGAAAGTAAAATAGAAGTAATCGTGTAGACTAATTGTGAAATGGATAAACGGAACTAATCCGATTCTAACAAAACGTTGATATTTTTTATCTTCCTGTTTGCTATTAATGCTATGTCACATTTAAACTAGCGTACTCTGAATAAAGGGCATTTATTCTTTACAACACTTTGGTCACACAAGGTTTTCCCTTTCTCCCTGTGTGAGTGCCGGAAGAGTCGTACTAAGGGAACAGGGTTGAAGTATGTTGTGGGACTTGTGGGCATAGCAAGCTATCTCTCCAATATCACATTTTGTCGATCTTTTATACCCACATTAATGTTTAAAGTAGCACTGGAACATACGTTTCATGTGCTTTGACTCCCCCTTTTATTTAGGCGTGAATCTATGTATGTATGTAAACACCCCGGATGTAACATAAGCTCTTTCAAAACAGTATGGATCTTTCAGATGTGACCAGGCTTCTTAAGTCGTTTTATGGACAAGTGATGCGATTTATTATGATATGTTATGATATTTGTATGTACAGGCTTGGGCGTTTTCGCCCGCCCGCTCTCGCGTCCATAAACACGGCCTAAAGGGTCAGCTGCGTTGGCAGCTTCTGATCATAATGATCATATCCGCCGAAAGACGTCCACTGCTAGACATAGGCCTCCTCCAGAGTGCCGCAATGACCGGTCCTGCGCCACCCGCATCCAACGGACTCCCGCGACCTTTACCAGGTCATCAGTCCAACTTGTAGGGGTCTACCCACGCTACGCCTGCCGGTACGTGGTCGCCACTCGAGAACCTTCTTCCATCTGTTAGTTCTACGTGCAATGTTTCCACTGCCAATTAAGCTGCTGCTTGTCTGATGGTCATCAAAAATATGAATCTTTTAATTGTATTTCTAACTTGGACACTGATTTTCGCACCAAAAAACATGAACGATTCATAAAATGTTTGTGTCATATTTCCAACAGAACACCAACCCCTATTGTGTGCACAAACAAAATGCGTATTTTTCCCGTATCTGTGTTCACGCCCCGGCGGGCCTCGGCAGGTGGAAAGATAAACTAACGCGTTCTAATTTGGTAAACATTGTGATTATTTGACAAAAGAATTGTATTTTAATTTCATATTGTTGCAACGTTGAGAGGTTCTGCTGGTGTATCCTTGCCGTCTCTTTATGAATACATTATTCCAGCTTTTTATGAACCTAGCGTTTAATTGAAATTTCTCTCGAAAGCAGCATTTATTCGGCGTAAAAATTTGGCCTTTACTCCTAGATTTTACAAGTAACTTACTACAACTGGAAAAGTAGTATAACTCTTTAGTGTACAAAAAAACACAGTAAACCAATTAGTTTTCAGCCGAAAGGGGTCCACTGCTGGATATAGACTTCCCCTAAAGAGTGCCACAATTACTGGTCCTACGCCGTCCGCATCCAGCGGACTCCCGCGACCTTTACCAGGTCATTAGCGTACCATCGCACCGGCAGGCGCGAGACCTCACAAGGTAGATAAAAATTTTACCTGAACTAATTATACTTTTATTAACCGATTTCAGACATGCTTGAGCAAATATACCTATTTGAGTCATCCATCTATGCCCGCTATTCTGTAACTTGTTTTAAGCTCACCTCAAAGCTCCCCGCAAATATATCTTGACGCCGTTGTAAAGTCCGTTGAAAACTCACATCGATCTTTTCGAAGTCTTTACTTGTAGGTACATTCACATAAATTCTTCTAGAAAAACTTCTCTATTGTATACGAATCCCAGGTGTAGATGAGTTTTCTAGTACGTACCAGGGTCACATAGCTTTTAGGTTTACATCTTTCGGTGTTACAATGCATGCATCGGAGGTCCTGGGTTCGAATCGGTAAGGGCATTTATTTGTGTGATGAGCACGAATATTTGTTCCTGAGTCATGGATGTTTTCTATGTATTTAAGTATTTATTTATCTATATAATTTATATTTTGAAGTGTAACTAATTTTTGTGTTGCGTAATGCACAACTTTCATTCCGGTTTCTTCATTCTATTGTTTTGTAGAGCATACATTTTATATATTAATTGACATAAGAAACTTTACATCTAATAATATATTATGTATAAGTCATTCAAAAGATTCAACAATATATACAAAATAATTCGATTTAGTTATGCTTATTGACTTGTAAAAGTGCTCCTGTGGGCTATTTGCAGAATAAATATTTAAATTTACATTTTTTATTTTGTTATTGAGTACAATCAATGTTTGGCATCCCTCATTTTATAAGTAATAGATATATATACCTCGACCTCGGCCTAAAAACAGTTCGGCAGGAAATAGCTCAAAACAGGCTGAAATACCAGGAGAAACTGAACGTCCATGCAAACAAACTGGCACACGCTCTGAGTGGAGAAGGCGCTCTTCAGCATACCCGGCTAAAAAGAAGTGACATACCGAGCCTACATAAAAGATTTACCACTTGACATCAAGAGAGTCGTGTGACAAGAATTTTCATACAAGTATGGCTCTTGAGGAAAACATAAACAGAGAAATCAAACAAAGAAGTGGCTTATTGTTGGAAAACGGATTGCCATGAAGCAGAAACATCAAACAAAAATTGAGTACAATAAGTGCTTACATAAATTGTTCAAAACGCCTTCGCTTCAAGACGGGCAGTCAACAGTTAAAGTCAAGGGTCGAGTTAATGTCGCCCGCTGGGTCCTCGTGTAGGCCTGCAGAGGCCCGCCATATGCCACGTAGAATATCTGAACCTAGGACTAGGTTTCCAAACAGATTCTAACAATTATTTCAATTCTCTCCGCAGCCCCGCGCTGCTTCAAAAGGAAGGTTATATTACAAATCGGCCATCGTTATGCGTGGCACTCCAAACCAATGACAAGTGTCACATTGACAGGTGTCACTCATTTCACTTTTTGATTCTAAGGACCTACTGACGGGTCCGAACAAACACCCGCCTCGGACAGGCCCTTAGGCCGGTCCGCTATACTAGAGGAAGTCGCGATAGAGCTGCTACCGCTCGCTGGAAAACCGAATCCCCCTCAAAGACCTCAGCGAGTCGAGGAGTCCCGTCTCTATCGGGAAACAAATTAACATTGCGCCCCCGTAGCTATCGCAGTGGCGGTAGGTCAGCATCCTTAAATAACACTACATCTCCAACTTTCGGGTCGGGGCTGAGCGGACACAGCGAACGGGAATTGAGCACTGCCTCAATTCTACGAAACAACGTCGCCAGTTCCTCAAAGGTCAAGATAGTTTGACCAACTACCTTATACATACTCGTATGAGCCTTGGCTCTCTTTATAATAAAAATTGTATGATCTAACAAAAAATGTACAACATTTTGTACATAACGGTCGGCACCCTTATAATTGGTTCCACAGACTGACCGGATCATAGACGGAAGTCGTCTACACGAGATAAATCTATCCAAAGCAGCTGTCAAATTCTGCGCCTCAAGCGGCAGCTTCATTTGGGGGAGTCCTCCAGCCACTTCATCCAACACCAATGCGGGAGCTGTAATCCTCGCATAGCAAGTGAGACTCTGCCCAAACGTGGAGGTAACCTGCCCTCCCAAGTTTGACACTTCCACATTGCCGACCCCACGCACCGTGTCTGGGTACACACATACACATTATTGCTAATTATTGGAATGTCCCAGTCAGCAAAACAACCCGATTTCAGTGCAAATCGCACAACATTCAATTAACATTGAATGTTCAAGTCATTAGTAATTCACTAATGATTCTACTTCAAGAGCCAGTGATCAATAACATTCGTCAACTAAACAAAACTAATGCGTTCTCTCCGAGACATAGAAGTCGCATGATTCGTCTCCGTTAGCCCAGATTAATGGCCCTTTCGTAATTAATTGAGTTATACTGGGAGGCGGGATCGATTGTCTGCCTGTCGACGCCATATATATGTACATATATATGTGAGTATGAGTATGAGTACGACGACCGGTTAGCCTCGTGGGCTGACGCTGCATACGAAGCTGAAGGTCCTGGGTTCGAATCCCGGTAAGGGCAAATGTTTGTGTGATGAGCATGAATATTTGTTTCTGAGTCTTGGATGTTTTCTATATATTTAAGTATTTATGTCTAATAGTAAATGTTTCTTAAGCAGACACGTCCGCTATCGAAATTCCAAATTTCGATCAAAGTGAAAAATTGAATAATTATTCGCCACGAGCGGGATTTGAACCCACAACCTCTGGAATCCGTCCATCGCTCTTGCCAAATGAGCTACCGTGGGTCTGCTAATGGCGACGAATCTTTCAATCCTTTCCACTATTTATGTCTATTAAATATATCGTCGTCTAGCACCATAACACAAGCCTTATTGAGCTTACCATGGGGCTGGTTCGATTTGCGTCAAGATGGTCCACTAATATTTATTTATTTATTTAATTATATACGTATTGTTATTAAAAAGATGAGTATGAGTATTTGGCTTTTTGACAAAGAAGGTGCAAAAATGGGAACACATCCCCGTACCTACGGTTGATGTCAAAGAGTTTTTTTTTTAATTATTGAAACAGACTGGTCGTGATTCTCTTTTTTGTCCTCAGGGATGATCACGAAACTTTTCAAACACACGTTAGAACAACTCATCTGTTTTTTTTTCATACGTAGAGTGACATTTTGATTTATCTGACGCGCGTGCTGTAATGTAGGTAATCGACCAACTGGGGTGTGATCACGTATGTTTTCGAACGCACACTAGGACAACTGTCTTTTTCTCATACAAAAAATGAAAACGCCTAAACTACGTGACGCAGGTACAATTCATAAGGTACTCGAAAATATTGTAAGGCTAATTTTGTACAACGTAAAGACCTTTAACTATGTATTTTTATTATAATTTTGTGTGGATTTGATAAATTATGGGCGACGCACATTTGCAACAATATCTTTACCAATTATGGATTCAAGTTTTTAAAAACAGTTGCATAATAGCATGTAAAATAAAACGAGTTTTAGATAGAGCCGAAACTATTAATAAAAGCACCGAGTTAAAAACTTTAGACAACTTTCTTCATCTCGCAGCTCCCAAAGCAACTGGTAGTCTAATAAAGTGAGCCAAAGACATTCGAAAGCAAGACGCCATTATCGGGGATCCCCCAGACACTAACGAGCCCCGGGTGATTAGCCCGGGATAGTCCGGGGTTTTATGTAGTCCCGGAATTCTCGGGGAATGGTTTTTGTTCGGCGTCTCGCGCTAGTTATAGTCTGAGGGCCCTTAAAGAGAGTAGTCGCATTGTTTTGTTGTCTTCTAGTTTTTAGCTTTGTGTTAGATTTATTTCTGTAACTTTTTGTGTAGATTAAATGTTAGGGTACAATCTTACACAAATCGATCTAGTCCCAAACTAAGCAAAACTTGTACTATGGGTACTAGACGACGATAAACATATATAGATAAATAAATACTTAAATACATAGAAAACATCCATGACTCAGGAACAAATATTCGTGCTCATCACACAATAAATGCCCTTACCGGGATTTGAACCCAGGACCTCTTGCTTTGTAGGCAGGGTCACTACCTACTAGGCTAAAGCGGTTGTCAAAATATGGCAATTGAATAAGACTTCTTACGTGTACCTATATACATATAAACCTTTAAGAAGAATTTGCAAGAGCAAACACATACATTTGAGAGTTTTCGCGATTTTACCTCTATATACTACTGGCTCCTGTGAACTCGCAGGCTGTCTTTAAAAAATAATGTTACAAAATACAGTTATCGACAAAAAAACTCTATAATTATTAAACGTGCTCTCAAAATTTCACCGTCTCTGTGTAGGAGACCAGTCGGCCATATGAAATATTTTTTTCCCCTCACTGTCTCGGAAAACCGTCTTTTATCCTTTAAAACCAGTGAGCAAAAACGCATTTTATCCACTAGCGGGGAAAGTAATTTGACCTTGGAGCGTGTTTAAGTAGCTTTTGAGACTTTTGACAGATAACAAAACGTAAAACACTCATAATACAACATTTTCACAGATGGTGTATTTCTGTTGCCACTATAACAACAAATACTAAAAAACAGAATAAAATAAATATTTAAGAACTATTAAAGAGTTGCTTCATTCAGGCGCTGGGTCTCAAAATGTATGGGACAATTAAAACTCGACTCGCACTTGACCACAATTCTACTTGATATTACTTAACGTTATTATTATTATTTATTACTGTTAAAAAAATTAGATATTATTATTTAAAGTAAATAAAGTTGTTTTGCATGTTGCACTTTCCTCGCTACAGTGAGGTGAAAAGTTTTGTGTTACACACGGGTGCAAATGTATTTTACTTCTCGTGTGTTGAAACACTCGCTACGCTCAGGATTCTAATTTAGAACCACTCGCTTCGCTCGTGGTTCAACTATAGTATCCTTTCGCTTGCTTGTGTTTCAATTCCACACTCGCGGGTAAAATACAACTTTGCACCCTTGTATAACAAGTAACTATAGCCCTGCTTCTGAAGCGTTCACCACGCTCGCTCGTATAAAAAATCTAAAAGTAGGGGTACTTTTTACTACCACGATGTTCACGGCTTCAACTTTTCACATCGCAATTGCATTTAAAAATGGTTCGCTCATGTTACGTAGCTCGTTGTAACACCATCAAAATCGGAAACGACGAACCTACCTCCGGAGGTGTAATTGCGTAACTGTTCGAACGAACGTTATAACAACTCGACTGTCGTTTGCTCATACATTCAAATTGACATTTAGATCTACCTAACGTACGTATAAAACGTAACGCAATCGACCTCCAAGTTCATGTTCACGACAATCACGACGTTACGAAAAACCCTACAAACGGAAACATGTAGGCTCGATTATTGCCGAAAGCGATTTATTCAGAACAGTCAGTAATCGATCTTAATCTGGAAAGCGGAGATGCTTGCGTGCGGCGGCGGGCTTAATGGAGGTTTTTCTGTAGTTACTATATTAAAGGTATACGTATTGGTAGGTATAGTTTGTGATGTATAGGACGGTAGAAATTCAATTATTTAGACTAGTACGGCCAGCGTAATACCGCGCGCGTGATTAATTGCCAGTCTCTTTCTAAGTGTTCTAATTGGAACGAAACATAGCCTAGGTTCAATCGCGAGGTTTTTGTGCTAACCACGCGGGCTATTTAAGCTTGTAGGGAAAGAAAAATCACCTCAAAAGTAGAATTTATGGGTACTTTTTTTTTCACCAGAGTTTTCAAAATGGATATCACAAAAAACGTCATCCGAGATTATAAATTTCATTGATATACGTATCGTGCAGAGTTTGATTCCGCCCGTAATTCGCAAATAATGTAGGTAGATCCGAGGGATAAAATAGGTATATCCTAAAAAGTCAATTTTGAAGATTCACTTTATAATAGACACTGCTACACGATTTTTAATTTGTGATGAGTATATCCGCATGTTACCGAGTGTGTGTGTGATGATTTAAGTTGGTTCAATTTCTATACAAAATGTTATTTGACATTCGCAGGCTAACGGCGTGATTTTTTAAGAAACTTAGTAACAATCTTTCATAAATTGGCTTTCCATTTGCGCGAAATTCCCGATTTCTTAGAATAAACTTGTATTATTCATTTATTCATTCATTTATTGATTGCATCATGTTGTTAACAAAGGTCTTATCAATACATTAGAGTCCAAAACATGAACCCTGTTAGGGCACAGCAATATAATCTTATAGCTAACATGCACTCACACAATTGCTACTTAACATTCGTAATAAATATATTAACCTTTTATTAAAATTTTTGTAAGAATAGGAATATCTTTAGAATTACATTAAAGACGGGACAGAAGATAATTATTTATAAAAATATATGTATTATTACTATTAGGCTAAAAACATTCCTTCACTGATCGATCTTTTAAAAATTCATCTATTGAGTAGTATGCCTTGTTAAGTAGTAAGTTTTTCAAGTTCTTTTTAAATTCTTTTTAACCAGAATAATTTGAGAATAATCGTTTTCGCAAAGTATGACGTGACAAACTAATATCTAAAATTATTCTAGGAAAGGGGGATTTTCGCGCAAATGGGAAGCCAATTTATGAAAGATTGTTACATAAGTTTCTTAAAATATCACGCCGTTAGCCTGCGAATGTCAAAAGTCGTTTTGTATGGTGATCGAACCACCTTAAGCTGCGTCTGCACGCGAGGGACAACGCCTCTCGTGACTATATAAGCCAATCCTGGATCGACATTGACGTCTACATTTGGGACACGCAAATTGAGGGACCGTGTCGTCGGCTGCCTCATGCGTTTGTGGGCTAGATCTTGGAACCAGGGCATCGTCGTGGATTTCGCGGCCTTTTGCGATAGTATAATATTATAGTGCATGTACCTAGTTTCTAGTTCCTTCGTTTTTTTTTATTTTTATTCGTCGCCTTGTTATTGTAGTAATAATTGTAGTTTATTATAGCGTACACATTTCTTCCTTTTGTATCTCTCTTGTAAAAAACCTGTGCAATAAGAAATAAGTGTAAAACATTATATATTATATTATGACATAAGTACTCATGTGTTAGCGTTCGTCGTATTTTTGATATTTATCTATAATTCTTTGTACTTACCTGCGTTTTATGTCCCATTTTGTATATTATAAATGTTATGTTAATCAACGATTGTCTTTCCCTTTGGCTCGTGTTTGCTGTTTAGTAACTTTCTATTACCATATACTTATCTGTGTTATCTGTACTTGTTTGTTTTTGTTATTTCGTTATTTTATAGTTTATTGTCGGCCTATTGTACTCTGTCTGCAGTACTCGCGGCCGGTTTGGACGCGACACACTTTAGGTCCCGCCGGAAGATCAGCGCCGGTTCTTGAGTCGGCATTATGCTGAGGCGGGACCTTTTCGTGACACTAGCAGAATATGTTTTAGTTTTAATTTTATTATATTCCATCTGTTATGTGTCATGAATAAATGTTTCTTTCTTTCTTTCTTTCTTTCTTTCTTTCTTTTCGATACTATTTCTCCACTCATCGTGGTTGCCAGCAAGATCTTCCCAAAAGCTGCGATCGATGTTAAATGCAACCATACATAAGTAGCTACAAACTTACTATAGATGAGTTTGACCATAAATATTTTGCCGAGTTTGAGCTGAAATCCGACCTTTACCTTTCTTCGTTTCATACTCATCTCCCTTACATTAGGGGAGGCAATGCGGAGTAGTGTTACATACACGATTGATACCAGTTCGTTGAACCCGCGTGATAAATACATCGCGTTGCTAGTTCGACAGTGGGCGGACATGTTTAATGGTAGCTGGTGCAGATACACAAGCGTACAAGTAAAGATATCCTTAGCTTATATAGGCATTTTTGTCATTTATCTTATAGTTCTGAGACTGAATAATAGTCGCTTTCATTAAGAGTGGTTTGCATCAAAGCCGCTGTCATATTCCATATAAATTTGGCTACTTTCCATATATTCAGATTTGAACAAACATCACTTACGATTAGGTTTGGTGCAACCCACCCTAACCAAGCGGAGTGAGGCTTTGAGGATCATGTATTTAACTTTAAAAAGTTTCATGGTAAGTACGATAGTAAACATAACATTTGAACCCTTGTCAAACAAATCAAATCAATTATTTATTCTGCAAATAGGCCACAAGGGCACTTTTACACGTCAAACGGTAATTTAGAATGTAATAATAATCATCTTACACAATAATCATTTAAAATTTGCAGATTAAGGACCGATTTAAACGGTTAACAAAGTAAATGTCTCTAAGTTAATGAAAACAAAACAAAATTGCAAAATATGACCACATTCGATATAAGGTCTGTATCAGCATTAACAAGAAGTTAATTATATTAATTTAGTATTCCAGAGATGTATAAGGTCTCTGAGCGTCCAAATACAATTCATAATTATTCTAATGTTTGTAGAGATGTATACGGTCTCTAAGCGTCAAAACAAAACAAAAAAAGGAACATTAATGTAATATTGTCAGGGATGTACAGGGTCAATAACAATAAAACGTGTCAAGATCAGAATGATGTCTCTCGTCAATACGATAATAATAACAACACTAGTATTTAAGTAATATGCCCTTGCAAGCATGAACAGTCCGGACTCCACAAACAGCACCCGATCACGAGTATGACGCATATCTCAGCCATCGCCTCGCCTCCCACCATATGTTAGGGAAGGTGGCGACCTGATCAACGACGCCACCGTAAGCAAAGCCCTTTAAGCGAGCATGACATATTCAAGCCACCGGACATTGATAATAACAAAGATTAAACGACTTGTTCGGCGAGAAACAGCATTACGTGCTCTCTTCTTACATAAAACGGAACAGTTATTTCAGGTAGGTACTTATAATTATTACATGTATTTAGGTATATTCCTAATAGAATTAGCCCACGCAATTCAATTCAATTCAATTCGTTTATTAATAAAATATACATTTTACACGTCATATAATAATATAGTGCAGTGTGTATTGTGTGTGTGTGTGTTACTACTGGCTTAAACGCATTTTTGTCGTTTAAGAAATCGTTGACAGTAGGTATAATACGCCTTGCTTAGCAAATTACTTTTAACATGACACTTAAATTTACTGAACGGTAAATTAACAATTTCGGTGGGTATTTTATTGTAAAAACGTATGCAGCTTTTCAACATGGTTTCCAAAAAGGATGGTTCCTCATCCTCTAGCATCCAAATGTACAGTTGAAATAAATAAGTATCTAACCTAATTGACAAACAAAAAGCGGCCAAGTGCGTGTCGGGCCACGCGCAGTGTAGCGTTCCGTAGTTGCCTGTCTCTTACTTACATCGACGTGCGGTGCGGTGGCGTCGCCGAATTTGTACGAAAATTGGCCTTTCCAAGTACACATTAAATTGGTCAACTATTACTCGGTAACTTACGGTACTTATGCCTGCTTGTCCGTGATAGTTTTCCTTTTAAATTGATTAAATATATGTACTACTACCACGATTTTTTTCACATCCCCAGTAGTAGCCATTTAGCCGGCTGGGGGGGACACATGACTCGAACAAAAATTAGGGCTTTAAAGCCCAATATCTCGCAAACAAATCCCTAATTTGAAAAATGATTGTAGAAAACCCATAATAGTTTTGAACGAGCTATCCAACGATACCCCACATCATGGGATTAATGAGAAAAAAAAATACATCTCCGCTTTACGTGTAAGGGAGGTATCCTAAAAAAGTTTTTCAATATTTTATTGTACTGTTTTGTCGGCGTGATTGATTTATATACCCATGCCGAATTACAGTTTCCTATTAGTAATGCTTACTGCTACTGAGCTAAGCCGAAGACGGACAGACAGACAGACGGATATGGCGAAACTTATGGGTTCCTTGTTGACTACGGAACCCTAAAAACATATATTAGCAGTATTGCTCGACTTTAAAAAAGCGTTTGATATCTTAGATTGAAACACCTTATTGAACGTCATGTACGATTGTGGAGTGGGCGACCGCTAAACGAGTGGTCTCGCGATTATTTCACTTCGCGTATTAATAATTATCATTTCATTAATTTTATTGAATCCCTGAAATTAAGAACATAACGCCTCGTGGCAAATTGTTATGTGGGCTGAAGGGCAATGGTTCATAAGATGTCCCAGTATAGTCGAGTGATTGGGACACCTTGGACGCCTTGCACAACTTGCTGACAAGTCACTTCGCGCGCGACTGAGCGCCTCCTGTCTCACTCGCACCGAGCAAATTAGAAAGAGGAGGGTAGATCTTTCCCGACTCGCGTCGCGAAGCGGCGTCAGTTGTGCTACCACTCGTACATTTGCATTACTTACGTCCCATTTAAGTAATGAATTTATTTATTTAAACTTTATTGCAAAACCAAATTAATGTACAAATGGCGGACTTAATGCCAAATGGCATTCTCTACCAGTCTACCAGTCAACCATAGAGCCAAGCTGAGACACTTAAAATTGGTGCTAAGTAATGGCGCAACGTTTAGAGCGTAAATACTTACTACAGATTTATTAAGGTATTAATAATGTTACAGTATCATCATTGTCATCATCATCATTATATCTGCTGCTGGACATAGTCCTCCCCCTAAGAACGCCAAGTACGTATACATAGTTACATATTATTACTTATACTTACTTGTACAAAACTATGATAAACTAATACATATTTATTGGATGATGGATGCTAAACACATTTTTCTATTTACTTCATCTGCTCTATTTGGATGAACTGGATTGAAGTGGATTGCCATTCCAACTTGATTGCGTTGTCTGTCAGTTTGTTGATGGTTAAAAATATATTTATAATAGTATAACGGGCAACGCGCATAGCTTGAAAGCTATAGAGCTTTAGAGCTATGCGCGTTGCCCGTTAGCACTCCATTAACTGAGCTACCTACACAATTTTCATAGACAATTTATAAACAAAGTTAACAAAACAGTACAATCGCAGAATCACGTTAAGCCAGCGAGCGCCTCTTGAGTTTTCGAGTGGTCGCTGTTGATACTGGCAGGAGATTTACGTACTTCGCAACTTAATGAGTTCGGGGTGTCACTTCTGGTTCACTTTTGTTTTGCTGTCAAAGTTCATAGCTTCCATTTGGTTAACTACTTTCACGTGCCAATCGCAACAAAATGTTGTCACATAGAGAACAAATAGTTAGCGCAAGGCAAGAGTCAATAACAATCATAATATTCTTTATTGCACCAGAAATAACAGAGATTATGACAAGATAAGGCAAAATAAATAATGGTAACAACAGGCGGTCTTATCGGTTTAAAGCGACCTTTTCCAGACTACATTGGGTAGCAGGAATTTTTAACAAGAATTGTAAACAGGCAGTGCAGGAATACAGCTAAAAGAGCGTAATAACACATCTACTTAACCAACAGATACAGACTTTAATACATACACCTGTAAATACATTCTGTGTAAACATACATATACGTACATACAAGAAATAGTACATTAATTACAAAATAAATAAATAAATATTAGGGGACAATCTTACACAAATCGACCTAGTCCCATAGTAAGCTCAGTAAGGCTTGTGTTATGGGTACTAGACGACGATATATATAATGGATATAAATACTTAAATACATAGAAAACTTCCATGACTCAGAAACAAATATTCATGCTCATCACACAAATATTTGCCCTTGCCGGGATTCGAACCCAGGACCTTCAGCTTCGTAGTAATAAAAAGGAAACTCAATCAATCAGTCAATCTTGGGCCTATGTCATACCGGGGCAACGTCTTTACCTGTATACCATCTAGGCAAACATCATCATCTTCCTAGTGTTTTTCTTGGTTGTACCCTTAGTGCAAGGCCTGAGTGGACGCCCCGCTCAGAGCGGGGCGTGCAGCGTCCATATAAAACAAATGCAATTTATATGGACGCTCGACACCCCGCTCTGAGCGGGGCGTCCACTCAGGCCTTGCACTTAAGGTGCCTTGAAACCTAATCCTCCGCCTAGTAGGAAGGCAGTAAGTATTTTTAAGAAAGCGACCGCCATCTGACCTTCTAACCCGGAGGAAAAACTAGACTCCTAGGACTGGGTTACCCCACCATGTGTTCCTTCACCGTAAAGTTACTGTTAAATATCAATCAACTTTTTTTTTTAATTTAGTCGTGTTTCTCACCCACTAGATTACTTACCTACTTACTATTTTATATAGAATTTGATTGAAAATCGCGTGCGGTACGCTCGGCTAACAGTGGAATCCAGACTACTTACTGTACATCACAGCGAATGTAGGTATACCATTCGCAGCTACTGCAACCAACCTCTTTATCCAACTCCAACACACAAATATTATAAGTGCGAAAGTTTGGATGTTTGTTAGTCAATGGGGGGGGGGTTTTAATACACATGTAGTGTTAACATAAAAAATACTTTTTACCCCGGGAATCGGACGGACAAAGTCGCGGGCAGAAGCTAGTAATATCTAAATGCAAGAGTTGATGAACCTAATACCCAAGTCCAGTAGAGTTGGCGAAAACACGCCGGTTAAAACACTCAAAAACATGCCCAAAGAAGGATTTCTAATTAAAATTTACGTAGACTGGAAGTTTTTATTGCAAAAGAAATTAAACGCGACGCCGCATCTGGGTTAACGGTTTTTTTTTATTAATCCGTGGTTTGTTTACGCGGGATACAATTAAAGATGAAATTTTAGCGAGTTATCCTGGGGTTACACTGGGCACAGTAGCTTTAATTCATAAATATTGGATACGTAATTTTGCAATTTTTGAAAAGGTTTGAAATCGCAAATACCACGTATCAGAATAGGCATACGCCTTCTTAATCTCTTAGCTTTTGTATGGTTGTATGATTAATAATTATGTCAAAAGTATGCACTAGACTAGATGCATTGTGACAATTGTTTATAAAAAACTGGCCAAGAGCGTGTCGGGCCACGCTTAGTGTATGTGTGTGTGTAGTGGGTTCCGTAGTTTTTGTATTTTTTTTTCAAAAACTATTCAACCTATCAAGTTTAAAATAATTTTCCTAGAAAGTTTTTATAAAGTTCTACTTTTGAGATTATTTCATATTTTTAAAACTTATGGTTCAAAAGTTAGAGGGGGAGGGGACACATTTTTTTTTACTTCTGGAGTGTACAACGTTACGTATAGGGGAGGTACCCTAAAAAAAAAAAAAAAAACACTTTTTATTTTACCACTTTGTCGGCATGATTGATATACATATTAATACCAAATTTCAGCTTTCTAGTGCTAACGGTTACTGAGATTATCCGCGGACGGACGGACAGACAAAGCGAAACTATCTAAACCTTTTAAAATATAATGAAACCGGTCACTCACGTCTTTAAGGTAAAATATCGCTCGACATGTTTCGGACCAATACGTGGTCCCTAATCGTGAGCACTCGCGATGCCGGAGCCCTTAGCAAGTTATCACTGAGTGACCCGTTACACAATATTTTAATATGTCTGAGACTCGAAGACTGAGAGACGGAAAGAAGCCTTTTATACGAGTAATAATTAAAGTCATATTTACCATGTATAGTAAAATAATATACATACATATTTAAAAAAAAATATATATATTATTGCAAACTCAAAAAAAATATTATCAGCCTATTTTGTAGATCGGTCATTCTCCAGAGAGGCATTTTTGTATGTCCTCGCATTAAAAAAATATAAATCTATTGAATTTAGCAGATTTTATATTTTTGGGTCGTAGAAGGTACAGTACAGTACAGTACAGTGTACATGTATTTTCAAGTACATATTCTATACCCGTCTTGAACAAAAAAAATACCAATACCCCCTTCTCCTCATTAACGCGTGGTGTCCCACTTCCGAAATCAGTTACATACTTTATTTCCCTGATGATATACCATAGGAAAGTTAAATGGAAGTATTTTTATTAAATAATAGATTAGATATTCTCTTTATAAAAAAGGTATTAGATATATTTAATAATATCTAATTAAGATATGAAAATCTAAAACTCTGTCCCGAGAACCATCCTCATTCGCGCGGCGCGTTAATTCTTGTTCATACGAGTCCATTGAAGTAAGATACCTACGTCGCTAACACATTCCGCGTAAGCCCTCAGTCATGCCCTCATGCCCAGACCCCCGTGGTGGAGAGACGTGTAATGTTAGTGTTTTGCGGATCACAGACTACGAACGTAAGTGTCTTAATTCACGCGTTTTGGTTTTCGAGCATTCTCATTAACACGTTCAAGTTTTAAAAATCAACCAATAACTCTGAAGCTCTGTGAATCACTGTATACATTAAGAAATTCAGTGTTTAACAGCTACTAGATCTTGCAGTTTATTACATTTACCTACAATGAGTTATATTTTTTTTATCACTTATTCCTCATTCACACGTCTCAATCGCGCGTAAAAACTGAACGCGTTAATGAGAATATAATCTAGAAAATAAATAAATTATCAATATTAGGGGACAATCTTACACAAATCGACCTAGTCCCATGGTAAGCTCATTAAGGCTTGTGTTATGGGTACTAGACGACGATATATATAATAGTTATAAATACTTAAATACATAGAAAACTTCCATGACTCAGAAACAAATATTCATGCTCATCACACAAATATTTGCCCTTACCGGGATTCGAACCCAGGACCTTCAGCTTCGTAGGCAGCGTCACTACCCACTAGGCTAACCGGTCGAAAATATCCGTTTAAAAAGGTTTTTGATGCATATAAGTTAAAACACGAGTGTTTTAAGGCCTAATTATGTACAATTGCATACACTAGTTTCACCCTAAAAAGTCAGACATTCTCACTAACGCGTCGACTTTCTCATTAACGCAGCAGAAATTCTCATTAACGCGTCGACTTTCTCATTAACCCGGCACACAAATTTTAAAATCTGTATAGTTAATTATCCGCTTATAATAATTAAGTGCCACATGAACATAAGCTTAAATGGTTGCTATATCACTACATTTGATATAATTTTTTTCAAAAAGCAAGTGGAAAAAAGCGACGCGTTAATAAGACTGAGAACACAAATCTGGAGAATGACCGAAATACAAATTCTTACTTGAATAATTATTTTTTCGGTAGTGAAATCGGAATGATGACTGATTTGGATATCAGTGTTTCTTGACTTGAACGAAAATCTCTAAAGGAAAAAATCCCTTAACATACATCAGAGAGCTTCGAAAAAACATATTTATTTTATAAATATTTCTATACCGGTAACCAACCAATTCTCTACGTCAATCTGCAGTTCCGAAATGGAATAAAACGGTTGACGGGAAATATTGACGGTTACTCTGCTCTCGAAACGTCACATGTGTACAAAAATTTAGTCGCACATATGTTTTTTTGTTTCCGAACAGGTGAATTCTTGTTAGGGACAGTTAACTCCTGTGCAAGTTGAAAATGCCAGAGTTCTGTGGGGATTGCTGAAATATTTTGTGCGACAATTTGGAGAATCGTTGTTTTAACATACGTTAGAGATTTAGCAGTGTGTTAAAGAATGTGGAGTAAGGACTGATATCCCGCGATATTTGTACGAAAATAAGGTAAGATAATAGTGAGATAGTATTTTGTGTTTGTTATGACGGCATATATTATCTTAGTTTATATTAGCTCACAACGAGCCTCTTGTCGGTGATGTAGACGCTAGTTTTTCATTAGCTCATTGATATCGTACTTCTTTATTTAGAGATATTAGTACGGTGGTAAGGTCGGTTCTTAAGTTAAGGATCCAGTTTTCAAAAGTTTATCATTCTTTAGTACCACCTAGGCGACACGTGCAGGGTTGTGGTAGGTAGTTCCTGCGGTTACTAGTGACAGTTGTCCCCCCTTTGTCAAGTGAGTGGGCAACTCGACTGTTAGGAGTTCTTAGTAGAGGCCTCTAACTCGGCTTAACGGGATCAGCTGCTTAGCGTGCCTTCCAAAGCACGGAAGCGCTCATTTATATTAGCCACTCAAACATTAGGCGGTCACCCATCCAAAGACTGACCGCTGCCATCTTCGCTTAACCTGCGTTATCGTTTCCGACTCGCAGGCGCCGCTAGGCCATGAGCGCTTCACTCCTATACAATACTGAACTGACTGGACTGTCCACCTTAAATGGATCCCAAATTAAAGTTCGTGACTGTTCCCCAGTTTTAATGTCAGATTCAAGGAATTACAAATTACTAATAGATTCCTGAATTTCCTTCGCGATCGAGTAGATACTTCGTTAAATCAAGTTATTAACGAGAAAAAGATAAATATTTCTCAATTTCTTTGCTCTAGCTTTAATTTCTAATGCGCTTTGTATGGTAGGTACATACTTCCCTTTGAGGTACACATTTATGAAGAATTGTGGTTAAGAGAGGTTGTACCTACTCTGCTAGGGACTTGGAATAAATATAACAACAGTATATCTAACTGAGAAACCTTAAGCAGTCAATTGAAGGTTATTGTGACATGGCAGTTCTGAAACCGACGATCTGTCAAATACTTCGCATTAAATAGATGATAAATAACAACTAAGGAAAGTTAAAAACCTCCGACATTTTAATTTCAAAGTTCAATATCACAAAACCGGCTGAACCGAACGGCTGGCCGATGACGGCTGATTTTGCAGAAACCATCTCGATCACGTCAGCTTGCGGACAGCAGTGGACGTGTTCAGGCTATCATGATGATAATGATGATCACATGGTTCGCTTAGTACCTTTGGTTGTATTAGATTAATCTAGTTCGATTTGTGAAAGATTATCATCCAATATATTTTTATTATTATTCAATTACGATTGCTCCCAATATAGACCAATCCTAAAGACTGCTTACTTAATTTCTTCAAAGCCGTCGACCAAGTTATTAATTTTAATTTACAACTTAACCATTCCAGTAGCTACATCAGAAGGCCCAAAGTTTCGAGGTGAGATTCATTCGGTTTACTTTGTTTATTGATTCTGTCCCTAGGGCGGAAAGTTGTTTGATATTGTTTAATCGTACGTGCCAATTAATTGTGTTTGTTTGTGGAGTTGTGTTTTAATATTAACTTGTATATTTGTTTGTTCGCTGGATCGCTTACTCCGTCTCAGACGGGGATCTTATTATTGCTATAAACAGCAATCCTATGTGTGCTATGGACGAGACGCAACGTGAAGATTGATTGATTCTCCACACATATTTATTTATTTAAAGGTCGAGGGCCTAACACTTTCATTGCCAGGACATTGTATTTCATTTTTTTTTCCTGGATCGCTCCGAATATTGAATGAGCTCCCTGCCGAAGTTTTTCTTACGGGCTGTATATATGAGGTTCTTCAAGAAAGGAGTGTATACATTCTTAAGACATCGGCAACGCGCATGTGACAGCCCTGGAGTTGCAAGCGACCATAGGCTACGGTGACGCTTACCATCAGGCGGGCTGTAAGCTTGTTTGCCAATGACTTGGTATAAAATAAAGAAGCTGCTAGGCACTTTGCTCGTAGGCGCTTTCCTCTACTAACGGTTTTTCGTATGTTATCGGTTACGAGCGTAGCGCTGCGAAACTGTTGGTTCTGATGAAATAAGCATGGATGCACGTAATCCTACTAATCTAATATCTTACTAATATTATAAATGCGTTTGTTACTCAATCACACTTAAACGGCTCAACCGATTTGTATGAAATTTTGAACAAATATAGTTTGTAGCCTGGATTAAAATATAGGATAGTTTTGATCCCGGGTTCACGCAGAAGGAGTCGCGGGCGGAAACTAGTGTTATGTGGGTGTCGTGTTTCGACGGTTCCGGGGCAATCTGCCGAATCCTACACCGGAGATGACGATGCAACGGGACCATGCCGTTTCGTCGCCTAAATAGTTTTATTTGTTGTTTTTAGTTTCGTGACGCATTGGTTTTTACTGTAATGTCACGTAAATGTATTTGTCAATAAATAAATACATTTTCTTTTACCTCTTTTTTGGTCAGATAGTAAGCGGACGAGTGCTGATTGCAACTCTGAACGCATCATATTAAAGGCAAATGAAGATTCGTTCTATGGACTGTTAAGATGACACTCAAGGACCGTTTTTCCATAGAAACGTAGTCCCCTGTTTTCTCCCTGGATAATGGCAGTAGAGCAATATTTTTTTTTCTATAAATATATGGCTACTATTGCCATGTTCCAGTGTTTTCCTTTTTTTCATAAATTTATTCTTAAAAGAGATTAACCTTCAAAAAACGGAGAAAATTGCCAGATTTTTCGCTGTGTTCAAACATCCAGAAAACAATTTTGACTAGATTATTTAAAAAAAGGAAACGGAAAATAGGAACACGGCCAAAACCTTTCATTGATTTTTAATAAAAAGTAGTTAAATAGGTCAAGTTTTGGAGAAGAAATCAGGGGACTACGAAACGTTGATTTTATGTAATTTTAATAGGTATTTTCGGTCCAAGCTGTAGTTGTCTCTATCGCGCTCTGCGAGGGCAGGCTTGAGGTTGGTGCGACAGCATACATTTACTAATACCTCATGCTCAATTATCTCGCCTTTAGTGTTTCCTCTCAACACTACGCCACGCAAACACACTTCTATTTAACAAACATTTCATTCTCATTATTGTAATATTATAGAGCCGTCAGTTAACTTTCTTTATACTACGACCGAATCAGTAGGTACCTAATGGTAATCAGAAACCGTCGCCTTATGAACCGTTGCAACACCAGAGCGCGCAACAGACCCTTCATCGATCTAAGGATTTGTTGTCTTGGATCTTGCATCGAAAAAGATATTGCAAGAAAATGTCAGAATCCAAATATAGCGGTAAACTTTTTAGGTTTCTATGACATTAGTAAGAATATCGGATTAAAGACATTTATTCTCAAAGAGTCATTTACATGAGAACATAGATGAGAAGTAAAATTTCAAAGAGAACAAGACATTTTAACAATATTTAGTACGTCCTCAAGTGCGTGCTGCTAATTAAGATTTGAATACATTAAGTGAGCCCACACCTTTTAAAACAGACGGCAGTTATATAACTGTGCACCTCCATATGTCATCTTTTAGCCTAATTGGGTTCTTGTTTTCGGCAATACCAGAAAACTTGCACGGCGGGTTCTTATTTGTTTATAATTTGAAGGATAAATTAGTGTGAAGTGAGCTGTGTAATATTTTATAGACTAAGACGCAGGTATTATAAATGTATAGTTGCTTTATGTTCATAAGTTGGGTTTTTTGGTAAATGCGCGAAGTGGGTGTTAGCAGTCGGTAGTGAAAAAGTATTATTATTATTTTATTTTGTAAGATTTGGAGTTCGGCTAACTTCATTTTTGCGGCGCTGCCCCATAATTCTATCAAATAAAGTAAGTGCGGCTTGACTTGGGAAATGTATTGTGTATAGCGTATCCGACGCGGAATACAACAGGTCATACATCGTAGAGAACCGACGTATCACCAGTTGTATTCCGATAACTTTGTGCGTATGTGATCAAGCTGTGTATTCCACTTCAGACAGATATCTATGCGAATGCCAAGGTTAAATATATTTTATGCTATGGGTGAAAGTATAATCAATGTATTACATCGTCATGAATATAAGACGAACGCAAAGCAAGTAATTACACGCAATTATAAAGCGCCGGGAATTTTCGCCTCCATTACGTACCACCTACTTAGTGTTATGTCTATTGAGTAGAATTGCCAAAGGACTCGCTTTCCGTCCGCGTGCAGAAAATCAAGAAAAAATAAAGGGACGACGAGATCACAAGTCGTTAGGACGGAGCGAGTTCATCCAAAATTTCATTTATGTAGGATATGTATCTAGTTGGTATTCTAAAGGTGTTGGTAAAGATCTTGTTAATCTTTAAGTCATTATTCGCTTGACCTTTTAACTGGGGTCGGCGTAACATGTTTTTTCTTTCAAACCTGTCACCTCGTCATTCACTTTTTTCCTATGCATATCGTCTCTCACGCAGTCCAACCGCCTTTTTCTTGAAATAACTATTATAATGTGAAAATTTCTGAGATAATAGCTTTGTAAGTATTATTTATGTCTCCGGGAAGGTGCCCAGAGGATGTCCAGGAGCAGCAATAAAACAGCGTTGTACTGAATCTATTTGTGGACTGCCTAAACAAAATTCCTAACCACTCTCATTCGACAATTATTAATAAGTTAAAACCTACCTACTAGTAACCAAACATAATTATATAATAGCACGTTTGCATATTGGGTTAATCTCTGGAACTACAAACTTTTTGAAGTGAAAACTTCTTTAGCGGCGCTGTGCACTTTTTGGGATGCGGAAAAATTGTTAAACTTGCGACATGTGTCACGTGACCGTAAATGGCGAGAGATTCGGGACGAGGCTTGGGGGGGGGGGGGGGGGGGATGCCTTAGTGGCGATGCGGCGCTTACCCGTTCGGCCGACACACATTAAGTTCTCACGCGCTAATTTGCAAGTGAAATAGTTTACTTCTGTTGCTACGGTATTCGTCGATTCAAAATGTCAAAATATTCAAGTTTTTACTTCTACCGGCACTCCCGGAGCGCAACCCGGTCTTTTTGAAGTGAAAACTTCTTTAGCGGCGCTGAGCACTTTTTGGGATGGGGAAAAATTGTTAAATACGCGACAGAGTTTTGTGACGTCAGATGTGAAGGAGGTCACTTTTTGCTGCTAGCCGATTCGACTTCATTCAAAACTGAACGCTATTCGTAAGAGTATAAAGCCGTTAAACACTTTTTGCAATAGCATATTCTGCAAATAAATTTGTAATAATACCAACGCGTCCTTCACCGTTTTGCTATTGAGAAGATTCGAATAGTTCGAATTTGGGCGTTATTCCTAAAGAGATAAAGCTTAGAAAAATATTCACCAACGGCAAAAATAAATTCATATTTTGATCGCCACCGTGCACCGCCATCTGCTGTTCTTGCAAATTCGAATAGCAATTAGACGTTATTCCTAAAGAGATAAAGCTTTGAAAAATATTTGGCAATGGCAAAAACAAATTGGTATTGTGTTTGCCGCCGCCCGTCGGCGCGCCGGACCCCGGCACCGTTGCGCCGCGGCGGCGCGTTGGGCCCGTCGCACCCAACGCGCCCGCGGGCCTTCCGCCTAAATAATTGATAATTGTTTATTTTGCGTCAAATTCATTTTTAGGGTGACACCGTAAGATGTCACGTTTCCTGATCGAAAAACTGTTACAATGTTATTGAGTTTTCACTTCTGCTGGAGTGCAACCCGGTCTTTTTTTTATTATTATTATATTTACTTAATGGCCTTTCAAAATGGACATAAAGTACATTTTATGCCGCGGCTCGACCTGGATTCTGTGTTATACGCGGGCAGCTAACAATAATTATGCTTGATAAAAGCGAAAGTCTATGCTGATGTTTGCTCCTCCTCATCATGAAAACTAGTAAACGAAAGACGGAACTTTGCGGTAATGAAGGATATCAGAATAGGACAAATGCATACGCTTACGAAATTACGGGCAGCAGCAATGTTCCTAAACTGTTGATTATTGCATTATTTACGTTCGTTTGATTTTATCGTCTCGCGTCAATTGGCGGCATCAGTTTGTACAAACCGCACTGACCGTGCTGACAAACCGTAGAGACCCCAACTTATTCTCATTCCATTCATTTCTAGCCGCACCTACTGTCACACTGCGGGGTAAAGACCACCCTATCTTTTTTTACGCGTCTCTATCGACTGCTAAAGCTGCTAAGAGCGTCGAGGTCATCCCGCCATCTCCGTCTGTGTCTGTCTCTATATTACAGTTAAATTCCTTCCAAAAACATCGTGGAAACCGGTCTAATCCCAATAAGGTCTAGTTTTCCCTCTGAGTTGGGAGTTCAGATGGCAGTCGCTTTCGTGGAACTAGAGCCTATGCCAAATCTTGGGATCAGGTGTCAATGCGGACCCCGGCCAGGATCCTTTAGGGCACAACCGGGAATAACGCTTGGAGGATGATGAGGATGATGACGATTAAATTCCCAACTCGCTACCGCTAATAACTTGTGCCTTCCACTCTGCCCTTTGACTTTTTACCAAAGCACTGACCTGGCAGCTGAGAAAAACCCCGCTAATTGGTGGAATTCGCTGATAAAGCTACTGATTGAGTTCAAGCGTTTCTAGACTCGCTTTTGCAGCCAAAGTGCAGTGTTAGGCTTTGTTTTTTGACTAGAATAAAGGAGGATAATGAGGCAGGAAACCACTCAAATTATCAAGTTTCAAGCCGTGTTCGTATTATGTTGAACATGCTTGAAATTTATACGTTGCTCAAAGCCATGCCAGTTTGCTACTTTCATTCATTATAAGTTATACAAGTATTAAACATAGTTTGACGAATGGCTTAGCCTATTCGGTAGTGACCCTGCCTACAAAGCTGACGGTTCTTGGTTTGAATCTTGGTAGAGGCAAATATTTGTTTTAGGAGATTGAATATTTTTTACTACTCAAATGAAAATAGGGGCCACAAGTGAAAGTGAGTGATCGTCACGTGAAAACTATATTAAACAGAAGTATATATTTTTCCACCTACTTTTTTTTTTAATATGCCTTTGGAATGCGATATATTTCTTCCTTCTTCTTTCTCGTGTGAAGGGATAAAAAAAACTTAAATAAATTTGGTTTTGCCAATATTTTGCTACCTCAATCGCTTTTTCTTTCTATTTAAGTATTTGTATCTGTTTTTCTATTCAATTCATTACCGTCTCGACACAAAGCAATGAAAAGTATATATCAAATAATGCAATCCCTGACATTTTATTTATTTATCTATTTATACCATATATTATGTGCTATTTCTGCGTATAACGTTTCTATTATTGTCCTGTTAAATAGATAATTATCATTACAGGGATTGGAAATTCGGGAGCTTTTATACCTAAACTTCGGCCTCAGTACCTACACCGCGTTGTTGTCGAGTAGCATGGAGACGGCCTCAATTTAATTTTACTAATAAATTTCCAGGGATTTCCCGGAATACCGAAGATTAGGATAACATGAACACATACGTATTAAAGTATTTAAATAAACTATTTTAGTTGTTCCTATTTAGAAAATGTTATTTAATTCAAGTATGTGTCATTTAACTAACAGTACATATTACTTAACCTCGAACTAAAATGGAATCGTTAATTTTATTAAAAATAATGGTACAAACGTAAGTATCTTTGTTAAATAAGTAAATTAAAAAAAAAGTGTACTGTATGTACATATCCATACAAAATTTAACAGGTAATCAACCTACAGCGACCCACGTGGTATATTGTATTTGCGTTTCCGTCCTTGTCTAGTGTTTAGCAGGTAGTAAATGATGGCAATACAACAATTGCTTGATCGCGGTGTATTCGCTGTAGGGTTCGGTTATAGATAGGAACTCGGGTAGTTTTTAAGGGTTGGGTTACAGATAAGAACGCAGCTAGGTTTTATATGGAAGTTTACGATTCATTTGTTGCATTCAACATGCATGTCAAATGTGCTCTGTTTTCACGTATCGTATACTTGGCTATTCAACAACGGCTTATGAAATTATGATTTGCTTTGTGAATTGGATTTTGTTATTTAATTAGCAACACTGTTCGAGATATAAATATATTAACAATTTATTAATACTGCGGCTACTTAATGCATTAAGCATATACAAGGTGTACCAAAAATAGTGGTGATCCGTTTAAGGGCCTAACAGGTATCGTGTTCTGATAAGAAAAAAACGAATACCTATAATATTTTTTTGACGCGATTTTTTTTACAGTTATTGGGAGCGTTGGCCATATAAAAAAATATTTTCACGTTGAAAATAAGTTTCTCCTAATATTCCGTAATCAAATCACAACACCTATTACGCCGATAAACGGACCTCCACTATTTATTTTTGTTAAGTACATTCTGTATGTCGTTAAAACTATTTACCAACGTATATGTTGACAAAAATCGCAGAAACTAGTCATAACTCATAACCTTAAAAAAGGTAAAAGGTTTTATCTTTTGGTGATGCTTTAATACAATCCCGGAATCCCGGAACTTAAAAAATTAAAATATTATTTTTAAAAAGCTGACTCCATACTTGCTTATCTTTTTCCGGGATTTTGCTAGGTGTACCCGCAACCGAATTTCCGATCCCTCATTAGGTGTAGCTAGTTTTGTTGAAGATGACGAAATTGTATCAAATTAGTACATTCGCAAAGCAACTTTACTGTAGAAGGTAAAAGATTCAAATTCCAATGTCAGTTTCACAAAAAAGTCGGTTAGTCAAATAATGGGAACTTTTAATATATTTATTACAATAACAGGTTACATAATATAAAATTATCCTTATCTGCCAAACTGCATAACAGTTTCTTGGCAGAAAACCCTCAATTATTACACTACGAAGCTGTTTATATGTAGGTACCTTATAATCTATACCATGCTGTTAATTCTCTATAGCATGCTTCCACATTTCTGATCTTAGTTTTATTGAATCATCTCTGTTTTTCTTTTTCTGATGTAATTAATGGATAAGTATTATTGGCCTCCTATTATGTAAGGAAATAAACATTCTTGGTACACAACTACATGCGACTTAACACGTCTTAATCGTGAGAAGTGATACCATTCAAACACACAAATACTACTAAACAAAGAGGTATCCAAGATTTATCTTGCTAATGCCTTGCAAATGGTTGTAAATAGCTTAGTATTGCTACCGGCGCTTGCCATACAAACAGTCCATTTGTTGGTTTAAATGTCATGAATATGCAACCGGATCGGGCGTTATTCATATTAGGCCGATCATATGTCGGCTTACACTGGTCTGAACGGTTAGTTGAACGGTTGGTGCTAGTGACATTTATGTTATGTAAAATGAAGCATAGTGAAAGTGGCCAATACAAACTTGTTTTCTGTAAATGCGTAAAAACTGTGTCTATCTGCCCGTCTGTTACCTTTTCACGCGTAAACTGCTGCATACATTTGGTATGACTTTGACTTTGGTACAGACCCTGGGAAGGACGTTATAGTTTTTATCTCGGTATCTTGAAGGGGTAAAATGAAGGCAGGAGTTTGTATCGAAGTACGATATTGTATAAACGAGATTCACGTGGATGAAGACGCAGGGAAAGGCTACATTTGAATATAACAACCTTTATTAAGTTAACAATACATTCGTTTCTTCCGATTTTAATTTATGCTAAAGATTATGTACCTGCAGTAAACCATCAAATTATTGCAATAAAGTGTTAATAACAAAATATTATGAAAATCGTAAAAAGATGCGACTTGAAAGCTTAGAAACAATATAATTTTTATGGCCGCGTTGATTTGAGGATTATTTTTGTCGACATCTAGAAACAAATGTAGGTCTCTCTCAACGCAGCGCACCTTACTCGCCACCAGGAACCCTCTCTCTCTCTGGTCGGTCCTTCATGTCTGAAGACCGTGGTCAAGGTGGGATTTAAGTCAAAAACGGACGAACTGTCTACATCGGCTTCTGTCAGTTGCAATGTTAGCGACAGTGTACAATTTCGGTGTTTCTGGACAATTTCGTTGGTCCGACGTCGAGTCGGTGAGTGGCCTCTGGGTCTTTTCCCCCTATGTTCCCAACGATGAATAGCTTTTGAGGCTGCCGTTTACGCGTCTTATTTATGAGGTGTCCAAAGTAGCTTGAACACCCACATACCTACAAAACAAGTAGTGGACACGCTGTGCCCTCTAATGTCATCCAATACGGCCCCCTAATTGAAAAACATGCGCTATCAAGTTACTACCCTCAGCGTCAAATGCATTACATGCACACGATCCATCTTCCACTCGATCCATCATTTCGGCTTACCTGAGACCGAGGGAAACAAAAGACTTCTAGGATACGTGACCTAAACCCGACTGTGAAGGAAAATCAACTCCAAGCAACAACGAATAAGATTCAAGTTGGACTGATGTAATAATGTTAGATAGGATGTTTTGATTCTAGATTTTGAATACTAGGGTTTTTGTGCAAGACGAATAGTGTAAGACTGTGAACTAAAAAAGGTTTTCTTGAAGTAATTTAAAACGAATGGATTCTAAAACCCACATGGATTACGTCGAACAAGATACATAGGAACTTAAGTTTTAGTTTGTAGGGTTTTTTATGTTTTAATCCATCGGTTAAGATAAGCCAGTATAACGCAATACAGTATTTGATAGGTAATGTATGGCTATAGCAGATTTTGATAGGTAATGTATGGCTTTTGTCGCGCGGTAGTCGCTTCAAAAGACGCCGTGTGCCACCGCTCTTTAGCTACGCTTTTGTCTGTACCAGTAGGATATTTTCTATTTACTCTTCTGATAATTATATAAAATACATTGTCACCGATTACGCGGTCAGTATAAAATTCCTTTTGGCCTCCTTTGCTAAACAGCTGCTGAGACTGCATACGCCGCCTACATACTCGTACGTTAGAAGAAAAAATAAATCCTGTCATGTCAACAATTTTCCACGTTCGCCTGTCACCGCGATATAGTTCTCCGCTATAGTATTAGTGTATAAAAAATTAGTGTATAGTCGTCTGCTCGGATTCCTCGCCCGCTTTAAGCAGCACACAAAGATAAGATCAGGTAAGCAGTTTTAGCGTATCAAAATTAATATTTTGGGTGTCTCTTTTAAATATGTCAATTTGTCATATGCTTTTTTATACGCCATAATCAGTCACCTTGTACGAATAATACAAAGCCTTATTAAGGCTATGCGGCTAGTTAGATTCGTCCAAAATGTTCTCCTGCATTTATTAATTTACGAGATTTGGACCCAGGATCGTGAGCTTCGTAGGCAGGGTCACTTTCCACTAGGCAGAACCGGTCGTAGGTATTAATTACGGTCTATTTTTTATGGATATAAAATGAAAGTGTTAGCTGTAAACCAAATTCTTGTTTTCAACCCCGATTACAATTCGTATAAAACAGACGAAAAAACTAAATAAAATTTCAATTCAGCCCAAGCGCAGTTGGGGCCGTAGACATTCCTGATTGTCCCTAAATTTAATAACGAATTTGAATGACCCTCCGAGCGTCTCCATCTTGTATTTTTGGGCCCAGTCTTTGCCAAAGTAAGGAGATTCCAACTGACAAGAAACGTTGGGTTAGTTGTATACTGGGAGGGTTTTCAAGGTCGTGAATTTATTATTTAATAACCCTAATCTATTTCTAGGGTTCACTTAAATAGTACGATCGTGGGATGTCTCTTTTGCTTTTATAACATCGGCTCTCAGCGTTCTGTAAAAGGCGAAGACTAATATTTATCAAATTATCAAAACGATAACATGTAGGTACACAAAGTAATCGTCCTATTATTTTTCAACAATATATTTATTTACTTAAAATTTAAGGAAATTTAGTTCAAATTGGGCTTGAATACAGCTGGCTGGAAGATGCTGCGTTCCGCACCAACGAATCCATCCTTCGTGAGCTGAATGTAGGTGAGCTTTCTACTGTTTGTTTGCGAAGAAACTTGGAATTTTTTGGTTACATCGCCCGGAAAGAGGGAAATAACCTGGAGCAGCTGATGGTTACCGGCAAGGTGGATGGCAAACGATCAAAAGGGAGGAGTCCAACGGGATGGGCCTATCAAATACGCTCGACACTGGATAGCAACTTGCATGAAGCACTCCACGCTGCTAAGGACCGGAACAGATGGAGAGACATAGTGCGGAAAAAACTAACTTAACATCGGGGAGTTCACGACCCTCAGCAATGAGGAACACGACGCAAGGAGGAGGAGGAGGACAGTTGGCTACGCGCTAGCACAAACGAGAATAAACCAGCCAATGCTTTGATTTCGTAGTAATCTAAAAAACCAGGAGTAGGCGATTTGAAATAATTATATACCTGAATAAGATAAGAACTTAAAAATTACCGTTTCAAAAGTGAAAGTGTCTTTAGTCCCCTAAACATTTGTGGATGTTGATTGACATTAAGACAATGGAATTCAATTTGTATCATCAATTGATACAATTTTTAAGATTTGTTTATTTTTTCGCTCTCGGTGCAGCCTTCGCTTGTTAGGGATTGTTCCATCAAATTATTGAGCCATCGGTTTTTACCGATTTAATGAGGCTACGAGGGAATTCCGGGTTTTTTCATGTCACGCCCCAATGTTTTGTGATAGAATAGTTCTAAATCTGTGTTTAATTATCATTGTTACTATAAAAAAATAAAGAAAAAAACAGTACCAGTCACACATATTAAGCAAGAAAAACACATATACAACGTGAAACAATTGTGTGTCTGCCGTGAATCGGACACTGGCTCATCATTATATTTATATATTATTATTATATTGACATTTGGTAATTTATAACCTTGGAAAGATCTAATATAAAATTTTCTAGACACGTAAAGTTTTATAGTTTATGAACGAAGTCAGAGTTTCTTTATTTTATTCACGAAAATCGGTGAAGAAATGCGACCTGTAGAGATGAACAGCTGGACATCCGGGAATACAAAAGAATGTTGGCCCAAGTTGAAGCAGAGAACTTCGATCGCTTTGCTCTCTCGTTCAATAAATGAGTATGAGTACTACTTTTACTTATTGGCTCGTTACTTTCAAATAGTTGTTTCTGAGCGTTTTTTGCCGTGTTTTAATTCATATCTGAAGGAGCCCAAACTTGGTGTGTTTTGAAAATTATTTTTATTTTTATTTAAAACAAGTGACTGAAATATAATGATGTGATATCTTTTTAGAATCGGCTTAGTAAGCTCTTTCATTTGATATCACACACGATAGGTTTCAAAAAAAAAAATCGTATACTAAAAAAAGATGACGTTATAACTCCTCTTTTTTTGTTTTTTTCCTCGTGCTACGGGTCAAATTGATTCGTATGGTCTAAAAATCAGTCGCTCCGATTTTCATGCTTTTCACACTATTTGCAGCATATTTTTGCGTACCGCTAGGACTATAGGTACTCGACAAATGTACCCTTCGCCCGAAACATAAGATTGCCTGCATAACCGCGATAGGTCCTTGCCATTGTTTGACAAAACTCAATCAATTACTGCTGCACCGTTCATTAATTCCCCCTCTCCCTCCCACGGCAGACAGACGTAATCCGATTTAGTTTTGCAGATGTGACATTGTTAGTTTTTGTTTATTTCGAGCGCTAACTTAGTTTGGAACTATCGAAGACTGTATTGTTATTTAAACTTGCCGTTAGAGCCCTCGTAGACTAAAAGGGAGAATAGATACATACATAGAATCACGCCTTTATTCCCAAATGGGGTAGGCAGAGCACGGGAAACTTATCTTTCAGTGCCACTTTTAGCATACATGTGGGTATGTAAGATCGACATAAATGTGTGGTCGCAGTGATAAGTTTTCTGGCCCTACACCCACAACCCACTTCAACCTTAAAAGGGAGAATATCCGAGAGATATATGCAAATATGTGTTTTTATATATTTGACCCTAAATATCGCTGTGTTCCGAATTCCAATTTGATTTCATTGTATTAAACGTGCTCCCTTCATCGCAAGCACTACCTAAGGTGTTAGAACGGAAGCGTGAACCAAATTGAAATCAAATTGGAATGCGTGAATGAATTGATAGACACAAGTTTGCCTGGAACTGATCCATCTTTAGGAGCATAGGTTTCTGGACTTTAGGGCGCGTTTGACGAGACACGCACCCGGACAAAAAGTAAACTAGTTCATTGCGCGTACAACTTCCGTTTCCATACTTATAGGTACAACAGTGCCGACCATGTTCGCACGTCAAGTTTACCGTGGAGTTTTACGGCAAGAAAACCGTGTGTGCCCTTTTACTCATATAGAGTTAGTTGTCTTTGTGCCATGAATGGAACTTTTTAAATATTCATTAGACATAACTTTGAGTAAAATGCCATTTGCAATATTATGGTAGTTTTCCTCAACTGTTTTCTTTGTATCCTCTATATTCTCTATGTCTGGAAACTTTGGAAGAAAACTAACAAGATTTAAAAGTATGGGCGCTTATTTACATATCAGAAGGAAAATATGTAAAGGGAAAGTTGTGGACGTTTTAATTATTTCTAAATTTATAAAAAAAAATGGAAATACGAATTAGAAAAGTAAAAAATCTTAACGTGTTATTACTTATTGTTTTATGTGAAAATGACGTGTATATTGAACCTAATTGTTGTTTAAAGTCACAATAGATTAAAACATACAAAATGTATGCACAACTAAAACTAAAACATGATAATACTACTAAACATAAAATATATTAAAAAAAAATATATATACAGGGTGTTTTTCTGAATTTCCTTGAACTTCGGCATATTGCAGAGTCCATTCACCGAAACAAAGTAGCATAATTAGTTTTTGAAAAAAAAAAAAAGTTTTTTTTTCGATTTTCATACAAAATAGTTAAATTTAGCATTAACGGTTATTGTACAAGGGTCTTAAGAGTTAATGAAAAGTTAGTGTCAAATGTGATAATGTTCAAATGACATCACATGACATGCACGTCAAAAAACCGTTTACACTGGTTAAAGTTGCATAACTGATTAAATTAAAATGTTGAATATCTTGCTAACAGTAAGAGTTAAGATACTGGTGTCTTGGAGAAATTACCTTTATTTGACCTAAGCTATGCCCCCTTTCAATTAACGGAAATTGGCGGGAACACGTTGTATTATATATTTGTAAAAAGCAGTTGGGTTTTTCGAAATATCTTTTGTTTCCACTTGTCTGTAACGTATTACGATGGAAGTGCAGTCCTGTGACGTGCAACTTAAGGATCCACATAATACGAGTATCAGCGTCGAGTCATCTTCTGTGGCTCGACATTGTGCTGAGTGGACTCCTTTTTCGCATTTCACGAAATGTCAAAATGTATACTTAATAATATTGTTGTATTCTGTATTTTTGCGAAATAAACTTATTTTCTTTCTTTCTTTCTTAAACGGGACTTAATCGAGCATAATTTATTTATTTATTTACCTCTCTGAGGAAAATGTATGCAAGCTTAACGAGTATTATGACAAACGATAGTTACCAAACATGAGGTTATGGTACTTAACACAATTATAAACTTTGAACATTATTTATGTCCAAAAAATGAATTACATGAAATTCTGGCAAACATGGATGTCCCGTGTGAAGCATAACCTAAGCATCCATCACTTTCCTAATGTTTTACTTTATAATATAGTGTCAGAATATTATTTATTTATTTACTATCATATCTATTTGTTTGTGTGAGGTGTGCAATAATAGTATTTTTCACAATCGTGTTATAATAGAGAGCTTTTTAGTCGAGTACCGTGTTTAGGCCACGAAGCTTGCTGAGTGGCCTAAGTAAGGTACGAGATTAAAACGCTTGATTATGACACTATTGTGAACAATACTTTTTGTACGAGTTAATTAAAATTAATAATTTAAGTCATTAATACGAGTATAATTATAAGACAACTAAATATCGGAAGTACTATTGACTTTCTCATGACGGCGTCCTATTGGTCAAATACATTATAGTTCAGTAAAGGCGCCACGTGATTGGTCCATTTTATTTTAGTTGTCTCAACAGTTATGAAATGTTGAGTTGGGAGCTCCATAGTAAAAAGTATGTGATTTAAGTTTGGTGTACGAAGTCTTAATTCAAACATTAAGGTCGACGAGTATAAAAAGAGTATTTGTATTGTATTGTATTGTATCATAAGAAAAGTTTAACTACAGTCAATACTAAGCCGTTACAGTGATTTCATACTAACTTAAAGTTGATTTACCTAGGTACTAGGTTTTCTTGCTTATTATCACACGATGGAGATACCATCATAAACCTGCAGCATGTCAAGTGTTTTTAAAAATGGTTCGCCATATGAATATTTATTTATTCACCTCCATTCACATCATATCTCCTCGACTCCTGCACTACAAATGTACTGATAAAACTACGTTTGTATAGTTCGAAATCAACTGGATTCGCAGTCAATTCCACTCTGCTTTTAAACTTCGTATTTTAGCAGTAAACGCGAAATAAAAATGATGCCCTATTCAGGCCGCGGCCGCACTATATAGACTCTATGTAGAGTATAAAGTGCTAGAGATGTAGAGTGCAATAGTGCAATAGCTGCATTTGAACTCATAGAGAGCGTGCCACGTAAAAAGTGCACTAGCAATTGAATAATCCATTTCATTCGGCGCAAGGCATGAGAATAGTAGATTGTGTCTCAAGGGATCAAAATTATACATTTACGGCGAGGGCGGTATATTGGATACTTTGTGAAGTGAAAGATTGCAGTGATAGAATCCCTAGCGCAACAGGGGAATCATACTTTATGCCCAAGATGAAAATAATTATGCTATCGAGTAGGACACACTGACATTAAACAGATCCTACACGTACTACAGAACCAAGGTAACCGATATAGCCCTACGAATCGCTTAACTTAAGTGGCAGTAGGTGACATTGCACGTAGAACCGATGGCCGTTGGGGCGGAAAGATTCTCGAGTGGCGACTACGTACCGGAAGGCGCCGCGTGGGTAGATCAGAGCCCCCAGGTGGACTGATGACCTGGTCGGCACGGGACCGGTCATAGTGGCACTCTTTGGGGGAGGTCTATATCCAGCAGTGGACGTCTTTCGGCTGATAATATGGATGATGATACACATACAGACTAGATTATAGCGTTTGGTCTCTCATTTCAGGGCAACAATTACTCTTTTTATAATAGCAAGTATGAACAAGATTTTTGTTTATTCCATGTTGTTTTGCTTAATCACTTTTGACAAGGAAAGGGGAAGATTTGGATAAAGGTAATTTTACCTCAAGGGAAGAAAGCAAATTTATAAGATCAGTCGTCTGTCAGTTACAGAGAGCCTTCTCTAAGTCGAAGCCAAAGCAATGTTAATTCGTAACGCTAAATGAATTTTGAGATTATGATTAATGAAATAATTTTCCAGCGATAGAAGAACAATAAAAAAAATATCCTGGTTTGCACCACTTATATTTAAAGTAAAGCAAATTGATCATAAAAAAAAAGTTTCGTTTTCATATTCAAATTAGATGTTTTTTTCATGCAGTCTAGGCATTTACATTCAAAAAGCATGTATATTCAATATTAGTACCTACATAGATAATTATTCCTTTACCAGTCAGGCGTCCTAGATACCGGTGTGGAGTGACAAAGTCTACAAAGACCTGAACAAACTCTGGGATAAGTTGGTCTTTAGTGTCGGAGGTTGAGATTAAAATTTCATATTCAAAACATTTATTCGTGACAGCATTACTTAATACAAAACACACATGGCAAATACAAAAATCCGTGTCACCAATGGACCCCACTCAGCATGATGCTTTAACTGCTAGCGCTAGTCTTCCGCAGAGTCCAATTGAAGTTACACTTTGAATCGTTACGCCACATCAGTAAGTAAGTATTTCTTAACAAAATCAATCTCTCGCCGCCTCTACCTATGCCACACGCCACATTCGGCAGACGGGTCGCCATATGGCGCGGCGTCCAGCCCTAATTTTAATAACGTACATTATCTACACGTACGTACACAAATACCTACTTATAGTAAGTGGATTCCAGCTTAACCATAAGCCTGTTCGAACTGGCGTGATTGAATTGTTGTGGGGATTTGTTATGGGTATTTTGGGGGGAAATATTTTGGTGCTCAATCATATCAAGTGTCTGTATTCGCCCATCAAAGGCCTAGAGTCAGCCTCTCGCCTAGTCAGTTTTTCTAGTTAGTTACTGATAAGTCTTTTGTTTTATTTGTCATTATAATTCCTTGGCTATATCTATTTACAAAAACAAACTCGTCAATGTACTTTTCCGTAATTATAAAATTAAAATCAGTGATGAAATAAATGAATGTCGACTCCATAGGTCACTAATGTCTTACCGTGTGATAAAAACTCCGATGCCTAGCTATCAGCTCATCAATGATTTTTTTTACTTTTTTTCTTACGCCAGGTTAGTCTACTATTTGAAATCTGATATCAGAATATGTTGGGTTGTGCATTTTATGATATTTAAACTAAGCACCACCATCTGCAAGAATGTACATTACTTTATAAAACCACTCAATGTATATAAGTGACAAACAAGTGAGTACGCAAGGATCATGATATTATATATTATCCGTACAATTTAATCTGACATTTCAGCATAAAACGAATGATTCTAACCAAAAACCTGTCCGACTGATCTAAATTAGATTGAAAAAGCAATCTGTTATAAATTAGGCATTCGAATTTCGAATTGGCCTCCTCAAATTCCTGATGTTAGACTTGACAAACGGGCGGCCGTAATCGACCCCGTAATTTCACGTGGAAGATTTATTCTAAGCGCGTGCTCCTGTTTTAAATGCTTGAATGTTTTAATAAGTATTTTATGAATGTAATATTTGAAATGACTCTTTTGTTTTCTCTCTTCTTTCTTTTTAATTTATACTTGAGTCAAATAAAACATGGCTGTTTAGTTTCTCAAAGTTGAGCAAAAATGTGTACCTATTGAGTGAAAATTGTGTGTTACTATGTTTAAAAATTGTCTGGGTATGGGCCAGGGGGCATTTCGAAATATATAATATGACACAGCACACCCAAGGATGCTCATTATAAATTAGCAGATACATATACTCACATACATATACT
Organism: Epinotia ramella; assembly: GCA_947578815.1. Lineage (NCBI taxonomy): Eukaryota > Metazoa > Arthropoda > Insecta > Lepidoptera > Tortricidae > Epinotia > Epinotia ramella. The sequence continues at coordinate 23,474,970 of OX388217.1, forward strand.
CACGCCCGTATCCCATTGGGGTAGGCAGAGACTGAGGAACGCCAAATACTACGGTCCTTACATACTTCTTTCGCTTCGATGACATCCATACATCTTCTCATACACGCTCGTCGGTTGCGGGTACTCCTGACCTGGCCTGGCTGATTAGCAGATACAATGGTGGTAAATCCAGGAAAATAACTTTAAGTTGACGTTTGCTTGACTTTCAGTTTTCAATTTAAAGAAACCTTGAAACAACTCATAATAATATGATTTTTGTTGGCATGTAATAATAACATAATATAATAATATTAATAAAAATATAATATTATATTCATCTATATAATATTTTACTCTAAATATAACTTATAGGTTCTGGTTTTTGAAAATCTAGACCTTTTCGATCCATCAGCAACCCAAACCCCAATTATACGGTGTGTAACAAAATAGCATCCACGGTTCACCCTCCGCACTTTCAAGCGAGCTTCCAACGAAACGCCTAATTTTATACTTTGAAAGTGTTTAACAGTTCGCTACAGACACACGGACCGTCGGTTTCCTCCTCGTTATTTCTTTGAGCTTTCGCTGAGCTTTTGTATTTACAGTTTGATTGGGAGCTTCGATTTCTGGTCCGTTTTAAAGGGGCTGTGAAGTGTTTTGGACTATTAGTTGAATCAAGTTTTTAACTTTTAGTTAAATTATAAAATATAATCAATATTTAAAGCTTTTGAATTCATATTCATTTGTTTTTTTTATATTTTATAATAAGATACTATGTGGATAACGAAATCAACTAATAAGATTTTTATCTCTTAGGTTGATGCGTGTCAAAAAAAACTTGGATTAAAAATAATTTGTTGTTTTAATCCTTTATATAAACATAACAAACATTATTGCATTTATGGTTGTTTTCATACTATTAAAACAGATCCCAACTATAACGTGTATTTGTTTGGTGTTAACCCTCCATAACATCGGAACGTGTAGGTATTACATATCAATATTAGGTACCGCGATGATGTAAATAGACAGACACAGCATAGACATCGCGGAAGAACTTGAAATATATAAAAAGACGCGCAATAGTATCCGAAACAAACCCTATGGGAGATGAATCAGGGTTGAAAGTTGCATAAATATAATCAAGCAGGGCTCAATATATATATATCATATAACAATGGCAATAGTCCAACGGGAATCCTACCCATGTACCGGCATTAATAGACAATTCATCGGCGGCGTGAAAGCGTTTCGGTGTACGCTGAATAATAGATGTACAGACATGTTTCTTTCAAGATGCGGTTTAATAATTCAATTAATGTAAATAAAATAAAATAAAATAGCCTTTATTTCCATGGCTTGAAAAGTTCACATTATGTACATGACAGTAAATATATAATGTTCAAGACATGGCCCCTTCTCGGGTATAGGCCTCCTCCAACTGTCTCCAGCCTTTCCTGTCTTTTGCTGTTTGCATCCACTCTGTGCCAGCAGTTTTTTTAATGTCGTCTATCCAGCGATCTTTTGGTTTTCCTTGCCCTCGTTTACCACTTGGGCCAGTCCATTAGGTTACACGTTTCGTCCATCTATTGTCTGTGGTTCTGGCAATATATAATTAATGTATGTGGTTTTAAAGATTTGAAAGTGCTTAAAAAGAATCAAAAATCGGCATTTTCATAGACAACATATTTCCTAGTATAGTCAGCAGCAAAAGTAACTACGCGGGTCAAGTGCACAAAATGACCTCTCGATTCTAATGTCAAGGGAAAGAGGACTATCTCGATCATTTTGAGATCTTTTTCTGATGCTGGCTTTACGTCACACTGACAATTTATTTATCGAGTGAACCATATACACAACTTAAGTATTATCATAGTTTATTTACATTCAATTAAATTATCACCCCCTTGCATTCACGCCACTTCAAGTGGTTGAATACGAAATAAAGGCCTATGTAGGTATTAAAAGTTATCAAAAAGACCGAGGAAAACATAGGTGAATGTTTTCTATAATACACATTACTGTAATAGCTTGCACTATGCATAAAAACAAAAAAAGCGAAACATCATGAAATCATTCTCCGAAAGAGCATTATCCATGTTGAATTAGTATCTATTTCTTTGAAGTGTTCTACCGCTACCTATCTTAGTGAAAAAGTTAAAAAAAGCGGCCAAATGCGTGTCGGACCACGCACAACAAGGGTTCCGTGCCTATTAAAAAGGTCGTATCGTTATTGAAATCTTATGGCACTTACGTCCTTTTCTTTAAGGAAGGCAGTTTTTTAGAAATATCTCAAAAACCTTTGAACCGATCTTGTTCAAAATAATTTTCGCCGAGAAAATTTAATAAGCCCTATGAGCATGATTTTTTCATATTTTTTTAAATACACGGTTCAAAAATTAGAGGGGGGGGGGGACACAATTTTAGTGACTTTCGAGGAGATTATCTCCGACTCTATTCACTTAATCAAAAAAATTGCTTAGAAACCTTATATTTATTTTGAAAGGCCTATCGATTGATGTGCCACACGTGGGCTTGCAATGAAAAAAAATATTTTTTTTTTGTAATTTAGTTACAAAACTATGTAGCGGTTAACAAAATACACCTATCCTGAACATTCTATTCAAATACATCTTATAGTTTTCGAGTAAAATGCCTGTGACATACGGACGGACAGACAGACAGACAGACAGACAGACATGACGAATCTATAAGGGTTCCGTTTTTTGCCATTTGGCTACGGAACCCTAAAAATAATTGAATTCGTTTTCTAAATCCTGAGATTATTGAATCGAATAGGAAAACCGTTATTTTAACTGTTTAGAGGAAAATAATGTCGTAGAATGGGCGAAGGATTATAGTACTTAAGCCAGTGTTTGCCAGATATTCCCTACCAATTATAGTTGAAAAGGTCGTATGTTTGTAAGGAATTTTAGGCTGATTCAACCTTTTTATTTTAGCAAAGCTACCCTTGGAGTGCCCAGTGGGCCGACGCGGGGGAGAAAATCCGCTTCCCTTAGCGCAAATAGAAATTATAGATAAGTTTGTATTTCCTTTCTTTTTTAGAAAGAAAAAGGCATTTTTTAATAGATTTAGATTCTACTTTTAATGGTTAAAAAAAGTACTGTTTCATGGAATAATATGTAATTTTTTAACAAAATATTAATGTAATGATTTCACTAGTTGTGTCACGCGACTACGTTGTCATATTTTTCCATTTCTATTATACATTCCATCCCCCTGCTTTATTCCCATCGGGACTTAGTGTCCGTTGTCTGTCAATTTAAAGTCAGACATTCACGCAATTGCTACTCTTCATAGACTAGATAGACGAAATCATTAGGTAAAATATGTTGTTCGATGCATGTTTAGTAAGAATATTAAGAATGTACGAGGTTATAATAATAATAACAATAAAACATGTAAAATATTCGAATTATATTCTTCAGGTTGGCTAGAGTACTGAACTACTGAAGTCTATTTCTTTATTTTCATTATAAACAAATTAATTAGAATCGTTATATTTACATAGTTTCTAATCCACATAATAAAAAATAAATATTTTAGAGACAACCTTACACAAGCGCACAACATGGGCAGACCCCCCCCCCACAAGGTAAACTGATGACCTGGTTAAGGTCGCGGGAGTCCGCTGGATGCGGGTGGCGCAGGACCGGTCATTGTGGCACTCTTTGGGGGAGGTCTATGTCTAGCAGTGGACGTCTTTCGGCTGATATGATGATGATGATAATGTACCTTACACAAATCGAACCAAACTAATCAAAGCTTGTAAATTGGTCACCATTCTAATAATGTCTAGGAACATAGTCCCTATCTCATCAACTCATCATTTAACGAAAAAAAAAAACAATTCAAGGTATATTATACTCAAATTCCTTCAATTTAAATGAAGCCGTGAAAGGAGCAAATTGAGTGCAAATTGATTCATCATTTGAAGCCACGCTGAACACTTCAAGTGTCAATAAGAGAACAGAGATAAAGTCCGGCCATTGTAATCCAATTGTGTTCAAGTATCCGCGTCACGACGACCGGTTCATTCGATAGTGACCCTGCCTGCGAAGCTGACAGTCCGGGGTTCAAATCCCGGTAACGGCAAATATTTGTTTGATTGGCACGAATATTTGATCATTCAAATGGAATGTCGCTTACGTAACGCGTATGTATGCGTACGAACCTTCATACAATATGTTCAGTTCGCAGCTCGAGAATACGCTATCAATTTTTAAAAACTTGCTTTTTGACGACTGGAAATAGTGCCCTGTATGATAAATAAAAACTTTCTACTAAAGGACTGATTACGAAAACTTATAAAACTCTGAGTTTAAGTTATTATTGATGACATGAACAAAAATCTTATTTCTAGAATGGCGAATGTACTCTTTGTAGACCACCACCACCTGCACCTGCAGGAAAAATGTATTAAAAGAAAAGCGTTACAAAAGCCTAGAATGTCGGTTCTGCAAATTTCTGCCGTGTTTGAAAGCAGGGTACTTTCTAAATGTGCTTGAAACTGACTAAATGTTCCCATTGTGGTGTGGACATGGAAGTTAGTAGCAAGTTATCATGAAGAACTATAAAAACTTTTGTCATATAGAGATAGAACGGGATAGAGAAATTTCTACAAATATTTAGTTATATTCAGGTAAACTTAAGCGTATCTAGAGATCTTTCACATGTTAATATTTTTACGTAATTATTTAGAAAGTTGTAATTGAATACGGAAGTTAAAATATTAAAACTTATATGTGTTTGACTAAGTGGTACCTACAGAATATTTTCTTTCAAGCTTTTCAACAACGAAAGCGAACAATTTCAAATAAAGAGACTATCCAAATAACTAAATTACGGATTTGCTAAATATAAGCTAGGAATTTGTTTTTTCTTAGCATGGTAATCAAAAACGAATTTCATCGCTAGTATTTGAGGGCTTTCATATTTGCATTAATATTATCTGGTGGACAAAGCGTTTTATTGTAGAACGGTATTGTTTGTAGACGACTTAATTAATAAGTCATCTTTTTATAAATTTAGTGACTAAAATGGAGGTCAGTTAGCATTATTATCTGTAATATAAGTCTATAGCAACTTTACTAAGTCAAAACTGGCATTGTTTACCACTTTTCAATAGCCATATACATAGACGACTCCGTGACCGCTGAATCTTTATCAAACCTTACACATCTCCTTAAGTCTACTGTCTTTCGTGCAGGCAACCCCTCGGGAATGCAGCAAACTTTCCACTTAATTGGAAATTACCCAAATACCGCAGAAATAGAAATTGAATCATCTCGGATATTTACCCAGCCTTTCCTAAAATGAAGGCATTTTTGATGAGTTGCGAAGTGATTGGGGCTTAAAGATTGGAAAAGGCTTCAAGAAGTTCCTTAATAGAGAGATTGATTTTTAAATGCTATCGGTTTATAATTATGTTCCTATTTTAAATTTATTTCCTCCTTGTGATATCAATTACATGGCTTTTAATTCTATGAAGCAATTTAGTAACAACTATTACCCTTATAAAATACATGAAAACTTACACATACATCTTTACAAAAAACTAGTATTTAATTACGTCATCGACGTATATTTACATATATAATACTGTATGTATACACTGCACAGAGGAGAAACTTAACACAAAACTTACAAACCTTTATACTTGAAAATGCATCCAAAACCAAATAGACATCCCCAAGCTGTAACTTAAACGGTTATAATCGTTTTTATTACACAATATTTTTTACAAAACGCCCCAACCTAAGTGTTAAAAAAGTGTAATTGTCTAGAACAACATAATACTAAGCGCTTCCACAACATTTGCAAACATTACCGTATTATTTCCCAATGTGCCGCAAAACTTTTACAAACAAACACACAGTACAAAAGATAATCGGAAACTAAACCAATTTGAAACCCTCTCGCAACTTGGCAAATTTAAACTAGACACGGGAAGGAAAAAATATGAACCTCAAAAACCAATTTTAAAGTTGGTAACTTAACAAGGTTCGTCAAGTACGTTTAAGAAGCAATTAAAGAAAATTCTTTGTAACAGTATTAAATTGAAACACTGGTCACGGTACTCGGAGAACAACAGTATGCTAACTAGTGTTTGCAGTGTAGCTGGTAAAAAATACAATGTAAAATGTAGGCTTCTACTTACTTCGGACTGTTAGAGTTCATTATTTAGTGCGCAAAGGGAGGAGGCGAGGGAATTTGATATTTCTCGTTAATGTTTCTTACAAGAAATATAAGGAACAATCAGTTGAATAAGATTTTACGATTTAGTAAACCATTGCTTAAACGGTATTTTAATTATTTGAAAACAATAAAACATTTATGTTACGATTAATTTTCTCTATGAAAAAACTTCTGCTTATTTAAGGCGATGCCTTGATTTGAGTCGAACACGCCCCCTAGACAGAGACACGCTGATGCCTTCCGCGCACGAGGAACAGAGATGTAACACCCTTCGAGAATGGCTTTTTTGGACAGATTTCGATAAATACCTAACTTAGAGACGTTTTATTTAAATTTCATAAAATGAGATTTTAGATGAGATAAAATACTATAGTATTAACTTGATTGTGTCGTAAAATAATGTATCGTTTAAGTAGGCTGAGTAGAAAAAGGAAAATACAGACCCAACTTTGGATTTTTTTTCTATCTAGGAAATTTTAAGCAATCATGTGTCCATAAAATCAGATGAACAATCATATAGTCAAGAATCATATATCTGAAAATCAGACCTTATTGTTTCTTAATCTAGTCAGAACGCCGTTTCAAAGCAAGCGATCATTTCCAATGCACAGCCTTAAGAGCTAAGCGGTGTAGCTCCAAGTAAGCCCTCCATCTACTTCGATCCCAGGCAACCTCTTTGACATCTCGATACGACCTAACATCCACTCTTTTTTGAGTTGCTCTATGTAGTTTATTCTAGGGCTCCCTCTTCCTCGCTTCCCCTCTCTCTTTCCTTCAATTATATTGAGTATGAACTTGTCAGGTCGTATGAGGTGCCCTATCATCTATGAAAGTACTAACTGCGGTAATGTGAACTACAAATTAAAAGTGGGTACTTATTTATGTACGAATGGGGGTATAAATTAAGTTACTACTCTTAAACAAATAAATTTAATGTCGTAAACCAAAATACGTTAAAATTTAATTAGCTATTCATATTGCGTCCATCCCATAACCTTAATATAGCGAAATTGAGTACTTCATCCTTCTAAATGTCCGCTTAAAAGTGTGGTTTTAATCTGCACTGTGTTTCACTGCGGCACATTGGTGCGACGCGGGGGCCCGGGGACACAACGCGGCAACTTCTAACTCGATTCCGGCACTGGATAAAACTTTAATACGCTCGGCCCGTACGATACATTTAAAATAGAAAATGGACTCATTGGAACATTGTTGCAGACGCAGTTTAGATTTTAAAGTTAGCATTGCTCGTTATATATCAATATTTACTTTACATTACAAAGAACTTATCCTATCAATTGCGCCAGTAGAGTCCAAACCAAATCCAGTATAACTATCATCATGATAATCTTTGACTACAATATTGAATGCAGAATATATTTTCATTTCATTTCATTTATTCCTTGCTAATTCGTAGTTTTACATGTCAATTTTTATAGGGTGAAGATCTTAAATAACATACATAATATTATCACATCATGGTTAGCAGGTCTCATATTACAACAGGTAGGTAAGTAAACAATAAAATACAATACAAATACTCTTTCTTGCACACCTCACACAAATAAAGTAGTTAGAAAGAGAAACAATACAATAACATGTTGGTAGAGGTAGACAACAGGCAGTCTTATCGCTCAAGAGCCATCTCTTACAGACAACCTTTGGGTATCGGGGAAAGAGATAAAATTAGATTATGTACTGGGTGGTGCAAAGATTATAGTTAGCCAAAAATCAAAATAATTATATAAATACACGTACATAAATAGCACTAAAAATAAACATACATATATACAAGTATCACAAATAAAAATATACAATACATACAACAACAGTCAGCCAAAAAAAAAAAGTAAGACCATTAGGGTTAGGGGAGAGACAAATACAGTAATGATGTAATAAGTATAGTTTACAATACGATTTAATTATGATTACTACAATTATTTATTTGCCAATGTTTCGGGAAAGAAGATAGTATATTCTTCTTTCTTTTTCTGGCTGCCCTAAACTAATCTACTATTTTATAATCCTTATCGAAATCATATAATTATAATATTGTTGTTATATCTCGTGAGACGCATCCTGTTTTAAGTATGCTTAGTAAGTATCGGACAATCGATAATATACCGAATAAAATTATGCTAAACCAAATTATGCGTAAATATAATCGGCCATAACATAACAATAGGTAGTATGCAAATATTAATTCAACAAAACACATTTTCCGAATTTTAGAAATTACATTTAGTAAGGTTTGTGCCACATTAACATTCGGCGAAAACCGAATATGCCAATTCTGTAATGCGAATAACGTTTCGGACAATCACAGTTATGCCAAATAGAGGGAACCCGATATAATCATTCCCACATTTCGAGCTTCAAACGACAATTTCTCGCTTAGTTGAATGACATTTGAACAACATTGGGCCCTTTAGACGAAATACCAAATAAATTAAACTCAAGCAAAGGCTTCTCTGGCTTAAGGGGCTCCCATACGCCAATGACCTTCGATCTGAATTCCTTAGTTTTCTAATGTTTTTTGTAGCTTATTATATTAAGAACAACGGCTTTAAGCAATACAGGATGTTAACGGGGTCATGATCCGGAATGACAAAAAGCGAATAAGATGATCATACTGAACAACCTTTCCCATGGGACCAACCACGAAATCGCAAAAAAAAAGAGCCAATTAAGAGTTAACTGTGAGTTAACTGCGATTTAATTGAGAGTTAATGTATGGAATACCTGTTTTTTTTTTGCGATTTCGTGGTTGGTCCCATGGGAAAGGTTGTTCAGTAATGATCATCTTATTCGCTTTTTGTCATTCCGGATCATGACCCCGTTAACATCCTGTACATATAGTATCCCATATTTACTTCAAAGTTCATTGTTTATCAAATATGTAGATTTCGTATATGTTAGATCTTTCACGTCAATAGAGATACTAAATAAGTGTATTTTTAGACAATGTTTAAAAAATACATACAAAATTAAGTATTCATTTCTTTAAAAATCCGGTACACAAAAATGGAGATAAAAATAAAAGAACCGATAGCCGTTTGATTTATATTTCTATCTGTAGTGCAAAAGTAGGAAATACAATTCAAAACTCGTCAAAAATCGATGAAAACCTCGCGTAGCCCCTTAAGTGGCTGATCTTGTAGACCCACTCTACAGAGAGCTAAAATATGCCGCTCAGCCGACTCTAACCTAATTGGCTAAGTTGCCTTGACAAATTGTTAGTAAATTGACACAGACATACACACTAATACGTTTAAAGCTAGGTCCCAAGTTAGAGAGTTAGGTATAAGATCAATTGTGTGAAGTGAAGTTTTTGATTCGAAATTAAGGGTGTATACGGTAAGAAAATCCTTTGAATGCATTATTTGTGATTGAATGTAAAGTGATATGTTTTACTTTAATACAGGGTGGAATCTTGAACGTGATCCAAAATAGCAAAATGTGAATCTATCCATGATTCTGAGCAGCTTTTATTATGGGACCAACTTTGTGTTATGCCAAAAAAAACACACCTGTTCATACATTCTTGTCAGTCTAAAATGAGCAGTTAATGAAATAGTTGGATTTTTTTGGCATAACACAAAGTTGGTCCCATAATAAAAGTTGCTCAGAATCATGGATAGATTCACATTTTGCTATTTTGGATCACGTACAAGATTCCACCCTGTATATTTTACTTGCTCAGCGACCTAAAGTCAGTCTGGCCTTCGACTCGAGTGTGCCAATCTTGTTGGTTCTGCGCTAGCTCTTTCCAATTTATTATTGTGGTTATTTACTTATTTATATTTGGAGAACCAATAGCTACAGAAACACATTGATTATATAGATAAAGTACAAAAAGCCAATTACAGGTTCCCACCAATAGCATCAAAAGTAAGTAAACATTTGTGAGATCACTATCATTACATTGCATTAGTGAAATTTCCTAAGTAGGGGTTACAAAATGTGGAAACTTATGTATTAATTTAACTTAACTATATATACCAACATCATAAGTTCCGCTCACTCAAAGAAACTCCTCGTCAATTTACGCCTCAAAGCAGGAATATTACTCTCTCTTAGTATTACTACACTCTACCGGCAATATAGAGGGATCGCAGGTTCGAGTCCTGTCGGGGGCTACAAACGAAAATGGTTTATTTTTCCATTATAATATTTCTCTCTGCATCATATCGTTTAGGAATATTACTGTTGAATAGGTCAATATCAAGGACTTTTGACAGCTTATTTTTTTTACAGCCACAAATTAGAAAAATGTTCTATCTACACTTACGCGGGGCAAAGGGAATAGTGAGAAGGGGATAGTGTCTTTTGGGTCTATAAATTAAATGAAATAAATTGTGAAATTAGGTATGTAATTATTTATATTTTTGTATGAAACTGGAACCTGACATTAATTTGTTTCGATTACTTTAGATTAACGAACCTTCATTTTATGTATGTCGTTCCAATAGACCGGTAAAATCCATTTGTTATATTTAATCGACAATATCTAATAATCTGAGTCAAACTCATTGGTTACATCAAATCAATTCAAATCTCCAATCTCCTGGTTGAAAAATGCACGTCTAACTTACGATTTTTTTTTCGGACATTGGTAAGGCTTCTTGTTTTAATTAAAAATAATCGGCAGTATTAACCACCATAACCATTCGATTTATTTCTTTTAATTTATAGTGCAAGAAAAATAATTACAAACGAAAAAAATAATTTACCCAAGGTTCAATATATTTATTATATTTACGACCGGTTAGCCGAGTGGGTAGTGACAGTGACGCTGCCTACGAAGCTGAAGGTCCTGGGTTCGAATCCCGGTAAGGGCAAATATTTGTGTGACGAGCATGAATATTTGTTTCTGAGTCATGGAAGTTTTTCTATGTATTTAAGTATTTATATCTATTATATATATCGTCGTCTAGTACCCATAACACAAGCCTTAATGAGCTTACTGTGGGACTAGGTCGATTTGTGTAAGATTGTCCCTTAATATTTATTTATTTATTATTTATTTATTATCACTTTTAACGAAATTTCGCGATAAAAATGGTTTGTATGCCTGCGTAAAGCAAATTCCGTAGCGCTTTGATATAATTACAATAAACGACGCGAGTCCCCCACGTCAGAATAATGTAATAAGCGTACGTCAATGGGGCTAGAAGTCTACTTATGTTGATTGCTTCCGATCCTATTGAAATTTCAATTTGATTCGTGCCCTCACTTCCACTCGTCTTGAGCTAACGTGCGAAATATATTGGAATGCGATTGGTATGTGAAAGAGACTAACTAAATCGAGGTTCCTATCTTCTTAGAGATTGCGCACCTCAACTTTGGGGGTACTCTTAGATTACGATGCCCTATATTTTACAAACCTCACAGTTCTATTTCAAGAATGCTTTTGTTTTATCGGGTGCTGCAGGTTTGCACAGTATGTCGTGATGTGTGACTTTCATTTATTTTAATAAAATTATCAAATATTGAAATGTACGTTTCCATTTTGATTTATATATAAAGCTTTTGTTTGGTTCCAATCCCAATTTTATTTTGTTTCCTTAGTTGATTGCAGCCAATGAAATATTTTTCACCAGGAATATAGTTTTAACAAACTTGTTGTATTTTTGTATATATATATATTTTTTTTCAGGTAAGCCAACACACAGTTTGAAAAAGTCACGACAGTGGTAAATTAGGTAACATGCGACCATCATTTACTTACTACTAGTCAATTGATAAAAAATTCCACCTGGTTTATAATAAGCCATAAATACATTTAATAAAGTTTTTGAACTGTTAATTTATTAATTTTTAAATAACGGAAAAATTGAAAAATTTAATGCTCCGAGCCGGATTTGAACCGGCGACCACAGGCATCCATGGTCGCTACTAACCAACTGAGCTATCGGAACAATCCGGTTCGGCCACCAAATCTTTCAATCAGTTCCTTCCTTACAACGCCTTAGGGACGCGTGTAGCGACATGTACCAGAAGACTTAGGCTTCTTTCTTTGTTAATTTATTGTTACATTAGTTTGTTCTTATGGATACTCAGTCATTTTAACCGATTTCAAAAAGGAGGAGGTTCTCAATCCGTTGGTATCTTTTTATGTATCTTCCCCGATTACTCGAAAACGCCTAGATGAATTTAGAAAATTCTTTTTTTGTTAGAAGGGTATCTTTCCCAGGTGGTCCCATGGTCATAAGACCAGGATCTGATGATGGAACCCTGCAGAAATCGAGGGAACTCTTCAAATTTTGTAGGCACACTTAAAGCGATTTGGGTACTGATTAGAAGTCGGTGAAAACTTTGTTTTTAAATTAAATTATTTTATAATGCTTGGATTTGAGAAACAACCGTATGCAAATATTTTTATTTTTTTAAGGAAACTTACATTATTTAATAATAATGAACTAATTAAGTTTAACCTTTAAAATAACTATACATTTAAAGGTAAGGTCACCGCTACGCCTGAATTTACGTTCCTCGCTCTGTGCCAATTGTGTTATTCCCATAATTCCGTAGACAAAATTACACGGGCAGAATTATTCCCCGTAATATCGCTGAACTAATCTTTACTCCGTCTAGCGCTGGCTAATTAGATTGCCGGCCAGGCAATCTATTTATTTGTATTTAGCTATACTTGTGTATATGTATAAGGAACAGTTGTTTTGGTGTTACATTTCTTAGCGCTCCTTGAGATGGTGGTATATAATATTGATGTACGTCATACCTGGCCATAAAGTAGCAATTAACGCACGCTACACGTATGGACAATCCCGCTTCCTAGGCCGGCCGCGGCCGGGAGACACGTAACATTTTGTACTCACCGTGGGTGGTAATAAAGAAAGCCTCAGATCACATATTTATGGCCTTTGGCTCGGGCGTCAGATACCTGCGATCGGAGACATTCTTTGTTTTACCGTCCTAGTTAAGTAATGTACTATTTCTTACCATGTCTGATAGAAATTGTTCTAAATATGAATACTATCGCGGTAAATAGTAATAAGTACTATCGCAGACCTAAACAAACTAGATAAAGGTAACCCTAAATCATTCAGCCAATAAAAAGTCAGGTTTAATTAAACAAAATATAGCGTAGAAAGGGTGTTTTTATCAATTCAAAACCATTAAAAACATTTCACAACACCATTGTACGACCATAAAAACATTACAACGGAATTTATAGACGCATTCGAATTATTTTTTCAAACTCGGCCCGACACGCGAGAATATTTTAATTGAAAAATTATTACTGATGTGGTTGAAACTGTGAAATATTGCACACTGGGCTGGAATTACCTTTTGTTGGCGCGATGATTTAGTGCGGCGTTTTGTCCGCGGGAAAAACCGCGCGGACCACTGTGCGGACGGTGGGCGGCTGTCGCGCGTCGGCGGTAGTTTAACGTTTCATCGTGATTATATTTAACGCATGGTGTGTGGATGAAATGACATTTGCTTTTGTGGTTAGGAATGAGGCAATAATTAAGGTTTTGCAATATTTGGTTTCATATATCTAGTTAACATTTCTAGTATTAGAATAGTAAAAGTCATGTGAATGGTTTAAAAACTCATTCGTCTCTAATAAAAATAACGAAACCTCAAATCAACAAAAGGGTCGGCAACGCGCTTCTGATTCTCCTGGAGTCGCAAGCCTCCAAAGGGTAGCCTTCACCCTACCGTATACCGTACCCTACCCTACCCTTATACCGTAGGGTATCTGCGTACGATAGTATCGTAGGCAGACCGGATGATTCTTTGTTTCCGTCGTAGTTTTTTTCTAACGTAAACTTTGCTCAGGGAGACAGCAAATTCAAACGTTTTCGTATAGGAAATATTATTTATATCAAATTAGGTAAAACATGTACCTACCTTTTTTTATTATTATAAATCCCAGTAGGTAATCATTTAAAACAAAAATTCAAAAAAACGTGAAGTCTACGTAACGGACATTGTTACAAAGCTTAAAAGTATTCTATTTTTTGCCTGAACTAAGCTAACTATAAAAATAAAGTTTACTTTTTTAGGCTACCCAGCAAACTGTTTGAGGCACAAAATAATTTTCAACTTACATAACAGGAATAACAAAAGACTGCGCGCAAATTCGAGTTAAGTTTAAGCAAAGAGTCCAATTATCCAAGAATGAACGGACAAAGAAACAATGTGAATTTTCAGCCAAGTTTAACCATATTACTACTTTGGTTAGGTCCAAAGAGATATCTTGGGATCCCGAGGTTTCGTTTGTTTCGGGTAAATTTTTGGGGTAGCGGAAGAAGATTTGAGATGCATTCAGACTTTAGTTAGTCAGGATGGAATTCCCAGTTTTAATGTAAGAATTACTATTTGCTACTACGAGTATTTGCATCAAATAAGTTGTAGAGCACGTATAAATATGTGAGATTATATTTAATAAGGTAAAAAAAAAAAGTGTGTAGTCGATTTGAAGCAGTTGATACTTACAAAGGGAGTAAAACTCATGCTACCTAATAAGTAATATGCATAGGTCTAATTTCATTACCTGCAAAAAAAACAATTATTTATTCTGCAATAGGTCATAAGGGCACTTATATATGTCAACTAAGTGTACCGGAAGGCGCGGTGTGGGTAGGCCCCCCACAAGGTGGATTGATGACCTGGTAAAGGTTGCTGGAGTCCGCTGGATGCGAGTGGCGCGGGACCGGTCACTTTGGCACTCTTTGGGGGAGGCCTATGTCCAGCAGTGGACGTCTTTCGGCTGATATGATGATGATGATGAAGTGTACCTACGAAGCAAGAGGTCCTGGGTTCGAATTCCGGTAAGGGCATTTATTTGTGCGATGACCACGAATATTTGGTCCTGAGTCATGGATGTTTTCTATGTATTTAAGTATTTATTTATCTATATAAGTATGTTTATCGTCGTCTGGTACCCATAGTACAAGCTTTGCTTAGTGTGGGACTAGGCCGATTTGTGAAAGATTGTCCCCTAATATTTAAAATATTTAAAAAGATGTCGTGCTAAGTGAGGGTTATTTATCGATATTCGATGAAATACAATCTTAAATCCCTCTTAAAGTTAGATTTTTGCTATGAGAACGCCGTACCTTGATGACCTTGATCACTAATTATTACTTATACTAATTTATTTATTTATACTAATATAAAATATAAATAAATAATAGTAAATAAATAATTATTAATTTTACAAAAATCGAAGAAGCCCCAAAGTAAGCTCCATAAGGCTTATGTTATGGATACTAGACGACGATATATTTAATATAAAGATATACGTATTACGTAGAAAACATCCAAGTTAGAAAACTACTGACATAAAACTTCAGTAACGGCCTTACAAAATATAAACTCGAGTCAGATGCATGCTTTGTCGTGGCAGATATTAATTCCGGTGACTGTACTTTTTCACACAGACAGAACAGACGCATGTTATAAGCGATCTATCCCTGAGTTTTTTTGGTTCTTTTCCATCAATATACCTTTTCAAGTACCCGGACGTTCCGGATAGTACCTATGCATTGGATCCCTAACCAGATCACAGCCGGACGAAATGGGGCAAAAAGAAGGGAGCCCTCGAGGCGTCGGCCATTTTTCGTGCGGATCAACTTTTTTATCGCCTGGCCTAAGGATAAATGGGTAGGTATTTGCCTTTGAGTTTTTACGTTTATCAATTATACTAGCTTCTGCCCGCGACTCCGTCCGCGTGGAACTCGTTTACACTAACTATCTCTATACCAAATTTCATCCAAATCGGTTCAGCAGTTTAAGCGTGAAGAGGTAACAGACAGACAGACAGACAGACACACTTTCCCATTTATAATATTATTAAGTAAGTATATATAAAATATATAATATAACTGGCTTCTGCCCGCGACTCCGTCCGCGTGGAACTCGTTTAAATATCGTAGCTCCATACAAACTTTCACCCCCCACTTCATCCCCTTGGGGGATGATTTCCGGGATAAAAACTATCCTTTATCCTTCCCCAGGACTCAAACTATCTCTATACCAAATTTCATCCAAATCGGTTCAGCGGTTTAAGCGTGAAGAGGTAACAGACAGACAGACAGACAGACAGACAGACACACTATCGCATTTATAATATTAGTATGGATATGGATTATATACTTTCAGAAATATTTATATACATAATTCCAAGCATTGATCTTCCTCCTATTACGAACTGTTTGTCAATACTAAAATAACCTTCAAAGTACGTTTTAAGAAGTTTTTTGATCAACAACAAATGAAAATGAGTTTCGTGATACGTGAACGTGATATAAAGTGGCCGTCATTAGAATTTGCTAACTATGCAAACAAACCGCCATATTTAAATTATCTTTCACTATGGCGGTTTGTTAACATAGTTCGCAAATTACATTGACGGCGACTTTACGTAAATGGTTGACTGGTAGAGAATGCTTTATGGCATTAAGTCCACCATTTGTATTTTATATTGTATTGTGCAATAAAGTTTAAATATATAAATAACTACGGGCGGAACCGCGACTTCGTCTGCGTAGACCCGGGATTAAAACTATCCTATATTTTAATCCAGGCTATAAACTATCTTCGTGCAAAATTTCATCCAAATCGGTTGAGCTGTTTAAGCGTGATTGAGTAACAAACATCCAAACATCTAAACATTCGCATTTATAATATTAGTAGGATTGAAAAAATCATTTATTTATTTATTATTATTTAAGTAATGCACTTTACAATGACCTAAAATTAAATACAACGTCCCAAAAAACTGTTTGCACAGTTTGACTGTGGGATCCATGAGTCTTTATAATTTGAGGTAGTCTTAATGATAATGAGTCTATATAAAGTGGTAAAGTCCTAATCAGTCTAATGGTTTGCGTCACGACATAAAACCTGAGTGACGATCTTTTTAGCATTATTGCTATGTGTACTTCCAATGCTGTGACTTTGAAATGCTAAATAAATGTATTTAATCAATTTTATATTTTATATCCTAGATGGGGAAGTAGATTGTGGGTTTAAAGATGTGTATTGGCACGTCAATATTGACTTTATTAACATTAAAACGAACTTTTTACCGTCTTAATTTTTCTTTCCTGTAGCATAAACTGGGTCTTGCTTACGTCTGCGTCACGTGGTATTTTCGTAGACACGTACATAAAATAATAATCTAAGAAGTAGTAGCTAGTAATAAATACACTAAACTATAACGTTTGGTAGAAGTATATATTTTTTTCATAAACTATTAATGTCAGATTATTTTAACAAAAAAAAATAGCTTGTAGGGCTATACTTTATGCATAGTACGGTTCTTGTGACGAATTCATTAATGCCCTACCGAACGAACGATAAAACCATAAAACTCTAAGTAGCGCTGCAGAATCGCCCCACAGAATGGGTCCCATTGATTGCCATCATGCGGGGTTGGGGGCGGGGTCAAAACGATGCCAGGCAGCCGTTTAGTTCGAACATACCGGGTTTTGGGCACGTGTTTGGGTAGAAATTTGCAAGGAGCTCGCATCGCTCTCTGGTTTCGTTCGCCGCCTAAACATGATGATAAATAGTCGTCGTTTATGTAAAATTTATATCAGTAACATAAACCAATAATCACTCTTTGCTTTCACTACCGTACTCAATAGCAGAAACTAAACACAACATCTTAAAACGCTAAAATCACATCCCGCACTAATTCAATTACAACAACGCCGCCAAACGGCAGAATCGGAGACTAATTGCAATTGTGACGTCACAGAGCACATAACCCAATCACTGTTATCAAATTAGTCGGTATTCTTTGCGGTTTGGATTAAATGAATAGGGTAAAGGAGAGTGCATGCAACCCTTTCGTACAGTAATGTGATTTGGGCATGGTATGACGTTTGGGGCGTTTGGTATGCAATTTGCGTATTTTAAAAATGTTTGTTATGATTTTGTCTGGGTATTCTGTTGATGGGTACTACTGGGGTCCTGAAATCAGTCAAAGTGCGTTATAAACAATGGCAATTCTTAATAATAAACTTTACTGATATAGTGATTTTTTGGTCACTAAAAACTAATGAACATCGACTTTATTTATTTTGTTTTATTTATTTATTTATACTTAAGGAGTACCAATAGCATAAATAGCATTTTTACTCGAATATGGCTCAGCGCATTGTATTGTGATAAAAAAATATGCAGAAATTGTGTTTTTCGTGAAAAAGATATTTTGGGATCTCGAACAAAACCCGTGGTAACGTATTCTCCACAAAGTTTCACTCATACTTGTTTTTCCCAGAACAGCTCGTGACATATAATTTCTAAAATTCTCATGAAACGACGAAATTCCAAACTTTCTGCAAGTACTGCACACTTTTACGTCCCCTCCACAAATATCATCTCAAGAAACGACAAGCCGCGAAGAAATTTCCCCGAAAACTTTGCAAGACCTCGCCTGTCAAAACTCAAACTCGAACTCCGGTGGTACAGTCAACTTCAAAAGAAGCTGATTATTTGAATTTGGTGTTATAGTTTCCGTAATGAGAAGATGAAAGGACAAAGTTGAGAGTTTTCTATAATTGTTTTGGAAAAGTAAGTTAGACTTACTTTTTCTTATAGCACGATGGTATCGTACGAACGAAGTAATTTAATATTTTATACATATAAGGAGTGAATACAAAATTCTACAATATGATTATATTGTGGAATCTATTTAAGGTAAATTGTTTGAACAGCACATCTGCTGTTCAAACAACTTACCTTAAATATACTCCATCATCATAATACTCATTGCACCATCTTCATCAACAATCACTATAAGACTTATTCCATGATCATCATGATAAT
The DNA here is from genome assembly GCA_947578815.1 of Epinotia ramella. Classification (NCBI taxonomy): domain Eukaryota; kingdom Metazoa; phylum Arthropoda; class Insecta; order Lepidoptera; family Tortricidae; genus Epinotia; species Epinotia ramella. The sequence continues at coordinate 23,493,981 of OX388217.1, forward strand.
CATTTGTTCATCATCAACATTTTGTTCGTTCCGTCATCGTCCTCAATCAATATAACACCTTTTTCCAGAAATATTATCCAGACAGTCCTCAAAAAATAAAACGTAATCATTTCACAAAATCATTAATGTTAAATATCCTCCACAAACAAAAGTAACTAAGGACAGAAGATAATCCAGCCGCAAACCCAATTAAAACCCAATACAGCCAGCGTACAGGTACGGGTATCAACGTCACAGACAAGGAAGAGCAATATTTCAGCACGACACGATCCACCACGACCAATTGTTCACTTGTAGGTCGTGAGCGGACTTAACGTACAGGTATTTAAGCTAACGACGAGTTTGTGGGCAAGTGGTTGTCTTAGGGACATGTAGACGTTGTGAATGTATTGTTTTTGGAAATAGTGGTGTTGGTAAAGTTGGTAGATGTTTTAAAGCTAATTGGTTAGTTAAAATATGTATTAATAGTATTAATGAATGTGGTACGGTGAGAATTATAGCTTTTATAGATTCCATTGATATTACTATGGCTAACGATAAAAAGGTACAACATTCACAATTTCTGATCATTACAGGAACATCTTTTGGCTGCTTGCCTTGATTTGCTAATGTTCTGAATACAAAGTTATATCATTAATGATCAAATGGGACGTTACATTCTACTTGTGTATATACAAATTTAGGTAATTACATAATCGCGTGCGTAGTCTGCGAAATCAGACGACTCGCGTTATAAGCCCTCGTTAATAGATTTCACGCCATATTGTCACTCATTGTCACTCTGACTACTAAATTAACTCACTCATCGCCAATCGAGTAAATATCAACCATAACTCAACGGCTTACACTCCAACTTTGTTCGACTTCATTGGGCTCTAAAACACAGGCATGACGAATATCTTTCACCCGTAAAACCTTATGACCCATTTGATTGTCAAGGTGAAATGAACTTTCCTTGTTTAGGTTTTGAGTTGATTTTGTTTTGCCAAAGTGGCCTTGTAGGATTTTTTGTGTTGTAAGGCTTTGTGACGAGCATTGTTCTGTAATAGCGTCAAACGTTTGAGCTACTTGTTATGTGTAGATTATACTGAGTGTGCTCCTGATTTCAGATAATAAGGTTACCGGTTGAATCATTGAATGTACGAAATCATACAGAAACTAAGTTTAGTTTAGAGGCACTGTAGCCAGCCGTAAGATACGTGACTTTCAATCCGGCCGTTGTGGGTTCGAATCCCAGCTCGCACCCATGGGGTTTTCAGAAAAATACTTATGTAACTACGAAATTTCAATTGATTAAACGGTATCCTTTCGGTGAAGGAAATCATTGTAAGGAAACTAGTTTAATCCCAATAAGGTCTAGTTTTCTTTTTGGGTTTGGAGGCCATATGGCAGTCACTTTTGTGAGACTAGTGTCTAAGCCCAATCTTGGGTTTTGGTGCCAAAGCGGCAAGCTCCTTTTAGAATCCAACCGGAAAAATGCTACGAGAATGATGATAAGGAAACTAAGTTTATTTCAGAAGTAAAAGGCAAAATGTATGCAAATACTATTCTTCTGATAAAACAGAATGAATCAAGAATACAACGAGATTCAGCCGCGCAGTCTAATAGGTAAGATATCAAGTTCCTTTGCAACTGGACGTTCTACTTGCTAGGTATTTATTTCTTGTTGTTTCACATAAATATGATACGCAAATTTCAGCATTGTGGTTTTATTTCAATTGGCGTTTCAAGATTCCCAAAATAAAATACATAATTCTACATACATATATAAGCAGCTTTACAACTTTTTTTCTATCTTTTTCGTATATTATCTATTTATGTCCTACGAAAGTTTGTAGAACGATATTCTTTTGTTATTCCGCTAAACTACGCAAAGGTAATATTAGCTGTTATCCAATATACCTTCGTGCGTATTTTTGCATGCAGTTAATGCTCTCACCCTCCCTCCGCACGAATACAAATAAATACAATAATAACTGTATAAAACATAAGCAAGAAGGTATTATTTTGTTAAAGACACTTTTTGTGTAATGCTAATATTATTATATATTTTTTTATAAACTATCTGACATGTAATATTGACAATTCCGAATAAATGAATATGAATATCGTTTATATGTACAATAGAACTGCACGTTTTTTTATCGATATAGCTAAATAAGTTACTAAAACCATTTTTTTTACTATTTTCCAGTGGAATAACATAAGAATATTGTTCTTGTAACTTATCATGGACCTCCAAAAAGTAACGCCTGATGCAATCAATTATATAGCAACATTATTTTGTTCTAGTAACTTATCATTATCAACAAACAAGTTAGTAGTATCTCATCATGGAATTTCTACTGGACTATATACCCCTTTTTTATTACTCCACTCTTCTTGCTAGGTACTATTGATCATACAAAGTTCTGACTTATAAATTTTGGTTGCCATCCTTCACCAATATAGCATTAAAATTATAGCTAACCCTTCTAACACTAGTTTACTGGTCACAAGACAGCCATTATACTGGCCCCGCTTGCCAAGCAATAAACCCTCATTTTCATAACTCCGCATCCAATCAGCCAATAGATGGCTATCGTGATTAATCGATGGCGGTTAGCGCTTGTAATTAGAGCTGTGTGCCGCAGGGTAGTGTATTTGGGCCCCAGGTTAATGTACTAGTTAGGTTTGGAAGTAAATTTAACTCTGCGACAGACATTGCTTAGTAAGTAGGATAATTAACACACGTATTACAAATAACGCAGGCAGAGTCACGGAATATAATATAGCCTATGTTCATTCAAAGTAATTTGAAGTCAAAGTTTTGAAATTGCATGATTAATTCCAGAGAGAACCCAATACATACAAATTCACAAACAGATATTTGTCACAATATTTGCCTTTTTAAAATATTCTTTAAGATTTTTCTCTTACTCTGAAATGTGAAAAGTAGAAAATAGTGTAAGGACCAATATGACTTTTCAAGAAGATTAAACTTCTAGCGTTTTTCACAGTTTAATCCTTTTGGAGGCCGGGGTCCGCTTTGGTACCTGATCCTCCCAATCCCAAGATTCGGCGAGGAAACTCGTTTAACGAAAGCGGCTACCATCTGACCATCTGATCTTCTGCCTTAGAGCGGAAACTAGCTGGACCTTAGACAATATGATACAGAGAGAAATAATATAAAAGGAAAAATAAACCAGCTTCGTCTGTAGCCCCCAGGATTCGAACCTGCGACCTTTTTATTAACGCTAGAATACTCTGACCAACTGAGCTACAAGGACAGTGACGGAAGTTGTATTCGGAGTGTTGTGTTCTTACTCTTTGTATCATATCGTCTAAAAAATGATCGGGGTAACTTCCTCGTTAAAAATAACACGAAACAAAATATTTAATTAAATAATTAGTGTCGTTGCTGGTCAGCTGGACCTTGTTAGGATTAGTTCGTTTCCTCACGGTGTGTTACTTCACCTAAGACTTACTATTTAAATATCAAATGACATTTAACACCACATTTTTTCTAAACTTTGTAATACGAGCCGTCGAGGTTCGGGATACCCCCTCCAGATTATAAGTCACGAGTCTTACCGATCGGCTAAAGCGGCTTCAACTAAACATTAGCAATAACAATTCCAATAAAAGCGCCAAACATTCACCCCTCGCCAATGACAATAAACCAGCACCGTAACCTTGCAAGGGGGTAAGCAGACAAGACTAACGAAGCATGACGTGCGTTTGATGGTGGATTGACAACTGTTTGTGCACAATTTGCATTCCAAGCTTGTTGATTATAAAATAAACTGCAATGAAACCCTTTTACGTTGATGCTTGGAGGTAGCGAATTGCCAAATCGCTACAGAACATTCTAGAAATGAGAAACACAGTTAATATAAATGGCAGTAAGAATAAATGACAAAACTCTAATCAATAAAAAAAAAACAATACTTGTTTTTTTTTAATTTACAATTAAAAAAACAATCGAATTGAGGACCTCCTCCTTTTTTTTGAAGTCGCTTAAAAACATGAACATAATAAGCTGAAGCTGAGGGACCTGGGTTTGAATTCCGCTAAAGGCAAACATTTATGTGATGAGCATAAATATTTGTTTCTGAGTCTTGGATGTTTTCTAAGTATGTACGATTTGATCCAGATCCGACCCCCCTTCGTCTGGCGACTGGTCTGCGGCTTGGGGTTAGGGTATGCACCAGGGACTGCATACCGAAAACTACGGGTATGTTTTAAAACCGATATGACGTCATATCGGTTTTCAAATTGCAGTTTCGGTAGCGGAACCTTTATATTTCGCTATCGAAATATAACGGTAACTTTATTTTTTTTCGGTACCGTAACTGCTTTTTAAAGGTTACCGATACTTCGATTTTGGCGTCGTTGCCAAACCGCCGGCGTTGCCGTTTTGTCTTTCAGTTTTGTCGGTTCTGCTCTGATACTTTTCTGATTCGTTCGTTCGTTCCTATTGGAAGAAGTTGTGTGTGTAAGTGTAAGTTCGATTATTTTTTCGGTAACCTTTATAATACCGGTTTCGAACCGGTATTACAAAGGTTTCGGTTACCTATAAATCGAATACCGGTAACCGATATTTCTAAATGGTAACGGCACCGTTATGTTTGTGCGGCGCGCATAATCTTTACATCATTACGGTACCGTAATGGAATATCGGTTTCATACCGGTAAAACCGTAACCGAAATCAGTCCCTGGTATACACTCCACACACGCCCTTGTGGCACAGACGTGAACCTCACTGGTGACCACCACGGACTATGTTGTCAAAAAAGTGCAGACTTTTCAAGACATGCGACACTTAATGACAATCCACCGGTCTCTTGCCACCATGCTCTTCTTGAGCCGCCTGGCATTGTTCAGCAATGATGGGAAAAGACCTGATGGCGTGTCTTTGATCTCGTGGAGTTCGGGACGGATGCTTGTGTGGGACGCTACCTGTGTAGACACACTGGCATCATACCACCTCCACTTTGTAAAGCGGGTGCAGCAGCAGAAAATGCCGTAAATCTAAAACGTATTAACTTCTGGCCAGCACGTGGTCCTACTGCTTTGTCCTACTGATAGGACCACATTCGCAACTAATAATGTCATTTTCATTTCGTTCATCTTTTAAATATAGTCCCAGTCGCATTTGTCTTTCTTCGGTTACGAAAATAATCGCGCAGGGTAATCGTGTAACTTCTCAAACGTTTATTGGGACGTATGAGTGTCGTCTGTTTTTATTTAATGTGAAATAACGGTGGTCATAAAGCTTGTTCAAAAAATAAAGCAACTACCCCCTAAAACACGTACTTGACGCGCTAACGAAAAAGCGTTTGACTCAAGATTCACGTATCATTTCAATACACCAAACACGCGAATTTTGAAGGATCTCTTCCAGCTAACTGTTGTGTAAATTAGTTAAAAAAAGAATAATGAATGATGACTACTGCAAAATAGTAATAAGTAAATATAAAAATAGGATACACATTATACAACCGCTGTCAATTAAAAAGATAAATAACAAAAATACTATATTAAATGCTTCAGAGGTATTCTACATAATCTGAGTGAATATTTGGCATCTTAGCTGTATGTTAGTTTAGTAATACAATTTGTTAATATATTGGGTAATTGTTGGAAACCAAATATGTCAAGTCCAACTTATGAACACAGTTATACAATAAAATTATTATATATATATATATTATATATATATATATATATATATATATAATAAATAAGTCTCGTCCCTCTGGTTACTTTATATTTTTGGTTATTTCTACGGTCACCGAAGGGTGTAGTGAAGGGGGAATCAGAACGAGACAGCGGTTAACGAAGCGAGACGCCGTCTGACGGTGGATTGACAACTATTTGTGCTCGCTTTGCATAACAATCAACATCGGATTGGCGTCGATTATTGACTGCCTCTGTTACTGGTACTATAGTCCTCCCTGTCGTATCCGATGACGGCGACTCTTACAATTCTCTCTGATGAGCACGTGTATGGCTCGCAAAGCCGAAGTTAGTTTTAAATGTTCGGTCGCAATGTGTGCAGTATAATTGGCCCCGGTAATTGAAAGTATATGTAGAGGGCTTGGGTCGAGTCTTCCATAAATGGCGATTTAGGTCCAGGTTCTCGAGTCGGGATTCTACTTTTACTATGGATGAATGCTACCTAAAAGTAACGCGTGTTATACTTGTGGTTGACCATATATTTATAAACTTTTAAACATAAAGGAGCGTGCGGAGGGAAATTACGGTTGATATGTCTTAAAGCTCGTTTGAAAAGTTACGTTTAACCCGCTGGCCAATAGTCAGTCATACCTACAACAAAAATGACGTGGTCTTTTCCGGGCGTAGCGTGGCTGACATTTTATCACTTAATACTGTCGATTAGACATCCGTCACGTTCTGACAGATATGCGAGTGCGAGAATGACGGATGGATTTGTCCACAACACATGCTACGCCTGCAGGAAATACCAAAGGAGGATGAACTGATTGGCCAATATTGTATCCATTTTCAATACGAGTAGGCACGATTGTGGTTTATTTATTTATTTATTGACAAATACATTTACGTGACATTACAGTAAAAACCAATGCGTCACGAAACTAAAAACAACAAATAATACTATTTAGGCGACGAAACGGCGTGGCCCCGTTGCATCGTCATCTCCGGTGTAGGATTCGGCAGGTTGCCCCGGAACCGTCGAAACACGACACCCTTCGGCCAGAAGTCAGCACATGCGAATGCGTGGTTATAACTGTATCCATTTTGCCAACCAAAAAAAAAATGTCACAGCCTAGATATTGGAAGTTCAAAATGCCCGATGACTTTGTCGTTTTGACATTTATGAATTAATTGATTATAACGTAGAATAGAAAGGTTAATGATAGCAATAATGCCCGCATCGGGAACGAATAAAAGGTGTAATTTATGTGTTCCCGAAACGCTTGCAATTACACTGTATGGGGTTCCGTGCTAGGGAGGGGACAGACTGGAACTGGGTAAAGTCGATACTTTTTGTCGATGGAACGAAAGTTATACGTCAAACGCAACCAGGGTTGTCTGGAAAAGTTCGTTCTTCAATCATCATCACCATATCCAGAATTTGGATATTTGTTTGTAGATACATAATTTGAGTAATTTTTGACCTTGAAGCGACTCTGTATATATGTACGAGTGTATGCCATACGAATAAATAATTAAATCATCATATTATGAACTAGCCAAAAAACGTCCACTGCTGGACATATTCCTCCCCCAAAGAGTGTCACAATGCCCGGTCCTGCGCCACCCGCATCCAGTGGGCTACCGCGACCTTTACCAGGTCATCCAGTCCACCTTGTCTGCGACCTACCGGTACATGGCCGGTATTTGTTATCAATGTCATTGTCAAGTCGTAATTACTTTTTTATATATTTCGATGTATGGAGCCATTTGCATAATTACGTTTACACGATAAATAAGGTAAAAAAAAACATTAGTATCGCATGTCTTTTAAGGACGTTCGGCAGAGCGGAGAACTTTTCAAGGATAGGAATACTATATACTTAAGCTTATTGTAGACTACTTGTTACTATAAAGCAATGATCGGTTACCGGAAGCATTTTATGCCACTTTGACGTCCTACCTAATGAATAGTAATGACTAATATGGATAAGTCGGTGTTGTTCAAAATAAAACTACACATTCTTAAAAACTAACTGAATTTAAATTGTTATAGTCAATAGTCATTATTGTTTCTATGTTTGATATTGTCAATCGATTCCTTTTAACATCCAGGATCCATTTATATAAAGAGAACGACCGTACGACATCAACAGATGTGAGAGGTGCATAGTTGTAATTGTTGTAAACTGACATTTCGTAGTTATCATTCAAGTTTCTCGATTCGATGGCCGAACCGATGGCCGTTGGGGGAAAAGGTTCTCGAGTGGCGACCACGGACCGGAAGGCGCGGCGTGGGTTGGCCCCCCACAAGGTGGACTGATGACCTGGTTAAGGTCGCGGAAGTCCGCTGGATGCGGGTGGCGCAGGACCGGTCATTGTGGCACTCTTTTGGGGGAGGCCTATGTCCAGCAGTGGACGTCTTTCGGCTGATATGATGATGATGATTCAAGTTTCTTACAACATCGTAATCAGGGATTCTGTCGATTACTGATTCCATTTTGTTACTTAATGAATTTGAGGACGTCATCATTACATACAGCCTTACCTCATCTAGTAAATCTAATGATTCTCTGATAGATAACCACGCTTTTCTAACAGTGTTATATTTATAGTTAATATTCCAAAATATTCCTTGATGTATATAAGATTGTTTTGTAAGTTATCATCTTGCATCAGTTGTTTGGCGTTGCATTCTGATAATAACCTCGATAGTAACTCAATAAACATACATTTTTAGTAGGAAAAAAAATTGTGCAAGAAATTAATTAGTCACGTCCATGTAATAATTTCGTCATCAAATTGACATAAAATGCTTCCGATGGCCGATCACTGTATATAAGTCTATGTGTTAGTTTGAGACATCGTGAATATCGAACACTACAGTGACATCCAAGGCTGTGCCAGTGTGCACAAAAATGAGAATGAGTCTTATAACTCACCCAATTATCGACTATATCGACCCTTGCCCATCACTACCAACCTCTAGAGTCCCCATCCCATTGTAGAAAATGCTAATGATTTCCTTCGTTTCGACTTCGTTTAAAGGTGGTCGTAAATTTAATGAATTCTCTGTTTAGAAGTCTTTGTAAGCTCCAGTGAAATTTTGAGCTCCTATAAAGCTGAAGAACGTACCTAGTGTCTAATTATGTATGTGAAATATTTATGAAGTTATGCGCTACTTTGATAATTAAAATGTTTCTTGGTATAAATTAAAGACTATATATTAGCATGCGGCGAAAAAGACGATAGTAAATAACATTGGAAAATACTTGGAGTAAGTATTTATTTTGTTTGTGACTAGATTGAGCGAAGTGGAATAAGGACATTCTGAGATAAAACCATAAGAGGATACTACGAACTCGTCCATACAAAAAGAGTAAATGTTTATCCACTTCTAAATATTTTCCGATCTCAATGTTTTTTTTTAGTACGTTTTTGACGCAATGAATATTATTATAAGTCAAACAATAAAAATAATATAGGTTTTCCTTTTTTCAAAATGAGCAATGAATTCAAACTTATAGGCACCTCGAAAACTTTTTTTTTGAAGTGAAAACTTCTTTAGCGGCGCTGTGCACTTAAAAATGTTAAAGTCGCGTCAGGTCACGTGACCGTGAGATTCGTAAGACGTAAGACGTATGGATGGAAGTTGACTTTTCTTAGAGATTTTTTTTTAATATTAAATAATTGTAATATTTCTGAAGTGTTAAATGATTAATGTTATATAAATTTTCATGTTTGTGTACGATAGCGCAATAAATGAATATTTTTAGCAATGAAAGTCACACGGTTGAAAGATAACGATTATAATCACATTTTCTACAAATATTCAATGAATTTACATAAAATCTACTATTTTACAATAATAATCTCAAGAGCGACGTTTATACAAACCAACCACTACAAGAATCCATCAAAAAGTGACAATCTAGGCTATTCGCGCGTAAAATGACAGCTAATGTCATCAGGGCCGTTTAAGGCATTTTTAACCCGTCGACCGCGCGTCATCTGTAGAACAATTCGTAAAGGGCTTATGACCCATCTCCGCTCCCTAATTAGGATGCTAAATTCAGGTAAGGGTCCGTGAGCCCTTTTCTATTTTCCGTTAGCAACACACGTGTGCGTCTAGCGCGCTCGACGGGTTAAAACCGTTGAAGATCCAAAACGGCCTCTCCTGACCGTGCATCGTCCTCGACTGCATCTTCCGCTCTTCATCACCAACACCCGCAGCAGCTGTTGCTCGGACTCGGCAGCTGTTGCACGGAGTCGGCAGCTGTTGCAAGGAGTCAGCAGCTGTTGCACGGAGTCGGCAACTGTTGCACGAAGTCGGCAACTCGTGGCTCTGCTCCAGATGTTTCTTCTCTCGCTGGCTTCTGGAGAACCAGCATTAGGACCATCTGAAACATTATGACCTTAGTCTCCATACTCAGACCTTATTCAACATTACTTTCTTTTCAATCTTCATTCAAAGATTCTTTTATTCACCAGACATGGCAATTAATACACTGAAAGTAATGTTCATCACTATCGCATCATCACAACTAGTTCATTCATCCTTACATCACCATCATATCATCATGGTTCATTCATCATACGAAACCAGAGATCATTCATCAGCTTTTAAAAAACATTCACTGAGACGTCTCATTATCAGCCAAAGTAGGATTGCCTACTCGGCTGCACATGTGCACCATTGAGATTGGAAACGTTCCCCTTCATCACCCAGGAAACTGAGAACACAAGTCTCCTCCTCCAATGTTAACAAGGATCTCACCCACTTGTTAACCTGCTGGTAAACTACGTGAAACCCCGCACGCACGCCAGTTAGATCAAATGCCATTCCCGCGTACAGGATAATGAGAGTTGATCCGTCCCAACGCTCGCTCGACAAGCCACGCAATTACCCTTCTACATACATGTGCAACAAGGCATCACAAGCGCTTGTTAACCAGCACCATGTATGACGTTAACAGAGGCTAGAGGCGTCCCACTAGCATGTCAACCTGCTCACGTTGACAGTACCATGTCAACCTGCAATTGACAAAAATGTCAACAACGACATGTCATCCTGCTCAAACTAAAATGTCGACAACAACATGTCAACCTGCAATTGACAAAAACATGTCAACAACCGTTAACAAAAGCACAGCAGGCGTGCTTGTTAACCTGCACACACATCTACTATCATTAATGTCTTATTGTGATTCTTTTCATCTTGTACGAGTAAGTCAGTCAGTAACAGTAGGTAAGGGTACGTCGAGATACATTTGTTGGCCAAATAAAGACTATGAGAGGGTCTGCAAAATTAAAATGTTTTCTGACTCAAGAGAAAAGAGGGTATGGAGTGGGCTTATGATAAACCGAATCACAACTGTCACGAACAACAATGAAAGCAGCGCATGACTCTAACAACTCTCCTCTCCACATTCTCAGATATGAGAACTCGCTCATCAACCGCAGTCAAGAGCGTCCAAGAAAGTTGTGCATGCCTCCAGGCATCTCCATTCTTTCCACAGCACCAGATAGCAGGATCGGCTTATGAACCGCAGTTCATAGCCACCAGGAAAGCAGTCCTTGATTCCAGGCACCACTATCCTCTTCACAGCACTGCAGTAGCAGCATCAGCAGTACTCGATGGCTGATTTTCTGGCTTCCTCACGAGACCCGCATATCAACCGCAGTTAATAGCGTCCTCTTCTTACAGTAGACAGCCACTGCCAACAAAATGAATGACCAAGTACAATTGCTTCTACAAACACTTCCATTACCATGAGTCGCTGTCTATTGGACTATTGTCGCTTCTCATTGGAAAACAGTTCACATACAGCAAAGTGTACCACCATCATCCACGTAAAAACTCTTTTCGTCAGACCCGTTCGGCTCTCACTGACTCATTACTTCAGTAATTTTTAGCACATACCGCTGGGCAAATGCTTCCTTCACTGTCATGCATACAAATAAATCCAAGTATGTAACTTATCAAGTCAAAATAACATCTGGCATGATCTACATCTACAAATCAACAGAGTTGAGCCATCAAATCAAATAGATCAAGTTGCCTTAGACAGTCTCGCTACAAACAATAACCACATTCAATCATAGCTTCAATCAAGCAAAACAAAACTTGCTTGGATGTGGGGTCGCTCACTATGTGTAGACTTGCTTACTAGTACAACCTATCTAGGCACTATCTAGCTACCAGCACTGATAGGTACGACCAACTTACAACGTCGATTGCATTCAAAGGGTTAAAAGTAGTGTACGTTCTTGATACTAGCTCTGGTAAACATTGCAGCTAACTATTTAACCAGCCTGTCATCCAAGTTTCACTAGGATGTACAGTTCACTAGATTATTCTTCATGTTATATTTCATAACTAATGAAATAAAAACCAACAGGGCTTTCATGTCTACTTGGTTCAATCATTAACTAACACCACAAATTATTTAAGCCCCATTCAGTAACCATTCAATGATTATGGACATAAGTTAATATTAGTCTGCACATCATGACAGACATATTCTATCTGTAAACTGAGAACAACTAGTTAGACCTGCAGCTTCTACAATCACTGTGTTTATGTAACAGCACAAATATAAAAACAATTTGTCAATAACTTCATGCTTTGATAGCCACTTCTATTTTGGCCAACTGTACCTGTCTTTGCACAGTCATCAACTAATCATTAAGACTATTCCAAAAACTCATTGCTCATGCTAACATGATGGGTCTACCATGTCTAACTATGTGTAATCAAAGAGCCAAAATGACTAGCCTGTGTCAACCTCATCAGACCAGCCTGATGGCATTGTCATCCGACAAACTCAAATGTTTGAACTTTCATAATTTCAACTTCAATCCAATTTGGACTTCAAGAAGTTGGCTAAACTTGATCTGCAAGACTTGAACTAAACAAGTCAACATACATAACTACATATGTCTACATGCATACAAGCAAACGCACATTGCAAACTCAATAAAAGGTTGTATGTGTTTTCATGTATCTGTCAAATCCAATGCAATTACTGACCTGAAAATCTAGCAAACATGACTTCTCACTTAGTCATCAAACAAATCACAGTGATCATCCCATTACACAAGTTTAGAATGGAATGTTACTATATGTCATCAAACCGGTCCATGTGCTAATTAGAAAAACAAAACATTATGTGCCACCGAACTACTGACAGCTTTTTCAGGTACCTGCTACAGAAATAGATAGTACAGCTATAGCACAACAGCTATACTACAACTGGAGTAAGCCTGATCTCCAACTGCACCTGTTGTCTCTGTATTTCTTTGACATTAAGACTTAATACAGTGCAGGAAATTACTGACTAAGTAGTATGAGTATGTGTATGAGGTTCGTAAGACTTCATACCACAACTTTCAAATGTGTGTAACTATCATGTACTCTTCATAATTTCCTCAATAAAATTGCATGCCAAACATACAACACATAGTATTTACTTAGAAAATGTTTGAAGTGGTATGTTACCATACCTAAGTTTACTCATTTTGTGTAATATATCATCAGAGTCATGTACAACTTACAAGCTTGATGCTAAGTATTATTTTAAAAACCAGTTCAAAATAATAACAACTACTCACTCAATGCTCGTCTAAATTGATAGTGACAAAAATACAGTAAATCTCACCGCTGACTTTGTTTTAATATTTCTACTAAGTACACTGAAAACCTAATTCTATGACAGTGAAATCAATGACTCACATGATATGTATGTACCAGCATGTAAACAACGACAACTACTTAAAGCATTTCTGTGATTTTGTATGCACTTGCAATTCTCATCTCAATTGCAACACTATCTCACAATGGCAATATAGTTTGAGAGTCTAGGGATCCTAAGTAGGTATGACTATAATACACTAGCGCTTTACTAGATCCACAAGAAATTGCATCTCATAACACAAATATGCCACAAATCAATCCTCATATTGATTTAAAAGTTTGCTTCATACCTGCTCTGATCCATTGGCAGTAGGTACTAATTTTTTTTAGATGAGTAATTACCCGTCTACTACTTGCCATGTGTATCGCCACTTGTCTCACTGTGCCAAGTCCGGAGCGTCCGCAGCTCAGGAAATGAGGTTGTATGTACACTGGAACTGTTGACTCAACTGCTACATGAGTACTTTACAACCCAAGGACACCCATGGAGTCTGGAACTGACCGCTTTTGCAGTTGCTAGGCAGCTCCCGTTGCAGCTTGTAATATTAGCCTCCCGAAATCTAACGGCTGACCTGTGGACACTAATGAAGATCGCCTCGGAACCAATCATTAATAACACGCTTAATGCTCTTTAGTTACCGACCGAAACATAACCACACCGATTGTAAGGTATTTGTCCTGTTCGTTAACGCCGATACGAACACAGAATTTTAACCAAAAGGCGGCCATTTTTCACGGCACCAGCGTGTGCGCAGCAATCAATTAGAACACCTGCGATCCCTTGCGAGTCAATGGGATCCAATTAGATTGTCTGAACGTTGCTCTTAGACATATTGCAAACGAGAGTTACATATTTTTAGCGATAACTTCAGCTTAGAACACGATAGGTTAGCTAAGCGCGTCGTAGGTATTAACGCCTTGTGGGCTAATGAAATACCGTGTCTCACTTCTGATTTTAGCAATGAAAGTCACACGGTTGAAAGATAACGATTATAATCACATTTTCTACAAATATTCAATGAATTTACATAAAATCTACTATTTTACAATAATAATCTCAAGAGCGACGTTTATACAAACCAACCACTACAAGAATCCATCAAAAAGTGACAATCTAGGCTATTCGCGCGTAAAATGACAGCTAATGTCATCAGGGCCGTTTAAGGCATTTTTAAAACCGTTGAAGATCCAAAAATATTGTATTTTACCACATAAATGATGGTACTTTTATACTGATAATTAAAGCAATTACGTAACCTGATCGAAAAACTGTTACAATGTCATTGAGTTTTCACTTCTGCCGGAACTCCCGGAGTGCAACCCGATCTTTTTTTAAATCGAATCCTATAAACCTATAATATATTATGCTGAAGCGATCGACAAAAGTGATTTGTTAAGATTCTTTTTTTTTATGATAAAGGAGGCAAACGAGCAGACGGATCAGCTGGTAAGCGATAACCGCCGCTCATGGATACTTGAAACACCAGCGGTGTTGTGAGTGCGTTGCCGGCCTTTAAGATGGGAGTACGCTCTTTTCTTTTCTTCGTTTTACCAGAAATGGAAATTTCATCAAAAAAGTACTATCGTCAGTGGCGAGCTGCTAGCTGCTGCAAAGCTATTCTTACCTCTAAAAAAATGTGTAAGCTAATCTTAGAAAAAAATGATTCGAGCTTGAGTGGTGTACGTTTTAAAAATCCACCAACATTATTCATACTCACTCAGTCGTATCTCTCGAATGCGCTCATAGCCTAGCGGTGCCTGCGAGTCGGAAACGATAACGCAGGTTAAGCAAAGATGGCAGCGGTCAGTCTTTGGATGGGTGACCGCCTGTTTGAGTGGTTACTATAAATGAGCGCTTCCGTGCTTTGGAAGGCACGCTAAGCAGTTGATCCCGGCTGCTGTCTATGACAGTAGTCGTTAAGCCGAGTTAGAGGCTTTCGGGCGGCTTAAAAACTTCTAACAGTCGAGTTGACCACTCACTTGACAAAGGGGGGACAACTGTTACTCGCATCGGCGGGCTAGCTACCTACCAAAACCCTGCACGTGTCCCCTGGGTGGTACTAAAGAGTGACAAACTTTAAAAAGGCCAAATAATGAATGCCATACGATTAAATAAATTCGTATCTCTTCATTTTGGTAGATTTTGTCCTCTAGTACCGCTCTGCGACGTCACATCACAGGATGCTGCCGGCAGGCCGCGTCGACGGCGTCGCCGACCACGATGCGCGCGGCACGTTGCCGTCTTCTGTGACGTCACATTCTTCCAGCGTCATCGTTTCATATGAAGTTGCGTTTTGCGAAAAAGGGACAGAACACATCCCTTCTTAAAACTTTGGACACTTATAACTTCGTGATTATTTAACCTTTTGCGTTGATTTTTTCTCCATTTGACAATTTTTTTTATCCTTCTTCGAGAAAATATCACATTATTTTATTTAGTGTCTACGCCCCTATTGTTGGAATCTAAAAGCGTCACCCGTGATGACTTTAAAGAAAAAAAATGTCAATAATTACACAGTTCACCCACGTATTAAACGTCACTACGGGCGACATGTTTCGAACTCTTCGGGAGTTCTTATTCAGGATTGAGTGTTTTCGCGGCGGTGTCGCTTGAATCACGACAAGATTCAAGCGACACCGCCGCGAAAACACTCACTTTATAGAGTACAAATTACTTTAATTACCCAAGGAATACCACTACCTACATTTTGTTGCTTAAAAAACCACCGGAGCTATAACTGAAATATGGCCTTCCGTTTTTTTACTAAATCACGTAAGGGTTGTGAGCTAGCATAATAATGGCTAGTAAAAGCCTAAAGCAAAAAAAAGCTATAATCGAATTTGTACTTTTGTGAGACATGTCTAAAATACTACTAATAAATCCACGGTTAAATTCACGCATTAAATGTCACAACAGGCGACATGTTTCGAACTTTTCGGGAGTTCTTCTTCAAAACAAACATCGAAAACACTCATCCTGAAGAAGAACTCCCGAAGTGTTCAAAACATGTCGCCTGTCGTGTCGTTTAATACGTGAATTTAACCGTGAATTTATTAGTAGCATTAAAAAAAAACTATAATATATTATGAAAACATCGATCATGTCTATGAAAGTCAGATTTTCAGGCCACTACTGTGTGGCGGCCAAATTTTTCAATTCTGATCTCGGATTCGTACTTGGAGACAATGGAGAAGCTTTGGCCCTTTAGTTATCAATTTTGAACATATTAAAGAAAAAGTGCATAATTATGTTTACTTTTTTAATATCAAAATGTCCAAGTTCGCAGGCAATAATTGTTGGAATCTGCACTCTCGATAACCCTAAAAGCGACACCCGTGATGAATTTAAAGAAAAACAATGTCAATAATGTCACCACGGGCGACATGTTCCGAACTCTTCGGAAGTTCTTCTTCAGGATGAGTGTTTTCGCGGCGGTGTCGCTTGAATCACGACAAGATTCAAGCGACACCGCCGCGAAAACACTCATCCTTAAGAAGAATTCCCGAAGAGTTCGAAACATGTCGCCCGTAGTCACATTTAATACGTGAGTTAAACCGTGTAATTATTAGTACTGTTTCAACACGTCTCACGAAAGTTTAAATTCGAAAAGCAATGTCCGCCATCTTGGAATTCAAAATGGACATCATTTCTAGAATCTTCACCCTCGAGAAGCCTGCCAATGTATGTTGTTCTTTAAAAAAACGCGCATATTAATTTACAACGAATGTTTCAAAAATTTTAAATAATGCGACCACTTTTTGAAATATTTCTGACTATGAATTCGTATTTAGACATCGATTTTGAACATAACCGGATTAATTCTCAACTAGCGATCTGCCTTCCCTTCCTTTGCCTTCCGCCTGCCCTTCTTTAACCTTCTTCTTGAATCACTCTATCTATTAAAAAAAACCGCATCAAAATCCGTTGCGTAGTTTTAAAGATCTAAGCATACATAGGGACAGACAGCGGGAAGCAACTTTGTTTTATACTATGTAGTGATAGTGATAGTGATAATCTTTCATAAAGTAAATACACGATCGACAGAAAAATATTCGTCTAGTTTTGCATGTACTGCACAAATTATTCTAAGAAGCCGGTCACCCGCCAATCGCTGCGTAATCTTATAGTTGTATTTTGAACTTTAAGATCTATATGTTAAGGTCGACTTTTAAATATATTATTTCAAAATGTAGCAAAATATCTACTGGAATGTAATGATACGTTCATTCACTGGACGAATATACTGGGTCACAATATTATTGAAATAATTATGTTCATCGTGCTGTCGTGAGAGCACAGAACGTAGTCCTCTCGTCTCAGCGGAGCGATTACGACTGACTCCGCCCGCGAACGGCAACAAAAGATATACAGAACCGCACGAAACACGCGACGGGAGGGGGAGAAAGGGTATCGCGCTAAATAAAAAAGGCCTATACGCCAAATACGTTTCACCTCAATAAGTCTGAAAAGGGACTACATAAAAATACCCCGCTAGTACTTTCATTAGGTAATGTGAAAAGCTATTATACACTCAACTTTTACTTAATTTATATGCACGGGAACCTCACACTATTGAAATTGAGTAAAAATAAGACATGTTTTGGCGGTTCTTTTCTATCGAGGCAATTTTGGTTTTGTATGGTTTTGTTCAGACGATTCAATTGCAAATATGATGTAGTTTTGGTATGTTCTTTTTCCTGGCATTCGCTTTAGTTTGTCATAGTTAAATATCCAATCTAAGAACCCCGATTTCGCGGAGAGCCCCCTCTTAAGTAGCGAGCTACATCGCTTCCTGATGATGATCGCGTGGAAACCTTAATAAGGCTTTAGAGAGCCTTAAAGCCTCTCTCTCTCTCTCTACTAAATTTTTATTATTTTAATATTTTTTTTAACACTATACACTTTTTTAGCACGCCATGCTCTGTTTTTTTTTTTATTAGGCTGCCTGATACACTTGTATTGAGCAATTCACGAGGTACCGTAAAACGGGGTGAGTAGGGACAAAACTGACATTCAAACCTCGATAAAATTTTAGTAGTATATGCAAACTGAATGTTGTGTATAATAATTAAGTGTTCCGGACGTTTGTAAATTTGTTTTTTTTTTATGATTTTGGGTAGTTCCATTTCATAACTTAACGATAAACACGAAATCCCACCTCACCCCGTAGTCCCTAAAAGTTGGGGTGAGATGGGTTTTCATACAAAGGTGATTTTGGTAGATTGTTGGATCGGATTTTTTTTTATTATGAATATTACTATAGCTCTATTTTAAATTGGAATACATTATTTAGATAGCAAAATCCCGTCTTACCCCCCTTTCATCCCTTCTCTCCCCATTCATAATCCAACTCTCCTCGCGATCTTTACTCACCCAATTTTACGGTAATGAACATTCTCGTTACATAACAGGTAAAATACACAAAATAAACAGGAACGTTTTAGCAAGAGTTCTAGCGAAACAACAGTAGATTTCCTTCAGGCTTAGCGCCGAGCCCAGCACTATTGTTGTCCCGCTCCGCACAGCATTTGCTTGAATTGTCGTAAAATGGTTTGTAGCGATGTTTGGCTCTGTTCGTCATTCAGATTCAGTTTTTTTTTTTTTTTTTTTTTTTATGATAGAGGAGGCAAACGAGCAGACGGATCACCTGATGGTAAGCGATTACCGCTGCCCATGGACACTTGCAACACCAGAGGTGTTGTGAGTGCGTTGCCGGCCTTATTCATAAAACACTTTATTTCAGAGGGGATTTCGTTCAGAGGGGTGATCGCGTAACATTTCGAAGGCGCGTTAGGACAATTTATATGTAATTTTTCCAACATCTAGCCGCCCAGAGACCTTTTAACCTCCTGACGACCGGAACCTAAAATTTTGGAATATTTTCCCGATATTTTCGGGGTTTGTTGCATATGCAATGAATACCCGTGGAAAAATACTTTAAAAATCCTGAGATGGAAAATCTTGATTTTCCTTATGTACTGTATACAGCACATGTGAAGGATATTCATATGTACTGTTCATAGGACATTTATTTTTCACACTTTTTATGTTCTACTCAGAGTACTACAGAAGCCAACACACGTGTACTTCATACAGGACGTAAGGATGAAATTAAGATGGAAATGCTTAAAACATACAAAAAAAACTCATCTCGTCATTCAATAAGTATGCTGGCTGCATCAACTCTCTATTCTCAGGCTCACAAACCTCAGCGGACCATTTATCCTACTCATTCTCATTATTCTCCTCATTGTCAGTGAGCACGCGACTGCGTAAAGTTGTCAATAACCGTCCTCTGGCTCGACGACTTCCCCGACCACGTCTTGATCCTCTACCGCGTCCACGACCGCATGTAACTGTAGGGGAACCGAAGGGACTGTATAATCCATGTTCATGGTATCTGCTACGGCATCATTGGACTCCGTGCTGTCTGTATCAGAATCGTTCTCAGAAACTTTTCAGGATCGAGATGAGGAGGACGGTAAGCCGTATCATCATCTGAATCATCGCCGGAAAATTCGAACTAGAGTCGTATAGTAATTCTACGATGTTTGCATCGTTCACCACTGTAACAAAGAAAACAAACTCTTTGCGTAATGCAACGTTCTATGGAAAAGACATAGGAAGTCAATACTATTAAACTTGTCAATACTACTTTTTAAAGACGGTAGTCCTATGCAAAGGACATAAAACATTTAAAGGTTACACTTGTTATCATTTTGAGAATTTCACAAAAATATGAGTTACAAACTATTAATTATTATTGTTTTAGTAAATTTAAACATCACTATAATGGTTTCTATCTATACTAGATAAGATGAACATGGATATACTTACCTCGTCGTGAGCGCATGGCTGACCGACGTCCTTCCAACACCATTTTTAACAAAATGACAGCTGTCAGTTGGGTTCAAGGAGACGAAACTAGTTCCTTAGGAGTTTAATAGAGGGCGTCAAAGTAGAATCGTAGTGTTGGCATTAAACGAAAAAGTGGCGGATTTTTTAAAATCTTATGTACTATGAGAAGCACGTCAGTCGTCAGGAGGTTAAAAAGCCGTGTCAGTTCTTGAAAATTCAAATTAAATTAAATTAAATAAATTAAATAAAGTTTATTTCAGGCCATGGCCCATATTGTTGTTAGTAAGTACAGACTTAAATTAATTAATGTTAGTTGTAGGTTCATTCAAATTATTAATGGAAGGACAGGGAACAGGACCGGAGCATTATTATAAATAAAATAAAATCATACAATTAAAATTACATATTGGAAACAAATAAAAAAATCGTTAAATACATTCCATTTTTTGCATGCTGGGCGGCTAGAGGATATAAAAATGTACATTTAGATCTATCTAACGTACGTACAATGCGTTACTTGATCAACCAGCAGTTCGACAAATTTCAAAACGGCGAATGCTCGATGTTCTATTACACGTGAAGTTCAAGTCTATCGTCACCTTAACGTTTTACGGACACAACACACTATCCTGATATTCGTCATAGTTGAAGTATTTAAGGGTCTCCACACGCTTTTTGGATGAGTTTTGACGAGTTTTGAGTTGATATTCCTCCGTCAAAACTGTAGTATTAACGGCACAAACGCTTATCGGTCCAATCTTTTATCTACAATTAAACGAGAAGAATAAATAAAAAATAAAAAAAATTAAGACTAATACAACTATGGTCCAGAAAACCTCTGTTTTCGAAATAAGTGTGTGTTTTACGCACTTTTATATATGACATCTACATATATGTTCCATATTGATATCTCTAACAACGCACGAGATCATTTTATTTTTGACTCATTTTCACATAAGTTACGTTCAACAAAAAGCTGGTTTTGTTGGACTAAAATTGCCAGTTTGATGCCATTTATCACGAAAACTGTTAGTTTTTAAGTGAATATGGGATATTATTTCGGTTGAAGTTAATAATACGATAAGCCATAAAAAAGAGGGATAAGTAAATAATGTAACCGTCCATTACAGATCGAAAGTCATCAGGGAGCTAGGAGACCCTTAATAGTACCATGCATAGGGCGGTACAACAAAACATGTCTCAGATCAGAGGTATTTGATGTTCAAACCGAAGAACAAATAGATCTGAGGTTTTCGTTTTCACCGCCCGTAGTGAGTACTTACAACATTTAGGGACGTCTGGCTTGGCCAGGGGCTGGAATTTTCCGTCCTTGCGGACAGTAATTACCACTTTGAGGCACGGTAATCGGACCGATGCTAGAATTTTTGGACTGCAGGTCGATCATGTAACGCATTGTACGTAGATTAGGTAGATCTAAGTGTCAAATTTTATATGGAAAAAAGACACTGAGCTATCGCGCGTTGGAAACATTACGTGATTGATTACCCCTCTGGATTACCTCAAGCATTGTTTCGACTACGATGTTGTACGATTACGATACGATGTTGTTTAATCCTTATCTAACTGATAACACATTAATCATATTTAGTATCAAGTTTTTGTTCAAAAGGTTATCGTGACGAGAATTGAAGGTAAAGTCACCTCATGCTCGAACGCGAAGACGAAGTACCTATCAAAGTGTGTTGAACTACGAAAATCAGGTATATTGTTCCGAAATTAGGTAGCCGCAAGTTCGAAGGAGTTTGATGCTCGTTCGTTATTTATTGCTTTATGTATTGGGTTGAAGTTCTTACATACGTGAACACAATATCGGCTGATTAGTTTGTAAGTTAAATTACGAAAAGGTTAGAGGGAATAAGTTTAATGAAGTGCAGACTAAGCGTGAAATATATGTAAAAAATCCGAAAATCTCCATGATGACGTGGACATAGAAAGGGAGCGCAGGGCATTGGCCGTGCGGTGTAATATGTTGTCCCGCAGGTTTGCGCGTTGTGATTGGAATGTCAAAAAAACGCTGTTTAAGGCATTTTGTCAGACCTTTTACACGTGCAGCCTGTGGACAAATTATACTAAGAAGGCGCTCCAATGCCCTGCGCATTCAATATAATAACGGGTTCAGGATGCTGTTGGGGCTGCCCCGCTTCTGTAGCGCATCAAGTATGTTTGCGGAGGCACGTGCTGATTGCTTCAGTGCTATAATACGCAACAGAACTGCCTCCCTGATGCGCCGCGTGTGTGACAGCTCCAATAGCCTCGTGCGCCTGGTGCTGGAGACTCCTGCCTGCGCTTTGTGGAAACACTGGGACTCGGTGCATATGGAAGCGAGAGGCTCTGTATATCTTATTGTATGATCTGTATGATATTTTATTTTAATTTTACTTTTATTTTATTTTATGACATTAAGTAGATATAACTAACTTAGGATAAGTAAATGTAATGAATACTAACACTATGGACATTGTCTGAATTAAATAATTTGAATTGAATTGAAAAAGAATAAAGCCGGAAAATAAATCTGTGTTGCCCATGATGCTGGTTGTGTCCGGTGGCTGACTGCAAAAAACTCTACCTGATAAAAAATAGAAAATACCTATTCTGTAGGGGTAGCTGACTTTTAGTAGCTGCAATTTCTCTTAGTCGCCCGCGGCTTAACTTGGCAAGTTTTGCGTAAATGGCAAAAAAGTAGTACAAAAATTAATCTAAAAAAACCTCATCGTAAAATAGAATGAAACTTGTATGGCAGAGTAGAACTTTATCCTTTGATTTAGCCTTTGAGGACAGTAAAAAAAAGTGATCGGCCAAATCCTGCGTCGGCAGGTTCCTGTGTCCGACCGAATTTGTGGTTCAAATTTCGAAAATGCAGCCTGCTACCAACACCTGAAATGATGACCACGACCACTCTGTCAAGAGTGAAGCGAAAGAAGAAGAAGAAAATTCAGCTGTACATGACTGGCATAGGAATCTGCCAACACAGGATTTGGCCGACCACTTTTTTTAACCGCCCTCAAAGGCCTCTATCCGAACATATAAGTTTCATTCTATTTTCGAAGGGGTAGGTATTTGATGATGAATTTTTGTACCACTTCTTTGCCATTGGCGATAAAGCCAAGTTAAGCCGCGGCCGACCAAGAGAGCAGTTGAAGCTACTAAAAGTCAGCTACCCCTACAACGTATGTATATTCAACTTTTTTATCAGGTAGAGTTTTTTTCATTCGGCCACGGACATACATAACAGAGAGTTAAATATGACTAAATAAAACCCGTGTCGTGATATATGTAGATATAAACATGAACATTTAGGTATGAAAAGGCCAAAGTAACTAGTTTGCTAAAATTCTCAAGCTTATTATAATATTTATAATTAATGGTACAAATAAAGTTTTTGTAAAGGGACCTTTAGTGTCAAAAAACCAAACTTGGTAGGTATATATTGTGCTCATACGTTTTGACGCTCAGATTGCTTCCAGTTTGGTCAAATCCAACTTAAATATTATACATGCCAAAACACAAAAGTGACCGAGTACAAAATGTCACAGTTAGTTTACAACCTAGGTCAAAGTTGTTTTCAACTTAGAATACATTTAATCCCGAAAACTATTCCCTAAGCCTTAGGGAATGCAATTAGGTATGCATAATTCGGCAGGAACCATTCAAGTAGGTACGAGTCCTCACTCGGTCGTTTTGTTGCGTTGCATCAGAGGTCCCTTCTGTAGACCGCCGTATTTGCCTAGATTAAAACTTAGAATACTTTTAATCCAGAAAACCAATCCCTAAAATAATTAAATTACGTATAAGTAGTTCAACAGGAACCTTTCAAGAACGAGCTCTCACACTCGGCCGTTTTTTTTTGCGTTGCATTAGAGGTCCCTTTCGTGGAGTGACGTGTTTTTCCGCGCACCCTCAGCCCTGATTGATTACGTACTCACGCACGCTAGACACGGCATGTCGTAATTAAATGCTATTATTGATATACTTGTGTACAATTTTCACTATCATCATGGGGGATTTCTATTCCATTAAAACGTTTGTACGGACGGTCATAACGGGCCGAACACCTTGGTATGACACATACCTTTAAAGTCATGTTTAAACTGCCATACTATACGAATAATTTGTTAGACGGGTAAAAGCGACAAGAGTTCATATTATAAGAACGTCGAAGTTTGCGGTCGCGTCCGCGCGCTACTTATTTCCTAACAAAATAATAGAACATTACTCATCCAGAGCGGTCAAGCAAAGAATATCGGAGATCAATCAATCAATCAATCAATCAATTATTTATTCTGCAAATAGGCCACAAGGGCACTTTTACATGTCAAACGGTAATTTACAATAAAATAGTAATCTTACACAATAATCATTTAAAATGATATATAAAAGGTTAACAAACTAAATGTCACTAAGTTAATGTAAACAAAACAAAATTGAAAATATGACCATTACATTCGATATAAGATCTGTATCCAGCATTAACAGAAGTTAATGATATTATTCAGTATTCCTCTGAGCGTCCAAATACAATTAATAATTATTCTAATATTCTAAGAGATGTATACGGTCTCTAAGTGTCAAAACAAAAAAGGAACATTAATGTTATATTGTCAGAGATGTACAGGGTCAATAACAATAAAACGTGTCAAGATCAGAATGATGTCTCTCGTCAATACGATAATAATAATAATAACACTAGTATTTAAGTAGTTAATTAGGTACTATGCCCTTGCAAGCATGAACAGTCCGGACTCCACAAACAGCACCCGATCACGAGTATGACGCATATCTCAGCCATCGTCTCCGTCAACCATATGTTAGGGAAGGTGGCGACCCGATCAACGATGCCACCGTAAGCAAAGCCCTTTAAGCGAGCGATCACAGGCATTTGAGATCACGATTTTCTGCAGGTATAGGTAGCGGGAGGTCATTGCCAGTTTATGCCCAGAGAAGGGGTAGTTGCTAATTTTTTTGCACGAGCAGCATTAGGACAGCCCAGCTGTCATTTTACTATTAAAAAAATATATTTAGATCTACCTAGCCGCGATGAGTTTCTTTAGGTAGCCAGTTCTTTATATGGCGAAACTGTCACTTCCAATCGCGGTTTTATAATACATACGAAATGTTACAATTTGTTTAAGTTTAGATGACGAAACACAAAACCAACCATTACCGACATCTACATATTTGTTTAATTATAAACTTGACAACCGCTTTAGTCTAGTTGGTAGTGACCCTGCCTACGAAGCAAGATGTCCTGGGTTTCGAATCCTGGTAAAGGGAATTATTTGTGTGATGAGCACGAATATTTGTTCCTGGGTCATGGATGTTTTCTATGTATTTAATTATTTACTTATCTATATAAGTATGTTTATCGTCGTCTAGTATCCATTGTACAAGCTTTGCTTAGTTCGGGACTAGGTCGATTTGTGTAAGATTGTCCCTTAATATTTATTTATTTATTATAAACTTAAGCAGGGTTGTAAAACAATTACGCATAAACAATAGATCAAACAGTAGTCGTCCAGTACACGTGCCACACTTCGGTTAGTTTTATGATCTCTCTTTGTTATCTTTTCCTTTCAAATTACCAAAAAAGAAGGTGTTAAATCCTTATAACTAAAACAACTATAAACACTCAATCGGCAGGTGTGATGTGAAATAATATTTTATGTAATAGAGGTCTGGCAAATCTTGAAATTATACAGCATTATGATAATACCAGCACACAAGTTTAGTTCTCACATGACTTGCACACAGTTTAATCCCCTAAGCCCCCGTAAGCCGGCTGTCCACAGCCGCTGCGATTTAACTTGGGCTAATTAATTAGCAACTTAGCCTAGACTTGGCTAAGCTGGCAAGTGCAGTTAGCTTTGTCAATACAATATTTACATTAAGTAACATGAAGATAATAAAACCAACTTGTATCATCACTAGGTATAAGTTCCGTTGTTGCATTTAACTAGGAACTACTGGCTCTGTTAGCTATTAGACGAGCCTGTTTTTTTTTTTAAATATTTTTCTTTTTATTTCGAAAATTGAATCGACAAAAAAATACGATGTTGTTATTGAACATGCTCACAAAATTTCTTTGGAATCGGTTAAGAAATGCGACCCGTAGAGCGGAGAACTTCGTTTGCTTGGCTCACTTTCAATGGTAATGAAATAAATAAATTTTTGTGGTAACATTTTATCCTTTTTGATTCTATCGATTAGTAAAATTAAATAGTGAGAGTTGGCTTATAATTTTTTTTGCTGGTTCGACTCCCGGTTTATTTTAGCTCATCATAAAATCTGTGAATGCTGATAATCATCTTAGGGACCTTGATGTGTTAAAAATTAAAGGTTCCCTACGGATCCTACTTTTTTTCCGCACTGTATATACCGGGTGGAAAAATCGAATGCAACATGGATGGCAACTACCTTAAATATTGTAAATAGCACATTCTGTGTAAAGGAAACATTCCTTTGTTTTTAAAAACAATAAATTCTGCATTTAAGGATTTATGAAAAATCGCTTGCCTTAGTCGGGACTAGAACCGGTCAAATGTGACAAAAAATAACGTGCTCTATTTTATGATGCAGATTGAAAGGGTAACTGATAAGGTTCATTTTTCTCTAAATAACAAATACAATCAGAATAACGGAGTGCCATGAAAATTGAAAACTAAAAACTAAACCGGTTCGAGTCCCGACTGAGGCAAGCGATTTTTCATAAATCCTTAAATGCAGAATTTATTGTTTTTAAAAACAAAGGAATGTTTCCTTTACACAGAATGTGCTATTTACAATATTTAAGGTAGTTGCCATCCATGTTGCATTCGATTTTTCCACCCGGTATATAGATGTTGAAAATCTACAAAATCTATTAAAAAAAATAGAACTTCACACAAGCTACTACTACATACTACGGAATCCCGAAAAACGTTTTTAATGGTAAAGATGTAGAAGAATCCTGCGCCATTATGCCATGCTTTGACTTAGCTTTGGCGCTAATGAAAAAAAAAATTGAAACACTGTCACATAACTTTATTTTGAGCATTATTCAACAGGGTTCTAAATAAGCAAAAGCAATATCCGAACACTATCCTGTTGTTCATTTCAAACCTAAACCCCTAAGATTCGGAAATCCTGGCATTAACTGGCAAATAAACCTTTATCAATGAAGTCCAAACGCTAGCGGAGCCTACGGATTACTCCCACATCGAGACGGCAGTGTTTCCCTAGCATTACCTCACTTAAATCCCTTCATTGAAATATAAACTCTAATGATACATCCTAAAGTTGTAATTCCAACTGCACGTGATGATATGTGTGGTCGAGTGTTTCATTTGTTTTTACCCTAAAAACTGTCAAGGGATTTCCAACCGTATCACGTTGTTGTAAGGTTGTATCAGATTTTGTTTTGGGCATTATTGATTGTTCTTTTGAATTTGGGGTTAAGCCTGATTCGAGTTCTTTTGACGGGTTTATTGTTGGGCGCTGTAGACTTTCGTATTTTTTAAACTTTGCGAAGTTGAAAATTAACTGCTGGGGTACTCATTGGTGTATACTTATACCTACGAGAATAGCTCATTTATTGCCTCAGATATTAAACATTCTGAAGCTTCAATCATTAGGTAACTAATTTCACATACCATTTGACTTTTTACGGACAATTTCGTGTACCTTTCTTCGTTTATCTAGGATATCAAAGGGAAATAATATTTTACTAGGTTTACTGGTTTCATTAAGTACTTTTCAAACATAAATATTTTATTTATATAAATACTCTTTACTGCACCACTACAAGTGAGAAACATCTTACAAAAAATATTTATAAATATATATATATTGTATTTATAACAATTTTTTTGTTATCGTATATAAAATACCTAGGGTAAATCTCTACAAATAAGATTGGATAGCTTGATTGATTTATATATTTTATTATAAATGTGTTTTGCGCATGTATTATGGCATGCTAGGTTGGTGCACATGGAAGCGGGCGTAGAATAATACATTACTTACCTAGGGCGGTAAACAGCTAATGTCTCAGATCGCTAGGATTTGACACCGAGCCGAAGGCAAGGGCGATAAATAAATTTTTATTACTTTATTTTTTTCACCCGTGCTGAGTACAACATGTTACGTCTTCCCCTGGCCAGGAAATTGGCACTTTATGGCGATGACTAGTAGTGACGTCTACATTGATATGCAATTGACAGGTGAAATAGATGAACTTAATAAAAAAACTCTAAGAGTCCAGTGAATATTGTGAATAAATCGCCATTTCTGTTAACAAATTGCTCACTTCAGCTTAATAGTTTCCGTTCGGCGTTGACACTTAATTATTCAATCCTATTTTTACCCTGCGGATGCACATTTTAGGAAGATCCTCATCTTCATTCGTATTAGGCAGCCTGTAATCGCCCACTGCTAGGCACTTATCCCGGTCCCGTGCTAGTCTCATCCTGAAATGACCCACGGTCTTTATTAAAAGACTTCAAAAAAAAGGAGGGGATTTTTAATTCAGTTGTATTTTTTTAATTTATTTTTTCAATGTTTGTTACCTCAGAACTCTGTCATTGATGAGCCGATTTGTAATTTTTTTTGTTTGTTTGTGCTACCAGGTGGGTCCCATTTTTTACATCGTCAACCCATCGATCTGGTGAACGACCGACGCTTTTTTTAAATTAAATAATCAAATTCCCATTCGAAAGTTTATGCGTGAGCTACCCACTAATGTTTCTCGACTCGTCTAACAGACTTTTTTTTCCAGACGTTTCCGGGACATTACCGTCGTCTGCTTCTAACGGCGCATGCTCGAGTGACGTCACGGTAAAAACGCTAATCAGCGAACAATTGCGCAAACGACCCGCTGAATTATAGGAGAAATATCGTGCGAATGACAAGCGCAGGGCAGACAAGGACAGTAGAGTAATTTAGTCGTAGAGAAGGATAAGAATAAGAAAATATTTATTGTCACAGAACAGATATAAATCCATTTAATTTGTATAAGTACATCCACATCACATAATTATATCATTGACGCAAATTAATCTTTAAAGGTATTTACTACTTATTTATGCAACAATTAAGGAGTCCATAGCATTGACTAAATAGGAAGAACAGTACGACCAAATTCTTAATTAGAATTATCTTTAATTGCTTCTTTTAGACTATACAAATAAAAATTAAATATAATAATATTAAATAACTAATCATCATCATTGTTAGACAAAATGAATAAAAGCTTCAATTATGCTAGGGGGGTTTTTGTAAAAAAAAAAACAACATAATATATGTGACAAAAGAAACTCTCTCAGCATGTGCTGAGACATCTATTGCGGCTGCCCAAGAATATAAAAGGATTAAATATTCTTTTGGCTTTTAAATTTCTGTGTAGTGCTGTAAAATAAATACTCACTTATTTGATAAACAAAATCCGTTATATGGTCAATAATAATATTTGAGCACCGTGAATCTGACAAACAACGATAATATTATTGTAATGATTTACTGAAATTGATCCACCTCATACATTTTTCATTACTCGTACTTACGGATACGCAGGGAAAACAAATAATGTACGATGGAAATAGAAGTACTTTTTACGTTTACTCAAGGAAAACTGATTTAATAATGTATTATAGAAAAAGAAAAGAGCCCGTGGTATTTGAGTACGACCGAATAATTTTACAAATCTTTTTTTTTTTGCATCGATGTTTTCTTTTAAAACTGTCAACTGTTTGATCCTCAGAGCATACAATACTATAGAGCGGACAAGCCGCCGGCGGCTGTGTCGCACATGTTAGCTCATTGGGCATACTCCGCCGCCAGTTCACCGTCCGTTTCCAACGAGAAAGTTCCGTTTTTTTCCAAAATGCCGAGTTGTGCAATAATTACTTGCAAACATCGCAGTAATTTGATTCTTTTCCACACCAATAGGATCACTTTTCACAGGTAAATACTATAAATACTATTTATTTCAAATAAAACCACGAATTCAAGAACTTGCGACAGGCATATTCAATACAAATCGCCCGGCATGTCCGATGTCCTTATTTCCTATATCTGTGGTTTGATTTATAGCATAGTCACTATGATTTAAGTATACCTCTTATCGCGACTCCCCTTTATTGCTCATGCTGACGTCACCTCACTGTCAACTGGATTTTATGGTGTGACTTCTGTTCTTTCCGTATACTGTGGTGTGTCCGAGGCTTCTTTGTGCCTATAATAAGCCGGGAATCAGCCGCTAATTTCCTCCATTCCACCATTGATCTGGTTTATTCTTCTTTTTATATCGTTCGCCGTGTATGATTTCATTTTTATATACGCTGGTATTGTAAAAAAAATCCGTTTCAATTCTTTCAGCATGTTTTATGGGCTGTAATGATGATTGTGAAAGCGAGTGTGAAATATAAAGGTACTTCAGCTACTTCTTTTTCGGACTAAATGCCATAGTTTTTTTACCTTTTGCTACTGGTGGTTTCAAACGGATAATATCTATTATCTTTATTTTGATGGCTAATTGTTGCGTAGGTTTTCGAAAAAAAGTTTATATTCTTATTTTTTTTGTCAAAGTTTAAACTCCCGACCTCGTATCAATTGGGTGACACATCTCCATTAAGCCGCATCCACACGTGGGCGGAGCGCCTGTCAGGCGTCGTGAGGAATGTGCTCGCGACGCGCCTACTACACGGCCCGGCTATGAATACTAAGGGGTAGGGTCTGGAGGGCCTGTAAGTAATTTTTGTTAACGAACTGTCATTATTAAAAAAATAAAACACTTTTTGCGCACAGACGGACTACAGGCTCGAGATTGTGTATCTTGTTATATCCTTACCTCACCGTTCACGCCCTAACATATCTTGGTAATATAGACTTTAAATACTGTGAACATAATCGATGCGACGCGTGCCGTTTGGTGGGAATTACATATGCTATATATAAAAGAAATATTATACATTTTGGGGTGGTTGAAATGGAGTGTCTGTTATTTCTTATACCAATTTTTAAACCGGTACTCTTTCACGATTGTTAAAATTTATGAAACAAACTTAATGGGCTCGACGCCATGATTTATTTTAAAGTTCTGTAGTGAAAAATTTAATTGTTTGAGACTTCTGGACGATCCTAATTGTTTAAACCCACAACGCAAACTAGGGTCGTTATAAGTTTAACATGTATGTCTGTCTGTGGCGTCATAGCTCCCAAACGGATGGAGCGATTTCAGTGCGGTTGTTTATTCGAAAGTATTGTCTGTCGAAACGGTTTAACCAAGTTTCAATATTTAAATCACGTGTCACATCGTATCACGCCTAGAGAAGTAGATGACACAGTTCTTTCAAGAAAGCATATCTAACGATTTAGTCAATACCTAGTCGCATTTACATTCTTGTCGTTTTTTAAAATCTCCCTGCCTTTTATTCTGTAACACATCATTGTAATAAGCTTTTTTTGTCAAAAAATACTGATTGTGAGTTTGTTTCGACTTTTCTTCTTGACATTGGTCTTCTTTTTCAGAAACGCTGGTAAAATTTTGACTTGTTAAAGTGCCATTGCGGCCTACTTGCAGAATAAAAAGAATTTATTTATTCATCTATAATATTTGTGACGATATAGTAGCTGCCACCAATTCGCTGTTTGCTTTAACTCCAATAAACATTTAAACAAAATTAGATCCCCACTTAAACATAAGGACTAAGTTACAAAATAGTCCAGCCACGTTCGCTCAATTGCCCAACCTAAATTGCAATATGTGAGGAGTATTCCTGGATTATGCAACGAGGAGGCAAATGTTATTGTTTGCGTCAGATGCGGTATACATCCATGATTACAATGAGTACCTCCCACTTTTGATTTGGCTTGCTACTTGAAATGAACGTTAGAGTAAAATTAAGGTTGCTTATTGCAATATGTAGTTGGGTACTGTTACTTTTCAAGAAACTCAATGTCATCTACTCATCTCGCTCATATTTGGAACAGGCCAGCTGAGGAAATACTTTCACCTTATGAAACACCCTAGCCATAATACCACATGGCCACATATCCAGGAACAAGCACTCCTATGAAAGTCTGGTGGTGCAGGCGCATGTAGAGGGCAAACGATCTAGAGGCCCATCACCCACCCGATGGACAGATTTAATTAAATAATCCATGACAACCACTATAGCAGAAAGCTCTCGCAACGCAGTAAACCGGCGAAAATGGAGAGACTTTGCCAGGAAAGCAGTTCAGACCGAAATGACCTACGAGCATTGACCATATACGCGTACCTTTAACTTCGTACGCCACCAGAACAACCACGACCACTCTGTCAAGAGATACGACTGAGGAGCAGAGGAGCCATAAAACCATACCATCAGGTGAGATAGTGGTCAAATGTGTGCCTATACTTTTTAATAAATATAAGAAACACCACTACACTTGCTCTGTAGGTTTGTGGTGTTGTGTTTTGGTTGTGTGTAAGTTCGCTAGTTATGGCCCCGGGGACGCGCTGTGTTGAGAGTGAGGGAACGCCATTTGTCTCTAGCGGTGTACACAACGAATCCTCAAACCAATAAAGGGTCAGCAACGCGCTGGTCCTCTGGATTTGCGAGTGTCCATAGCCTGCGGTGCCTACGTATACGAAGATGAGAAGCGACGATCCAAAAATATCTCTAAACAACTTTATATGTATCTTGCGTATTTAAAAGTGCACTCAATGCCTTATTAATGTTAACTCTATACAAACTTTAGTCTCTCATACTTAAAACATTAGCTAAAACTCAAAGTTCTTACAATATGACGGCGTAAGTCTGCAGGATATTGCTTTAAGCTGCTCAAAACTGCTTTGTGCTAACGCTCTTAAGTTGACTGGAGATCTTGGGACAAGTTAGTCTTTGTGATGAGCTTTGTGGTTAAGTTAACAAATTAGTAAATTTTTAGCTAGTAAACACTTAAGCGCAATACATTCCTATTCAAATAACACAGCTGCTTTGGTGCTAAGATTTAGGTTTGCGGAATGTATTGGGGCTGAGATGACGGGTCACAGGTGGTGATAGTAACAAAGGCATCTAGGAATATTGGAGTTTTGGACAAAATTAATCTAGAGGCTCTGTGAGCCGTAAAATTCGCGAGCTTGTCTTTTTTTTCAATTTGGGATCTTGAAAAACTGAACTGACAAAAATACTTTATAATTATTCACCTGCTCACAAATTTTCACGAGAATCGGTTGAGAAATGCAACCAGACCCCGTAGCATGGACGGCCTTATCACACGATAAGTGACAAGATAGAGCGTCCGTCACTGGCTGACATCGTTCAATAGAACGAAACGGACGCTTTATCGGGTTTGTAGAGGAAGACAGCCGGACAAACGAAATAATTTTGGTCCAAGTTGAAGCAGAGAATTTAGTTGGCTTCGTTCGCTCGTTCTATTAAGTTGTATCGTAATAGAGTTAAATGTAGGCTTTTGCATGACAAGGGAAAGAAAGTAACATCTACAATGTGGGCTAGATAGGAATGAATTAAGTAGGTATGCTATACTATACAACGTGTTCCCGCCAATTTCCGTTAATTGAAAGGGGGCATAGCTTAGGTCAAATAAAGGTAATTTCTCCAAGACACCAGTATCTTAACTCTTACTGTTATCAAGATATTCAACATTTTAATTTAATCAGTTATGCAACTTTAACCAGTGTAAACGGTTTTTTGACGTGCATGTCATGTGATGTCATTTGAACATTATCACATTTGACACTAACTTTTCATTAACTCTTAAGACCCTTGTACAATAACCGTTAATGCCAAATTTAATTATTTTGTATGAAAATCGAAAAAAAAACGTTTTTTTTTTTTTTGAAAACTAATTATGCTACTTTGTTTCGGTGGATGGACTATGACAATATGCCGAAGTTCAAGGAAATTCAGAAAAACACCCTGTATACAGAAGCGTTTCTTCCTTCTCTAACTTTTTCACAAGTGCAACTTTTCGCAACATCAATAAATTCACCACATCCGTTAGTCACAGCCCTATTCTAGACCAAACACCCGTATCTACACCACAAACTGCAAGCTTACGTTACCTGCAACAATCACACAAGCAATAAAGACTAGACACGAAATCCCGTGTCCTATAGAATAAATTATAGTACTGCCTCTCGACATCTCAATCAAGCCATAACGATCCTTACTCCTTTATCATAAAGTGCATCTGAATCCACGGTTTGCAGCCCGTCTGCAGTTCAATGGAGTAATTTAAGGCTTGCTTCCCTGAGAGTGGACTCGCCCTCCAATTTATAGGACTCGTCCGTCTTATTCCCGAAAAGGGTCTTAAGATTCCGTCAGATCTTACCGGCCCTTCGCAAGTGGGGATGTGTTTGGAGATGATACAACGAGAAAAACGTAAAACAACTACTAAGATTAAATAAAAGCCGTGAGACTCTTTCAATAGCTTCGGAATAAAGGAATGCGAATGTCTGTTAATGAAGAACTAGCAACTCTTCCATCGACAAGAGTCAAGCTAGTAAGGGTGATGATAATGGTGATCTAAGATTGCACCCGACAAATTATCATAACGGGTATTTCAGATGATTGACATTAATGGTTATTTATATTGAGCAACAAGTCAGCTACCGCTCTACATACGATCAGTGACAACTTTTGACATCGCTGTCATATTGACGAATTTGTAATAGGTGTCTCGGTGCACGCGATCGAATTAAAAATCAGCAGATCAACCGAAATAATCACTACATCATTCTGGCAAAAAAATCGCGTTGCCTTCCTGCTGTTACCATTTATAAAGTTAAGCAACGGCAAATTAAATTTAAGAGAACTAATTCCAAGTTCATATTAAAAATGCAATCCAGAGAACTTTGACTTTTGCTTCCTTTTTCGCAAAACTAATTTTTAATTTCATCTCGCACTGAAGGGAACTTATACCTGTTCCCGTCGTTACTGTTTTACTCTACGTTGGTGACAGAAAAGTGTACGCCTAATATAAGTGGTCACCGTAGACTATGGACCCTAGCAACTCCACGGCCCCACGGAAGTTTTAGTGAATAGAAATACCTATGGCGTAAGTACCGTGTCACGAAAGGTTATCTATTATTGTTAAAGAATCATGTATTTCTCAAAAATTAATATGAAATTTGACTTATATGAAAAACATTTTATTAAAAAATTACATATTATTATTGCTGTTCTTCTAAGGCTATATAAACATATTCATTCCAGCAAGCATGCATTAGTAATTTAGTAATTATCTTCAATAATATATCGGAGTATATTTTGTTACAAAAAAGGGTAAAAATAAAATTGCATCAAGCATAGGTGCGCAAACAAGTAAAACATTGTGGTAACAGTCGGTACAACAGTAACGATTATGATATATAATAATGTTTAATAACATGAATGAATAAACTACCACCAACTCTAAAAACATTATCGGACATGGAATTTAAGAATAAATTGTATAAAATGCTTTGCGATGAATGTTTCTATAGTCTTAACGACTTTTTTTGGACATAAATTTAAATGTTAATTTCCTGAATGTTTTTCCTAGTCTTATTGACTTTATTTGGACATAAACTTTAATTATTTCTTTTTTTTTTCATAATATAATAAATTTAGTATCTAATAATCAGAATGTTAATTATTAAATGTTATAATTAATTTTATTATCAATTGTGCTATCAACCTTTATTAATATTTACGACGTAGTATGTAAGACCTTACTTTCACATGCCTGTATTGGTAGAACATATCGAGGGAAGCAAACTGTGCCTTAATCCACCTTTAACTGTACCATGTGTTCTTGTGAATAAACTTTCATTCATTCATTCATTCAGATTCAGATTCAGATTCAGATGGTTTATTTCTCAATAGTAATACATAATTTTCATACATTAGAATAAAAACATGCACACAATATTGAGATCGTCAAGAATACAATAAATTTTACACGGATATAATCAAATTTCAAAAAGTACCTATTTGGGTTTAAGAACATTTACCAGTCAGTATTAAAGTTTACAAATTATTTATTAGTGTATTCATTATTTAAGTATTCCTTGATGTTGTATACCGTTTTACTAAGGAGCAGGATTTTGACTTTGTGACGGAAAGTGTTGATGTTAGTCTGTGCTTTAATAACTTTAGGCAGCTTATTATACAATTTTTGAGCCATTGTCTTGGGACACTTTCTGGCCATGTTTAGTCTACATTTATTTTGCCGTAGATCATCTGGATATCTTGTTGGACGTTTACTGACGTCTCCCACACGGACAAAATCGCTAGAATTTTTTCGTACAGACATTACGGCTTCCAAAATGTATGTCGACACCGATGTTAATATACCAAGATTTTTAAAATGTTCTCTGCATTGTGACAGCCAATATTCGTATGGCTCGTTTTTGCATTTTAAGTACGCGTTCGAAGTCAGTTGAGTTTCCCCATAGCACAATTCCATAAGATATGATTGAGTGAAGATATGCGTAATAAGCTTCCTTTAGATGATCACTAGAGATGAGTGGTCTTAATTGTTTAAGCACATAGGCCCCTTTTGCTAGTTTTTTGCAGATCGAATCTATATGTTTTTTCCATGAAAAGGTAGGATCTAGATGGAATCCAAGTAGTATAACATTCTGCGAACTTTGAATCGATGTGCCATTTGACAAAATTATTTCCATTTTCTCTGATTCTCTGTGTTGAGTATTGAATTTCATTATGTGCGTCTTATCAGAATTTAATTTTAGTCCGTTGATTTTAAACCAGTTTTCCAGTATAGAGAGAATTTTCCTTATTTTACTAACTAGTCCTTCATCAGATTCGTCGCTTACAATAATTGTTGTGTCATCCGCGTATAAAATAATTTCCCCATCTATGTCTTGTTTTGTTATGTCATTTAAAAATAAAGAGAATAGGGTATTACCTAGAGACGACCCTTGTGGTACTCCTACAGTCACTAGTTGCTGCTCAGATCTATAGTGCCTTCCATTAATTTTTATTTCTACTGTCTGTTCTCTATTTGAAAGGAAGGATTTGAGTAATTCAGCACTTTGGTTTCTTATGCCATATGTTTGTAATTTGGCCAACAGCAGAGGATGGTTTACAGAGTCAAAGGCCTTTGATAAATCTAAAAATATTCCAACAACTTTTTTTCTATTTTCTAATGACAGTATCACACTCTCCATACATTTTTGAGTGGCATCCGTGGTTGACCGCCCAGGTCTGTAAGCGTATTGGGCGCTTGATAGGACATCGTTTTGCTCAAGGTGCCTTAAGATGTCACTTGACATTATCGATTCCACTAGTTTTGATACCGTGGGGACGAGAGTTATGGGTCTGTAATTTCCCACGTCTGTCCTATCACCTTTACCCTTATAGATGGGAGTCAGGCGGGTTTTCTTTAACGATTGAGGATAATTATTTGAACTTAGAATTTTATTTATGAGATAGGTTAGATGCTCAGATAAAACACTCATCATGTCATATAACATTGTTCCTGAAATATCATATATATCTTTTGTATGTGATTTTGATATTTTGCTTCTTGCTAGTTTTTTCAGGTATTCCGAATCAATCATAGAGAATGAGAATGAGTCTCGTATTTCAGGATAATTGGGAGTAACTTGTGCTATAGCCTCATCTATATCTGGTTTATGGTTTATCGCCAAATTATTCCCTATTTGTACAAAATATTGATTTACATAGTCTGGTATTTCAGTATAATGGATGGGCTGTTTAGTATTTAAGTCTCTAAGGTTCCAGTTGCATTCTTGTACGGCATTATTCGTTTCCTCTTTTATTATTTTCCACATTTCTTTTTTAGGATTTTTTGATTGTGCTATACGTTCTTCGATATGATTCCTTTTCGTGTCCATTAGTGACTTCTGTATACATTTCTTCTTGTGCTTCAGACTATCTTCGATGTCTATTTGTGGGAACTGTCTACGAAAAATATGTAGATCATTAATGTCTTTTTGTAAATTAAGTATAGTTTTCGTAATCCATGGAACACAATACACACATCTCTTTCTTACTAGTTTTGAGGGCATGTGTAAGTCCATGTTGTGCGTGACTTTTTGCATAAATTTGTCAAATGTATCCAAGCATGAAGAAAATATTTGGTTCCAATCATATGACAGCATAGCTTCACAGAAGCCTGTGATTGTCTGTTGTCGACTCTCAACATACACATATTTTGGCTTGAAAGTATTTATTTGCAATTGCGCTAGTTGGCCATCGTGGTCAGATATACCTGCTGGCAAGGGCTTGATGTTTATGGTTTCCAGTTTAATGTTTGTGACGAGACAGTCGATTGAGGTCTTAGAAACGCCGTCTATTCTTGTTGGAAAATCTATTATGTTTGAAGATTGTATGAAGCCATTATATCGACTAAGACTCGCCTATTATTTGAATCAATACTAAAATCAACATTCCAGTCACCCATAATCATAACTGAACACTTTTTATAGTCCCGACAGAGTACATTGAACAAATTTTCTAGTATCTCTATCATTTTACTATAGTCACCCATGCCTGTTCTGTACAGTCCTATAATTACAAGGTTTTTTGGTTTCAATTCAATTTCAATTGCGCATAATTCACAGTGGTATTC
This sequence comes from Epinotia ramella, assembly GCA_947578815.1. Lineage (NCBI taxonomy): Eukaryota > Metazoa > Arthropoda > Insecta > Lepidoptera > Tortricidae > Epinotia > Epinotia ramella. Next base: position 23,532,801 of record OX388217.1, read on the forward strand.
TAGGGATAGATTATCAATGTTTTTACAACTTACATATTTAAGGCTTTTGCTTGTGAAAATAGACACTCCACCGTGTATGCGTTCTTTACGTACAAAGTAATTGGCATGGATATATCCATTTATGACTATACAATCCACATCATTTGGGCTTAACCATGACTCCGAGATAACAATAATATCAGGAAGGTACTGATTAACAATGCTATGAATGATTAACAGCTTATTTCTAATACTTCTACAGTTCTGATGAATGACTAAAGGTCATCGGAATTCTCTATTAGGTCGGAATTCTCTATTTTTGGATGTTGTCCAGTGGAGGACTGTCTAAAAAAGATACATTTGATAGTTCAGAAGATGTCTTGTCCTGAGCACTCTCTAAATTTTTAATTGGGGATAAACATGAAACGTAGATAAGATTACTGTGTCTATACGTAAGATCATAATCGGAACTGTATTTAATATTTGCGTACATAAATGATGCAAAATTGGCGCATATCATATTTTTATTATTAAAAAACTTCTTATTATATTTATTAATGTCAATAATCGATGCGCCTCGTGACCTTGAGATCAATTTGTATAACTTGCTATTAAGCTCATAAATTTTATTGTTATACTGGTTATTGTTGCCGTATGGCAATGTAGTAAATTGGATTTTAAGTCTTTTGGAATTGCAGTGGTTGATAGCATACATGATGTAGGAGATTTTATAGTTTCTTATATTTGACGCAATTATTATCACATCATCACCCTCATTCATATGTTGGGTCATGTTTATAATGTTTGCAACAATGTCCCGTAATTGTGCGCCAGGTTTGCAAATTGATATTATTGATGTAATATTGGTGCACTGTTGTTTTATATATCCCGCTAAAGATTTACCATATTCATCACATAAGATTAACATGTTCTTTATGTTACATTCCTTAATATAACTACTGTCAATGTCATTTGTTTCTTGGTCTTTGTACAGCATTTGAGGTCGATTTGCATGTTCACGGTCTTGCTTTGGTTTCTCTTCCTTATTGGTTGTAGCTGATGGCGTTGCCCCCTTGCACGGCGGCAGGATAGAGGTGAGATGGATCCTTTTCTGTTCCGTCACTGGCGGATTCGATCCCGGTGATTTTGGAGATCCTTGTATCATTCATTCATTCATTATTACGAAACAATTTATGGAACCTTAATACATTGATGGACAGTAGACGCCTGTAGGCGTAATTCTATTGTTATTTCTATTGTGTCTGGAGTAGTGTCCATCAAAGTGTTAATTATGTATAATTAGAGTATACCATACAGCGGCAGCGCGTGAAAAATTTCGATGGTCAACCTGGACCAAAAAAAGTTTTGAAAGAGTATCTAACTAAAGTAAATTTTAGGCAAGCCGGTAGAAGTCGGCTTAAATGGGCGCTCCGCCACTGATACCATCTTACAAAACGAACGACCTGTACTTAACAAATATTGTTACCAATAAAATTTTTATTTCATTTCATCCTCCGATGTCTGTAGGTGTAGAGGGTACTTGGTTCGCAGGTTTTCTTCACGAAACAAGAATGATGGCCCATGCCCGTTACTGACCTAAATGCTGGTGGACTACAGATTATTAGAGGAAAATGCCCCAGCTCTATAGAGTTCCCGGCAACTCGAGGATTACACCCGCACCTCTTATCTCCGTGTGTACGGCACATAAAGCTATTATCGGCCAAATCACTCCCCATCTTAATTCTTCTACGTATTTGTTGGGGCAAAGAATTCTGGATGTTTCTGTAGTGTAACTTGAAACGTCGACGTTGAGAAATTTTCATTCACTTTGATTTTATTCTTGTTTTAGTTAAACATATCCTTATCTGTTTAATCTTCTGTGATATGTCAACATTCAAAACAGCGCATTTTCTGACACAAACTCACATTCCAGTTCAGTTCCATGTCCAGATGTCCCGCTGTCCGACTGTTCTCATTTACAGGTCGTATTCCGTAACCGATTCTTGCGAAATTTTAAGTCGATTTAGTTCTTCAAAATTAAAGCAAGAAAAGACAGGCTCGTGAGTTCTAGAGATCACGTATATCCACTAGTTATAAGCATGTATTCACAAAACAGCTGAAAAAGATTGAACCATCCATCAAGTTAAAACCTGTTTCTTTATACACCATCTCAAATCGTAGGCTGATGGACTTCAATGTTTCGCTTGGTTTCGTCATCATCGAACGCGTTGATCGAAAATCTATACCCTCTTCTTTCTAATTTAAAAAGTACGAGTGATACAGAAGACTAAAACGCGCACGATGCGACTTGGCGGTACCTACGTTATGCCAGCCCATCTGGATTACAACCAATTATTTAGAGTTAAGTATGTCTAGCCGTTGACACAAACTGGATGTAACCGGATTCAACGCACGAGTAAGTGCGTCCAGTATTATTGTATTACCAGGGCCACTCCAGATACTATCTACTGGAAAGTGGTGCCCGTAGCAGATAGTATTACCCGTACTAGGTAAGCCGATAACAAGGCTCCAGTAAGACGTACCTAGGCTGCCCCAAGACGGCCTAATTTGACTGATCTTATTGTGCAAGCCAGGATTTAAGTGCCTCTTAAACGCATCTTAGGGCATGCAGTGAATTCGCATTTAGAAAGTAGCGAGTTATTACTGGTAACTGGCACGCCCCTTGATCAATTAAATCACTGTAAATTAGAAAGCCTGCTCTGTTCACATTGACCAGTTGAAGTAAGACCTTCAAACGGCACGGTCGCGTCACAACTTTTTTCGAGATTCGGTTGAGAAATGCGACCTGTAGAGGATAACAACCGGACAGCGGGAAATCCGGACATACGGAAGAATCTTGGCCGAAGTGGAAACAGTAAACTTCGTTCGCTTCGCTCGCTTGTCTAATGATGTAATATGGGCACTTCTATTTAGTTGAGTTCATGGGGCTTTGCTGTTTTCTATGTATTAAATAAAATTATTTGCATATCCGCAGTATAAGTTAAAACAAGCTCTACAGTGCTTAACTACGAGACTATGACAATGTATGTTAAGAGTTAAGACCTGATCTTGATCTTAAGGACCAAAATAGGGAAAGATAAAGATTTTTCAGAGCTCTTCTATTTATTTACTGCAGAGTCAGAATATATCATAAAGAACCCAAAATCCATAATTCTAACACCGAATTTCCGAAAATTCTCTATCTACAAGTTTTATAGGGGTCCGTAATAAATCCCAGGGGTCCGTACAGGTGACAAGTTTTACACTGGCTCGAGGGTTCCGTTCGAGCATCGCCCGGATTTATTGAGGTTGGGGGTGAAAACTTACCTACTTTTTGTTTGTTGAAGATGTTTTGGTAAATTACTGGGCTGAAATATGTGTTCGAGAGATTTTATAGTAACCGATTATCCTTTTTTGGCCTTAGTCAGTAAAATAATATTATATGACTTATTTCCATTTGCTGGGTCCATTAAAAGAAATGTTTGCGACAATGCCTTTTTTTTCACAAACGTAATCATGACACTTTAAACTCTCGCGTTATGTTCATATATTTAAAATGATTACTACTGTACCGATACTACTGATACTAATGATAACGTGTTGCGTGTGTGTAGACTACAATTAGTAAAATAATGGACGGGTAGTGACATTTTTCGGGTCGGCCCTCCACATTTGTATAGACTATTATTGAGGGGTGGTGAAATATGCACCCATATCTCCGTTGGCAACTTGCTGGGACGACAGTCAACTGCGACCATGACCGGTGCAACCAGTATCGAAACGTCAGAAATAAAGGAAAATAAATATCGCGTTAGACATGGGTCTAACGTGATATTTATTTTCTAATGGGTCCATTTTTACATGTAAAATAATAATTTGAATAAACGTAATCATGGTTTTTCTGTGTGATAACTAAGGAAAACTAGCCCTCCAGTGGGATATTTATTTTCAATTTTATTTCAGGTCTCTTGCAAAAAGAAGCGGTATGAACGCAGATGATTTACACACAATCTCAAAAATTATGCTAAATAATGCCTCAAGTCAGTTTTCTTAAACTTAATTGCGCTTTCTAAACTCAATTCTGTGTCGTCTGAAAATAGAATAACGTAAGCTCTATTGAATTGACATAAGTATACGGTATAAATAAGGGTCCTAATCTGCTTACAGGGCTGGTTCAATTAAATGGGCACTTCTGCGGATTAACGCACTGTCGATTGAAATGCGAGGTATTGTGGGACCCCAGAGTAAGTCGATGGAACTGGCATGAAAAACGACTCGAATTTCTTAAAAAAATCGAACAGAATATTAAGTAAGTACCTAAGTTTCAGTTGGTACAAAAATAACATTACGGTGGTGCCAAATAAGCATAGAGCCTGCCAGGTGAATGATTGTATCGATTGTATTGTATGTATTGTATCGAAAGCGTCCATGAACATGGACGCTTTCGATTCAAGAGGCGTCATTTTGCAGGATGACGATAAAAAAAATTAAACTGTTTACTTCAATATAACATAAAATAAAATTGTGTTGAATCGCAGTCTTAACTACTAATCAGAAATCAGATTCAGAGATCAGATTTTTTTTAGTTACGGAGCCTCCCTTATAACAAGTTAATCTTAATTATTGATCGAGACTGTAATATATAAATGTAAGACCCTCATTCTCAACACAGCGCATCATCAGGTGCTCTTGTAACCTTAACCACCACAAAGAACACAACACAACATACACAGAGAGCAAGCAGTTGTTCTGTTACTGCTTAAGTCTTCTCAACCAAAGGTACTGCTTCAATTGAGCTGCTCCAAATATGATCGAGATGACAAAGAGATATAGACACCGAGACGTTGCATTTTTAACTTTCGGTAGGTATAATGAAGGTAGCTAACCTTTATTCCTACTCTTCCTATGTCAATTCTACGCTTTATTCTAAACACATCATTTCCAGGCCGTATTCAAAATCGTGCAACAAACCTATTTCAGCTAAAATGGCGTTAAAATTCGTCGTTTTTACCAGTCACTGACATTTGTTTAAAAAATAAAAACGTTTTGTTTACAGAGGCATTTTCAGTTTTATGTATAAGGTATACTTTCCATGACACATCATTCCACTCTCTATCTTTGTCTCGCATGCGAAACAATCCCCAATCCGTTGCTAAGAAGCCTGCGATAAAATATTAACTGGGTCCCAGCTTAGTCCCCTGGGGGACCCGTAGCGCGCCGCCGCAGATGTTCGGTCAGAACGTGTTTATTTAATTTAAAGCCTTATAAAGTACCTTTTTTTGAGTGCAAGGGTGTTGTGGATGGCTTGGATTTTTTACGCAATTTCAGGAACACTACGTAGATTTGTAAGAAAGTAACAATTTGGACGCACAAAAAGGCTTCAGATAACTACTTATTTACTGCACTAAGCAACCAAAAGTGCGCCATTTTCTTGTATCTTCAGCTGCATTAGGTTTATCATTCTCAACCTGATCCATTGCAATACTTGGGTCGTCCGATGGGACGCTTGCTACTCGGCTAACCTTTTTTCTATCGTACGGCATTTGTGGGAAACGGAAACAGGATAAATACAACTATAAATTAATTTTAAGATCCGTCATCCACTTGAAGGCCTTGTCACTAAGGGTGATCAGGTCCTCTGGAGGTTCGTCGGCGTAGCGCGTTATGGGGCAGTCCTCGATTATATGGCTGATTGTTTGTTATTTGACACCGCACCGCACAAGTTGGGGATTCCGCCCATCCACAGCGGCGTTTATAGTGAGCACAGCGACCGTGGCCAGTACGGTTACTACGGCTATATGCTCGCTTCGCAACACGATCCTTACCTCTTCTTAGAAAACTGATCCTACTTATTGAAGTGAATTAAAACAATTTTAACATGTGCTTATAGGGTTCTTGTCCCTATCCAGTTATTAGAAGGTTTGGAAGTGAAACACTTATTAGTATTACAAGAATAGAATGAATTTATTTCCCAAAAGGCTCGCTTATATACAAAATTTAGACAATGTAGAAAGAGACGTATTTACATGAAAGAGCGTGACAGAGATAGACACCCGCGCGGGACGCGCGGGGGGAGGTGCGCCTGCTACGGCGCCTGCGCGAGCGCACAGGTCGGGCGAATAAAACTGGGCTGTCCGCCGGCGCTAATGCCGGAGGCTCCCCCTGGATTTTCCCCAGGCTACCCTCCAACCATGCAATTCGACCGCTATATTGGGTCCGTCCTATTATAGCCACAGTCAGGTTCAAAAAAAAAAAAAAAAAAAAAAAAAAGGCGCTAATCCTTTCGCCCGCCGGCCGCCGTGGAGTAAACATCGTCTCGTTGATCGCCGCGCCCCGCTCCGCGTTCTTGCTGGCTGGAAGACGCGCCGAATCCAACGAGGATGCTGCAGGCTCCAGACATACAAACTGCCCTTCTCAGGGCAATTTAAAAACTGCTCTTGTCAGAGCAAAGCACCAGTTTCCCTGCTTAACCGCAGAGTGCCAGACGATCGATCTGTTTCTTGCTAACACACTATGTCAGTCGATGTGTATTTATCTATGTATGTTCCCACAGGGTTCCCCCTCAAGCGAAGCGTACCGGCAGGCGAATGGTGCGGCCTCGGCGGGATGTTCTTGTGGGTACTGGGATGGTCGTGGTTGTGTCTAGCTCATTTCTTCGTTTCAGGATGCCTTTTCTCTGTTGTTTGTTGTTGTTGTTTGGTTTCAATGTCGGTAAACTCGGTGGTACAGTCGGTTGCGTAGTTATTTTTGATGTTGCAGGTGCGGGTAAACTCGTAGTTGTAGCTGTAGGTATATTCGTTGAACTCGTAGTTGTAGGTATGTTTGTTGTGCTCGAAGTTGCAGGTATGTTTGTTGCGTTCGCAGTTGTAGGTGTATCTTGTTCGGTGTCGGCGATGGTGAATGCGGGTTTTAGGCGGTCGATCGAAATATTCGCCTGGCGATTAGGTAGCTGCAGACTGAATACTTTGTCGTTGCGTTTCAGTACTCGGTAGGGTCCGTCGTAGGGTGCTTGTAGTGGCTTCTTTACAGCGTCGACGCGTACGAATACTTGTTCGCAGGTTTGAAGGTCACGGTGGACGAAGATAGGTTTCGTGTTGCCATGCGGGGTTATTTCCGTCGGCGTCAGGCTTTGTATGGTTGCCCGTAGTTTTTCGACGAAATTGGAGTCCATGCTGGTGACGTCATCGCGCGTAGGTAATAACAGTTCGCCGGGTAATCGTACGCTGCAGCCGTAGGTGAGTAGGGCTGGGCTTACACCGGTGTCTGTGCGTAGTGCGGCTCGTAGTCCGAGTAGAACGCTAGGTATTGTGTCGATCCATGATTTCTCGGTTTGTAGTCTGGCCTTGAGTGCGGCCTTGAGACTTCGGTGCCATCTCTCTAGAATTCCGTTAGCGACCGGATGGTACGGTGTTGTCCGGGTTCTTTCGATGCCGAGTAAGCGGGTGAGTGACGCAAATACTCGACTCTCGAATTGCCGCCCTTGGTCGGTCGTGATGGTAGCGGGGCAGCCAAAGCGGGAGATCCATCCTTCGTACAGGGCTTTAGCGACGTCTTCGGCGGTGATCTCACATAAAGGTATCGCTTCGGGCCATCTAGTCTCGCGGTCGATCATTGTCAGTAGGTATCGGTGTCCGCTGGCGGTAATAGGTAGGGGTCCTACGAGGTCGACGTGAATGTGTCCGAACCTTGTCGATGGCGGGAAACTCGAGATGGGGCTTGCGGTGTGGCGTTGAATCTTCGCACGCTGGCAGTGAACGCATGCTTTTGCCCATTTGCCTACGTCGGCATTTAGTCCGGGCCAAAAGTAGCGTTGAGCGACGAGTTTTCGTGATGTTCGGATTCCGGGATGGCTTATGTTGTGTACTACGCTGAAGGCGGCACGACGATGTTCTTCAGGTACATAAGGTCGTAAGTCCGCGGTTGATGTTTCGCAGTACAGTGTTGTTGTAGTGCCGGGAATCGTTATTTGTTTCAGCGATAGGTTATCTTGCTGTGCGAGTGCTCTGATGTTGTCGCTATCTCGTTCTTGCGCTCTTGATAGTTGTTCGTAATTGATAGGAGATGGGCAGGCGATTGCTTCGATTCGAGATAGGGCGTCGGCAGCGGCGTTCTGAGTCCCAGGAATGTGTCTTATATCAGTTGTGAATTCGCTGATATATAGCAGCTGGCGGTTGCGGCGCGGTGACTCATTGTTTGTGCTAGTCTTCGTAAATGCATAGGTGAGCGGCTTATGATCGGTGAAAATTATAAGTTGTCTTCCTTCAAATATTTTACGAAAGTGCTTCGTACTCAGGTATATTGCGAGTAGTTCTCGGTCGAAGGTACTGTAGCGAGTCTGAGCGTCGGAGAACTTTTTTGAGAAGTAGCCGAGTGGCTGCCAAGCGTTGTTGACGAACTGGTTAAGCGAAGCTCCCGCAGCCTTGTCGCTCGCATCGCTGAATATCGCTAGCGCGGCGTGGTGGGAGGGGTGCGCGAGCAAAGCGGCGTTTTGAATGCTCACTTTGCATGCGTCGAATGCTTCGTCGGCTTCGTTGTCCCAGCTGATTTCGGTTTTATCGCGCTTCTTTGCATTGTGCAGGTATTTGCAGAGTGGTGCTTGAATTTGTGCAGCGTTGTTTATGTTTTCGCGGTAGAAATTCAGCATGCCGAGGAATCGTCTTAGCTCGTCGATGTTTTTCGGCTTGGGGTAATCGATGATTGCTTGCACTTTCTCGGTAGGTGGTCGGATGCCGTCTTTGCTGACCTCGTATCCTAGGAACTTGACCGTTGGCTGTCCGAATATGCATTTCGACGGGTTGATAGTGATACCGTAGTCTTCGAGTCTGCTTAGTACGGCGCGAAGATGTTTCTCGTGCGTTGTTTCGTCGGCCGATGCGACAAGTAGGTCGTCGACGAACGGAAACACGAAGTCAAGGTCTCGCAGTACTTCGTGAATGAAACGTTGGAACGTCTGTCCGCAGTTTTTGAGTCCTGGGCACATTCTCGGAAACTCGAATAGGCCGAATGGTGTTATGATGGCGCTCTTCTCGATGTCTTGCTCTGCTATTGGCAGTTGTTGGTAGGCGCGGTTGAGGTCCAATGTGGAGAATATTTGTTTGCCGGCGAGTTCGTAGGTAAAATCACGTATGCGTGGGATTGGATAGCGGTCGGGCTTGGTGATTGCGTTGAGCCGCCGGTAATCGCCACACACACGTAACTCGCCATTCTTCTTCGGTACGACGTGAAGAGGTGATGCCCAAGGGCTTTTGCTTGGTCTGCATAGGCCCTGCTCCATCATGTTCGAAAATTCCTTTTTCACGAGTTCGTAGCGGTGCGGTGCAATCGGACGTGGTCTGCAGTGAAGTGGTGGTCCGGTTGTTTCAATGAAATGCTCGACGTTGTGTTTCGGGCTGAGCTTCATGGAGGTAAGACGAGTTGTACCAGGGTAGTCGGCAAGTATGTTGTGGTACGACTGTTGCACGTCTATACTGCGCACGGTAGGTATGTTTGCAGTACAGAGGGGTGCGTTCGTATGTAGCAAGGTCTTGCCGTCGATCAGTCGTCTCCTGGTGATGTCGACTATGATGTGGTGGTAGTTCAGGAAATCAGCACCGATGATGGGCTTCGAAACTGCGGCAACGATGAATTTCCACCGGAATGGTCTGCGTAGGTTGATATCCAGCTCCAGCGTCTTCTCGCCGTAGCTTGGAATAACTGTATTATTAGCGGCGTACAGTTGGAAGGGTAGAGGTTGCGCCTTCGTGCCGGGTGTTCTTGGTAGGACGGAGATGTTCGCCCCAGTGTCTACCAAGAAGACAAGTTTGGTAGTTCGGTCTCGTACGAAAAGGCGGTGTGATGTGGTGGTAACGCCGGTTTCCGCCGCAGCCAGCGTTATTTTTAGTTTTCCGATTGGTCTGCTGTTGTCGCCGGGATTGGTCTGAAGTTGCACGGCTGCGCACATTTCTGGGCGTCCATTCCAAATCGACGGTGGTAATGACAATATGGCATCGGCGAGTTTCTGCGGCTGCGTGGGCTTCGATCTTGCGATTGCGAGTGGTTTCGTGAACGCGATGGGTAACGGCGGTGAGAGCGGCTGTAGCGTTGGCTATTGTGATTTTCACGCGGTCTCGAACGGAGCTCGGCGACTTCGAGTGATAGCCTTCTTATCTCGCCGATTAGGTATTGGGTGTCGAGAGTTGACGTAGACGATGTTGGTGGTGATGGCTGTGAGAGTGGTAGCACTGAGGTGGAAGCGACTGCGGCGATTTGGTGCGACGATGCTGTTGGCGTGTGCTCCATCATCTTGTCGGCGAGCAGCGCGAGGTCTTCTAACGTAGTTTTAATCTTGAAAGCTTCGCTGACAGTGAGCACGGAGCGTACGTGGGGTGGGAGATGATCTAGCCACATCATCTGTATCGTAGTCTCGGGAAACTTTTCTTTGTTTAACGTCTTCATACGCCGCAGGAGTTGGCTAGGTTTCTGCTCTCCGAGTTCGACTTGTGACAACAGTTTCTTGGTCTGCGCGCTGTTGCTCTCCTCGTACACCGAGATGAGCCTGTTTTTTATGACGGTATAGTAGTTTTCCTGAGGCGGTGAGTAGATGAGGTCGCTGATATTCTGTATGTCTTGCTTATCTAGCTGTGCAATGACCATCTGAGCGAGCTGCGCCTGACTTCTCTTTAACTCTGCCGTCGCCGCTTCAAAACTGCAGAACCACAGTACTGGCTGATCTCGCCAAAACGGTGGGACGCGCAGGGATAGCGATATTGCCGCCACGTCGTGGGATAAAGTTGCTGCTGCCGGAGACGCGCTGGTGTCGCCGCTGATCTCTTCTGGGGTTTCGTTTACCATTTTCTTTTTTGTTCAGAGTCGGTGGTCACCACTATAGGGTTCTTGTCCCTATCCAGTTATTAGAAGGTTTGGAAGTGAAACACTTATTAGTATTACAAGAATAGAATGAATTTATTTCCCAAAAGGCTCGCTTATATACAAAATTTAGACAATGTAGAAAGAGACGTATTTATACATGAAAGAGCGTGACAGAGATAGACACCCGCGCGGGACGCGCGGGGGGAGGTGCGCCTGCTACGGCGCCTGCGCGAGCGCACAGGTCGGGCGAATAAAACTGGGCTGTCCGCCGGCGCTAATCCTTTCGCCCGCCGGCCGCCGTGGAGTAAACATCGTCTCGTTGATCGCCGCGCCCCGCTCCGCGTTCTTGCTGGCTGGAAGACGCGCCGAATCCAACGAGGATGCTGCAGGCTCCAGACATACAAACTGCCCTTCTCAGGGCAATTTAAAAACTGCTCTTGTCAGAGCAAAGCACCAGTTTCCCTGCTTAACCGCAGAGTGCCAGACGATCGATCTGTTTCTTGCTAACACACTATGTCAGTCGATGTGTATTTATCTATGTATGTTCCCACATGCTCTTTACTGATCGGTAAACGTTAAATATGGCGCCCCCAGCTGTCATCCATGGAAAACTACCTATAAAGATTTTAGTGGACGTTACATACGATCACCAACAATTTGAAATAACCGAGCCTTAGTTCTTTACATTATCAAATCACTGTAAAAAAAAAACTTGTTTGATAACATCAATGTCTTACTGTTTTTATTCACTGTATCTATTGAAACACTCGCCAGCAACCCGAGACTTGTCACCAAGGTCCTCAACTTTCAACAGTACTCAACCCATCGTGATGTGGCAATCCTGAATACCGTTTAACTAGGATCTTGTTCCATCGTAATAAGGGCTCTTTTGCAAGACTGGTGACGTGATGCGTGCAAGGATCTTGTGCCGACGTAATAAAGACTAATTTGGCAAGTTTCGTCGTTAAACAGTTGAAAGGTTGCGTTGGAAAGGTTGAGTGCGTTAACGATGTTGGAACAAAAAGTTGGCAACACACTTAAATGAGACATTTGGGACATCGAGTTGGCGTAAAAAGTCTAGGTACTACCTACTTTTTGAATTTATTATATGTATGTTAAGGTTTGAAAACGAAATATAATTTTGTTTGCTGACTGTGCAATTGATGACTATTGTTTCGAATTAAAATCAATTTTATTTTTTCCAGAACGGATCTCATCTAAGACCCATCGGTCTAACACAGCCCATTGATTAGATACTGGTACTTTTAGTTTCTAAAGTAAATACAAGATGATAATAAAAAAAGGCCCACGACACATATTTAGTACCCAGGATGCTGGCGGCATTTCCTCGCTGAATTAGTAGTTGAAGCATACTTAGTACAAAGTTATATTTCATACACTGAAAGATAATGGCTTGTCTTATCTCTGTGCCTAGACTAAAAACAAGTGAATCCTATCTGAAAAAATGGATAATGGCAAAAATAAGCAAACTCATTTAACACCAATAAAACAAGCGTATATTTAGCTAGCTTTCATTTATATTGTAACTATTAATGAATAATAAATCATTATACAATTAAGCGTATTAAGAATTCAATTATATCTCGTAAAAACCCAATTAACGGTAAAATAACGTTAAGAGAATTACGAGGGAATGAAAACAGAACGTAATGGTAGTCGCGATTTATGGGCGAGGCGTTGCGTACTTTGTCTGAACAGTAGAACATCACTTAGGAGTGCTGTAAAACAAACTATTGCACTTGAACGTTAGTAAGGATTAATATAAATTTTAATCAAGTTTAAATGTTTGCCTACCAATTAAATAAGTGCAAATCAAAATAGACTAACTTTTTCCATTAATTAGGTTGAAATTGTGCACAAATGAAGAAAGGATTACAATAAAAAACTACCTGAATCTTATATTTGCCAGCATCTTCGGTACCTACCATGCCTCAGAAGTAGGCCTTAAAGTACTTTTTTATAATTTTAATTATTATTGTTTACTGTGTTTCTATAATAAATCATTACTGGATCCCAAATCAATCTTTGAAATAGAGGACATTATAAATATTTGTCTCAGTCTAAAAACATTTCAAACAAAACAAACTCGAAACCATTACAAAAATGTTCAAAACAGATTCAAACAACAAAAGAGATTTCAAAGTTTCTCAACAATGACCCCCATCATTAGTCAGTCCTTTGCTGTCAAAAAAAGCCGCCTGCCAAAGAATCACAATAGATGGCGTTGACACCAACAGATAACAGATCAACAGGCCCGCATCTTCGACATACAATGTTTGCGTTCATTTGTGCGGATTTCAATGATTAAATAGATTTGTTTACGGCTCCATATGTTTTATTTATTTATTTAAAAAAATTCCGTGGTTGATACTAGTCTCAACTGCATGATTAGTACAAGACGGCGTCGTTTTCTTATAAGAGAGAGACGGATAGTGCGAGAGAGCTCGCGCGCCATCTAGTGCTAACCGTGCTGATGGTAAGCGACGACAGAGACTAAGATGAAGTTAACAGGTCCAGTAATTTTCACTCTTGTTTTGAAGGCACCTAGATCGAGAGACTGTGGGCATAAAAAGTAAAAAGTGGAGTTGAACCCAGGACCACTAGGACATAGGCAGTGTCACCACCAATTACGATTAAACGGTCATCGTAATATGATTCTGGAGGTGCTGATACAAATGTATTATTATATTTATTATTTATTTATTTATTTGCTTAAACATGGTAAGTATGTGTAGGTGGTCATTATAACAATTATAATTGTTCGTTTCACATGTTTAGCCGACTAGTAATGAGCATTCCAGCGATTGTTATACTGGCAAGCACAAAAAATAAACAGGAGAGTTTTAGCGAGAATTCTAGCCCTGAAATTGACTGAATACTTATCTAAAAATGCACACATTTTTTTGTTACATTTTTGTTTTTTTTTCTAAAACGATTTTTTGCGCTTTATACAGCGCAAACGAGACTTGAACGCACGATTTTTGTCTTACTTTGCATAGTTTAGGGCTAGGTTGCGTTCTAGCGACCATTTTAGCGAAACGACAGTATATTTGCTTCGACCTTTTTGCCGAGCCAAGTAATTTTGTTATTGTTCCACCGCAGTCCCTATCCGTCGATTCCTCCCGCGCAGCATTTCATTCATCGCTAAAATGATCGTAGAAATGTTCGTAAGTGTTTGGCCCTATGATTTGGCTTTGTTCGTTGTTCAGTTCGACAAATTTAAAAACTTCGAATGCTCGATGTCTGTTGCATGTCAATGTTCAATTCTCATCACCTTAAGTTATGAGATTTTCAATACAATAGGATTCCTGCAAACCTCCGGAATGGACGCTTAGCCCGTAGGAGGTGCAAAAGCACAATAATATAACGTTTTCCTCTACGAGTAACTTTTTATTTACGCTGTGTAAGGGAATTCAATTTCCTCGCACTCCACGTTAATAATTATGGCATCGTAAATTGTGAAGTATTAATAATTTGCATGTTTTTTGCACCCAGAACCTTTATTCAATATAGCCAGTCGTATTCAGATTTAGAGAGCTAGATTACAGCGGAATGCCATCTCGCTCATATTGGGAGCAGGCTTATTGCAGAAGTAATAACACCTTATAGAAAACCGCAGCGATACTTAATGACACACTTTTTAATATTGGTTGGCGGTATTGGCCTAATTATTGGTAGTCAAAAAATTTATACGTGGAACTTGACTAGATTCAGGCTGCGTTAGACAGGAGGCTGTCTTATTGGAAAAAACAAAAGAATTGCTCCACCAGAAGAACAGAACATTATAATTATTTAATATTAAACTTTACTACAGAGTACACCGAACATGGGGTGTGAACCGATCAAGGGCATAACAGGTGAGAAAAAAGTAAGAGAAAAAAAAAATACGCGATTTTTGTGGAGCGTTGGCCGACTGAGGCGACCTGCTCCATAGAAATTAAAAAAAATCTTTGTTTTTTTCTTATGAGAACACGATACCTGTTATGCCCTGATCGGTTCACACCCCATTTTTGGTACACTGTATATTTATAGCTTAGTCTATACTAATATTATAAAGAGGAAAAGTATGTGAGAGTGTTCAAAAAATATTTTACATTTTATCCAGCGGGTTGTAGGGTATGTTTTATCCCACGGGCAGCTAGTATATTCAAATCAGGAAAAGTCTGTGAGTGATAGCTTTGTAAGTTGTGTGTAATTGGTAGGTAGGTAATCTACAGAAACACTTCAACAATTTTATTCCAAACATTCTTTCAGCTGTGTACGAACTGAGTTTCTCAAACCCACAAAAACGTTTCCTCTTTAAATTATTTATGTAGATATCAAAATACTCGTAGAAGTACAGTTTAGACAAAACCTCTTTGTAATAGTAGTACCTATAGACATTACAAGAACTTGTCAAACACACTCGTATCGCAGCTGCTATAAAATCAGCGCGTACATTTGACTACAAATTCCATTTTTAAATCTTCGTCTAAACCACAATATAGAGACCTAATGAAGTGCATACAATATATTGTACTACCATGACACGTCGAATAAAAGAACAAGCGAGAAGCAAGAATAGACCGTGCTGGTTTGTGTTAAAGTTTATATTAGATTGGCGGAGGTGTACCCCTTCCACTGAAGTGTGAAGTAAGGTATCAATTTATTATGTTGTCGTGTTTATTTATAGTTGCGGAGGATACTCAATCAATAGTCGCACAGGGATGAAATGCATCAGTAGAATTTAGCACCTTTTGTTGTTGTAAAGACTAATCTTTAAATCTAAATTAAGATTCCAATCCAATAGCACTAAATCCATAGTACCAAACGAAACCTTATTCAATAAAACATTTGCTATTTTTTTTTAATTTTTTTTATGATATAGGAGGCAAACGAGCAGACGGATCACCTGATGGTACGCGATTACCGCCGCCCATGGACACTTGCAACACCAGAGGTGTTGTGAGTGCGTTGCCGGCCTTTAAGATGGGAGTACGCTCTTTTCTTGAAGGTTTGAAGGTCGTATCGGTCCGGAAATACCGCAGGCGACAATCTATTCCACAGTTTAGCTGTTTAGCTATATTACTCAAACTAAACTATTCTGCTAGTCGAAAGGTGGCATTTTAAAAAGTAACTTTATGAAAAAAGACCAAACATACAGTTGGTAACCGTGAGGTTGGGAAATAAAACGAAACCTTTTGTATGTTGACACATGATCATTCCGCAAAATAAAATTATGCAAAAAGTTGGTTGTGAACTGATCGGAAAAACATTTTCGGCAATAATTTAGAGAACTTGTTACTATACAGATACTTAGAAAACTCTCAGGAAACTATGCGATTGAAATGATTCTTTTCAACAAGTCATGACGACTCAATCAATTCGTATACAGGGTGGTAAGGGTCTTAAGACCAGTGACGTGGGGGTTTATACAATACAATACAATACAAATATTCGTTGTTGCTCACCAAATATAGTAGAAACAAGAAAAAAATAGAGGTAAATTAAACATAGACAATGGTAGACAATAGGCGGTCTTATCGCTAAAGAGCGATCTCTTCCAGACAACCTTTGGGTGGTGGAGACGATGCAAAAAAAAGATGATTTGAGCAGGTGAAAACAGAAAAACAGAATATAAACAACTTAACTATAAGAAAGACCATACACTTACATAAATACCCTACAAATATATATAAACCTACATACACATACAATAACTAAATGTCATAGAACAGTATCACTTACAGTCGAAAAGTTGAAAAGGCTAGTTACGGAAGAGAAAAATAGTGATCCTTAAGTCTAGTTTTAAAAATGGGAAGAGACTTAGCACGTTTAATTTCAAAAGGCAAAGAATTTCACAATTGAACAGCTCGGAAAGTAAAAGAATTGTTGTAAAATTTACAGTTTGATGGGGGAACACTCAGAAGCAACTTCTGAGCAGACCTAGCAGAAGAAAGAAAATTAAAGCGTTCCTTGAGGTAGCGAGGAGTTGCAGGGTTAAAAAGAATTCCATAAAGGTGGGTGAGAATGTGAGAGTTACGTCTGGATCGGATAGGAAGCCACTTGAGTTGAGAACGGAAACTGGATACGTGGTCATATTTGCGTAACCAAAATATGAACCTGATACATAAGTTTTGAATACGCTCAAGCTTGTTACGTTGCTCCTCAGAGAGATCAATATAGGAAACGTCAGCATATTCTAAAATAGGGAGGAGAAGCGATTGAGCAAGCGCAACTTTGGTAGCAAGGGAAGGAAATTACGAAGCCTTCTCAAAGAACCCACAGCTGCAAACATCTTCCTGCTAATCTCACTCTGTGGCACCCACGAAAGAGTGCGGTCCAAAATAACGCCAAGGTTCTTAACTTGCAGAGAGTATGGTTATATACCAATGAAGAATATTTTAAACAATATACCAATCTAACTTAAAGGTGCTGATAGACTTGATTATTCGCTTGTAATGAGCATTCTAGTGAATATTACACGACAGGTAGAAGCTCACAAAATAAACAGAAGCGTTTTAGCGAGCCCTAGGTTCAGCAAAGTTAAGCGAACAGTGTTTTTAAAATAATATAATGCGTCTGTTTATAATAATATTATGGTTTCAAAAAAACACGAATAGTAATCTTGAGGATTTTCTGCAGCGAAATCAGTGATTCGAAACAAATGACTAAGCAATTTTTGCTCGAAAGAAAAAAATACACTTAAAATATTCGTAACAAATTGTGCGCAAAAGCTAAAAATATTAAAATTGCTACTAAAAATCGGCAATATAATGTTTGAGAGAACTCAGTGATTTGTTTTTGATTTATTTAAAAGGCCAAAAAATTCAAATTAAAAAACATGATATCCACGCTTCCGAGCACGCCCTTCCATCTCACGCTTATGCACAGTGAGAGGGAGAGAAGACCATGAACCTACGGCGCCTTAAGCGAGCGTCCTAGCGAGAGTTCTTGCGAAACGACGGTAAATTGGCTTCGGGCCCTTCGTCGAGCCCAGCATTTTGGTTACGCGACCGTCAAGTAATAGCGGCAGTAAAGATGCATGCACGTCATCAACGTCGTCAGTTTTAATTCCAATTTCTGTCAGTCAAAGTTATGAGAAGGTGTCACCTACACCTACTTACCGTTTCTACCACCTACTTTTGCTATAAAATAATCAATGTCATATTGTCTCGAAAAAGGATAAAAAATGTAGTCAAATGGAGAAAAAATCATCGCAAAATGTTAAATAATCACGAAGTTTTAAGTGTCCAAAGTTTTAAGAAGGAGTATGTTCTCATCTCTCCCTTCTTTGCAAACCGCAACTTCATATTGACGCTGCGCGTTGATGACGCTGGAAGAATGTGACGTCACAGAAGACGGCAACGTGCCGCGCCGCATCGTGGTCGGCGGGGCCGTCGACGGGCCGCCCGGCAGCATCCTGTAATGTGCCGTCACACACCATTTGCGTTTTCTCTCTCTAACAAGAAATATTAAAACGGTTGTAGCTTCGTAATTCTTTGAGATATCTGAATGGGATTTTCGTCACTAGGCATATTTTTTTTTGCCTTCTTTATTTTGGAGTAATAATAATAGGGAATATTCATGACATTTTTTTATTTTTTTTTATCTATTCTATAAGTAATTATATAACCGGAAAAAAATATAACACTTTCACAATATTATTAAATAAGCTAAAAAAAAATAATTAAAATTACTATCATTTTCGGACGATCAAAACGCCACCATTTCGGCGCGCTCATTTGTGACGTCACCGTGCAGCTTAGTGCACGGCGGTTCTTAAACAAATTAACAACAAAGTGTTTGATTCACACTTTTAATAAATGTGAGTGATTAAAGCTTATATGATCAACTTATTGTAATGGAAGAGCACACAAAAGCTTATTATAAATATTGTATTGTCCCTATGTGTGAAAATCACATTAAAACTGCAAATATTTTCATATGCCCAAAGGTGCAAATATAAGGATAAAGTGGTGTAAGGCGATGAGGAGAGATAAGGTATCGTGCTTGAGTAGTTTATATTGTTGTGAAGATCATTTCGACGTGAGTATTAAATATGTATGTACCTAAAATCTTTTTTATTACGACTCGCGAACAATATAGGTAAACAATAACCTAACCTCAAAATTGTATTATATACTTATTCATAAAACTATTCTGATTCCCAATTTTTTTAGTTATTAATGTTACAAATATTAATGATTTTTGTTGATCAACAGCTGACTACGAGTGTTGATTTTGATCAAGAAACGTTTTAGCTAAGTTTCTTTGTTTGCACTGTTGATCGAAGAAAGTTAAAAGAATTTAATCCTTTTTACTGAGTGACCTACACAAATTTGTTTTATTTATAAGCCTTGACGAAAACAACCTAGTTTGTTAAAGTTCATAAAGATGTTCTCAACATTTAACATTCCTAATAGGTACCTACATATCTTTGATTATATAATACTAGCTTCTGCCCGCGACTCCGTCCGCGTGGAACTCGTTTATACTATCTCTATACCAAATTTCATCCAAATCGGTTCAGCAGTTTAAGCGTGAAGAGGTAACAAACAGACAGACAGACACACTTTCGCATTTATAATTTATTATTAAGTAAGTATATATAAAATATATAATATAACTAGCTTCTGCCCGCGACTCCGTCCGCGTGGAACTCGTTTATATCGTAGCTCCCCCCATATCCCCCAAAGGGATGAAGTGGGGGTGAAAGTTTGTATGGAGCTACGATATAAATGAGTTCCACGCGGACGGAGTCGCGGGCAGAAGTTAGTATATATAATATATAAAGTTATAGTATAGTAAAATAGTATATAGTATGGATTAATATCTACTAGTTTTTTATTCCACTTATTTAACAAAGACACCTATTTGAAGTAGTTTAAAAGTCTAGCTATTTGAATCGCCAAAATAGGTTATAATTATTTAATTGACCAATCTCACGAGTATAAAAACAAGGAATATGAAAATTTATTGAATATCTGTAACTTATTTACCTTGCAGCTTTTACTCCTCTTAGTTCAGCGGACGTAAAGTCACAAATATTTGCGAAGTATGTATTAAATTTAGTCATCATGAACACATCAATTTTAGGTAGATTATCCGACTGTGCCTTGACAAAACCGCCTTCAGTCATTGTGGCGAGTCTTTTTTCACTTAATAATTACCAAAAAACACTGATTATTTATCATAAACAGCGGCCAAACAATGCGAATAACTTTCAATAATCATACTAACGACCTGCACGGTGACGTCACGTTTCGCTCCGCCAATAGCGTTGCGTTTTGGAAATCTGCGAGGGAATTTGAAAAATAGTACTTTTAAACAATTTATTTTATCAATAGAAACATGATAATTTGAAAAAATAATCATGTGTGTATATTTATTAAGCAATATAGATTACACGTGATTTTTTTTGTCCATTTCTAAATCACATGCATATTCCCTATTGTCGAGTCTACAGCTACACCCGTATTGTAGATCTACGTCACCAGTATCATAACAAGGTGTAATAATTTTAAGAGCCTAATTTTAACACACTCTTTTTTTGCGCGACACTAATAGTGACATTATTAACACCCTGTATACCACATCTTAAGTCAATATCTGCCATACGTTTACAGTTATATAGCAAATGTTGGCAATATACAAGATCTCAGCCACTTGGCTCGCATGTTTGTCTTTAATTGAGACTGAGTCTGTTTGTTGTGCCAAGTGAGATTAACTGAGACTGAGACTTGGCTGTGATTTTAATGGTTTTACTTAGTGCTGTTTTAAGTTGAAGTTTTGAGCGCAGCGGCAGTAAGCGGTGAAGTATAAGTTATGGCTGCGTTCGAAACTGTTTCTGCTAGTATAATGTAGCAACAATGTTTTGTTAGCGAAGGAACTCACAACGACTGTCACGTATACATTACTAGTTAGGGCCACTTCTGCATTTTGTAGCGGCGCGGTAAGGTGAGGATCCTTCTTTAAAAAATACCAATGATAGTTCGGGACACCAACAATCGTGCAACGAAACATATATATTATTCTGACGATTACACCGACATGATACACTGTTCAAATATCATCTGTCTAGACTTTATAAAGAGGAAATGTCTGTGAGATTGCGGCTTTGAAAGTTTGTATCTAATGGGTAATCTCTGGAACCGCTTATCAGATTTCCAATTTTTTTTCACCTGCGTGTAGAGTGGACTTTCTGGATGGTTAAAGGTTATACATATTTTATCCCGCGGGCAGGCAACTGCGTTCTTTGCAATAGTTACGCGGGAGAAGCCCGCGCGGCAGCTAGCTGTCATATCAACTGGGGAAAGTCAAGAAGTGTCACTCATATATTTGGTGAGGTATGGCACAGCGAAATGTCATCCCGCTCGAAAGTGGAGCAGCCCAACTACCAGAAAGTACCTCCGCCTTGCAGAAGACCACAGCCAAACTAAGACTATTACTTGCTCTGTAGTAGTGTTGTGTTCCTGGAGGTGAGCAAGGTCGCCAGAACTCCCAAGGATGCGTTGTGTTGAGAGCGACGGAATTTGTTCCTTCAGCTGTCAACACAGCGAATCCTCAAACATATCAAGGGTCGGCAACGCCCATGTTACTCCTTTGGAGTTGCATGCGTCTATAGGCTGCGGTGTCCGCTTACCATCAGGCGGGCCGTACGCTTGTTTGCCACCGTAGTTGTAATAAAACCTGCCTGATGGCAACCGGACTCTTTGGACCTTTATGAATCCAGAGTTCTTCTAGTATAATGTACACAGGAACTTAACCAGTCCGGCTGCTCCAAATATGAGCAAGATCATATTACACTGTGCACTAGCTCTTTCAAATACAGCTTTAACAAAAAAAAAATCGGGTTGCACTCCGGGAGTGCTGGCAGAAATGAAAACTCAATGGCACTGTAACACTTTTTCGATCAGGTCACGTGTCCGTCTTACGAATTTTCAATCTGTCGAATCTTACGGTCACGTGACCTGTTGCGAGTATCTCTCGAATCTCACGGTCATGTGACATCTTACGGTCACGTGACATCTTACGGTCAAGTGACCTGTGGCGAGTTTAACAATTTTTCCCCATCACTAAAAGTGCACAGCGCCGCTAAAGAAGTCTTCACTTCAAAAATGGATCACTGGCTATCTAAAAATAGCCTGTCTAATGCAGTTTTGGTCAGTACCATTACTTTTCCATTTCCTGGGTATTGAGCTCGATTGGGCGCTGTTTTCGATTGCAACCGTTTGAACTCCGTTTGACGTTCTTTGATCCCTGCTCTCGGACATTAGAGAGGTTTTTTAATCAAAAAGTTGACCCGCCGTTACACGCTTCGCTAAATTAGTCAAGTGATTATTTGTGTCAGTGTCCGAATTATAGAATTTTGCAATAGAGAAATAATAAATTCAGGAAGATTGATTATTCATTTTAAACCAGTTGAAAAAACTTAATTAAATTGCAGATTTTTTAAAGAAATGCCTTAAAATTGTGATTCCTACACAGATCTTTAGATAATTTTTGAACAACTTTATTATTTTTCAACTGTATTACAATGATGTTACAGAATTAATAATAATATAAAAGTTTCGAATTCCTTACTTGTTGTTTTTCTTATTTTTTCGCAACTGTATTAAAAAACGTCGTTCGATCCACTTGCGGAAATGTCGTCACTCGTCCCGACGTAATGACATATTTTCCGCACTTAGTATCGAAATGTATTATTTTAAAGTAAATTATTATCAGATTTGACTATCACGGTCATGATAGTGCAGCGCAGACACTGGCAGTGTCTACAACACGGAGCAACAAGATGGCGCGATAAGACGCGCGTGCGGAGGAGCGGTAAAATTGTGAGTTTTATTGCCGCTGCGCTGACGGCTATTTGTCTGCGAGGCGCAACGAACTAGCGAAGAAGGCGGTGAAGAAAATTATACATTTAACCATTTTGAAACCGAAAATAGATTGTCTAGCGGAGCCCGGATGCACCACAGCATACAATACGATACAAATATGCTAATGCTCAACAAAATAATTCAGAAATAGAAAAAAAAAATGTACATTAAATATAAACAACGGTAGACAGCAGGCGGTCTTATCGCTAAAAACGGCCTTCCAGACAACCTTTGGAAAGTGACGATGATGCAATACAATAGGGTTGTTGCGTCATGTTAAAATTGATAACGTAGTGTTGCTAAATGGTATGTCTTTAGGTATTTATTTATGTTTATAAGTATGTTTATCATCGTCTAGTATCCCTAGTACAAGCTTTGCTTAGTTTGGGACTATGTTGATTTGTGTAAGATTGTCCGCAAATATTTATTTATTTAAAGATATGAACTCAAGGCGTGAGTTTTGTTAAAATATTGCATGTATACACTAGTAATTGTTTGTATTTTTGTTGCAGTGGAAATCGAGATGGGGCGTGGTGACGAAGCTCTCTCCAGCCGCAGGTAAGTTTGTATACAAAGCTTTTTTTTTAGCAAAATAACAATAACATATTCTGATTATCACTTGGAAATAGGAAATAGTTGAATAGGGCTTCGATAGCTTTAAGTGAAAATGTAGAAAAAAAAAACAAGCTGTCGGCGCGTTACAAAACCAATGTATTCAAAACGGAGAAAACAAAATACCACATTCTAAGTGAATTTTATTTTTCTTAGGGTGCCATATCCTGACGGATATCGGAGTTCATCGTGCTAAAGTCTTCTCTGCTCTTCACAAAAAATAAATACACTAAAAGAGTAGACAAAACAGCAAGCAACAATAATACTACGGCGAATTGGGATATGGCGGATACGATTCGATCTGACATTTAAAAATTAGAATATCGGCAATGTTACTTCTGTGGACGGATTAATTATTCACAAAAACAAAAGCCAGTTGAAAACTTTTTTACTCTAATTAAATAAAGCCTCAAACGTTTTTAGTGAACAATAGAGGCGGTAAAAATAGGGCCGTCATCCACGAACGCAATTAGAGCGATAACATCGGATGTAAATAATGTCGCCTAAGCATGGGCCAAATTAGTTTCCTGTTGCCTAATTTTCGAGTGGCCATTTCTTTTTGGTGGAATATTAATGACTCAAAATAAGACAGTTTTTATTGTTATTATTAATTTATTTTATTTAGGGATTTCATAAACAGAATATATAAACTTAATAAGTAATTCACTTTAATTGTAACGAATTAACACATAATTAAAGCGAAAACACGGTGATCTGCATGTGAAGTTTTCTCTGGTTGTGTTGTTTTGTTAAAACTTAAAAATTTGGCAACAAAACATTCACCTAACCACAATGGTATACTCTTACTTGCCACAATTTCATTTGCCCGAATTTTATCTGCCATACTAGTCAAAGGCCATAATTTTGTTTACTAGAATTTCATGTGTCAAAACGGTTATTTACCATAATACTCATTAAACAGAATGGTTATTTTCCATAATATCATATGCCATAATTTCATTTACCATAAACTTTATAATCCATAATGGTCATAATGCAGAGCCCGTAATTTTCATGCCGATGACATCAATTTGACGTCACGCTGCATATAGGATGATCCCAAATAGTTTTATTGTAATTATTAATCATAAGTCATCAATCATTTTCATCATGTACAAATTACTTCAAAATTAATCTATTCACACGTGGAAGAATTAATAGGTACCACCTACTTGAAGGAATTCTGTTTTCTATGTAATTATTGAAATGTGGTATAACAATACCGTTTAATAAAATGTATGTATAGAAACAAAACAAAAAGATTAGATTAGATTATTTTATTTCATTTTGAAAATTAACATGTCATTTCATAAAATTAAAATAGCATGGATCACAAAAAGATCGTCAGAGTGTATAAGAATAAGGAACAATAATAAATAATAGTCAATAAAAATCCAATATTAAATTAAAACAGACATGAGAAAAAAAAATACTAACAATAGGAACAATTTAAATACTTAATGATAAATGGTACAATGTCAATGTCAGAATATTAATAATAGCTAGGCCATCCTAGATTTAAAGTCAAAAAATAATAAGTATTCAATATTCATTCATCATAATAATATAATAATGTCATCTTACACCTAAAAAATATACTTAAATGTCATTTTTAATACAATTTCAATTTATTAGTGTTTGTTCGTTGCATTCCATTACGGAATACAGCGATTTTGATAATAAAAGTTATTTTAGTCGGCGCTCAAATATGTCGTTTGTGGTCTCATTTTTAATTGTGGCGGGTAGGCGCTCGTACATCGACGGGCCTATTACGCGCGGGCTTTTGTCGAGCAGCGCAAGTCGCCGCGACACTGGCATTAATCGCCCAATATAGCGAACATTCACAACATTCTAACGGCTCGCATAAATTTAGTTTTTATTATGGCACACGAAAATTCTGTCTAGTAAAATTATTGCATTTAAGATTATGGCATGGCAAGTAAAGTTTCCGGCATATGAATGATGCTGGCATACAACATTATGGAAAGTAACAATTTATGTCAAATGAATATTATGGAAAACGAAACATTCGGGCAAATGAAATTTGGGCAGGCGAAGTTCGGCCAAATGATTATTATAGTATACAAATGTCGGGCAAACAATAGACAACCAACGACAATGCAATACCTAAAACAGTAATGTTTACAAAAAAATACTCAAACAAACATTATTTTGTTTCATAAAAATCTTCATCTACGATCTCATGAAACAGTTTAATGTTTGTAAATTCTAAATGCTCCGGACTGTTTTAAAGTCTGTGTTAGATTTATTACACAGATATTGTCTCTTAGACTTTGCAAAGCTACTAACAAGCCATATGCTCCAACGGTGGAGTCTCAAGAGCACATAATCCTGAGATAAAATTCCCGCTGTTTGACGCTTTAAAACACACACAATGTTTTAAGACTCCGAACAGTTGTTGTGGTTGTAGCAAAGAGAAGACACTTAACACGTAATATAACAAAGATTAGTATCCTCCTTAGACCTATGGGCCTACTCATAGGACTTATTCTGTCGAAGGAATTTAGATTATGTTCAACTGGAATAGAGTTGAATTTGTTTTGTTTCGGGCACTTTTCAAAACAAACGATAGTGAACTTTATTTCCGACACAACACGATTCAAATTTCAATGCTATTTTTGTATTGTATGCTGCCTTATAGTGTAGTAAAACAAAGTTTGCAACTAAACCATACGCAAAATAAAACCTAATATTTTAACACTACGTAAACAGCACCGTCACCGAATCACTAACCGACTTTGAGTAAACTTGAGATTACATTTTAGGCTAAACAAATTGCATCCCAATCCACTATAAAAAAGTCCGTCATATGAAATAAATACAATTATAGGTATTTTGAAGTTGTCTTTTGACACATCACTCTTTGAGAAAAGACACGTGGAATGACTTGTAGTGTAAAGAAACGATGAAAGAGATCGCAGGGATCTGCAGGTAACCGATGGTCTCATCAGCTCATACGGGAGTCACACATAACCACTCGGGTCACCCCGTGCGCCTGGGTCGTATGCGCAACGCATTTCCCCCTTATGAACGATAAAGGCCGCCGATGCGTTGGATCGACAAAAGCACTACATTCAATGGTCTGTCCACGAATGATTACCTACTAATGATTATTTTAATTGGCTGAATCGCATCAAAGTAGTCCATTCAAATAGCAACTCTACCGTCCAATACATAAGATTCCAATTCCGATGACAGTTTGATAAAAAATCGGACACGTTAAATAATCTGAACTATACCTTAAAGAGCAACAGAACCGGAGGAAAGGCGATGGATTTTAAAGTTTGCCATCAAGTCTAATGTGACGACCGACTCTGCAAAAGTGTGACAACGAAGATAAACAGTTATTACTATAAACACATAAACTAAGTTCCTGAAACAAGGCACCTAATCCATGAAACAAAAATCCACAGCATAAAAGCTTGACAAACGACCCAAGTTAACCGAAACCTTGTTAAACAACAGTCCAATCTGCCTCCGATTATAACAAAGCTTTCACAAACATGACTTAAACGAGCTTTTTGATTGCGTCCATATTTGCCCAATTTCCGTGCGCAGTTCAACATTTAGCATTAAGTGTCAGCCGTAGATTGAGGGTAGATATGGTAGCTGCGGGTAGTGGGGCATGGTACAGACTGAAGCGGATTTATTCTTGCTGAATGGAGTTGTGCGTGTTTACCAGCAGCTGGTTGATTGCGTAACGTCTTTTACGTTCGTTAGGTAGATCTAAACGTAATTTTTCGTATTGGAAACCACTTGATGGGAATAAATATCCAATAACTGAACTAAGCTACGGGGACGCTAGCGGGCTCCCATACGCCAATGATCTTCGATCTGAATCCCTTAGTTTTCTAATGTTTTTTGTAGCTTATTATATTAACATCAACGGCTTTAAGCAATATAGTATCCCATATTTACTTCAAAGTTCATTGTTTTCGAGATTTGGCATCAAAGTTGAACAATTATAGGCCAAAAAAACTGGTTTCCTGGCCATAACTTTTGTGTTAATTAGTTTAAAATGAAAACCCTATACAAGTTTTTAGAAACGTCATAGACGAACCGAAATATGTAGACTTCGTATATGTTAGATCTTAATTTAATTAATTATAATTAAATAAGTGTTTTATAGACAAAGTTAAAAAAAATCATACAAAATTATGTACTCATTTCTTTCAAAATCCGGTAGACGAAATGGAGATAAAAGATTGAAGATTCGATAATTGTTTGACTTTTAATTCTATATGTAGTTCAAAAGTATTCAGAACGATTTAAAACTGGTCAAAAATCGATGAAAACTTCGGGTAGCCCCTTAAAATAAATGTAGATGAAAATGGGGAGGCATATATCAAATGACAAATATCCCCGCTAACTCCAAAGTAACGTTACATATCTTTAAGGTACCTGCATATTAAATAAAAACTACTCGGCGTACAAATACAATCATTCTCGTACAACGGTTATTTCGCCAATAAATGTATATGAAAAATCAACCGCAAGCAATAACTAGATGCGTTCGATCATTAAGTCCAAATTGACCGTTCTTTAGTCCAATCCAGTCGTCTACATTGCATCACATCTGAAACCACATAAATATATTATTAAACCCACAAATATTTTTCGCTTGCCTTGTTTCGCTTGGACCAATCCTGCCATAATATTTTCAATCCGTTTTTGAACGAAACAATCCCTTTGTTAGCGTTACGTTAACTGCACGTTAGTTACTGTAGTACGTCTGTTAAACGCTTCCGGTGCCATGATAAGGTCTTGATTAGCTGACAGAGTCGACAGTTAACTGAGATCGTGTTTTAAACGACTGTTGGTATTTGAATGAAGCGGAAATGTTCTAACACCCTTTTATTCCGGACTACTAAGGAACTTGACACGAATTTTAATTATTTGGTTTGTCACAGAGGGCCTTTATATATAAGGCCGTGTGGACACTATAGTCAATGATTTTTATAATGATACGAATTAGATAGTCAATGTTTTTTTTTCTCAATTAATCAAGAAGGCAATTATTCGATGCTTTACTGCCAAAATGTCGATGCTCCGTATTATATTGAGTAGTAGATATTTACTGGTTTAACCATATGAATGCTAGTTTTTAATATGGCGATCCTACCAATCGTAGCATGGCTTAATGCACTGCCTGGTAACTTAATTGGGAGGTAACAGTCAGGTCAGCGGCCGCCAAGACGGTGAGTGATTGAACATAGTGAGAATTAATGTATATGCCATATTTCTACCGTTTTAATGCTGTTGTGACTCTTCCCAAGACGATTAATACTTAGACTTACTTACTTACTAGATGATTAATAATATTCAAAAGAAATCTTATGAAAGAGCTTTCGCCTAAATGTTTTTTTAAATGTAAAACTTTCTTTAGCCTTGCCAGAATAACTGCCCTATTGGTAAACAGAAATACTTAAAATTGCCATTGCAATTTTTTTTTCGACTACTTCAACGCGTTATTGTTATATTTTTATGTACGTTCGTACATGGCTTTTCTTCGGGCGAAATATCCAACAACATGGAAAGAACATTTAATGAAGCAAAAAAGAATACTTCGGTATTTTCGGTAGAGAATGCCATTTACCATTAAATCCGCCATTTGTACATATTTTTTTGTGGAATAAAGCGTGTATTAATAAAAAAAGGGTTTCTTTGATGTGGTGCACCTAGGGTATCATAGCACGTATCTAAACTATCTACCCGGCCGGCCCCCGGTCGCAATAGCGGACTTTTTAATTTGTTCGAGTTATTTATGGCCGGCTCCCTCTGAATTAAACATAGCCGCGTTATGCTTGAGAAATGTGTCTGGCTGCAATTACATCTGTACATATTGCGAATTAAAGGGTGTTTGTTCAGGCTTGTTAATTAAGTAAATGGATTGCAATAAACCATAGAGTACAGTAGAATTATTTGGGGTTTACCACTGACAGATAGTTTGCCTAAATTTAATTTTTAAGTTTAACTTCGTAAAAATTAAGTAGTAATTTCTAAATCGGTAGACGTGGGTAATATAACGTGGGTAGTATTCTGAAAATTGCTTTATTTGTATGACATTAAAGTTGAAAACTAAATGAAGGCAAACTATCTGACACTGGTTAACTAACAGTAATCCTACTGTAGGTATTTATAATGCATAATGGACAGCGGCTTTTCGGTGAAGAAAAACATCACGAGGAAACCGGTCTAATCTCAATAAGCTCTAGTTTTTCCTCTGGGTTGGAAGGTCAGATGGCAGCCGCTTTCATAAAACTAGCGCCTACGCCAAATCTTGGGATTGCCAAAGCGGACCCCGGGCTCGTTTGAGCATTACCGGGAAAAAAGCTGGGAGGACAATGATTTTTAATGCATGATTATAATACCGTTGAATCGTATTACTCTTTCACGAAATGACTTGATAAATAAAATAACATAAGTTTGTAACAATAATTATTGGTAAGTATTTTTGTTATGTTTCGTTATTTAATGATTAATACACTCAGTCACTAATCACTCATTATCGGGGTTCGATGCCCCCGGTCTGCTTCGCTCGCGTGCGCGTTTATTTTTTCATTGTGCTTCATCAAATGTGCAAATCAAAAACGTAGCATCTAGCTTTCACTTGTTTCTTCGGAGTTGAACCACATCAAATTTAATGCCATAGGTGCATCGTTTCGCGGAAGCGATTGCCAGATTCCAGCTCAGACGAAAAATACTTGAATATATTTCATTTCATTAAAATGTCCAGTAATTCAATCGAACCATGATGGTTGAACCTCGGTTGGGTTAAAACGAGTTTTATGTAAAGGCATTACTTCCAGCGGACGCCTTTGACGTCGTAATAAATAAAATTCCCGGCCATATCCTTACTATCGCCCCCCGGGATTATTCCCGGTTATACGAGGAGGGTGGCGTCCACTAGTGAAGCTAGACTATTACTATTAAAAAAAAAATTAAAGAACCCAGACAGTTAGTTAGGTAAACTAAAGGTTTCTGCAAGTGTGGGACTCCGAGTTGCAGTAAAACACTTGGGTATATGAAACACGTTTATTGTAATCCAACTCGTCTAGTACCCATAACACAAGCCTTAATGAGCTTACTATGGGACTAGGTCGATTTGTGTAAGATTGTCCCCTAATATTTATTTATTTATTTATTTATTTATTTATTTATTAACTATTCACTTCGAACTTAAGTTAGCTTTATATTAACCTGACTATCCGTCACAGAATGCCATGCCCCGTCAACGCTAGCTGTTTTTTTTTACCCTTGTTCCCTTAACCCCACCATAGACCGTTAATCGGCCGATGTTCGAAACTCTGGCGCTACTGTCGACAGCGAGCTTTGGCGGGATTATTTATACAAATTGAGCTTCCTATTTTGGAAATAAGAAGTTGCTTCCATATTCATTGTTCAGTTAAATCATAACGTAAAATAATATTAATAACAGTGAATATAATTTATGATTCTAACACAAGTTTAAATATTTTTTTAATGATTTCAATAATATATCATTATTTACATACGCGACAATATACGCAACATTTTGTTTCAAACAGTGTTAACTCAATAAATAGGTACCTATCTTAATGAATAGAGGATACATGTATGTAGGTATAGATTAATATTTGAATTGGAAAATCTTAAGAGTTTTTTTAATCGTTCACTTAAATCACATTCAACCATCCGTACAGTTACTACCTCTTTTGCTAATTGTACTCCACATTTGTGTATATTTTATGCCTGTAGTCTAAATGTTACGTATATCCACTAGACATGTGTAAGTAATGCGCGTAATATCACAAATGAGATATCTCGCGTGATGTTACATTACGCATCACTTCGAGAAATCGAGCATCACTTCAAACATCACTCGAAATAACATTGCCCGAGCTGCGAGCGCGAGCGAGAGCGTCCGAATAGGTTGACGCGCCGATAGGAAAGGTCGGCACAAGTCTATACAGAGTGCGCGTAATGTGTAATGACATTCTGATGTTTGAAATGCCGTGATGCCATCATTGCTGTCCCGCTCGCACTCGCACTCTCGATGCTTGCCCGCTCTCGCTCTGCGTAGCGGTCGCATTTAAGTTGGTGATAGCTCTGCGCACGTTGCGTTACTTGCGTTGCCAGCTGCCGCCTGGAGTGATGTGTGATGTGATATCTCAGTGTAATGTTACGTTCTCGAAAAAGTGATGTGATATAGCATTACTTTTTGAAGCACTGTTTCGCGCATGTCTAATATCCACCACCACAGAGACAATAAACGGCGTGGTGTTGTGCCTAGCTGGGTAAATGCCTAGTTTTACTGCTTCGTATAGTTATGCTTGCACTGTACCGAGACCCTTGTTATGAGTAATAGAGGAGACCTCCCCTCGGTCTTAAGGAATTCAAATTACAGATTTTATGAGCGCGAAATCTGTTTAATGTCAGTGTGCGCGGAGCTTTATATTGTTGCCGATTGCATTTGTTTGTGAGGGACATATTTTTTTATATTTTAACTGTAATGGTTTAAAAAAATTTTTTTTTGTAAGTTGAAATGCGAGAAGGTAAAAGTATTAATACGAGGCATACAAAAAATGGATCGGCTCTGCTAAGAATCTATGAAATAGTTATTCAAGGTAGGTAAAAGTAGATTATTAAAACTAGTTGAGAGATTTTTCTCGAATCGATAAACTGTCCTCTTTGTAATAGGTTTACATTGTTATATTTAATATGGTACCTACCTACAATTGTTTGAGAAATCCAAACAAATGTAGTAAATAAATAAATTATGTTTTATAAAAGTTTCAAATTCCTATTAGAGGCTCCCATACGCCAATGACCTTCGATCTGAATCCCTTGGTTTTGTAATGTTTTTGTAGCTTATTATATTGACAACAACGGCTTTAAGCAATATAATATCCCATTATTTACTTCAAAGTTCATAGTTTTTGAGATATTTGACATCAAAGTTGAGCAATTTTAGGCCAAAAAACTAGTTTTCTGGCCATAACTTTTGTGTTAATTGGTTTAAAATGAAAACCCTCTACCAGTTTTTAGAGACGTCACAGACGAACCCAAATATGTAGATTTCGTATATGTTAGATCTTTCACGTCAATAGAGATACGAAATAAGTGTTTTTTTAGACAATGTTTAAAAAAATCATACAAAATTAAGTAAGTATTAATTTGTTTCAAAATCCGGTCAGTCAAAATGGAGATAAAAGATTGAAAAACCGATAGCCGTTTGATTTATGATTCTATCTGTAGTGCAAAAGTAGTAGATACGATTCAAAACTTGTCAAAAATCGATGAAAACCTCGGGAAGCCCCTTAACCACTTTAAAATGAAAATATTCGAATGAACCACAAAACCTTAATGATTAACAATATGAAAAATTAAAAACAGAACGTCATTAAAGAGTTAAAAATGCCCAAGAAACTTCCTCGTTAACGAAAATTTACCATTTTTAAAATCTTAAGGAAAAGCCAAGGTGGAAGATAATGACTTTAAAGGGCTCTTAGCGGGCAATTTGCTCAAAAAGGGGTACATAATTATTTAAGAATAACCCCTAATGACCTGTTCAGGTATTTAAATTCAATTAGGAATAAGTTTATGTCCGAGATAATTTAGGGTTTCATCTTTAACATTAAACTCTAGTAAAATGTGAATGTTTGTATTTTAATGTGTGCTTTTACCATAAAACCGTATGTCAGCTCGTTCATATTCGGAGCAGCTCAACTGGGAAAAAACCTCCTCACAGAACTCCACCTACTTGCCTGGTTTCATGTGTTTCGTTTAAAGTTTTTCTTAATACATTTTTAAAGTGATCAAGCCGACATTTTCAAAGAAAAAAATAAACTTAATTATCTCGAAATTGATTCACTTTTTCAAGATAGTATATGATCTAAAACTTTAACAGGAATACATTGAATTACCAATAACCTTATATTTGTGTGTATACCAATACGACTTTTTGAACGACGTGCCTCGACAAATCCCTTGAAATGAACGTAGTGAACTCTAATGCAGTAAAGGCATGCCGTTCACGTGGCAGTCGGGGCATGAAGAGACACCGGGTTAGAGCTAAAGCTCTCCATTCACGGGCGACATCAAACGAGTCAGTCGAATAGTGCTACAGGTATGATACTATACAGATACGAGCACTTTGTAGTTATGAGGTCAATCTGACACAAAC
The DNA here is from genome assembly GCA_947578815.1 of Epinotia ramella. Classification (NCBI taxonomy): domain Eukaryota; kingdom Metazoa; phylum Arthropoda; class Insecta; order Lepidoptera; family Tortricidae; genus Epinotia; species Epinotia ramella. The sequence continues at coordinate 23,566,305 of OX388217.1, forward strand.
GGGTCGCATTTAAATGTTATTTAAATGCGATGTTCGTTACTCAATCACGCTAGGCTCAACCGATTTGGATGGACGAAAATAGTTTATAGCCTGAAATAAAATAAATGATACTTTTTATCCCGAGTCGACGGAGACGAAGTAAAGACATAATATTGCAGTGGACCTCCTAATTTCACGTTATAAAATGCTAATCGACGAACCCAATTGTCGTCCTGTATTACTATTTATTCTGTCGATGCCTAGTGAGTAACTGGGGGAGGTAGGAGTGCATTTTTACACGACGACCTGATTTATCGGCCGTGAAACGAGACGCCATCGACCTCAGTTACGAGCGCGGGTGACCACACAATGGGAAGATTTATTTAATACGTACTTAGAATTTTATGTAACATTGCTTGCGAAAGTCTGGGAAGTTGGGATATGATTTAAACGTGTTTTTGCAAATTATTTTGTTAGTGACACATGTGTTTGTGTGAGCCAGTGAGTTATTTAAGTAATTTTATCTACGCACATATCATTAGTACTCTAAAATGCGTTCAGGAACCGTAGGAAATGATCAGCATTATTACAACCAATTTTACTATGAGAACTTTCTTGTCTGTGGTAGTAGGTAAAATCTGTACTGTAATGTCATTACAGTACAGATTTTTGTAAGGTTATGAGTTTAAATTTGGAACAGCTGTCAAAACTCAAGTGGGTCTCTATTCTAGTATCCATAGATATTAACACAGTTATCGATGCGAAACGTCAATTCAGTATGTTTTTTAATATAAACCGCACGACATTTGATTAAGAGTGACATGAGAATAGGGACTTCATTCGTTTGTCTATGATTAAAAAAACATTCGTCTTGACGTAGGATTGAATTGCCGCCATTACTGTTGTCATTTCTCTGTTGGTTTTTGCTGTGACGAAAGTAGAATTGTGAAAAGTTATTTGTAATTCACATTTTAGTTGAAAATATGAGTAGTAGTGACTCCGAGAACGATATGAACACTCCGCCGGATATCGTAAATGCAGCAATGATTGCAACAAAGACATTTTACAGGTAGCACTATAGTAGCAATGCAGGTCATTTTCCTACGGCTTCTGAACCCATCTTAGAGTACTTATGATATGTGTTTAGATAAAGTAGTGTATGCAACTGTACATAATTTAGCCTTAAAACACTCGTGTGATCTTATTATGAAACTCGCTCACGCTCGTTTCATAAAACCACACTCGTATTTTAAGGCCTCTGATTATGTATCAGTTGCATAAACTACTATTGTGTTATGGCTTGGTTGTCCATTTGTAACTTAAGAACGTAAAAAAAGTACGAAAAGAAATTTAACGCGTGTTTAACGAAGCTACAAGTCACAATTTTACAAGTTTGACCGACAAAAAACTTCGTTTTGAACTTTTTAGCCGCGTAAAAAATCAACGCTACGTAACCAGTTACATTCTACCTACGAAACCAGATACGACTTTTTATCGTATTTGGACAGTATCAATCTATTTTGCGATCTTGACAGTTTTCCAACAAGGAAGAAGAGTTCTTCGATCGCAACTGGTAACGAACTTGCGGTTTCATATGCGGCCGAATACTAATGCCTAACAATCTAAACTAGGTATTTAAATTAGGTACCACAAACGTAACAATTCGTTTTACATGACTGCCCAACGAAAAGGAGTGTAATGTTTTCAGGGTGAATGTATCTACGTGCGTTTATTTATTCCACTAGAACTCTAGAAATACTCAACTCCGCAACAATTTAAATGTATATGATGTAAAAAAAAACAAAAGAGAAAGTATTCCAGTAAACAAATATTTTAATTCAATTTATCATAACATGCAAGTCTTGATTATTCTCTAATCAAAGCCACCCTACAACCGCCTGCTCTGGTTAAAAGTTTCCACATCTCATTGAGTGAATTTATGGGTGGCACCCACTCCAAGCTCTCTGATAGCCTCGGCCTCGTTACCGTAGGCTTGGCTGCCTTCTGACCCCCTAATGTTTTAAGAGTTTATAGTCTAACCTTAGCGCTTGAAAGTAGCGTGGCATCCTTAAAACTGGATAATTCATTTTAGCCGTAATTTTGGAAAAAATCTAGCAATAAATGCAACGCCCGTGTGGTGACGAGTTAGAATTTCAAGAACCCTTTTCTTCCCGTGGGTGTCTTAAAAGTTGACTAAGGGAACAGGGTTGGAGTATGTTGTGGGCAATGGGCTAGCAAACTTTGACTGCGATATCACATTTTGGAAACCTTTTATACCCACATTTATGCTAAAGTGGCACTGGAACATAAGTTTCATGTGCTCTGCCTACCAAGAAATAGATCTAACCTAACCTAACCTGGGGCAGGTTTTTTGGGAGTAAAGGCGTGAATCTAAGTATGAAGGTAATAAATGCATAAATATCACTAAAAATGTGTGTATTAAAGGATAAAAGTATTAGGTTTAAGACAGTTTACCTTCATCCGATTCGTAGCTCAAGTTCTTGAAGAAAAAGGAAGCTAAATAGCTTCGGCGATGCAGGTATAATAATTAAAGCCACTGGTCTATTCAGCTAGTTTAAAGTCTAAAAAAAGAGGCACCATGGCGGTTATATTTTGTACTTCACATTACTATGCAGGCTTTCAATTTTATTGCCAACGTGCTTTTTGCGTCTAAATTATCTAAAAGCCTCCATATTAAGTCCGTGCGTAGTGCTAGCTTACAAACTGTGCTACTCAGGTTATGCTTCGTTTGGCATGTCTGAGTAATTTATCTACTTATCTTATGCGTTATTTGTAGTATCATTATGGTTAAGGATATTGTTATCGAACGAGCGAGCGAAGCGAACTAAGATCTATTGCTTCAGCTTGAGCCGAAATACTCCAGGCAAAATACGGTTTTGAAAAACATTAATTTATAATAGCGTTTTTTTTGTTGATTTCATTTGAAAATGTTATTCTAAGATGATTTAGTCAAGAATCCGACCAACTTTCCAACCGGAAGTAATTATTTAGATTTAAATGAAGCATGCAATATCTTTTTTTTTACGATTTGTCTTGAATATTATAGAGCAAATGTAAATGAACCAAAATAAAGACAAAAACATTTATTCATATTTTTACTGACTTTTCAGAAGCCAGTTAACTTATCATTTTTTCGATGTCTGAAATTGATAATATTTCCGTTACACATAAAAAATAAGCTATTATAAATTATTTCCAAAATTGACATTTTTCCATACAAGTTGTCAGTTCATTGCCTGGAAAAAAAAAATTGTCTTTTTCTGTCCGACTGTCCTCCCCAACAGGTTGCAATTGTCAACAGATTCTCTTGAAATGTTGTGAGCAAGTTTTCAAGGATGCCATTCGAACCACTTTTTATAGAGGAACAAATGTTTGTACTGGAGCAACTACAATTAAAGTAGATAAATAGACAATACATACGCTGGTGGCATCAGAAACGCTTGATAATAATTGACACAGAATTATGACGTCACCGCTGTCTATTTCTACTAATCGTTGTAAGATTTTTTTTATAAATTACTGTTTTGGTTATAAAAATAATAATATGACTACATTGTTTGGTAAATAGATACATATACCTTTTTCGTTATTTGATTATCGACTGTCACCATCTCGAGCTATTTCTGAGCTTAACTTATTATTAACTCCAAAAAGATTAATTCAGTAATACTTCCTCGGTGTTTTGCATTTTGTCCATCACTTTCACCCAATAGCCTAGATTAGAATATTTAGATTCCATACGATTATTGAATACGTGAGTAATTTTTTTTTATATTATCAAGTCTAGGCAATTATACGAGTTCTATGGGACGAAGTCGCGGGCAGAAGCCAGTACGTATTATAAATGCGAAAGTTTGGATGTTGGTATGTTTGGATGTTTGTTACTCAATCACGCTTAAACAGCTCACCCGATTTAAATGCAATTTTGCACGAAGATAGTTTATAGCGTAGATTAGAATAAAGGATATTTTTTATTCCGGGTCCACGCAGATCAAGTCGCGTGCGAAAGCTAGCAAGAAATATGTTTTTTGCCGCAATATGACAGCTCAGGATAGTAACTGTCATGACGCACTGGCCCCTCGACTAAACTCATTCCACCATGCGCAGTAGTGTAGTGCCACTAGTATTCTTTGCACGCTCTCAAAGGCTGGCTAATTAAAATTTCACCGAAAGCTAGAATAATCTGAACAAAAGTTTAATCTAGCTGTTGGTGAGTTACGACTCCAGTGAGGCTTGCTGGCACACAGAGTGATAACAGTAGGTATAGTGGTGTAACATAATAATCCTTCTTTCAAACCATTCGAGGCCAATGACTCACATATGAGCCATGCTTCTACGTGCGATTTCCGCTACAGAGCGGAATAACACTGCTACGCGCTACGGCTTAGTACACAGCGATGCGTGGCCTCGAAGGCGTATATGGATTCAATCCTCATTATTATGTTATGCAGGACAGCTATACAATGCAGCTGCTGCTACAGGTCAGTGTCAAGTCTGATATTATTTGTTTTTGCGTTGCGTATTGTTTGTTTTCGCGGTACTGTGATTACCGGGCTAATACAAGCTCAGAATGAATGAGAGTGCATAAGAGACACCTGTTTACCTCGATTAAAATAATGAACATTGTTAAGGCTAAAGTAGTCTTATAGTGTAGTACATTTACTTTGCTTTTACGTTTAATTATGCGTGAGACGTAACTAAAACGTTACAAATAATAAAGCGAATGATTTTAGAACAAAACCATTCGCATCTTTATGTATTCTAACCTGTCTTGGTAAAGGTCGTGGGAGTCCGCTGGATGCGGGTAGCGCAGGGCCGGTCATTATGGCTCCCTTTGGGCCGATGTCCAGCAATGCACATCTTTCGGCTGATACGATGATGATGGTGATGATGTGGTTTTAGCATTTTGTGGCAATGGAATGGTGGTGGCTTTGGAATCGCAATACGCTACCGAGTATGGCCTTCATCGGTTCACACCCCATTTTTGTTACACCCTGTATTTGCAACTGACTATATAATCTGGTGGGCGTGTCATCTACCAACTGTGGCCCCTTTAGTAGGTTACAGCGCATCCGCAACAGTCTAGCTTTCAGTTAGGGTTTCGAATCCCCTCAGATTGTTCACGTCTCTCATTTTTACCGGGGGTAAAAGCGCTCTCCAAACCCCGTGATAAGTGACAAGATAGGAGCGTCGTCGCGTTCTATTGAACGGTGTCAGCCAGTGACGGACGCTCTATCCTGTCACTTATCGTGTGATAAGGCCAACCATGATAAGGGGTCAGGTAATAGTTGCGATGGAAGATCAGTGTCAAGGTACTCCCAAAGCTGTGGCGGAGCGCCCATACGAGCCAATTCCCACCAGCTTGCCTAACTTTTTTTTAGGCAAGCCGTTAGTTATATACTCTAAACTCTTTCATAACTTTTTTTTGTTTCGGGTTGCCCATTGAAAATATTCACGCGCCGCCACTGTGACAAAGTATCTTACGCTATAGGTATATTACGCGGAGGACAGTCATTTTCACTCTCTTAATAAATAGACTTTTCTTACATTTTAACGGTGAAACTTACCTAATGTGAATTTTAGTGTCTTGATTTTTGTGTCTTCTTATTTCAAAGCATTGTTAGTAGTTTTTCAGTATGAATGAACAACCCCATAATGAAAACAATGACGCGTAGTTTCAGTGTTCGAGAGGCAACCGGATGGCTCGCGGTATTTGACCTCCCGAAGCGTCGTGGAACCTTGTGCAACCCAAACTGATTGAACTGCCAAACAGTATAAGCTCTGAATACCACTTTACTCATTAACAGCTTACCAAATGTGTACCATAAACTGCGAAAGACTATTAGGGATGAAGAGAACAAAAACTTTTTGAACAGAAAAATTACCCAATATTTAATGAATAACTGTTTTTACTCATTGCAAGATTTTTTTGAAAGTTAATTAATAAGTACAATAGTATAGTTTAGATATAGCTCAGATTAATATATCAGTTGTACTTTGTATAATATATTTTGCATGCTCATTATTTTGTATAATGAATAATAATTAAGAGTAGCTGTTCTAACTTACTTAAATTTTAGTTTCAGTCTTAGCTATATTGTAGTGCCCTACAGGGTTTCATAGCTGAACAAATATAATGTACCATCTTGTATGTACCTATGAAAGCAATAAAGATACTGAGTACTGATTACTGAAATTAAAACCAGAACAGCGGCGTCTAAAACCCTCTAACAACCAGTAACAAGTTGAGATTGAGTACTTAGGTAACTTGCCCCTAACCGAACAATATTAAAGTCGGGCAGCGACGCGGCGTAACATTGTTATATGAAACTTAAGAGCTTTTAAACGTAGTTAAGTGTGCAGAAAGACTGCTAAGTGTTGGTTTTCCTGCTGTTTCGCATACATTTTAAGCGCTACTTTATGCTGATGCAGAGAATGTGAGTAAAAATAATCGGTTTATAAACAACTAGCTTCTGCCCGCGACTCCGTCCGCGTGAAACTCGTTTATATCGCAGCTCCATACAAACTTTTACCCCCCCCCCCCCATTTCACCCTCTTTGGGGATGATTACGGGGATAAAAACTATTCTATGTTACTCTCCATCCCTTCAACTATCTCCACTTAAAAAATCACGTCAATTCGTCGCTCCGTTTTGCCGTGAAAGATGGACAAACAAACAAACAAACACACACATACACTTTCGCATTTATAATATTATTATGGAAGTATGGATATACTCGAACAATCGCTAAACTTAAGTGGCATTGTGTGGGGCACATTGGTCGCAGTACCAATGGCCGTCGGGGCGGAAAGGTTCTTGAGTGGTAAGCACGTACCGGAAGACGCGTAAGTGGACTGATGACCTGGTAAAGGTTGCGGGAGTCCGCTGGATGTGGGTGGCGCAGGACCGATCACTTTGGGACTCTTTGGGGGAGGCCTTTGTCCAGCATTGGACGTATTTCGGCGTAACGATTTTTGGATGTGATGATGATGATGATGATACCATTTACTATGCTCACAACAAAGGAACAAATAAATGATTTTGACAACGCATACTAAATGAAACAAATCTTATACACGAACATAGAGCTCATGGCGGGGGCTGATATAACAATATTCTGTCCTGTACCTTTTGCCCATTTGGATGTCAATTAAATAAAAATGCGAAATTAACCTTCAAGTGTTTGTGTAACCCGTTTCACTGCACAACATTGAAAATGTAAGTAACTCTTTTAAATATTCCTTCTTCAAGCAGAATATGACCTCTTGAGAATCTTAAGAGCTTTAAAAAAATTGGTGGATAATCCCCATTTTTAGGGTTCCGTAGACAACAAGGAACCCTTATAGTTTCGCCATGTCCGTCCGTCTTTCTGTCTGTCTGTCCGTATTCGGCTTAGCTCAGTAATCGTTACAACTAGAAAACTGTAATTCGGCATGGATATATAAATCAATCACGCCGACAAAACAATACAATAAAATCTAAAAAAATAAATTTTAGGGTACCTCCCCTACACCTAAAGTGGGGATGTAATTTTTTTTTCTTGTTAAACCCATGGTGTGAGGTATCGTTAGATAGCTCGTTCAATATTATTTATAATCATTTTTGAAGTCAGTGATTCGTTTGCGAGATATTGGCCTTTAAAGCCCTAATTTTTGTTCGAGTCATGTGTCCCCCCCCCCCTGCCGGCTAAATGGCTACTACTGGGGATGTGAAAAAAATCGTGGTAGTAGTACATATAATGAATTTAAAAGGAAAACTATCACGGATAAGAAGGTATAAGTAGTTACCGAGTAATAGTCGACGAACTTAATGGGTACTTGGAAAGGCCAATTGTACAAATTCGGCCGACGCAACCGCACCGCACGTCGATGTAACTAAGACAAGCAACTACGGAACCCTACACTGCGCGTGGCCCGACACGCACTTGGCCGGTTTTTTTGAAATACCGTTCACATTTTTAAATATTAAACTTCACCCATTAGGTACCGTTTTCTCATCTATAAAAGCCTGTCCGATCCCCCGAGAACTATCCGGGGTCAATCTGACATTTACAAATCAGATTCCAAATTGTTACGAATATGTCGTTCTCTTTTTCTGGCACGTTAGCTCGGAGTGCCAGTAAGAGAGTGTACCATACCCATCATTATCATCTGCCTATAAGACCCACTGTTGGGCACAGCCCTCCTCGCATGGATTCGAGTGCATGGAAATAGTCGTACGGCTTAGGGACTTACAGCTTTGAATTTCTTTGCCAACAATGGAGGTTTTCTCATGTTTTTTTTTACCAAAAACGTAAGTTCTTAAAAGCTCATTAATACGAGCCGAGATTAAATCATACTAAACCACTGTAATTTGTTTTTATAAACATTATATTTATGATCTTGCAATTTTTTATTATTTGTCTGAATTGGTAGAAAGTGGTAAGGTTCGAAGAACTCGTGATTCTGTGCAATATATAAATATTTTTTTCTATAATAGGGTATGTATGTACGGTCATGTATAAAAACAATACCGGTCATGTATACGGTTTCGAACCTATGTCATGGGAATAGGACTGAACATCGTATACATATCTTTAGACTTGAGCGTAATATTAAGATATTGTACATTTTGTAATCATTCTCAAGAAAATTTAAATCGGCCCTGATATAAAATTGGAATGTTAACCGAAGTGTCAAATTGACCCTTTTGCCGTATTTAGTTCATGCAAATTACGCCTGCGTTTTATGACTCGATTTTTGCCTGGATCTGCGCTAAATGCATTTGGCGCGGCACCGAGTTGTAATATAGTGCGGGGCTTTTTAGTTCAACTTATGGAAAAGGGGTTATTAATAGTGTCGCTCAGAGAAAAAGTGACCTTATTGTCGCTGGCGCTTATGCCATTATATCGCCTCGAATCATCGCATTTGTATCGGTGCATCGTTAATAATGACATAAGCTCCAATGACAATAATGCCTTTTTTCCTGAGAACGACATGTTAATATATTTTACCCTGATGCTCCATTTTCATGATATTTCCACAACTGTCAGTTCCACAGATTTAGGTTAGTTTTTGGGTTTGATGTTTTTTTTTGCGTGTCGTGATGAGGATAAACACAGTTAAAAATACACACATAAGAAATAAGATCAACTTCGGCTTTATACTAATAAAAGTAAACATAAATGTTTTTTTTTCTGCATGAAATCATAATAGAATAGTATAGAATAAAATAACATTTATTCATGACAACGACACATACATGCACATAAATCAAAAAACAAAATGGAAGACAACATTGCCACGAAACAAACCAGTATAAACAAGAAACACATTTTATTTGCTCCTGACCTGCGGGTTAATCACGTGACGTTTCAAACGCACGTTAGGACAATGCAACTGTCATTTTTCCATATGTGACATTTAGATCTATCAGTTAGATCTATCAAAAAGTGACATTTAGATCTATCAGTTGCATTGCATTGTCCGCCTTTCGGAACGTTACGTAATTACCAGTCTGGTAGTCCCAAGACTAACTACTTGTATTCTTTAATCTGTGACCTAACTAAATATATACTTAAATACATAGAAAACATCCATGACTCAGGAACGTACGTACGTTCGTATTCAGCACACAAATAAATTTTCTTACCGGGATTCGAATCGGTATCATCAATACTTCGAGAGAAAAGACAAACAACTACTGATTCAAATCACGTATTAAATGTCACTACGGGCGACATGTTTTGAACTCTTCGGGAGTTCTTCTTCAGGATAAAAGTTTTAACACGTGAGTTGAACCGTGTAATGATTAGCATTATTGCAACTGTCTCACGAAAGTTTGACTGATTTCTTCAGAAGTTTCAAAATATTTTAAAGATTTGTGTCGATAAAGGTTACACTCGAATAAAATTCGCAAAATAAATAATCTCATTCAACAAATGGACGGCATTGCGCAACACATTTTCAAATAAACAGAATCCGATTCTGTTTATTCGAAAATGTCCTGCAAAAAAGGAAATAAATTGCTTCCAAAATAACAGGATTGGCATCGAAATAATTCCAATTGTCTGGAGACTGCTTTATAAACCAATTAGAGAAGTTTTTCGCATTCTACTGCGGCGTGAATATCTTCGATTCTTTTTTATTACATCTTTGCAACGCGAAAACGTCGTAAAACGTGTCTTTATAAAGATACTAGCTTCTGCCCGCGACTCCGTCTGCGTGGAACTCGTTTATATCGCAGCTCCATACAAACCCCCCCATTTCACCCCCTTAGGGGACGATTACGGGGATAAAAACTATCCTATATTACTCTCCATCCCTTCAACTATCTCCACTTAAAAAATCACGCCAATTCGTCGCTCCGTTTTGCCGTGAAACACGGACAAACACACACATACACTTTCGCATTTATAATATTAGTATAGATTATTAACGAAGAAGTATTTCTTCTGTTTGAGGGCAGAAAAAACCAGTTTATCTATTTGAAATAATGGGACTAAAATTTTTCAAGAACGTAATTTGATGTGGCTTTTTTACGTGGTTTGGCAATGTAATTTATAGTTACTGTATTCAATCAGCCTAATTTGATAATTAGACTAAAAGCGATATAATATTTGATTAGACATTTTGCTTCTTGTGATGTAACTAATTACTCAGTAATGCAACAAGAGCTTATCAAATATGAACGTAATATGCCTCACAGGGTGACTTGATGATTATACAAGAAGCAGGAAAATATTGGATTCAACTAGGCAAGGACAAAGTTGGAGAGGCCTAATCCAAAAAGGGGATATCAATCAAATAAAACTATAACCATACTAACAAATATAAAGTAACTAAGTACATCACAACTTAGAAATATGGAATAAAATGGCCTTATTATTATTAAAATTGTTATTATGCCTAACGGGTGTAGAGAACTTTATTGTCACTAATAGTTTTTTTTAATGTACCTAAAGTATGAGTGGAAATTAATGCGCGAAATCCCTCAACGAAACGGGAAGCCAATGTTAGTGCTTATAATTATTGTGTCATCAATTATCATCATCATTATAAGTCACGAGTCAAACCTACAAGCCACTACTATCTAATTCACCGTCACACTACGCGCGTTCCGCTACGCCGTAGGGTACGGATTCACTGTCACCAAAACTTTTTGTAGCGCTACGGTCGTACATGCAAATAAACAGGACAGGTTTTTGACTTCCGAGCGCTCGACTCTCACTCGAGCGATAGAAAATTGAAAAACGTGTGGTGTGGACCACTCGTATTATTTATTTATTTATTTAATCTTTATTGCACAAAAGAACAACTTATAGTACAAAAGGCGGACTTAATGCCGTAAGCATTCTCTACCAGTCAACCTTTGTGTGACCTGTCAAAAGCTTTCGACGTCATAAGCCATGATCTCCTAATAAAAAAGCTCAGGCGTTATGGACTTCAAGGAAACAGTTGTAACTTGCTCCAATCGTTTTTAAAAAACCGAACTCAAGTGGTTGAAGTGATGTTGGGTGGCAAAAGAATGAGATCGGGGACTGGCAGCGTGATGGTCGGGATTCCACAGGGTTCTTCTTTAGGGAATACCCTCTTTCTTGGATTTATAAACGACCTACCATCCGCCGTAACTGAAGGTCAAATTACTCTGTTTGCCGATGACACCACAGTGGTAGTTAGCGCGAGTACATACGAGCGACTAAATGAAAAAATCACCACTGTATGCGACCAGCTGACAAGATGGTTCTCGGCAAACGGTTTGATACTGAATGTCAACAAATCGAACGTTATGCTCTTTTCAAGTAGGTGCATCCCAACTGCGAATATCCAGTGTCCTATGCCGGTAGGTGAAATGTGTAGGTTTCTAGGTTTTACATTAGACCCCACACTAAACTGGAAACAGCATGTCGACTCGCTGTGTGGTAGGCTGAGTAGTGCAGTGTTTGCACTGCGAAAACTGAAGCCGTTGGTCTCCCGTGACGCGCTAAGGCAAGCGTATTTTTCTCACTTTCACTCGCTTATGACTTACGGCACATTATTATGGGGAAACTCAACTGATGCTGAGAGGGTGATGCGAATGCAAAAAAGAGCTCTGCGGACCGTGCTTGGGCTCAATCAGCGGCAGTCCTGCAAAGCGTTGTTTGCCGAACATCGAATAATGACCCACTATTCACAGTACATTTTCGAGATCATCATGTTCACGAGAAACCACCTGTCACAATTTAAGCGAGTGGAAGTGACGGGGAAGTGCCTTCGTAGTACGGGAAGACTTTGAAAAGTGCAACGGCGCACAGTGCTACACGCTAAGAATGCGCGGGTGATAGGACCAACCTACTATGAACACCTACCCGACGACTTAAAAAATGAATGTTCCGAGGAAACGTTTAAGCGCCGACTAAAGAACCTTTTATTGGAGAAGTCGCTTTATTCTGTAATAGAATACATTGACATACCCAAATAAGACATTTATTTTCATTTTTTTAAATGTAGTTATTTGGTGATCCAATTAGATTTTTATTTTTATTTTATTTGACATATTAAATATATACTGACATGTTAATGGATAAGTACTACCGGTAGATACTCATTATTATTATTATTATTTAATTTTATTTGACTAAGGATTGATAAGGTACCTCTCAGTACAATAATTGTTCATGATTTTTATATTATTTGTATTCTTAACTTTGAAATTTTGACATTCTTATTTTTTATTTTCTATTTGTTGATTTATATTATTCTTTCTATTATTGTTGCGAAATTGTGCCTAACGATCATTATACAATAAGTAGTATTTACAAAGGTATTGTTATATGAGAATTGTGTAATGAGATAAATAAAACTAAACTAAACTAAACTAAACTTTGGGCAAAGCAGACAAATTGTGGTATTCAATTATATCGGTAGCAAATTCACTTGTACCGATTTAATTTTGGACTGACTATTAATTTAAAAGATAGATAATATTTAAATAAAATATATTGATTCGATGCTAAGTGTTTCGCTGGTGTACGATTATGTCGATTATATTTAATTTCTTGTCGAATTTTGTGGTTGAAAACCAAGATCGTTAGTCTATTGGCGGGAAAATTAGCGTTCTGTTTACTATTACTCACTACTTACTTTTGTTTATTTTTCTGTTATTAAACGCGATATATATTTAAAATTAATCAATTTACTATATTATAGATACACAACTTCCAATAAAGTAATCTCTATATTAGGTATGTTGAAAATACAAAAATTGGAAAAACCGGTAATTATCTACTTTTTGCATACAACGAAACGCAATAATATCGATAGCCAATCACTAGCTTTCGAGTGATGATTTAAAAAATAGCTATTATTGGGTTCATGCGAAAATAATATTGACTAATTTTCGTGTGCCAATATCTTCTACCGCTCGCTTTTGAATTCGAGCGCTCGAAAGTCAAGAGCGCCCACATGGCACTAAAAATTAACAATTTCACTGCCTTGAACTTGCTGAGTGGATGCTCTGTTCGTAGGAGATTTTCCCTACTTAGCGGGAAAATAATGACTTCGGCTTCAAGCTACGAAAGTCACGTTCATCACAATGTAGCACTAGAATGTGACGCTCACGCCGAAAAGCCACACTCTGCCTGGCTGCGGCAGAATAGCAACGCTGCGGCAGCAATGTCACATCACATGCTGACTCGCGGCCATTTCGTGACAATTCATTGAACTAATTGTATTATTATACCTAGGAATAGAAACTGTTATAAGTTTTTATCTCTGTTTTATACCACTTTGTTCTCTTAAGTTTTGTCTTGGCATATAAGGTAAGTCGGGGCAAGAGTAACATCGAGGGAAGAGGGTCAAAAGTTTCTCCGGCTAATTATTTTGAATTGAGCGCCTTTTTGTACCATCGGTAAAACAGACAGGCGCCTAGTCTGTTTTACCGATGGTACAAAAAGGCGCTCAATTCAAAAGAATTAGCTGGAGAAGCTTTTGACCCTCTTCCCCCGATGTTACTCTTGCCCCGACTCACCTTACGCTAATAAAGTTTTTATCAATGGCGAAACGCGAGGTAGAGAAAAGCACCTGTATTGCTCTGGCGCATGGGTTAACAAGTATTAAGTCTGTATGCAACAGTATAGTTCTGTTTGAGATCCCCCTCATTATTTAACCAAAATCGCACATCCAAAGCAAATATTTAACCACGAATGCCATTGTCACTTAAAATTCCGCATGGAACCTGTTTAAACCGCTTTCTACCGGTTTAAACCGGTTAGTTATAGCGCAATATTCGCGTCTCGTCCGGAGTGTGGTTATCTAGATTTGTTGCTGCATGTTTATTTATTTTGGGTTTTTGCTCGCGCATTGTGACTTTTGTTCAACGAAAGCATGTTGGTAATTCTTTGCGACTGTTAATTATTAGCAGATTATCTGTGTAAGAAACGATATTACATATATATTTTCTTGGCTTTGTGTGCAACTCATGTGAAAGCACTCTGTTAACCTGTCTTGCAGATTTTTACTTATGTTAGTGAATGTAACTACTATTATGTACAGACATCTAGACAGTCTTTATCCCCTTGACATAAGAGTCGTGTGTAGGTCATTTGGACTGCTTTTGCTGCTGACTGTACTGCAATAGAACGAGTGACGGAAGCGAACGACGTCTCCGTTTCAACTTGGGCAAAAAATATTTCGTATGTCTGGCTGTCCGGCTGTTCTCTTTTACAGGTCGCGTAACTCAACCGATTGTCATGAAATTTTGTGAGCATGTGCAATAATGATCGTTTTTGTGTCGATTCAGTTTTTGGAAATAAAAATAAATATGAAAAAAACAGGGTAGTGAGTTCTACAGGCACAAATTTGTGCCTGTAGAACTCACAAGCACATTTCGATCCATCTTTAGCATCCTCTTCAGCTACCAACCAAGCTAAGTCTTGACTTATTTTCCTGTGTCCCCTAGATGGGGCAGAGGGCGTCCACAGTGCGCCGCCATCCCGTTCGGTCTTGAGCTTCGCGCTTCAATTCGCTCCAAGTCTTCTCTATGGTCTTCGCCTCTGCGATGATCGTCCGCCGCGGCCACGTTTACTCTTTCCTTGGGGATTCCAGTCCAGGGCTTGCCTCGGTATGTGATCAGGGTCCCTTCGGAGCGTGTGGCCGATCCAGTTCCACTTGCGGCGTTTGATCTGCTGGTCGATCGGAGTCTCACCGCAGCGTTCCCACAGTTCAATGTTGGAGATTTTCTCGGGCCAGTAAACACCGAGGATACGGCGAAGACAGCGGTTGATGACGACCTGGAGGCGGTGCGAAATGGCCTTTGTAACCTTCCACGTCTCACAACCGTACAGCAACACGGTTTTTACGTTGGACCGGAATATTTTGAGCTTATTTCTTCTAGTCAGTTTCCGCGATTGCCATACAGGGCGGAGCTGTGCGAAGGTTGCTCTTGCCTTGGCGATTCTCGAAGTGATGTCCTCTTCGGTCCCTCCAGTTTCCGACACTATACTACCGAGGTAAGTAAATTTGTGGACCCTTTCCACAGCCTCTGTGCCAATGGGCAACGGCAAAGCGCTTGTTACCCCGCACCTCATTTCCTGGGTCTTCCGGGTGTTGAGTTTCAATCCAGTCTCCTTTGCCTCTCGTTGTAGGTCGTCTAGCTTGGCTTGCATTTCGGCGCGTGTGTGGCTCAGCAGGCATAGGTCATCGGCATAATCCAGGTCTTCAAAGACGCTGGATAGTCCCCACTCTATGCCGCGGCGCTCGTTGCTTATTGTAGTGTTCATGGTGCCATCGAGAACAACAAGGAATAGGAGAGGTGAGAGAAGACACCCCTGTGAGAAAACAACCAAGCTAAGTAGTAAAACCAAACAGTCAATATACCTATACATATTAATCTCAAGACAGGTCACCATCAAATGATTCGGAAACTCCCAGAGTGCTAATTGTCTACGGAATGCTACTTGAGACGTTTCAGTAAACGTCCACTTAGCCACCATTACCGAGCTTTACCTGAACTCTATAACTGCACGGTTAAGGTTGACAATGGCATGGCTAAGCGAGTTTCGTGTCAGGTCCATTTAGCTGTGTGCCGAGGTGACAGGGTAATTAATTGTAGCGTTCATAGTTGGTAGCCATGCAATATCTCGTACGGGAGAATTTCTTAAATTATTTATTTCATGGAAAAACGTGTTTTTTAGTTTTCTAGGAAGTGGTCGTATTGGCGGTTAAAATTATAGAATACGTGATAAAATGACTAACACTGGTAACATTTTTTTTTAGAATTCGTTTTTTATTTATATGTGATTCACTACATATTACATGGAATATAAATAAGTCTATGAAATGGACCCAACTCAACATTCAGCCAGGGTTTATTTCGTTCATTGCCAAATTTCTAAAAGATCTAGGCCGGAATCCTAAAGCTCTTTTCTCAGTGAAAGATCGAAAGATGGTGTTAAATTATCTGTACCTTTTGAAATTATGTAGCCGATTCGCCATTGAAAAACGAGATAAAATTAGAATGATGAGAATAATGACACTTATTCGTTTTTTTTAATCACTACACTTTAGCTGACTTTAGGTATCGTTCGCTTGACTTTTACTCATGGTTTTATATAAATGTACCTACGTGAATAACTTTTTTTATGCCCAGGGCGTCAAAAAAGTTTTCAGATGATAATTTCGTCGATTTCTAAAAGTTTCGTAAATACATCAGGTACGTACATCTAAATGCCATTTCTTGTATGGCCATGGACAATGACAGATGAGTTGACTTAACGCTTGTTCGAAATGGTACGGAATTACCCCTCTGAATAACGTTAAAAGCTATGTAATTTGGCACCGAAACCTGGCAACATTGCATCCAACAGCGTTGTTAAGCAAGCGCTCAACCTGCTCAAAGGCAAGGCACAAGTAAGATAAGGCTCGAGTTTACCGCCTTTGTATGGAGAGAGGATTTGTGGAGGCTCTTGAGGTGGTGTAGAGGCGAGGTTCGAAGTTTAGGGTGAATTTCCACCGGAGATGGGCGATGTGTTTTTATTTGACACCTGCCGTCAAGCATGCGAAGTGAAAAATATGAAAACTTAGCTGAGCTGATATTTTGACAGCATATTTCTGATGTATCTCAGCCAAACATAACAACATTTGAAAGTAAGAAAGCAAAAAATATCGGAGAGGGACTTTGTTGGGGTTAGGGTCGCAAAGACTAATTTGAAGAATTACCCTATAAGAATAAGGTCTAAATAGCGGTGGTAAAATGTCCAAGCATATACAGGGTGCCCTGGAGGAAAGAGAAAGACTGAAACAGCTGATTCCTGACTATATTTCAAGTTTAAAATGTCATATAATAAACGCTTAGTTTTGCTTAGTTTTTGGGTTTTTGGTATTTTTGTGTAAAAAGCTTGTATTTAAATCACCAGTACAAAACACCTTTATGATTGCGACGTTGCAAGACCGACACCTATTTAAATTGACTGTATAAGTCAAATCCAACATGACATTGTAGATGTATCAACTGTCAGGATATTTGTCACCGTAAATAAAAAAAGGCCTGGAGCCCGAAAGCCCGTGATATTGATATTGCTACGAGATGGACTGATGCGGTGAAAAAGAAAGTCGGCGGCAGCATACAACGAGCGGCCCACACGGCCCTTGACCGCACTCACTGGAAGAAGGCAACTTGTGGTCGCGATCCTCAGCAATGAGGGACCGAGGAAGAAGAAATAAAAAAACCTACCTATAAATATGAAGAACCTAGGTATCAGTTCACGATTAATTTGGAAACTTGTAATTGACTGATAAGCCAACGGCAAGTGTTTGTTAAATTGTGAGTTTTTTTAAATCGTTCTCGTATTGACTAGTTAATGTGGAAAACACAAAAGTAAAAGTTCACCATAGTTATTTGGTTTTGTAACGCTTATCTAGTAAAAGAGTGGGATCTCCAGATACAAGCGGACTGCAGGATTAATAGAAGGTTTAAAAACTTGACTGTGCTATATGAAATTGTAAAACCATAATAAACATTTTTGATTTTCGATTCAGTAATTTATTTCGTCTGTAATTAAACACACACAATTTTTTTAGTACTCATTTATTATAAAAATGGGTCTTTAATCATTTACAACCTAGATAGTACTAGACTACTTAAACTTACAGTACTAGTATTACCACTGAGTCCAATTCTAATTTTACTATTAATTTAAATTGCATTAAATCTCAGATGGCTGTCTGAAAATCCGTTCTCCCATCTGGAGCATGATCAAGTCTCGCTGATATTGCCGTAACGTGCACCATGGAACACTCAACAGAACATTTTCCTTCAACTTCCATAATTAAAGGCTGACCATCCGATAGCACTAATTTTCTTTCAATTATTATGTGAAACTTTGAGAGTTAAATTTACTTTGTAAAACAATTATCAATTTAAATCTATCCATGTTACAATGCACAATAATAACAACAATGACTTGTCAATGACGTTGAAAGTCATTCTGAAGCTGGAACATTTATAAGTGGCCAGTTTATCGTATCTAATCTAAAGAGTATCAATGATAGCGAAACTCGTTAAAACTTTAACAATTAAAATATCATCACATCACGGACATCTGAGGACTGGATCGAGATGGTTAATATGTTTACACAGTAATAGGTTTCAATGATTTGTATGTGATATGCAAATAAAAATAAATGTTTCTTTTAATTGAACTAACTTGAAATGATAAATTTAGTAGTATAAGTAGTAAACAATGGTCTTAGGCTTAACTCATCTTACAAAACAAGAAACAAGAGAGACGGAGAGAGGTCTCTCTCGCTTCCTGACGTTTGCATTTTTTGTGTTAACCATGCTTTATTAAGTGTGATACCTACTAACTTTTAAGAAAGAAGGATCTTGATTCGGATTTCCATAATCTATGCCTAAAAAAAGTTTTAATGACATTGCCTCTTGTGAAAATAAAAAGAGATAGCAAGGATACGTTGCCAGCTCGTCCTAAGGCAGTTTTATGCTGGAGAAGCAAACGTTAGGTATTTATTATGTATGAAAATATTAAAAAATTAAAAAAGGATAATTCGACCTAGTTGAATATAACATTTATTACTCCTTACGACCTCAGGAATACGCTGTTTCAGTTTTTCCCTTTCCTCCAGGGCACCGTGTATAAATTACTAGGTAGAAAATTGAACTTAGTTGCACAACGTCTTTGTTTGCAAAACGGCTGAATAAGCGAAATGTCCTATTAGCAAATCGACTTAGTTGCAGAACACACAGTCAAATGACAGAATAGGCATATAACCAGATATTTATAAAGGCTTAGTTACAAAACGCCTACATAATCGAATGACAATGAAATCACAGAAAGGTTCTTCTACACTATCTACGCTAATCTACACTTCTATACTAATATTATAAAGAGGAAATATTTGATTGTTTGTTTGTTTGTATTGAATAGGCTCCGAAACTACTTGACCGATTTAAAAAAATCTTTTACCATTAGAAGCCGACATTATCCCTGGTGAACATAGGCTACTTTTTACCGCGGGAAAATGCTTCATTCCTACGGGAAAACGGGTAATCCATGCGAAGCCGGGCCGGGCAGCTAGTAAATAAATAAAGAAACATCAAACGTCAGTTGTTATGCGATCACGACGTTTTGCTACCTAGACATTTGAAAAACAAGACGTTGTACTATCTAGACAACATATACATAACGTATCATTTTACAATCAAGGCAACAACGTGCAACTACCGCATCCTGCTATAATTGACGACCGTGCAACCAAGATATACTGCTTACCAGGTCATTGTTTTTACTGAGATATTACGACGTTTTGCCTAAACTGTGCATACTTGCGACTCCATATAAAATTATATTAAACGACATTGTTGACTGTAGCTTGTAGGATTGTAGATTTCAGGAATACTGGAGCCGAAGAAAGTAAAACAGGACTGGTTGATTTCACATGGCGCTGTCGATGCAGTGAGTAGCGAGGTGTTGCCTGAAGCGTGTATAATTGTAAACTGATTTTTGGGTTTACGGACCCAATATAGCGGTCGAATTGCATGGTTGGAGGGCAGCCTGGGGAAAATCCAGGGGAAGCCTCCGGCACGACCACGCGGGAAAGTTTGTACACTGGAATACTCTACGAGTTTGCGCTCCAGTGAGATTGGTTGAACGGTATGTGTCGAAATACTGGGAGTTTTATCGCTGGTTCGCTAAAACCTAGCCTAGCTGAGAAGAGTCCAGCAAGAAACTCAGCTAGACCCGACCTGGGTCGGACTGACTTTACCCGGTATGCAGCGGTACCGGGACGAATAGGGACTGTATGTGTCTGTGTTGTCGCGATTTTTGGGACCTCTGGCGGCCATTCTTATGCTCGCAAAAGGGCCTTCACTACGTAGGAGCAAAGTCCCGCGGTACCTTTGATAGGTCGCAATATGGGCGTGGCTACTACGTATGTAATACCGTGTGTGATTTGTACATGTTATGTGTAATACCGTGTAATCGATCTCACCATCCCTTTATTGATTCAGAACAAACTTATAATGTAGGTACACGACATATTAATTGTAAAAATAGCAAAAACAACAAGACTTATTACTACGTGATTAACTTACAAACTAACACACAGATTTATACATATGGGAAATAAATCTAGACATAGGTTAGTTTTAATAAAGACTTAAAGCTACTCCTAACAGACATATTTATTACAAAATACATATTTATAAACGCTATCTTTCATGTCTTGCGTTGTCTCACATGATTTCAGACTAGCCGTCAAGTGGACTCTCGGACTTGCGTCGGAAATTTAATACACCGGCTAGTAACTTGTACACACACCCGCCATCTAACTATCTTTAGTTTGTTGTCTAACATACTACCACTATTCGTTGTTAAAATTAGACGTGGAAAGAAGATTATCTAGTCTTTCATAACAACTTTTTGACAAATAATTATATTAAAATATCACGAAACAAATTATTTAATTAAATATTTTTTTTTAGTTTTAGTGTTATTTAAAAAAAATAAAAATAATGAATAATTTGTTTTGTGATAAGGGTATTTAAATGTACACCAGCGACATCTCCCTCGCTTGTCCGAAACTACCTGATGTGGTTCGATTAGAATGGAGCGGGCGCATAGCTCGCCCATTAGATGTGTGCCAAGGCTGTAAAACAAGTCTATAACACGATACAGAGGGCGCTAGTCTTAGCGGGAATGTAATGCAAAAATACATAGCGTCCGTCACTGTCCTCGTAGCTCAGTTGGTAGAGCAGTCTAGCGTTAATAGAAAGGTCGCAGGTTC
Source organism: Epinotia ramella (assembly GCA_947578815.1). Classification (NCBI taxonomy): domain Eukaryota; kingdom Metazoa; phylum Arthropoda; class Insecta; order Lepidoptera; family Tortricidae; genus Epinotia; species Epinotia ramella. The sequence goes on from OX388217.1 coordinate 23,587,563, forward strand.
GAATCCTGTCGGGGCCTACAGACGAAGATGGTTTATTTTCCATTATATTCTTTCTCTGTATCATATCGATAATAATGATATTATTTAGTTTATCTGCAAGAACACAACAACAAGGCTGTACTCACTTAATTTATATTTAAGGTGCTTAAATTAAATGATATGCCATGTAGCCATGCAAAAAAAAAATAAGTACCTATTAATATTCATACATCGGCAAAAACTTAATCTCAAATCGAATACTAAATACATGGAACAAATTACCCTCAGAAGTGTTAACCAGTTTAAAAACAGACTCGACAAACTATCTAAAGCAGTGTGAACCTGTTCTAAGTGAACTATGATTTAGACGTATCAGCGTCAGCTGCCTGTCTAAAATAGGATAATAATATCCATCTAACAGTTGGCGAGTCACCGTCTGCCAGAGATAAAAAGTGAGACAGTTTTATTAGGCAGGCGTTTGATGTTTCATCCAATAGCCCAGCCATTAATCCATAATTTTAACCCAATAACCCGTTTCATTTAGATTCCATCAACCATCAATAGGCCCTATACACCCCAGCGGGTGCTGTCTCTGTGTGCGTCCCATGACAAGGGCAGGGACAGCATCGGCTCAGTGTACTCCTTGCATTTCATTAAATTGTCAAAAGGGCATCTACGTGTTGCCTCAGTTGGTACTTTGTAGGTACCTAGCTCCACGCACGCCTCCGAAAGGTCCGGGGCATTATTGTCCCGTGAGCGGGAAAGACATAATAATATTACTTACAAGATAAAATGTCTTCATGTTTCGGCCAGCATGCACCAAGCCCACAGAGCTGAGCAGCTAGGAGGCGGATGGTGAAGAGCCCACAGCCTGACGGTCCGTCAGCCAAGACGATACGATGAGGAAGAAGAGGAAGAAAATAAGTCGTTTAATTAGTTTGTTTACATGACTTTGATACGTTTTAATAACATAATGAGAATTAATGTGGAGGCGATGAAGGAAAACAACGACATTTCTTTTAAATAAGGATTTATTTTCTGTTATAAATAAAAATAAATAAAATAAAAATCATTTATTTCAGACTAAGGTCCATACATGGTTAGTAAAACAATAAAATCTTATTACTAGTGTTAGTATGTCATACAGATTTTATTAAAAAATGACTGCATGCAGTCTCTGCCAGCGGGTGAGCATGGGACCATTTTACCACGCTCAGAATGCTGTTGGGGCTGCCGCGCAGGCGACGCATCAGTGAGGCGCACCTCTTGCGCATTATCGCCGCAAAGCTGGCAGTTTGTGCCGCCGCAAACATACCAGAGGCACTACAAAATCGCGGCAACCCCATCAACACCCGGAACGCGAATTAAATGTCTATCTTTTCTAGTCGTCTTTTACAATGAAATACAAATGAAATAATTCGGCATACTAAAACAATTCCAACCAACTTTTAACGTATACTGCTCAAAATAAAATAAAGCCACATTTTTCTATTTTATTGTTAATGATTGGGTACTTACACATTTTATTGATAAGTGGCTAATAAGTGATGCCCCACATCCTTCAGAATGCAAGCTCTTTCATGTTGGTGTTTACGTGTAAATAGCTGGAAAAAATATAAATTACTTTTAATACAATTTTTAAGTAACGATTCTTGTGTATTTTCTTTTGAGTAGTATATAATAACTTTTTATGATCAAGAAAAGAAACCTTTCAACTTCTTACAGAATGACTTTTTTATTTCTACCTGTTTTATACTTATAGGAAAACTATTGTACACTTTTACGTCCGATCTGACGTCTATTCTCTGCGCCATCATCCTGCTAGCGTTATTTCCGGTTTTGCCCGAAAAGAGTACGGGGACCGCTTTGACGCCTACTCCCAAGATTTGATATAGGCACTAGTTTTACGAAAGCGACACCATCTGACCTTATAATCCAGAGGGAAAACTAGACCTTATTGAGATGAGACCGGTTTCCTCGCGACGATTTTCCTTCACCGAAAAGCTAACGGTAAATATTCCGTACATAAGTTCCGAAACACTCATTGGTTCGAGGCGGGATTCGAACGCAAGACCGCCACTTGCCAGCCGCATGCCAGAACCACTAGGCTACTGTAGCTCTAAATCGCAAAAATATAGATTTGCATCTTACACATTATTTGATAATTTTAATAATGCAGTGGGTATCAATTAATCCTGCTTGTCGGACCCACGTGCGCATGCAGTATTCAGGGCCGCGTCTCATCAATATCTGAGCAGCCGACGTGAGTGGGGTTTTGTGCCTGGGGGTGTATTTGGCAATACGCATTGAATAGGAACCGAATTGGTCACCACCCTCCTAGCGTTTTCTCCGTTGTACTTGAAAGGAGCCTGGTGTGGCACGTAAATCCAAGTAGCGTAAGCAATAGTTTTATGCAAGCAACAGCCCATATATGTAAACAAGACCTTGTTGGGATTAGACCGGTTTACTCTGGATCCCCTAAAAGCTACTATTAAATATCACATGATACTCTGTTCAAAAGATAAGGTTCAAACAGACGACTTCCTGACTGAAAGTCGCGCAGGGGCTCCTTTTAAAATTACAGAATATGGAAATTATCGTTTATGTTATGAAATCCATCAAACCACCCAGTGTTCAAAGTCACGCTTCTACTAAATAAGATGCTGCTAGCAGGGGTCACTAAAAGGCAGTCTCCTTATCATTAATTTGTCATGGCACTAAAAAAGAAATAACACCATAAATGGAGCTATTAAGTTAGACAGAGAGCTAAATGCCAAACGAAATGAATGATACAGAGATCTGTCCATAGTGTCTTTAATAACCCTTTACTAGGCATATTATTTTGAAAAGATTTTGGTGATCAAGAGACCCATGTCTCTTCTTTTACATACATATTACATGCATAGGTTCGCGCATTTCTTTTATTAAGCCTAATGTGGCTTTAGAAGCAAAATATAAACAGATTTCAATTTAAAACGTATTAACCCAAATAGACTCCATGTTCGTCTGTTAAACGCAAGCATGTGGTGTGACTGACACGGAGTATAGATATGAATGTTTCAAGACGTTTAAGAGTGTCAAATATAATATGTGAAAGTTGTGAATATGTTGTGTACGAAATATGTATGAAATATTTTTGAACTAGCGTGATGCTCTCGACTTCGTCCGTATGGACTCCCGTCATAACTTTCGATACCCTTTTTCAACCCCTTTGGGGGATGATTTTCGGGATGAAAAGTATCTTCAAACTCAAAATCATTTTTATTAAAGTAGGCCTAGTAACAAGCATTTTCAATTCGTCAGTTATTTTTTGAAAGTATTTTATGAAACATAAAAAATAAAAATAAATTTTATATGAAGTCAAAATTGTATGGAAAATACTAGTGAATGTTTCTAGAAAAACAATCTAATGTCAAAAAAAATCAGTCACAATTAGTTCCATGGAGTTTTATCATTCATGTAGTCTTGTGTGCTATAATAAGCTTTCGAAATAAGTTCACGCTTCACATAGTTCTTGAATTTATTAATAGATACTCGTAACTCAGTTACGTTTCCTGGAAGTTTGTTATAAAACCTTACACAATTACCCATGCCTTACACCCTTCCATTTTAAACCAAGTTATAAACTACTAGCTGGCCGCGTGGCTTCGTTTACGTAAGAACGCGGGCAAATAAAGCCTATATCCATCAAGAAAGTTAACTTTATTCAACGGTGAAATAATTTTTGAAAATGGATTGGAGACCACCGTATACAGACATACTACCTTACAAAGCTGCAATGCCACAGACTTTACCTATCCTACTAATATTATATTTGAATGCGAAAGTTTGGATGTTTAGATGTTTGGATGTTTGCTACTCAATCACGCTCGGCTTGTTCGATTTGGATGAAATTTTGCCAGAACATTGTTTATTGGATTAAAATAAAGGATAATTTTTATCCCGGTTCCACGCTGACGAAGTCGCGGGCGGAAGCTAGTTTATAATATTAGTATGGATATGTCAACTTCCGCCAAGGTGTCAATCCCTCTGACAAAACTTACAAACGGTATGGTCTTTATTCCCTAGCTAAACGTCGTGTATTTCCACCCCTCCTCCTTCCTCGCCACCCCTTAACATTCCATATCAGTCCGTGCCATTAAAAATGCGCTAGGAACACTTTCTTTAGAAGAGCCCGCCATGATTAAATTCAATAGTTCTCTGCGCAGCTTAATTTTTTCTTAACACTGCGAGCAAAAGCAGATAATTTACCTTAGTGTAATATTTTATTATAAACGCCCATTGTTACTTTGCAATTAAACTAACTGAAATTAGTATAATTTATAGTGTATAATTCTTTTTCTTTTCCTTACTATGTTGCATCATAACATTAAATGTCTGGTGCTTACCCACCCTGTTTCGACTTACTACTAAAGTTTATTTTATTTTATAATTATTGGAACTCCAGGTTTGTTCATGCATACTGCAAGATATTTCTTTTATTTCTGTATATGACCGTTTGTTTCCTAAATAAAAAATACATGTCTAAGCAATATTTTATCTAACTCCATTCAGCCGTTTTTGACTAGCAAACATCCAAAGGGGTGCCTGTCGTATCGCATAATGTTGATCGTCCTAAAAACTTTACAGAAATAGACACCCCGCGCAGCGGGGTGGCATCGACTCGCCGCACGGCTATCAAACAACACACACAAGCGAACTCTGTTTTAGGTCGGTTAGGTTAGGGTTCACTTGTGTCCCTCAGAGCAGAAATAGGGGCCCCGCGAAGCGGGGTTCCGTCGACATGAGGGCGGGTCTTAAGTAGTTTAAGTAATAGGCAATTCTGACCAGATCCAACCTGCGTTTAGATTCGGACAATAAATATTTAGGACAATCGATATATATGCGTAACAAAATGTATGCACAACATTTTTAGAACATTAAATACTAGTAACATCAAAGTTATGCACATCAATCATTCTAAAAAAAAAACTTCAACACATTAAACATTCGGACTATAAATATTTAGGACAGTCGATATTAGGAACAACAATATCGGCAAATAAAAAATATGCACAACAATGTTTTGCCATACGTTATTTGGCATAAAGTTGGTATGCGACAGAATAGTAGGACCAACAATTTTATGCCACCCGATATAGACCCATCCAAAGTTTTATAGGACCGCGCGAAAACAGAATATTTCGATTATTTCTATCACCTCCCCCGCACAGTTACTTTTGCTACTGACTGTACTTCTTTACAAAACACTGAATCAAAATTGTTGATCAACAGAACTTAGTATGTCTCTACAGCGTTCTCACTTACTTTGTTAACTTTGCATAATTAATGTTGTAATAAAAATTACATTCGGCAATAACTTCCAATGCATATGCAGCGCCCCAAAAAATTACAAAGAGAATCCAATACATTTTATATGACCCTTACCTCAGAGCATGAAAACGCCCCAAAGGCAAACAAATATGAACCCTACGAGTGAATAATTAAAACACCAAATCGTGCTAATTGAATTCGTTAGTGAACTGTCAATCAAGGGGTGTTTGATTGGATTAACATGTGATATTTTGCTCGAACATGACTGGGATAAAAATGTTTATGAGAAAGGCTTTAAATCGTTGGAATAGAGTCCTTTATTGGTTGGTTTGAGTGTATTGTCGCCGTGGTGTCTCTGGAAAAGTGTTTGAGGAAATGTACGCTAGTTTTGTCATGCTGATTTGCTTAGTTCGTTCAATAGGGAGAGGATTCAATTCGTAGTAATAGCTTTTTTCCTGTACGAGTAGCTAGTAAATAGCTAGTACTCGTAAGCTACGTTAGCCTAGTGGTTCAGGCATGCGGTTGTCAAGCGGCGGTCGTGGGTTCGAATGCCGGCTCGTACCAATGAGTTTTTCAGAACTTATGAACGGCATATTTGCCGTTAGCTTTTCGGAGATAGAAAACATCGAGAGCTAAACCGGTCTAATCCTAATGAGGGCTTATTTTCCCTCTTGGTTGGAAGGTCAGATGGCAGTCGCTTTCGTAAAGCTAGTGCCTATGCCAAATCTTGGTATTAGGTGTAAAAGCGGACCCCGGGCTCGTTTAGAGCACAACTGGGAATAACGCTTGGATGATGGATGGCTTTTTTCCTTTGTAACTATTGTGTAAGCACAACATGCAAATATTTGTATAATAGTACATTACCACAGAGGCCGGGAAGCAAGGGGTTGCCGGCCGAGTACATGATAGACTGCCGAGCTTAGCGAGGCCGGAGAGTTATGAGGCTGGCAACCCCCTCAGGCTGAGGCCCAAACATTCAATTAAATAAATAAAAAAAACTCCAAGTAATCAAACTTAAATTTTCATGGCTGAACGCCGTGATGCTGTGCCACAAATATAAGTAAAAAAATTACTTCCCGTCCTAGGCCATCAATTTTGTATGAAATTCCTTTACAGTTCTCTCGAGTTGTTTCGCATGAAACTTAATTGCAATATTTAGTTAATAGAAATATGGGAAGTATTTTATTTCTGGCTACGTATTTAGCCAGCCTACCAATGTTGTCCGTGAACCATGGAATTTAAAAAGCATTGTGAGCCCCCCTGGGCTATGCTGCATACATTTTTTATGCGGTGGCCGCGCTCTTTCTCTGTTTACCCTGTATGTGCTAGTTGGGGGCGTTTATGAAGATTGCGTTTGTTCAAGAATATAAGAATATTTTTGAGACATAAAATTATTGTTTTTGGTTTAATTCTGTGCAACGGTCGGACGTAGGCAGACTACTGATGATGATTGCAAAAAAATAAAAATAATAGAACAGATGAATAATAACGTTGGATAAAAATCTAAGGTACTACTTTACTAAAAATATTTTAAGCCAAGCAAGTTTCTGAGTTCGCTATAAAATCGTTTAACAAACTATAGGCATGTACACGAAATGGGCTACTTATACTAATGTCCTACTGTAACAGAGATCGATCAGTAATGATAAAACCGCCCACCAAAAAAATAAACAAATGAATATGTATTTAGAAAACCAAACATTTTGTTTTGATTTTAAATCCTTCAAGATAATAAATAACGTTTGAGTGATAACGTGAGCCAAGATCTATTATAAACTAATATTTATTAAACATACAGAAACACACGCACACACATGGATCGCAATTAACCGTTTGAGTTTAAGTTTGAACTTTTGAAATTGGTGAATTGTGTGCAAGTATATAACGAGTATTTATGAGTACAACACGTGAGCTCTGAGAATGTGGGCAAATAAATGACCAAATTGCAACATCTCCGCGTTATTCATAGAATAGTTATGATAACAATACTTGTACACCCACTACGTCATTGGAGCCACGGTCGTGTCAACCGCATTGCTGAGTGGAGACCTTTTCGGTAGCACACCTCTGTGTGTAATTCTTAATGGTGTGTTACTCGAATAAATACCTCTCTAACTATCTTAAAACAACATCATTTATACGAGTAATACATCACCAGGCATTAAAACCCCACAGACTAGGCATTACCATGACAATCGAGCGATAGCTGGAAACGAAATTTGTACCGCGACGATAAAGAGCCGGCTGTGTCAACAGACTTGGTGGGAGATATGGTGGGGCCACGGAACCAGCGGGAAGCGTCACAGTAAGTTGCCATCCGAGGCCATATCAGAGAACAAAGCTTCACGCGTAGCGTGGTTGCCATTTTTAACCCCCGACGCAAAAATAGGGGTGTTAGAAGTTTAACGTGTCTGTGTATCTCTTTGTAATTAGCACCCAAACGGATGGGCCCATTTGAATGCGGTTTTTTTGTGTCATAGATAACTTTGTTCCGAGTGATCATAGCCATGTTTTATAAAAATCTATTTTGCCGTTTTTGAGATATTGGACTTTGAAATGAAAATGTTGGGGGTTTTTCAACTTTTCTAAGTTGTAGTTATATCACTTATCGCTTGGAGATTCGTCACGTTCTGAACGTATGCGATTGCGAGCTGAAGGATATGTTATCCACAGCGATAAGTGTTATAGTTTACTTTAAAAGCAAAGTTTTAACCGCGTTCAAATCAGTACCCAAATCGCTTCAGGTGTGCCTATTCAATTTGAAGACTTCCTCCGATTTCCCCAAGATCCCATCATTTGCCAACGAATTATCTTTAAATCTTTTTATTATTTCTATTTGTTTTTCTATCCGACCAATTTTGGTGCAGCGCTGCTCCGGTCGATTTGTTAGACCGGTCGTGATTGGCCAGCTTAAGCTAGTTTCGTGGCCTCACCATCTTCCCGGCTCTGTTGACTTTCAATGTGACTTATGGCGGGCTTATCTTAGCCAACTCACAATTTCTCATGAGGTTACTATAAAGGATAGTTCTAAAGCCTCAATCTAGTGCATACGGTTCAGGGTGTTAGGGGCTTGGTCTTCACCCGCGGGGTTAGGAAGACAAACAGCGATTTAGGAAATAAAAGAGAACTTCAGCGTATTAAGATACAATAGTACATTGTTTAACGAGGGGCGGAAGTGGAATATTGAGAACAAGAGTCTATCAGAAGCCCGACGCCGAAGGCGGAGGGCTTTTGATGACTCGCGTTTGCAATATTCTTACGCCCGTGTTATACACAATGATTTTCATCACATTTGCGAGGAAACAAATACATTTTAGATGAAATTAATACAAATCGTAATAAAAACTTCAACATGTCAGTCGTCCATTTTGTTGAATTTGACGTGAGGCGCGTATGGCAAAGACCCTTCGGTATACAGCCACTATTTGAAAACACTTAAAAACATTTTACATAGACACTGAATAACTACATATTAAATCTGTAAATAATTCAGTTAAACATGTTTAAGTAGTTTTTTAAGTTTAAATTTATATATAAATACGTTTTCAGACATCGTATTTGATATAAAACCTCTTTGCTCTGTAACTGCCGCATGAGTGACAGATACAATTTAAGAAAAAAACCATTAAGATCTTACTGGACATGTCGTGTTACGCCATTGACGAATTTAATGATAAGGTATTATTGAATCACGCATAACTTAGTTAATAACTCTTAATTAGACTGACATCTACAATGTCAATGAATATTTTTTTAGGAATATTGTATATCTATTTATAATTAAAACTACCTTGACATGTATAAAACGTATGTACCTACCTACTCTATTTGACATATAAAATAATGTATTTTATGAATAAAAAATCTGAATCTGAATCTGAATCTGATTACGCCCGTGGGCGTAACACAGGCTATTACAGCTCTGTATGTCTGCGCATTATGAAGCCCTTTTCGAGCAAGTGTGATGAAAAATATTTTTGATTGTTGCTGGCAGAACTATTATTGCTAGTAGATCTGTGAGCTCTAGAACTCACAAGGCTGACTTTAAAATAGAAAAAACTGGCCAAGTGCGTGTCGGGCCACGCGCAGGGTAGGGTTCCGTTGTTGCCTGTCGGTCTTAGTTACATCGACGTGCGGTGCTGTTACGTCGGCCAAATTTTTACGAAAATTGGCCTTTCCAAATACGCATTTAGTTGGTCGACTATTACTCGGTAACTACTTATGCCTGCTTGTCCGTGATGGTTTTCCTTTTAAATTATATGTACTACTACCACGATTTTTTTCACATCCCCAGTAGTAGCCATTTAGCCGGCTGGGGGGGGACAAAAGACGAACAAAAATTAGGGCTTTAAAGTCCAATATCTCGCAAACGATTTGAAAAATGGTTTTATGAAACCCACCATATTTTTGAACGAGCTATCCTTTATTTTCAAGATTTTATTGTACTGTTTTGTTGGTGTGATTATATATACCCATGCCGTATCACAGTTTTCTAGTAGTAATGGTTACTGAGCTAAGCCGAGGACGGACGGACGGACAGACGGACATGGCGAAACTATAAGGGTTCCTTGTTGACTACGGAGCCCTAAAAAGTGCCTTGTGATTCAACAAAAAAAACGAACTGCTCACAACATTTTGAAGAGAATCGGTTGAGCTAGCGACCTGTAGAGGAAAACAGCGGGGCAGACAGGACGATTTTTGGCACAAACTGAAGCATAGAACTTCGTTCGCTTCGCTCGCTCGTTCGAAAAAATCCAGATTACCCGCTTGGATGTAAAAATTACAGATGCTTTTCAACCGATTACATTATTCGGACCAAGATATTGTATTATATGTCATTCAAGCATTTAGCCTAATGGGTAGTGACGCCTATGAAGCTGAAGGTTCGAATACCGATAGGGGCAAATATTTCTGCGACGAGCGAGAATATTTGTGTATGAGTCTTGGAGGTTTTCGATGTAAGTATTTAAGTATTTAAATCTATTACATATATCGTCGTCCGGAACCTATTGAGCCAACACACGCCCTATTGAGCTTACTACGACGAGACTAGATCGTTTTGTGTCAAATTGTCCCCTAATATTTATGTATTTTTTTTTTCTGAAAAATCCTGTTTGGACGTTCTATATATATACCTATACTCGATTTAGGCAATCTGCCGAATCCTACACCGGAGATGACGATGCAACGGGGCCACGCCGTTTCGTCGCCAAAATAGTATTATTTGTTGTTTTTAGTTTCATGACGCATTGGTTATTACTGTAATGTCACGTAAATGTATTTGTCAATAAATAATTCAATTAATTAATTTATTCATTAATTAATTATTTCATTAATTAGGTAAGTTGGTTTTGCTAACTTCTGTATTCTTCCTGTAATCGTCTGCACCTTACGATACTTAAAGATATGTACCCCATAGATTAACTTATAAAGTACTTATGCACAAAGAAGATGAATGCAATTTTGACATATGAGCGATCATCGAATAAAAATAATCCAATACGCTTTACTGTAACTACATGAAGATACGAGGGGACAAAATGCCAAAATGACATCGGCAAAAACATCTTTTGAGACGAATCTCCATAACTGCCCATTTCCTAGCACATAAGCATAATCGCTGGTCACCCCTGCTGTCAAGATAGGTTAAGTGTCCATAAACATGTCGACGTACATAGGTTTAGTGAAGGGGAGACGCGATTTAAAATTCATAAGTTTTTTTATGGAACTACTATAAAAACGGTAGTTGTTATGAGATTTGTACACGAAAAATTCAAATATGTTACAGCTGCCTCCATATAGTAAAGTTTTTTTATTGGGATAAGGCTGGTGTCGGAGTCGGAAATGAAATTCAGGTTAAATTTACGCATAAATCCGATTCCGTCTTTTTTTAGTACATGAAAATGGTACATGGCCATCATTGTGATTATTATCATGGGGATGGGGGTACCTTTCCAAAAAGTAATCTCAGTAAGTATCTATTTACTGCTTAAAGTGCGAATCGGACTCGCCCACCGTGGGTTCCGTAAAAATTGATTACGGACTTTACACAAAGACTATAATATTTTTTAAAGGTTTCATGACAAATGTATAGATTTTCTATTTTCCCTGTACTTATAGTATAAGACGATATTACTTGCCGAATTTCATAGTTCTAGGTCATCGTAAAGTACCTGGAAATTTTCATTCACTTGAGAATGTCGAAATATACGTGTTTAGTGACATAAACGGCCGTATCTTTTTTTACGTTAACTGAGAAGACAGTTCAACAAAGGTTTCCGTTTTTTTCCTTTTGAGGTTAAAGTTAAAGAAGTTATTTATTACATTTTGAAAGAACTGTTTGTATGACACTAAAATAATAAAAAATAATGGACATAAGCTATTATTCTTTTTAAGGAAGAAGAATTGACACAGATCTTTTTTCTACAGGCTAAGCTTAGTAGAAACAAGATTCAAACTTGCTAATTACGACATTCAAAGTTGATAAATTAGGAAGTTTTAATCCCCTGTTAATAGTTAAATTGCTTCAGGGATCCCGATTTAGGTAATGGCGGCCATTAGTGGGCCTGTGACGTCAGTGGAAGCTGTCAAAGTGGAAGCATTTTCTTGCCTATGCCTTGGTTGAACTAATTGAGATGTTCTATTCGCGATTATTTTTTTTAATGCTATTTAGGATTTTTTTTTAATGCTTGGATTTTTTTAATAGGATTATTAGAGATAAAAGAATAACAAGTGAAATCAAAAGATTAAAAAAAAAACCTAACTGCTTTTTAAATATTCAAGTGTTAGTAGTGTTCGCTGTGAAAAAAATGATTCAAATCAGGAACTTGTTTAGTAGTAGGCACAAATTAAATTCGTTTTAAAGAGTTTGATTAGTAGTTTTGTTAATATTACATAACTACATTGGCCGGTAAGGAAGGAATTGCCTGCTGAGTGTGATGAAGACGGTCGAGCGTAGGGAGGCCGGATAGAAATACGAGTCAGGCAATCCCTAGTTCTGGTCGAGGTATGTATTGTCCTTTTCTCAAATAATGTGAAGAAAATTTTAGAAAAGAAAACAAGTAGATTACTAAATCACACACTGCAGGCAATCCCTTCCTTCCCGGCCTTTGTAGTAATGTACTAGGTATTACTAGAACTTTATGATACCTGAAAAATCTACCCCTATACTCTGAACTGTCAAAAGTAGAAAAGAAATGAAACTTTAAACACCCAATTGTAGAATAATAAAAAAGCCGCATAAAATTCTTATTTACCAACCGAGTGCGCATTAAATATTGACAAATATACCATCTCAAATATAAAGCAACCGCATAAAACCTACTCACAAATTTATACGTTTCTACCTGATATTACGAGTATAGACACAGTGACATGAGAAAAGTAGCTCAACTTCATCAAAAACCGTAAACCACACACACTCATCACACATGATTATTGCTGTGACAAGCTGAATAAGGATTTTATTTAGTGTCAAATTACTTTTCTCATCTAACGCGTTGTAATTTTGCCGTGGAAGCGGCAATGACAGAGTTTCTATAGAAAAACGGTTATACGTTGAAAGTTCTTGTATGTACAGTCACCAGCATTCATATCTGCTATAACAATGCGCGCATAAATATCTGACACGACTTTATTTCTAGGGCCATTGGGACGTGTCAGATATTTTTGCTGCCTTTGTTATGGCAGATACTAATGCTGGTGGCTTTAACATCAGCAAAGAAAGTGGTCTACCACTTTTGGACCTTATTTTGCATGCAATAGAGTCGAAAAGTGGTAGAACACTTTCTTGGCTCACTATACAGAAATAATAAAAAAGTGTTTAAACTACTCGAAAAACTTATTTTTGTAGATTTATAGCTACAAAATTTAAAGTGTCATTGAAAGACCCATAGAATCATGTGCTCATCATCATGTGAAAGTCACTCGTATCATACCTTCTTACAAATACCTCTCCTTTATTTGAATACCGGAATCGCCTTAACTGTTCGTACAGTCAACATCATAAACATGTTTACACTTTTCGACCTTATCTCTAAACAACCAGGTCCTAAAACTACCTAGAATGCATGCATGTTTTCGATGCCCCACTGTACAGTCTGTGCACCGTTTTGCGTTTCTGAGTGCGCTACTTCCATCTTTACACTCCGCCATAACCATACTTATTCGATACACGTTCTCTTTTACAACTTTCAGATTAACCCCATCCAACTTTCCACCTTAAACCCTGAAAGATTAGGTCGTTTTCCGTAAGCAACAAATTGTGCTGACGGTATCAAATTATCCCAACGCTGGTAATTACTTTGTTTAGTATTTCTCGAATTAATGCGGGACCCCAATCTATCTTCATTTGGCGAGTGTTATTTAAACGAAATTAGGGAAGTGACAGCCCTGATGACCTTGAGCGGATCTGTCGTAATGAATAAGTTGGGTTAATGCGATTTGTTTTACTGGCAATCTGTTATGTGAAATATATTTTACAATAAAAATACGCGGAATGGACCGTACAGAGATTAAGGGTCGCGCCTCTTCTGTGGGCTTTGCCAAAGTTAAGGGCTACGAAGCCAATTTTTTAGTTAGACTCTTAATCCAGATAAACGGTGTCTCCCCTTTTATGATTTCATGTATTCAAATATTTTTTTACATGCACGGAAGCCCTTACAGGAAAGACGAGTTTTATTTTACACAAACTGTATGATCCGAAAATGAATATAATAATCAAAAGAAAAGGAGCAAGTCAAGGAGCATGTACATGTCGTGTCGTACCAGTACATAAGGAAGCTGGTCTCAAACCGGCAAAGATGGAAATAACTGCATCAAGGAATTGATTGAATTAGACCTTGCGGAAGTCCATGATAAGTAGCAAGAACAATGTTCCTTTGCTATTTTGCAAAAAAACGTGCTGGACTATCAGCAATGATGAGATGTAACTATTTGCGTATTTTGCATGTGGTCAATGCGACCACCCTCCAAGCACCTCGAGGTCGTTGTAAATTATTACAACGACCTCGACACGTGTTTCACCTCTCTACGACGAATCATCATCAGCAACGTCTCCTGCCAGCATGTCTTGATCGCTAATAATAGTAATGCATTTATTTCTGGCATCAAAGGCCCAGCAACATTTTTTTTAGCGTTATCTATATCTATATCCATACTAATATGTATGTGTGTGTTTGTTTGTTTGTATGTTTGTCCGTCTTTCACGGCAAAACGGAGCGACGAATTGAAGTGATTTTTTAAGTGAAGATAGTTGAAGGGATGGAGAGTAACATAGGATCGTTTTTATCCCCGTAATCATCCCCTAAGGGGGTGAAATGGGGGAGGTAAAAGTTTGTATGTAGCTGCGATATAAACGAGTTCCACGCGGACGGAGTCGCGGGCAGAAGCTAGTATAACTATAATTTTATATTTAGCTCCTTCACCCATCGGGCTGCGTCCACATCAGGAGAGAATAAACTAAGGGATTTCCAGCGTATTTGCGTTTTGGACAGTCATAGATGATGTGGTGGATGGCACAGGTGCTCCGCAATCACATGCCGGTGAAGTTCGCCAGCCACATTTGAACATATAAGCCCCACAGAGTCCTTGTCCGGTTCTTAGTCTGTTCAACTGGCACCACTCCCGTCTAGCGGCCGAGAAGTCGCTTGGCTTTTGCTTATAGGATCGTAGTTTTTTACGTCAGCCCTAGAAGGATTTGACTTCCATTCGTCATTAATGTAAAGGAATATATAAAAATATTTTGCGGAAAGTCTTACACAAATCGATCTAGTCCCAAACTAAGTAAAGCTTGTACTATGGGTTCTAGACGTCAATAAGCATACGTATATGTATAAATAAATGTACTTATATACGATTCGAACCCAGGACCACTAGCATCGTAGGCAGGGTCACTACCAACTAGGCTACACCGGTGGTCCAATGTAAAAGTACAATTTATTCCATGATTATTTCCTCAATTCTCTTGAATAGTCATTTCGGGAAAATTTACCAACTTTTCAAAGGTATTTCATTAAAATAAGGGGCATAATCGACTGTTTGGAACCGTTTTAAAAGTTTCAATGGCTCGGGTTACGCTCCGCACAATAGGCAGAACATTTGTTTTTTTCGCACGCGGCATTCGGGAGTTGGGAGTTTTTTTGAGAAGTCCGTTTAAATTAGTTTCTAGTTTGGTGTTGGGCAGTTTTGCTTTGTAATAAACACATAAATAATTATGTGCTAGTGAATTATGGGCACCTACAGATATTAATTATAAGAAAAAAGTCTTTGATGCTTGATTGGATATTAAAATACTGTCAATCAATCTTTTCGCTTTTAACAGTTTTACATGTTACAAAAAACCCTACATGACATAACGTTATGGAAAAACTCTATATTACATTAATATATATTTAACAAAGTATTCTTAGATATATCTCAAATATAGATTTTATTTTTCGATTATTATTATATTATGTATGACTATTATTATTTTTGCCATTGTTTTACTTTGTGTATTCTGACTTTTTGTAATTGATTATTTATATGCACCTATGTAATGAAACTCAAGACAAATTGCATGCCTACATGTGGGCTCAATACACTGTGCAGGGAAATCTTATTGACATTTGTATTGTATACCTACTGTATTCTGGCAAATAAATGATATTGATTGATTCGAAATTCGTCTTTAACTAAAAAAACTCTATATAAATTATTGAACCTGCTCACACAATTTCACTTGAATCGACTGCGACCCGTAGAGGAAAACAGCCGGACAGGCAGACATACGAAAGATTTTGGCCGAGCTGAAGCGGAGAACATCGTTCGCCTCGCTCGCTCGTTCAAAAATGCTATCAACAAACATTGTCCAACATTGCGTTCTCTAATTCAGTTTATTCCAATACCCCTATAAAGTTACATTACATACTTGTTTGAACCAAGCCTTTGAAGTGCAAACATAGCCCGCGGTGCAGTTTTAAGCCTCGGCCGCAAAGTATAAAGCAAACAACTTTGTCACAACGGTCCTTTAGCTGTTTACCCGAGCATGGCGACATCCCAAAATGATATGCGTGTTTCAGTGAAATTTGTTACGATCTAAAATAAATAAACAATGAAGAATAATTACTATAATTGGGACAGAATCAGCAAAAAAAGTTGATACATTTAGTTTAACACATTCAGTGCTGATGCCGGGAACCCGACTGTTGTACACCGGAGGCGCTTTCCGTTACATACGAGGAAACCCACGGGATCGGATACGAGCATAGCGATTCTTAGCAGTGAATGTGTTAAAAAAACTACCGCACCGCCTCAGTCACATTCACTGCCAAGAATCGCTACACGCTACGCCCGTAGCGTAGGACGACTTAGGTACCCGCTAGGCGGGTTCCTGGCAGTGAAAGTGTTAACTCCAGTCTACATTTATGATTATGACACAAACATTTCCTAATATGAAGATCATAACATCACACACTATTTATATGAGCGTATTTTCTAAAGCCTATAACAACATACAATCCTTCACAACCTATCTAAACTACCGTTTAATCTAATATCATAGCAAACCACCATGATATTTCACATCTGTTGCTCATAATGACCCATATTACAGACGCATAAGAGCTACCATTATCTTAAAATCTCACATTAAATTAACTACAAATTGAGCCGTATTACTTGTGTAATACGGTCCTGGTAATAACACTATTTAGAAAACGACTGTTGGATTTTGAGCACTATAGCGTTGTGTTAAGGTTTTGTTTTAAGGTGTAAGAATGGTATTTAAATACGTGCATGGTTGTCGGTTAGTGAATTTGACACCGCGACCGCTGGATGCAACGCGTTTATGACCTAGGCCAAGAGCTAGGCTCTAATTATTAACAATATCCCTTTGTTATTCCGCTAAAAACGTGCAGCATATTAGCAATGATTAGATGTACAGTCGAGGAATTTGAATGTTTAGCACTTTTGGACCTTAACGTCATTCAAATAAAGCTTAAATGTGCCATACTTTCATTTTCCTCGACCGTACTTATTTGCTTATTTTTACATGCGATTAATGCGCCCACCCCGGAGGGAGGGTGGCACGGGCAAACATGCAAATAATTATAGCATAACACCGCCAATATTGACAAAACCTCGACACGTGTTTCGCCTCTGTACGAGGCATCAGGAGGTGATCACGCTGATGTTGGACTCCCGCATAGTAACACTTGATTCATCATGATAGTAAATCTTAACTAATAATAAAGTAAAAAGTTTAAATTTATTTATAAATACGTTTTCAGACATCGTATTTGATATAAAACCTCTTTGCTTTGTAACTGCCGCATGAGTGACAGATACAATTTAAGAAAAAAACCATTACGCCCGCGGGCGTAACACAGGCTATTGTAGCTCTGTATGTCTGCGCATTATAAAGCCCTTTTCAAGCAAGTGTGATGAAATAGTACATTACGTACCTAGGGCGGTGAATTCGTGAATGGCCCAGATCGCAGGTGTTTGTGGTCCGAACCAAAGGTGAGGGCCATAAATATGCGATCTGGGGCTTTACGAATTACCGCCCGTGGTGAGTACACAATTTTACGTCTTCACCTGGCCACAATGCGAGATTTACCGTACGCGCACTCGCATTGTGGCCGGGTGTGACGTAAAATATAATGATTTAAACTTTCACGATTCTCACACATTATTTATACTAAACGGAACTTAATCGCGTAAAATTAACTTATTTATTTACCTCACTGAGGTCTCCCGACGTTTCGGATGAGTCGCAACATCCATGTTCACGGGACAACTGGCTTGAGCGGGTATCAACAACTTCTTGCTGCGCGGGCTTGTTGCTGCGGGGGAGATGTTGATACCCGCTCAAGGCAGTTGTCCCGTGAACATGGATGTTGCGACTCATCCGAAACGTCGGGAGACCTCAGTGAGGTAAATAAATAAGTTAATTATACGCGATTAAGTCCCGTTACTATAAATAATGATATGTAAAATGTTTTTGGAATGTACAAGCCACTGTAGCTTAGCGGTACGGCACGTGACAAATTTCAAATTATTATAAATTATTATATTGTATTATTTTGTATTATTTTTTTGTAAGAATGCAACGCCCTAGCATGGTTCCTGTTTGAAACTTTTAATGGAATCATGTATTAGAAATAAAGACCTTGTAAACAACATAATTGCAATAAATAACTTGAACTTGACATTCAATGTTGAGATCGTAAGTTCTTACAACTGGGTTTTTCAATCAACAAAAAATCATTTGATATCAGCAAAATCTTTTCAGTACACCTAGTGAGTAAACTGGTCTTATCCCAACGAGGTAACACTAGAAGGTTAGATGAAAATCGTTTTCAAAAAACTGGTGCCTGTGTCAAATCTTGGGATTAGATGTTATAGCGGACCAAGCCGGGCTCCCTCTGGGTAGTCAGGTATGCTTATTTTTTAATTCCCAGGAAACCAGGTCGATGTCGGCGGGCAAGTTTGATGTACCGAGGGTCAGTAATTACTACGGCTACAGGTGTCTCCGGAAACGCCTACCCTATATACTCAACAGCCTGCCCTCTGACATCAGGCAGGAAGCCAATAAAGATAATCTTGGTATAAATCTGCGTAGTTACCTTGTCAAATGTATAAAATAATTATTGTACCTATAGAAGTAGATAAATATGGCTCGCTGGTTCGCACGATGTTCACAACCAGTCAAGGTAACCTTATTCAAAGCGTTCTGCCAGTCCTTTTACACGTGCGGCTTGTGGGTCAATTTTACGCAGCGGACATATAGCGATTTGCGTGTCCAATATAACAACGCGTTCAGGATACTGATGGGTCTGCCACGGCACTGTAGCGTATCCGGTATGTTCGCGGAGGCGCGGACCGACGGTTTCGCGGCCATTATGCGCAAACGTTGCGCGTCCCTGCTAGCCCGGGTACAGTGCAGCACCAACAGGATCCTGAGCGTGTTCGCGGACCGCCGGGACTCCGCGCTCATGCGTCGATGGACACAGCTCCATGTCCTCGCAACACTTAGATAAGTAAGTCAACATTTATTGTTTGTCGCTAACCATAGATTAAGATTTTATTGTATATTACTAACACTTATGGGTGCAAGCCTGAAATAAATGATTTGAATTTGAATTTGAAATAGTACTTATAGATAAATATTATAAATAGAAGATAGTTGAGACTGCTCGATCCCACAGTCAAACTGCGCAAACGGTTTTGCGGGACCCTGTACTTGTTTATGTTGTATTATTGTTTCTTTCTTAATAAATAAATAAATAATAATAAATAAATAACTTGATTCGAATTCACAAACCAAATATTTCTACTTATGGTGGACGGCAGAACTATATAAGAAGTATTTTAGGATTTTGGTAAAATTTTCTTGAACATTTCTAGTTCAAAACTAGGCCGTTATCCTCTTAATGTTGTCCTCGGCATCTAATTCTAAGATTCGGCGTAGGCACTAGTTTTACGAAAGCGAGTGTCACCCAGAAGGAAAACAAGACCTTGTTGGGACACCGGTTTCCTCACAAAGATTTCCTTTGCCGGAAAGTCTTGTTCAAAAATAGGTACCATCGCCAACACAGTTAATTGACCATCCGTGCACTTTACGTCCATTGTAATAAGGTTCTATATACAAACAGGATGGTCAGTTAACTGTGTTGGCGTTTATACGCATAAAAATTGAAATACGCATTGAAATAAAAACTCCATTACATTCGCGCCGCGTTGGAACTTGACAAGTGTGTCAAGGGGCTCGTTACGTCGACGACTGTGTTCAGAAATTATATAAAACATATACTTTTATATCAGCGTTGATATGTTTAAATTCTTACTTTTTAGTAAATAATGACAAAATATGTGACTGTACCGGCAGGCGCGGCGTGGGTGGGCCCCCCGCAAGGTGGACTGATGACCTGGTAAAGGTTGCTGGAGTCCGCTGGATGCGGGTGGCGCTGGACCGGTCACTTTGGCACTCTTTGGGGGAGGCCTATGTCCAGCAGTGGACGTCTTTCGGCTGATATGATTATGATGATGATGGTGTGACTGTGTCATTTTTATGCTGTTCATATTGCGAATCAGAATCCTTACATTCTGATAGGGTGACTACTTGTGTAAAAGAACAGCCTAAGGTATAGTACTTAAGTACAGACAGTCTTCTATCTAACAACGCTGATGTTCGAGAACTAGAAAACTCAAATCATGCCATCCCTTTCTATCGCATAGCACCATTTTTTGACACTGACAGTGACATTGACAAGGCATTGACTACGGCGGCCTAGTTGTTATGGGATGCGGCTGTCAAGCGGCGGTCGTGGGTTCGAATCCCGGCTCATAACAATGAGTTTTTCGAAACTTATGTACGGAATATTTACCGTTAGCTTATCGGTGAAGGGAAAATCGTGAGTAAACCGGTCTAATCCCAGTAAGGTCTAGTTTTCTCTCTGGGTGGAAGGTCAGGTGGCAGTTGCTTTCGTAAAACTAGTGCCTATGCCAAATTTTGGGATTTGGTGACAAAATGGACCCCGGGCTCCTTTAGGGCACAACCGGGAATAGCACTTATTTATTTATTTAATCGTATGGCATACTTTTATTTTGGCCTTTAAAGTTTGTCACTCTTTAGCCAGGTCCACCCAGGGGACACGTGCAGGGTTGTGGTGGGTAGCTCCTGCGGACGCGAGTGACAGTTGTCCCCCCCTTTGTCAAGTGAATGGGCAACTCGACTGTTAGAAGTTCTTAAGCCGCCCGAAGGCCTCTAACTCGGCTTAACGACTACTGTCATAGACAGCAGCCGGGATCAACTGCTTAGCGTGCCTTCCAAAGCACGGAAGCGCTCATTTATGTTAACCACTCAAAACACCCATCTAAAGACTGACCGCTGCCATCTTTGCTTAACCTGCGCTATCGTTTCCGACTCGCAGGCGCCGCTAGGCTATGAGCGCTTCCGGAATAGCACTAGGAGACGATTAAGTCCCGTTTAGTATAAATAATGTGTCAGAATCGTAAAAGTTCATGCTTTTAATTGCAGACCCATACGTCAAACAAATAAACACATAGAATCGTTTAATGTGATTATAAGACCAATCTTTGCAATTATTTTCTATCGAGCCGATTTCGTCCAATTATGTATCGAGCCCGTCCACGGTCTTTGAAATATGGTGAATATTAACATATATTTTATTTGATGTGCTAGAACATATAGTTTTTCTTAAAAAACTGCTTAAATAACATCAATTTCACCAAATTAGGTCTTGTCAGCCTCTTAAGCGGAGCGGCAACATTTGTCAACATTTATTTTGTAACACAAATGATAGAATAAAGGTTTAGTCTCAAAATTTATTAAAACTTCAAAACAAAGAATGCAAAGAAATATGCATAATGTCGTAAATCCCATTCAAATATCTCTAAAAATTACGAAGCTTCAACCGTTTTAATGTTGTTTGTTAGAGAGAGAAAACGCTACCAGATCGTGATATCACGATCCTCGAGTGTCATAGTAAATGAAAATTGTTTCATATGTGCGTTTTGCGGAAAAGGTGTAATATTTGTCAGTATAATATTAATGCATGTGCCTAGGCAAGTCTGCGATGAACATGGAATATTGATTTAGGGTCGTGTGTTTGGGCTATGGCCAGAGCGGTTAGTGTCATCAAAAATTTATATTTAATGAGCGCCAGATGAAACAACCGACAAGCTTGAGGATTAGCTAAATAAAATCACAAGAACACTTTTAACAAAGTTTATTAAGGCACACCCTCGAATAAGGCTACGTCACAAAGACGGTAATACATGAAAGGGTTTTCTAGTTTATACTTAAATGATACCACTAGACTTAAAATTATCTAGATATTTCTTTAAAATTAGTTGTACAGGGTAGTCATGTTACTTTGGGCTGAATTGATGCAGTCATTATCATAATAAAGAATTAATTTACCGGCGAAAGAGGTGACTCAAACCTCCATCTTCAACACCACAGGACAGCGACTCGCTCCGCAGTAAGTACTTAAAACATGGCGACAGTGTCTAGCCAGAAGCTGGTCCCGCAGTACAGATCAGGTGGACTGGTACACCTCCACGGCATTCATGAGTGTGCTCCTCATTTAAGCGGAGATGTTGAGTTTAAAACTGAGGTAAAAAGAAAAACCCTAGGACAAAGAATTGTCACCATTAGTAAAGAGTTGGTATTTGAGAATCTACAGTTTAGCGTCGAAATAGAAACAAAAGTATGCTTACCACGCGTGGTGGGTTTTTTCTATTAAGAGGTGTAGGTGGTTTTGACTAAGTCATCTTACACGTGTAACTGAAATGGACGAAATTCACACTTTGATTATTAAACGAAACGACTAAACATTGTCAGACACGAGTTAATATGAAAATCAAACACTCACCTGAGTAGTGAAAATGTTAAGAGAGATCTGGACTATTATGTCCAGACCATAGTGACGCTAAGTTAAGCAAACGGGGCTGTTGGCTGGAACAAAATGAAACACCAATTAGCACTAACACGGCAACAGACACTTAGGACATTGCTAGTAGCAAACACTTACCCCGAGGCGGCGAAAATTTGGAACCGGAGAGTAAAATACGCGGCTCTCACATTCTGGCTGGATTAGGAATGAACGAGTTCCTTCAATCCTCCCAAAATCGCAGAATCATTTCACCTCAAACCCGTTCCGAATCACCGAATACGGAGGAGGGCAGCGACCAAACAATAGACCGTCGACAATAATAATTTTATAGTTTTTTAAAGAAAACACTGCAAACTGAATCTACGACGTGTTTAAAAGAAAAGAACGACTTCTGAGTATTTTCTTACAGCTAACTCGAGCGAAAAGATAAATAAACAAAGTCTATGTTTGACACAACAACCAGTGTGACATGCCTAAAACGAAACGTTTCTTGACCGGTCACAGACAGAGTGATATGACGTTTTGTTAATGCAATCTCGGTAACATCGACACTTTAAGATAAAACTTTCCCTTAATTTCAATAGTTTAAATTTATGATAGATGTGCTGCCAGATAGTCTACGATCTGTAGCTTTAGAAATATATATTTTACCAATTTAGCACTAGCTTTACTCTTGAGAATAAAAAGATAAGTGTCAACTTTGACAGTTAGAACTAATGCAACGAAACGTAGTCCGATATAATTGCAAGTAAAAAGCCCTGAATGGAGATTTAATGTTTACCTGTTTAAAAGTGTTATTTAGTGTATAGTATTAAGCGAAAGTGTCTCGAGTGCATTTCTCCTGGATCATACAGCTAAAATGCAATGGAATACCGTCGAGACCGATTGGAAAATTCCTGTAGTTAAGGTAATATGTAGTCTATAAAAGTTGTCTTTCGGCTTGCAAGAACGAAGCCTTTTCGCGACTCAAACTAGCTTATTCCTAACCTATGAAGTGTTACAGTATCCCTTCTGTTGGCGAAATAATTTTATTTCTGCATTTCTTAAAATTCAGAAATAAAATTATTTGTCGAAGAACCCTACCTTACTCTTCTCTACTCTGAAATTAACCCCATACACAAGTTGAAACCCCCAACCAGCGTTTGAAATCCTACTTCTCTACACAAACGTTCATCCTACAAAGATTGACTGCTCTATAAGCACCGGCCCTTTAACCACGGGTGCCATCTGTGGGATCCTCTATTGAGTTACTAACCCAATACGCTAGTTGATACCCCCAAAAAGCGTTTGAAATCATACTTCCCTAAACAAACGTTAATCCTACAGAGACTGAGTGCTTTACTAACAGCACTGGCCCTTTAACCACGGGTGCCATCTGTGGGATCCGCAAGACTGCTAACCTATTTAACGAATATTTTTCATATAGAATAGAAAATCAAGACACAGAAGTCATGTGGAGAGAAAAAATATATATATTAAAAATGATGTGCCTCAGCACCTTGACAGGACTGGACCTTATATTCGACATGGACAGTAATTATTACTACTATTACGACAACCTAACATGCAACGTTTGAAAAAAAAAACGAGTTGAAAACTCTATGAATGCTTAACCACGTATAGATGATTATATGGCCAGAATAAGGATCTATACTGTATACCTATGAACTATGCGCGCCCTAAAACTATCTATGCTTAACACTTTTTTTTTTCGGGATACTTAAACAAAAATTTAAACGACTTATTACAAGAAATTTAATTACGGGTCGGTATTAGACTACAAGTTTTACTCTAAAGTTTAAACTACTATATTTAAACAAAGGTAATCCTAATACTTAAACGAATTTAACTACGCGAAAACTTATCTAAAAGCATTTACGAGTAAATCAATAACTATCAGAGGGTAATTTAACGACTAAAGTTGTTTGCGGAAAGATCTTCCCGCCATTTTAATCTAATAACTACTACTTAAAAACTACGGTGGGTAACGGTAGTTTACTTTATTAACAGATACCCGAGGATTAGGGCTGGCAATGCACCATATAATAGTGATTTCCCAAGCACCAGCAGTATAGTTTGGGGACTGACAGAACTACTTCTGGTTAATCAGTAACCTTTCAATGAACATTTTTTAAATTTTCTTGTAGATAGGGCTCCAAAGAGTTCAAATCTTTTCAGAATTTTAGTAAGTCACATAAGTGATTTAGAACTTAAAGTTGGATGACTTGGCAAGTCAAATGCAATCAAGACTACGGCTAGTTCGTACGTAACTAGACCCATGTCGTTACTAAGTCAGATACCAATGTCTGAATAGAAATAAAGGTAGACGCAATCGTCTAATAAGAGTTTAATCAATTCTGACTCTGTGGTCTGAGGAAAACAAGTGAGTTATAAACAACCACTAGGCTTCTCTCAGCTGAACTGCACTATAAGAACAGTTAAAACAAGATAAGAGGCAGAAACATAACATCAGGAAGACGGCGCGGCATCACCGGGTCGAACTAAATCCTTGATGTGGAAATCACCTAGATTTTTCCCCTGTAGGGATTTTAAATTATATACCAAAGGTCCAAGCTTTTTATGGATAACGCATTTCTCGTACCTAGGAGCTAACTTTGCCGAAAAATGTTTAGCGGCGTTAGATAAGCGAAAACATTTCTTATACACGATTTGTCCTTCTTGGAGTTCCATAGGACGTTTGCGCATATTATAATAACGTGCATTACGCTCGTGAGCAACACGTAGAGAGTTACGCACCTTTTCGAATATGGTTTGCATCTCTTTAAGATTTGTAGAGAAAGTGTGACTGTTATCCACCACTAGAGCGTGTCTATCAACAGGAACATCGGAATTGTAGAAGGATCCATCAAGTATCATTTCGCGACCATGGGTGAGGAAATATGGAGTAAATTTGGTTCCTTCATGAACAACCGTGTTTAGGGCACATTGCACCTCGCTTATGTTCTTATCCCAAGTTCTGTGATCTGAACGCACATACGAAGCAATGGTCCTAACTAGTTCACGGTTGACGCGTTCGGTTTGACACGTCTGTGGATGGTAACGTGGGTTATAAAATAGATGTGGAACGTTATACTTGCTCACCAGGTCTCGAAAATCTTTAGATGTAAATTGTGCACCGTTATCTGAATAAATGTATTTAGGTACGCCGTGAATTAAGAAGATACCCTTTTCCATGCACTTGACTATAGCCTTAGCGGTTATGTTACGTAACGGGAATAAAGTGACATACTTACTAAAATAGTCTGTACAGACGAACAGATATTGGTTTCTCAGATAAGATGGCGGAAAAGGTCCCAGAATGTCACAGGATATGGCTTCCCCCGGTAACGTAATACGTCTAGGATTTCCCATTAAACCTGGACGAGCCAAATTTACGGGTTTGTATGTCTTGCAAGTTTCACAGGAGTCGACATAATCCTTAACATCTTGGAATAAAGTAGGCCAATAATACATCGTAGCGATTTTTGAATGAGTTTTAGCAACACCAAAGTGACCTGCGGTAATATCGTCGTGAAATTTGGAAAGAATGTCTTTTCGATCCTCGTAAGGCACTACCACCTTCCAGTCGAACTGAGCTGTTAAGCGATATTTATTCTTAGAGAGTCGAAAGAGCTTGTTATTTTCTATTTTGAAATTTGGAAAAAGAGATGGCTTATCGGATACCTTGTTGTACATGTCCAAATACCATGGGTCCGTTGTAGAGAGTACGTCAATGGCAGCAATTTGAATTCGGGATAGACAATCTGGGATAACGTGTTCTTTTCCTTTACGGTGTATTAAATCGAACTCAAATTGACTTAGTTGACATGCCCATCGGTTCAGACGACCTGATGGATTTTTCAAGTTGGAAAACCACTTAAGGGACGCATGATCCGTGATTATGTAACACTTCCTACCCTCAACGTATGCCCGGTACTGGTCCAGCGCATGTAAAACCGCAAGTAGCTCGCGTTCAGTAACGGAGTAGTGGGTCTCGGCTTTAGAAAGGGTGCGACTGCAATACGCGATAGGATGGTCGACCCCACCATGCTTCTGAGTCAGTACGGCTCCAATGGCGTACGAAGATGCGTCAGTGTGGATATAGAAAGGGGCGTCGAAATCAGGGCACCTTAAGATAGGTGCAGATACTAAGGCAGCTTTAAGCTGATTAAAAGATTCATTTGCTTCGTCAGACCACGCAAACATTACTTTTTTGCTGGTCAAACGCGAAAGAGGACGAGCAATTTTAGAGAAGTTATTGATAAAACGTCGGTACCACCCGCACATACCTAAGAATCGTTTGATGCCTTTCGCATCTTCGGGTACTGGAAAGTTTAAGATCACATCAATTTTTGAAGGATCAGTCCGCAAACCGTATTTGTCTACAACATATCCAAGATATTTAAGTTCAGGTCGGCAAAAGAGGGACTTCTTCATGTTGATTGTTAAGTTTGCGGCCTTGAGTTTCTCAAAAACGGCCCTAAGAAGACGGAGATGCTCACTAAAATCGGACGTGCATATGATAATGTCGTCTATGTAACAGAAAACCTTGTTGTCGAACTCCGCGGTAAATAGGGTATCCATGAGGCGTTGCATAGTGGCAGAGGCCCCTACAAGACCGAAGCACATCCGGTTATAATGGAAAAGCCCTTTTCCGGGTACCGTAAAAGCTGTGACCTCTTTCGACTTATCATTAAGAGGTATCTGGTGATAGGCGGCACTAAGGTCCAAAGATGTCAAGAACTTAGCGTCTCGCAAGTTGTCTAGGATATAATTGACATAAGGTAATGGATAAGCGTCTGATTTAGAGACTGCGTTAATTTTCCGACTATCAAGGCACAGTCTGAGATCTCCATTGGACTTTTCGACCATGACCACTGGAGAGTTCCAAGGTGAGTGAGATGGCTCGACAATACCTGCCTCAAGCATACGATCTACCTCCTTCTCCAGGGCAGCCTGTTTTACAGGACTGAGCCTATAATATTTTTGCTTAATAGGAGGAGAATCCCCAGTATTAATCACATGTTGAATCAAAGACGTCTTACCTAAACCGACTTTATCCGTATCAATTTGATCGTAAAGAGATTTGACCCCCTCTAAACTAATCCTTTCTACTGGAGACAGTGAGTCAGCATCATTTAGACCAGATTCGGCAGGAACTGAAGATATACTGGCCACACTATCGTCATCAGGTAAACTAGAGATAATTTCCGGAGCCAAATTAAAAGTTTTCCAAAAATTAAGTCCAAGTATAATTGGAGTAGAAATTTCCGGTTGAATGTTAAAGTGAATTATTTGTATATTGCCTTTATAATTAACAGGCAACGACATATACTCGGTACACAGTAATTCCTGCCCATTTGCTACCCTGAGCTTTAACGGAACCTTGTGAGTCAGAATAGGCATTCCAATAACCGAGAATATGAGATGGCTGTTTTGTCCTAGTAGACTACAACCGGCACCACAATCGAGTAATCCTTTAACCTTTACGTCTAGAATATTAAGAAGAACGTATAATCGGTTATCCCCCTTTGGAGGTTCAAAATAAATAGTCTTTTCTACGGCGGAGGAATGATTAAAATTTAGTTTCAAATTAGTATTAGAAAAGACTAAGCTATCCCGTTTTTTGACTGATTAGAACAAGTAGGACATTCGGGAGTTCGAACGCCTTTTTCTCCACATTTAAAACAGATCACCTCTCTCGATTTCTTACATTGGCTGGTAACATGGTTAGTCATACCACAGCGAAAACAAGCCTGCTTAGACGCAGCTGGTCCAACTGAAGCCACGTAAGACTTTGAGTTTGGGTATAAACCCGGAGATTTTTGGAAGTTACTCCGCGATGCGAATTTAGATTCTGCTCCTAGTTTATGGTTGAGAGAGCCAGTATTAGGTTTAGAAGAAGACGGCTCGCGGAATTGATCTGCCTTAACCTTAGCCAACTCAATCCGTTTGCACAAAGAAGTTAACTGTGATATCGAAGTGACGTCCTGTAAAGCTAATTCCCTGCTGTAATCGGGTCGGATGTTGCGAGTGAGGATGTCTAATTTTTCTTCTTCAGGAACCTTCTTGTTCAGCCTCTCGAACATCCCTAGCACTACTGATACGAAGGACACAATGGACTCATCTCTAGCCTGAGTACGAGAACGAATCTCCTGGAGCAGTTTGAAATCTAAATCTGGAATATCGAAGTCATCCCTAAGAGCCGTGACTACATCATGGTACGAGTTGAATTGTTCACGCTTTGAACGGAACCACGATAACGCCGGTCCATCTAAAATTTCCGGAAAACCGCGGAAAATACTCGGTTCCGAAATTTGCCTCGCGACACGTAATTCCTCCAAACGCCTTAAAAACAGACGTGCACATGAGTTGCCATTATATTTGAGATTCAGAGAATTTATATTGAACTGCTTTTCAGTTTTATAAATTACTTTTTTGATCACCTGGGCGGTAATGTCATGAGAGCTGACGTCACTATCGTCATCGTCAGAATCCGAACCACTGACAGCCTGCAAACGATCCATTATCGCGTTCAAAGACACCCTGAAAAGTTGAACGTCCTCGTTGTCGATTGGCAACCGCGAAACACGACAAAGAAGATATTTGCAACGTGACAGTAGACGAGATTTAGCGGAAGGCGACGGACCATCCTGCAAAGCCTTTTCTATCTCTTCCACCTTACGCTGTACTATTGAAATTTCTACCGAAGAGTCAAAATTTCCTGAAAGACCTAGCTTTACACCACCCTTATGAGCAAGATCGGCAGTCTGTATCAGAACCTGTTGTAAACTGCTACGACGAGATGCTGGGTTTACCTTACATCCCCTAATGACAAGTTCGTGTGAAATTTCGTCTTTTTTCAGGTGTGTAATATTAGCACCGGCTTGTATAAAATCTATTTTGGAAAGTTACGCTTTGTTTCAAATTAGTCAATAATAATTAAAGTTTTCAAAACGGTAACAAAAACTATTTTGAATGTTTTTCAAATTCCAACTTTACAACTATAAACATCCTATCATTACCATTATAGACTACCAAAGCATATGAAAAATTATCCTTGCTTAAATTGTTTACGCTTTCACCAAAAGTTTAGGTTATTAAATGACAGACAGAAATGAATGACTCTCTAATAGACATTCCTGTTACATAACAGTACTAATATTATATCACTCCAGTAAAAATCACAATGTCAGTTTTGAAAAGTTTCAGTGTCACAAGTACATCAAAGTAGATGTTTGTATTTAGCAGAACCTAGATAAATAGGTATAGTTTGTTTAGTATCGTTCAAGATAAAGTTTTTATATTTTCCAGTTGATATAAAACCATTCAGGAAAACATCAGTATATTCAAGATGTTTTAAGTTTGAGTTATAAGTTATAACTGTTTAAGTTTTTAAAATTAATAGCTTAAATCCATAAGGAATCCTTAAAACTAACACATAAAAATACCATAGTCACTACTCAGTTTCTTAAAAATAGTACCAAAGCAACACTTTAATTAGAGAAACAGGTGTTCCCCTAAATATAAAATGAATAAGTTTAATTAATATTTATTTAGCTAATCTCAATCTGGCCCCACGTTGGGCGCCACTGTAATATTTGTCAGTATAATATTAATGCATGTGCCTAGGCAAGTCTGCGATGAACATGGAATATTGATTTAGGGTCGTGTGTTTGGGCTATGGCCAGAGCGGTTAGTGTCATCAAAAATTTATATTTAATGAGCGCCAGATGAAACAACCGACAAGCTTGAGGATTAGCTAAATAAAATCACAAGAACACTTTTAACAAAGTTTATTAAGGCACACCCTCGAATAAGGCTACGTCACAAAGACGGTAATACATGAAAGGGTTTTCTAGTTTATACTTAAATGATACCACTAGACTTAAAATTATCTAGATATTTCTTTAAAATTAGTTGTACAGGGTAGTCATGTTACTTTGGGCTGAATTGATGCAGTCATTATCATAATAAAGAATTAATTTACCGGCGAAAGAGGTGACTCAAACCTCCATCTTCAACACCACAGGACAGCGACTCGCTCCGCAGTAAGTACTTAAAACATGGCGACAGTGTCTAGCCAGAAGCTGGTCCCGCAGTACAGATCAGGTGGACTGGTACACCTCCACGGCATTCATGAGTGTGCTCCTCATTTAAGCGGAGATGTTGAGTTTAAAACTGAGGTAAAAAGAAAAACCCTAGGACAAAGAATTGTCACCATTAGTAAAGAGTTGGTATTTGAGAATCTACAGTTTAGCGTCGAAATAGAAACAAAAGTATGCTTACCACGCGTGGTGGGTTTTTTCTATTAAGAGGTGTAGGTGGTTTTGACTGTCATCTTACACGTGTAACTGAAATGGACGAAATTCACACTTTGATTATTAAACGAAACGACTAAACATTGTCAGACACGAGTTAATATGAAAATCAAACACTCACCTGAGTAGTGAAAATGTTAAGAGAGATCTGGACTATTATGTCCAGACCATAGTGACGCTAAGTTAAGCAAACGGGGCTGTTGGCTGGAACAAAATGAAACACCAATTAGCACTAACACGGCAACAGACACTTAGGACATTGCTAGTAGCAAACACTTACCCCGAGGCGGCGAAAATTTGGAACCGGAGAGTAAAATACGCGGCTCTCACATTCTGGCTGGATTAGGAATGAACGAGTTCCTTCAATCCTCCCAAAATCGCAGAATCATTTCACCTCAAACCCGTTCCGAATCACCGAATACGGAGGAGGGCAGCGACCAAACAATAGACCGTCGACAATAATAATTTTATAGTTTTTTAAAGAAAACACTGCAAACTGAATCTACGACGTGTTTAAAAGAAAAGAACGACTTCTGAGTATTTTCTTACAGCTAACTCGAGCGAAAAGATAAATAAACAAAGTCTATGTTTGACACAACAACCAGTGTGACATGCCTAAAACGAAACGTTTCTTGACCGGTCACAGACAGAGTGATATGACGTTTTGTTAATGCAATCTCGGTAACATCGACACTTTAAGATAAAACTTTCCCTTAATTTCAATAGTTTAAATTTATGATAGATGTGCTGCCAGATAGTCTACGATCTGTAGCTTTAGAAATATATATTTTACCAATTTAGCACTAGCTTTACTCTTGAGAATAAAAAGATAAGTGTCAACTTTGACAGTTAGAACTAATGCAACGAAACGTAGTCCGATATAATTGCAAGTAAAAAGCCCTGAATGGAGATTTAATGTTTACCTGTTTAAAAGTGTTATTTAGTGTATAGTATTAAGCGAAAGTGTCTCGAGTGCATTTCTCCTGGATCATACAGCTAAAATGCAATGGAATACCGTCGAGACCGATTGGAAAATTCCTGTAGTTAAGGTAATATGTAGTCTATAAAAGTTGTCTTTCGGCTTGCAAGAACGAAGCCTTTTCGCGACTCAAACTAGCTTATTCCTAACCTATGAAGTGTTACAAAGGGACTGAACATACCCCCTCTTGAAATTATGGACACATAACTTTGTGATTCTTTGACCTCTTGCGTTGCCTTTTTCTCCATTTGACTACAGTCTTAATTCCTTTTCAGGAAAATATACTCGTATCATTATTGATAATTTTATTTAGTGTTATTAGCTATAGTCACTCCGACTCTTAGTCTATGTGCCATCGGCCCTGAAAACGGATGGTTAGCGCGATTATTACGTGCCTGGCTAATTCCCAATTATCATACTTATTCGACCCGCGGCATCTATTGGTCGCTCTGATAACAGCTTCATTGGTACGTGGCTTATTTTAGCGGCACTGATACTAGCGATAATGATTGTATTGGGATTGTCACTTGTTTAACTAATTCAGGGGCTGTTTTTACGACAGTTTAATGACACTATATTTCGCAATCTTGATTATTTATCAAATAAAAATCAATAGTCAATGCGGTCATTACATGACCTAGCCTAATGGTAAATATTTTTGTGATGAGCATGAATATTTGTTTCTGAGTCTTGGATGTTTTCTATGTAAATACGTATTATATCTACTATAGTTATTTACAATACAAGTGCCGAAAATAGGAAATTCGCAACGAGTGGTGATAAATTAAAACACCACCGAAGGGAGTGTTTTATATCGACAAGAGTTGCGAATTACCTATTCGCACGTGTATCGTACAACGTTTTACAGCACATAAATGGTGCTACTTTCCCGCACTAGTGCGGAAAAGAGCACTTTTCGTGCATATGTCGAAACTTTAAAGAGCCATATGTATAGTAAAACGTTGTACGATACACGTGCGAATAGGTAATTCGCAACTCGTGTCGATTTAAAACACTCCCTTCGGTCGTGTTTTAATTTATCACCACTCGTTGCGAATTTCCTATTTTCGGCACTTGTATCGTAAATAACTATTACTGTACATATGGCTCTTTAAAGTTTCGACATAAGTGCTCTTTTCCGCACTAGTGCGGGAAAGTAGCACCATATGTACTGTAAAATATTTTGTTGTCAAGCCTTATTAAGCTTACTTTGGGGCTAGTTAAATTAGTGTAAGATTGTCCCCGAATATTTATTAGTTCATTTATTAGATCATCATTCAACAAAAACACTTCACCGAGTAACAGTACTTCATTACATTTTTCAACAAATCATTATTTCAGTCAAGTGCAAAATTATGTATTGATTAAATTATGTACCGAAACCTTAATCCGCTGACATAAGAGCTATGTGACATATTTATGAGTATTATTATTATTTATTTAATAATTTATTCATATAAACAATTACAAAACAGTACAATAAATGCGCCAAACTGGAGTGACCAGTTTGTTGGCGCGTCGCGCTCAATTTACATATATTCTATATAATTGTTTACAGGTGTGAGTTATTTCCTATTATTACTAGTGAACTTTATTTAACTAGGGCATGCATATTTAACATTATGATGTGGTTAAGTATTTTCGTTACTATATAATTCTAATAGTGTATTTTTTAGCTTATTTTTAAAGGCTGCTTTGCTAATAATATCGTTTTCCCGTAGTAAAGATGTATGCACCCTTATTTTTACACTTGACTGTAATAAATATTAATCAACAAGAGCCCCCGCATCTCAAACGTTCGCTGGGTCATCTGTATGTTGAAATGTAGTTTCTACAGGGCATTATTTAAGCAAGCACTTTAGTACCAAAGCACGTCAAAAACAGTAACTGCGCTACCTCGCTTTCAAAAGAGCACATCTGCTTCAAAATGTCCTATACTTACGTCGTTCTTCAATTAACATACAGCTTACCAAACAAACCGGTAAAGTACGTAACGTAAACAACTCCAAGGAGATTTGTATTTGCATAGTTCAGAGGCTCAGTAGTAGAAGGGCGTAAGTTCTTTTTAAAAGGGGGGTGGTTGTGACGGTTAGTTGTAAGCTTTTTTGTATGGCAGCTGACACGTTCTCAGTTTGCTAAGTTGGAGGTTGAAAGAGTGCTGGGGTTCATAAATATGCGACGGTCTACATTTAAGTGTATCAACCTACAATAAGGAGATTTGTGTTTTTTTTATGTGAACATAGTACATTCGCTGCCAAACATCGCTACGCGCTTTGCTCGTAGCCGATCCTATGACGACCGGTTAGCCTAGTGGGTAGTGACGCTGCCTACGAAGCTGAAGGTCCTGGGTTCGAATCCCGGTAAGGGCAAATATTTGTGTGATGAGCATGAATATTTGTTTCTGAGTCATGGAAGTTTTCTATGTAGGTATTTAAGTATTTCTATCTATTATTTATATCGTCGTCTAGTACCCATAACACAAGCCTATGAGCTTACTATGGGACTAGGTCGATTTGTGTAAGATTGTCCCCTAATATTTATTTATTTTATTTATTTATTTATTTATGATCTTCCCGCTTGTTACGGAAAGTGCTAGGCGGGTTCCTGGCAGTGAAAGTGTTACCCAAAAATTTGAACCATGAAACCTAGGGACAAGATTTAATCGACTAAAAAAAGATGTATCCATCATATTTGTAAAAGTGCATAATGTTTTTACGGACGATTGTACGATACGGTCCATGTTAAATATTCCTGCACCGTTCGTCATCTTAGGTACGCCATTTTTTTGCCATTAAAGTCTTAACTCGCAAAAATAAAAACTACGAATTAAAAAAAATACATTTTCGAACCCAATAATATAGAGGTTAAAAACTTAAGTAAAGCCCCTCTCACATATAGGGGTGACGTGTTTTATTGTTAGTCAGCATCATATAATTAGTAGCAGCCAAAGTAGCCAAATATGTATATCGTAACACATCCTTACTCCTACAGTAATAAAGTTGTGTTTCGTTATGAGTATTTTGGCTGCTACTAACTATATTATGATGCTGACTGTACATACGAGAAGGGTTTTACTTAGTTTTTTACCTATAAGTACTACCATTTACGGTAGCCTAGTGGTTCAGGCATGCGGCTGTCAAGCGGCGGTCGTGGGTTCCAATATACCAATAAGTTTTTCGGAACTTGTGTACGGATTATTTACCGTTAGCTTTTCGGTGAAGGAAAACATTGTGAGGAAACCGGTCTAATCCCAATAAGGTCTAGTTTTCCCCCTGGGTTGGAAGGTCAGATGACAGTCGCTTTCGTAAAACTAGTGCCTATGCCAAATCTTGGGATTAGTTGTCAAAGCGGACCCCGGGCTCCTTTGGGGGCACAACCGGGAATAACGCTCGGTGGATGATGACGAAGTACTACCATTTGATACGTTGTGCTGTGAGATGATTAAAACATGCGGAAAATAATAAAAATATGCAGAAATAACTGACATGCAATGAAAATATCAAGTGTCATAAATAACGACATAACATGTCGGGCCGGCGACATATTCTCGAGTGAGAATTTATGTGAAATTCTTTTATATTTAAATGTATATTATTACCATGCATCCACTGCCATTTCCAACAACAATAACAATGCATCAAGGAACGCGAGCGCGGGGTACAGTGGCGAGCAATGTCAACTGTTTATTTAACTATCATTATAATATATATTTTTTTATTCATATTATAGAAAGTCTTGTCTAAGTTTTGAATGTATTACGAATAAAGAGAGAAGTAAAGTTATGAATAGTAACTTAGTATATTATATAATATATGAAAGACGAAGGTTATCGATTTAGACTGGGGATATTATTTTTCTCATTTTTATCTTGTTTGCTGTCATCAATACCAACTAAAACAAAAACAAAAGTCTTTCAAGAGAGGGACTTTTTTTTATTTGTCGGTACTTATCGACTAATAAGTCATCGAATTAAACTCTAAACGGTTGTAGTAGGTTGCTGAAGACTCAAGGCCAAGAACAGGCCAGCCTAGAAATGACTACTAACTTGATCAGAAATCTACGTATAATTATTTATTAGGTACTAATCGTAAAGGTTCTGTATCTAGATAAAGCCTATCCAAAGCTGCGTTGCACAAATTAGAGATTTGCTATATCCTCCAACAAAATCCTGAGTTTCATATTCCAAACTACGAGTATTCCAAAACGAACATATTTCACACCTAGCTCAAACCGTTCCACAATGCGATTCAAAAACAAACAAAAACCATTCCACCCGTAAAACTTTCTCGAAACAATAAACCACTTCCATTGGCCCGAAGTGTACACTGAAAGTTTTCCGCTAGCTCGTTTCACGCGCCATAACGTACGATGCGTTACACTGGCGAGCATAAAAAAGGTGCATTTTAAACTAACTTTGATAAGGAGTTTGCTCTCATTTTTGCTGGTTGTGCAAGGGGAATGCTATTTGTAATGTGCCTTTGTTTTTGATTGTTATTGTTATGAGTTAGGTGGAGGAATGGGAAATGGATGGTTTAATTCTGGTCAATGAACTGATATAATAAGACACATAATTAACTTTTGAATTAATTATAATAATCGGATATATCATGACGATAATTATTAGAGAAAAGTTAAATCTAATGTAATCAAGTAATAAAAAATGATTTGCAGATACAAAATATAGTTTTGTGTGAAATTATATTTTATTTCATTTACGACGTTTACTGTGTGGTCAGGTTTAACAGTTGATTTTACTTTATTTGTGTTATTTGTTTAGTCATTATCATTACATTGCACAATTCTAGTTCATTTACTCAATATGTTCTAATGCGCGTTTATATAGCCTAGTGGGTAGTGACGCTGCCTACGAAGCTGAAGGTCCTGGGTTCGAATCCCGGTAAGGGCAAATATTTGTGTGATGAGCATGAATATTTGTTTCTGAGTCATGGAAGTTTTCTATG
Source organism: Epinotia ramella (assembly GCA_947578815.1). Classification (NCBI taxonomy): domain Eukaryota; kingdom Metazoa; phylum Arthropoda; class Insecta; order Lepidoptera; family Tortricidae; genus Epinotia; species Epinotia ramella. The sequence continues at coordinate 23,624,518 of OX388217.1, forward strand.
TATTTAAGTATTTATATCTATTATATATATCGTCGTCTAGTACCCATAACACAAGCCTTATTGAGCTTACTATGGGACTAGGTCGATTTGTGTAAGATTGTCCCCTAATATTTATTTATTTATTTTATTTATTTATTTTATATAATTATCATAATTCATAATAACTATTTTAATTTAGAAATACATCCTTATTTTTAAATTATTGCATCGCGGTTACGTTTTAGAAAGTACCTATAATTACTACGAAATACATGGTGATAAACTTTTTACCTAAAATATTGTTTGTTTTAGGTAATTTATGAAAATGGGTAATTTTGGGGTAAAAATATCTAATTTATTAAAGACAAGCGCCGCACCATCTATTCATGGACGTGGAAATTCATGGAAGGGCAATTCAATTCGACGACCATATTTTTTTAAGTGTGTACACACGTTGATACATATCTATACATCTTGAAGCTTATACATAAAGAAATAAGACTCAAAATCGTTTAAATGTGCTCGAATTGGATTGTACCAGCTGCGATGTTCTTGTGTTGTGTCGTGGTGTGAGACTTTTTACTTAAGTTGTTACACATGGGGTTCGGTTTAGCTCTATCGTATCTTATCTTACGTGAGCATGAGATTTTTTGAATACGGAATACTTAAACATTTTTTTTAAAGCATGCTGGTGCAAAACTTATGTACGACCAGATAGCACTTCTGGCATATCGTGTTGTGAAGTCGTGTCGCGTGTCTCGACTCCTGTCTCACTTGCACTATGCAAATTAGAAAGAGTGTGCTAGATTTTTCCGTCTCGCGTCGCGTCGTGGCGTTAATTTAGCTAGTCCGGCTGCTGGGAAGTGGATATAGAATATGGAATACCCGTTGATATCCTATTACCTACATTATTATTTATTCATATATTAAGTATATAATCACACACAATATGTCCTTGCACTCCTTGCAGTGGCGACCAGACGCCAAGACATGGCAGAAATACAGACAAAATTACAGCAACTGCGATACTACGACTACTATATTGGTGATAAAACGAATAGATACAATGTAATCTTTGACGATGCAAAAGTGATTGTGAAATCCTACTTGAATAAATGATTTTTTTTCTTATCTTATCTTATCTTATCTTAAACAGAACACAAAATAATAAATAAATAGCATAACAAGTTTACCCCACCTGGTTTGGGAGGCGTCAGTGAGGTAAATAAATATGTCAATTATACGCGATTATGTACCGTTTAGTATAAATAATAACAAGTTTACTTCCGTAGTTTACATTGGCATGCTTCTTATTCTAGTAACAATGTCATTCAAATATTTATGCAACTTAATGCACTGTACTCGTATGACGCTTCTCTGCTAGAGACTAATTTAATGATGACCGGTGAAACTTGTTATGAGGGCCCAATTTTGAACGCATAATACTTATGTCTAGAAATCTTCCTTTTGGCATTAATGCAAAGACAAACAAACGCACTTATTCAGACAGGATTTAAGTATAATAGTTATTGGGACTTGTCAAATTTTATAAACTCATGTAAACTGATTTTACTTGACTGTAAAAAAACTCATGCACTAGCTTTCGGTAGCAGCGAGAAAGCTTTCCGAAATCATTATCGGAAAGGAACGTCATGGAAGTAACTTATACAGTGTTTACTATTTAATATACTCACTGTTGAAATTGACCACAGTAAAACAAAATCAACAAACAGGACCCATTATTTTCCAATAAATCATGATAAGTTTATACTTAACTTCAAAATCTTCGTATGTTGAATTTAATAGCACTTATAATATTTTAATAAACATCATCCTCCTAGCGTTATTTCCAGGTGCCTTAAAGGAGCCTGGGGTCTAATTTAATACTTAATCCCAAGATTTGGCATAGGCACTAAATTTACGAAAGCGACTGCCATCTGACCTTCTAACCCAGAGGAAAAAAATTACCTTTTTGGGATTGAACAGGTTTCCTCACAATGTCTTCCTTCACCGAAAAGCTAACGGTAAATATTCCGTATAATAAGTACCGAAAAACTCATTGATACATTGTCAGGATACGAACAACGAAACCACTAGGCCGTAGCTGTTCCAGTAAACAACGATTAAAAATAACTAAATAGTTACCAAAATTTCAAGTGAAAGATAAAATTCAAACCTCATTTTCCTTCTACCAAGTGTTCAGCCTCATACGCGTATGGGGCCACATAACTGTCGTGCCTATTGGCCCCAGATGCCAGACCGTAATCATTTCACGCATTACGACTTGTAAGACATCACTGCATGATTATATTCTACAGCAGAGTATAAGGAAAGTTTCAAAATGAAACTTGATCCTTTGTAACAAGCAAGGTAGAAAACAGACATGGTGTTAAACTGCCTATTGATTAATGTAACTAGTAAATTTGAATTATAATTTGATATCAATGTGTTTCGGGTGCTTGCTTCCACGTGCCCTGAGTAAAAGCGATAAAATGAGAGCGTGAAACTCATTCATTATTCGTTGCAGATAAGTCAAAAATAATTAATTTATTATAAAGTGTTCACTTCCACTTAGTCTACATAATCGCCATACCTATTCGGCGATTATATAAACTATAGATGCCCATGCCAGGTCATAATCATTCTGCACATTACGACTTGCATGGTTATAATTATATTCTACAACAGCAAAGTATATTCAAAGTTATAAAATGAAACAACATTTTAACACATTCACTGCCAAGAATCGCTACGCGCTACGCTCGTAGCCGATCCCGTGGTTTTCCTCGTATGTAGCGGAAAGCGTCTACGGCGTAGGCACCCGCTAGTTGGCTTCCGGGCACTGAATGTGTTAAAGGTTAGCTGGAAGAAAGTCCATAGGCTCGACTTCTTACGTAAATGCGGATCCCCGATCGTAGACACCTGCATATCGAAAAACGCATCTCATTGACTAATGTACATTAGTAAGATGTTGGCAGTGATTTGAATGCGTACCTCTTTTTTTACTAGTGGCAAATAAGCGTAGTATATCTCATAAAGTGCCATCGGAGACTAGTGTAACTTTACCGATACTTACGTATCACATTTAAATTTTGTACATCGAGAGAGTGTAGAGTTAGCGTATCAGAAAGCGCGCAAATTTAAATTTATGCGTGTTGCCTACACTTGAAGTAGGAATCAGGTTTAGTGGCTATGCTAAATGCATTTAAACAATATAAATAAGTACAAAAGACAGACTTAATGCCTCAAGGCATTTTCTGCCAGTCAAGTACAGGGTAAAACAGAGACTCGATAAGGTGGGTGCCAAAAGTAGGTGCAAGAATATTGTTGCTTTTTTGCCATTACTGGCCTAACGAGGACAAAAAAGGCATACATCGTAGTCTCGTTATGTCGTCGGAATATTCACGTGTATTTGTGGCATCATCTGAATCCCCCGCATAAGCTACATAATTGTCGCCTCCAAATAATTCCGGGGTGACACGAGATTCGTCTTCCCAGGCCTATTTATCTCCTTTACGATGAGGGGGTACATTTGACTTACTTTTTAAATGATATTGATATGTCATTTTTTGCCGTTGATATTATGTCACATAACTCAATGAGCGAGCGAAGCGAACGAAGTTCGCTGTTTTCCTCTGCAGGTCGCTTTTCTTTGTCGATACTACGGTTTTTTTAGAATGTCATACTCGCGATTTCTACAGCTCACAGACGCACTAGTAATTTGGGTATGATGTAAGATGAGAAGAGTTTTGCTTGCCATATAAGTCTAGGTCAACTAGAAGTGCCCTGTAGGTTTTAATTCGCAGGCGAGTGTCAACATTATGCAGCTTAAACGGCCGTATATTTATTATATATTTCAGAATCAAACTTGTTCCTACAGACTGCAGACATGTGATTCTACGCGTTCCTACGAAAAAGGGTCTTGAGAGACTGACGACATACAACGAAGTGATCCTGCAAGGGTTTTTTCCGTTTTGAGGTACGGAACCATAAAACGGGCACGGCGCATGAAGCATATTCGGGCGACAAATGTCATTCCAATATGATACCAGTACGTCAAGTCAAATAGACCACCCGGATTATTTTTATCATTTTCCTGGAGTATCGAATTGTTGGGGCGTGAGAGGTTTTCGTCGTTACGTATGAAGACCTTTTTAGAAAATGTTTTAATTTGTGAATTTCTCTCAAGCTTCTTTGGCATTCACGGAAATTGTATCGCCGAGTATTTGACTAATATTATAAAGAGGGAAGTCTGTGAGATTGTAAGTTTGGGTGTAAGGGGTAATATCTGGAGTTTCTCATTCTCGCTCTGAATTTCACCCTATACAAAGTAGACCTTTTTTATGTATGGACATAGATTACATTTTTACCCGCGGCTTTCCTGTGTTTCTCACAATACCCAAGCGGAGGTGCGAGGGCAGCTAATCTGTGGATAGCGTTGAATTTTGACCGTCACGACCGTTCTATGTGGATGGCGCATTGACGCATCGCGATAACTTTCCAATCGTTTGGATATCCATATATCCAACGGGCCGCGCCAATTATCCGTAAACGCTACAGTTTTGACATCTATGCACCGATTTTGGCGCGGCGCTAACTCCATTCGGCTGTAACTAAAACTATAAATAGGTACATGACGGCATTCCTGTGGTCGTAGTAGATATACGGTTCATTAGCAACAATTGTTCCTTACATCCAGCATGTTACGCTAAACGAACTCAGAATTTGAGAGACCGGGTTCCATGAGGCTTTTTTGAATAGCGGTTTGTTTTATCGGCCTCGGGATCTTACACTTATTACGAGTGATTTTCCTTATTTCTTGTAGTTTATGATTTCTCCCATTGCCCCTATTGAAATTATACTCCCTGAATCAGAATGACATAAATCAAAGTAGAAATGTATCATATTCTGTCAAATGGCCCATTGAAATTTTTTTGCTCACTTTCTCACCGTATCATTTTACATTTCATAGATTCTGCTTTTTATTATGAAGACTACGCTAATTACTGATTAAAAGCAATAACATAAGTTGTATCGCATCCACGGTGACATCTACTATGTGAGTGTGCACAAAATGAAAATGTGCCAAACTTACCTTAGATGAATTACCGACCTCTAGACGCTCCTAGGCTCCATTTGATAACCTAAGTTAGAATACTAAGTCCACATTACGAACCAGCACCATATGGCGAACAAACTACAGAGTAAACAGAGGGCGCACTCCACAATGCCCGAATACGGGTCGATTTGTGTGCTCTAATGAAATTTGTAAGCGTATCGATTGGACTCGCTGTATTGTAGTTTCATGATCTAAATGGAGTTCTAAATTTGCATTGTGCTTCAGTTTCTGTTTGGGTTTGCAATTGATTTGTATTTTCAATGCAACTGTATTTACTACACAATACTTCAGAAAACTCTTATCCAGATTTCTAAATTTTAGTTTTGTTTAAACTACGACGGTCGCTAACATGCATACGCCTTGCCTGGCGGTAAGCAGACACCGTTATCCATAGACGCTTGCTATTTTTCATGAGTATCCTCAAACATATCAAGGGTCGGCAACGCCCATGTTACTCCTTTGGAGTTGCATGCGTCTATAGGCTGCGGTATCCGCTTACGATCAGGCGGGCCGTACGCTTGTTTGCCACCGTCGTTGTATAAAAAAAAGTATTTAAAATCTGCTTTTTACATACTCATTATCTCCTAGCGTTATTCCCAGTTGTGCCCTTAAGGAGCCCGGGGTCCGCTTTGACATCTAATCCCAAGATTTGGCATAGGCACTAGTTTTTACGTAAGTGACTGCCATCCGACTTTCCAACCCATTGAGAAAACTTGACCTTATCGATTTTAGACCGGTTTCCTTACGATGTTTTCCTTCAACGAAAACCTAAGGGTAAATATTCCGTACATACGAGTAAGTTCAGAGAAACTCACGAACCGGGATTCGAAGCCACGACCGCCGCTTGACAGCCGCATTTCTGAACCACTAGGTTTTTACTAATACCATTAATTCAATAATAACTTTATCGGTCTATCTGTCTATTAGGTATATATTCGATGATTGACTGTACAAGTCAAGGATTTTAATTGTTGAGCAATTTAAAGCTCACTTTATACTGGACTTTTCAAATCTGCTAATAAAACCAAAAGTAGTTGACACCTAAATGGCCCAACAATTGAAGACCTTGACCGTACCACTGAAATAATATACCACGGGCAAGGATATAGGATTCTTCTTATCAAAGGAATAAGAGTGAAATGTTTTTAACTTTTTACCATACACAAATTGTATGGGCAAATGTTTAACCTCTGTCCTTCTTCCTGTTTGATCAAATCTGGTCTTACTTGAATAAATCACTCGGACACATGTAAGCCAACCGCTAAACTAACGCTAAATCATAACATCACCCTCCCATTAGCAAACAATGGCGTTTGCCAATTAGCTAAACAAATAATGCTCAGGTTAAACGGCTTTGTTATACATTCGTCTCTTTCTATTAACGGTGATGTGAGAGAGTTGGAGTCATGTGATATGTGAAGACTGATCCGACCTGCTAAGTGAAAGTTGAGATAGTTTCAAGTTGCAAAAGAAATATGTGAATTTATCTTACTAGTGGCACTGTTAGCTGCAGAACTCGCGGGCCTGTCTTTTCTGTTTTTTTGAAGTGAAAATTTCTTTAGCGGCGCTGAGCACTTTTTGGGATGGGAAAAAATTGTTAAATACGCGTCAGAGTCTTGTGACGTCTGATGTGAAGGAGTCACTTTTTGCTGCTAGCCGATTCGACTTCATTCAAAACTGAACGCTATTCGTAAGAGTATAAAGCCGTTAAACACTTTTTGCAATAGCATGTTCTGCAAATTTTGTAATAATACCAACGCATCCTTCACCATTTTGCTATTGAGAAAATTCCAATAGTTCGAATTTGGGCGTTATTCCTAAAGAGATAAAGTTTAGAAAAATATTTACCAACGGCAAAAACAAATTGATATCTTGGTCACCACCGCCGTCTGCTGTTGTGCTGTTCTTGCAAATTCGAATAGTTCGAATTTGGGCGTTATTCCTAAAGAGATAAAGCTTAGAAAAATATTTACCAACGGCAAAAACAAATTGATATCTTGGTCGCCACCGCCGTCTGCTGTTGTGTTGTTCTTGCAAATTCGAATAGTTCGAATTTAGACGTTATTCCTAAAGAGATAAAGCTTTGAAAAATATTTGGCAATGGCAAACACAAATTGATATTGTGTTTGCCGCGGCCCGTCCGCTCATGTAATTGATAATTGTTTATAAATTTGCGTCAAATTCTTCCGCTTGTTGTTTTTTCTATTTTTCCATTATATTCTTTCTCTGTATCATATCGATTATAAAATTATCGGGGTAACTTCCTCGTTAAAAATAACACGAAAACAAAATATTTAATTAAAATAATTTGTTTCGTGATAAGGGTATTTAAATGTACACCAGCGCCATCTCTCTCGCTTTTCCGAAACTACCTGATGTGGTTCGATGAGAATGGTGTGAGCATAAGCTCGCCCATTAGAGGTGTGCCAAGGCTGTGAAACAAGTCTATAACACGATACAGAGGGCGCTAGTCTTAGCGGGAATGTAATGCAGAAATACACAGCGTAAGTCAATGTCCACGTAGCTCAGTTGGTAGAGCAGTCTAGCGTTAATAGAAAGGTCGCAGGTTCGAGTCCTGTCGGGGGCTACAGACGAAGATGGTTTATTTTTCCATTATATTCTTTCTCTGTATCATATCGATTATAATAAGTCTTATTCCAATAAGGTCTAGTATTCCTTCTGGGTTCGAAGGTCAGCAGGTCGATCACGTAACGCATTAAATAAAAAAATCATTTATATCAGACTTAGGTCCATACATGGTTAGTAAACAATAAAATCTTATTACTATTGTTAGTTAGTATATCATAAAAACTTTAAACAATGACTAAACAATGACTGCATGCAGTCTCTGCCAGCGGGTGAGCATGGGGCCATTTTCGCGCTCCGAAAACACGCTCAGAATGCTGTTGGGGCTCCCGCGCAGGCGACGCATCAGTGAGACGAATCTTGCGCATTATCGCCGCAAAGCTGTCAGTTTGTGCCTCCGCAAACATACCAGCGGCACGACAAAATCGCGGCAACCCCCTCATCACACGGAACGCGTTATTATATTGAACATGTAGGCCGTTGCATGTTGTACGTATGTGCGTTAAGTAGATTAAAATGTTACTTTTTATATGGAAAAATTACAGTTAAATTGTCCTAACACGCGTTCAGAACGTTACGTGATTACCCCTCTGCTGATGGCACTCGCTTTCGTAACTCTAGTACCTCTGCCAAATCTTGGGATTCGGTGCTAGAACGGACCCCGGGCTCCTTTAGGGCACAACCGGGAATAACGCTAGGAAGATGATGAATAGACCACTAGAGACGAGGAATCGAGGATCAATACTGACGTATAAGTTACGGATTCCAATTTAATTTCAATGTGTTTCATATGCTCACTCTCACTTTTGCTGACCATGTGTTACACATTGATGAAGTATGAGTTAAACTTATATCTGCGTCGGTGGTCAAAATACCATCGCCAACTCATAAAAAGAAAGTACACATTTAAATAATGCACAGATAGAGGCGTTGGCAGTTGGCAGCGCGCTATCGAGTTGGCAACTTTGCCGCGTGGATCACGCCTGTCAAGCGATGGTGCTTGGTTAAATTAAGTAGTCAGAGCCTCTGACTACTTACTTTAGCTAGCCAGCTATCATTGTTTGGCGACTTTCTGACTTGGTGGGGCGGAACAGTATTTGGTATTTTATACTTTAACTGAGCTGACCCCGTATCATGGTCGGCCTTATCACGCGATAAATGACAAGATAGGAGCGTCGGCTCGTTCTATCGAACGGTGTCGGCCAGTGACGGACGCTCTATCTTGTCACTTATCGTGTGATAAGGCCGACCATGATACGGGGTCTGAATGTTGCATAGATTTCCTCACTTATTGGTATACTAGTTGATGCCCGCGGCTCCGCCCGCGTGGTTATATGGAAATGTAACATATTGGATTTTCTCGTGCGAATTAGATGTTTTTGCGCTGGAAAAAGTAGCCTATGTCACTCTCCAGCCTCTAAACTATCTCCATACAAAAAATCACATCAATACGACGCTCCGTTGCGACGAGAAAGAAGGACAAACAAACACACACACACTTTCGCATTTATAATATTAGTAAGGATTGTAAATAATGTTAATATTAGATTTGCGCAGTAGAACCAAGGTAACCGATGTATACCGTAACTGAAGAGGCAGCGGGGGTAGATCCAGAACAAGGAGTAAGTAGAGGTTAAGAAGTCAAGGTCGCAGGACTCCGCTGGGTGCGGGTGACGCAGGACCGATCGTTTTGGGCCTCTCTGGGAAAGGCCGATATACCAAATTTCATTATTATATGTTAAATACATCTAGAGTTATTAAGGAATCAATAGTTGCTCAAAAATGGTGTCGTGTAAAATAACATATGGCTGCTGCGTCGCCATTTCCTTTTGGGTTTGAACTTGGCTGGACACGCTGCTGCGTGTCTAGATGTTGGTACGGGACAGAAGGTTGGACATCTTTCGGATGATGGGAAGAAATATTATGCTTGCCTTTAAATCGAGGCGCTAAGTAAAGAATCGTTACCGAATCGACTGACAGTTGTCAGTTCTAAGTTGACGGCTTACTGATATCATACCGCATCTGCTTTTTACAAGCTTTATTTGAATTTGACCTGTTCGGAGCTATGTATAGAAGTACCGTAAGTAAGTTGTCCGTCAAAATTTGCAATCAATTATATGTCATTTACTATGTATATTTAATCAATGTTGCCGCAGATAGGAGCGCTCTCGCGTCTCAGCGTCAAGGTATTTACATGGTACCTTGTCATTAAGCTGAGTGGAGACCTTTTCTCTGACGCTTTTGTTAGATTAATATTTCGCGATAGTTTTAAGCAAAAATCTTTATTTTCCATGTGTTAGTCTAAGTAGCGTCTTAAATAAATATTTTTTCTTTATTTCTTTCTTTCAATCCATTTTTCAGTCTCTTGATCTTATCTGTTTTTTGAGTATTAGTAAAGTTTAGATGAGTAAGCTACGGTAGCCTAGTGGTTCAGGCATGCGGCTGTCAAGCGGCGGTCGTGGGTTCGAATCCCGGCTCGTACCAATGAGTTTTTCGGAACTTATGTACGGAATATTTACCGTTAGCTTTTCGGTGAAGGAAAACATCGTGAGGAAACCGGCCTAATCCCAATAAGGTCTAGTTTTCCCTCTGGGTTGGAAGGTCAGATGGCAGTCGCTTTCGTAAAACTAGCGCCTATGCCAAATCTTGGGATTAGGTGTCAAAGCGGACCCCGAGCTCCTTTAGGGGCATAACCGGGAACAACGCTAGGAGAATGATGAGTAAAGTTTAGATGACAATTCAATATTATGGTACCATCGAGCTGATTTGATGATGGAGGCAGAAGGTGGCCATGGTAATTCAGTATTTAACCAACGTAATCCCGTTAAGTTTGGACTCGTTGGAATCATGTTTTTTTAATAGAAACATATTACAGCAAAAAAAACGGATTCATATTTATCCGACGAGACGTGTTGTGACGTGAGAGAACAATCCTGGTTGCAAACATGAATTACAGTTATATTCACACTCATCTTAAGTGATTTGATGTGACAGCTCCAGCTGTGGCAGTCGTCGGAGCGCATCAGAAACGCCAGTTAACACATTCACTGCCAAGGACCACTACACGCTACCCTCGCAGCCGGTCCCATGGTTTTTCTGGTATGTTGCGGAAAGCGACTACAGCGTAAGCGCCCGCTTTGGCGGGTTCCTGGCAGTAAAGGTGATAAGTATTAATCCGACTTAACGAATACCGCCCACTGAAATAACGACTAAGCGGATTTATGATGAATGATTAGCATACCCATGATTTGTAAACATAAGTTAGAACTGTGTAACAACAAGAAGGACTTACTTACATCTGTAGGCTTATTTCGTCCAATTAAACAAATAGGTAACTATACCAGATTTAACAAATAAGTAAAAGCATGAATTTGTCAAATAAAAAAAAGGCTTACTGCAAAACTGAATAAATCTTATTTGAAATATATTTAATTGACATCACACTTGGACTATAACTAGTATGTACTTACCAAATCATTGGGGCTGAAATGGAGTAGACATCGCCAAAAGTGTATGTCTGAAGTGGATATAGCACATAGGTTCAATATTCGACTACATGTATTAATTTATATTGGAGCAGCGTTGCACTACAATATTCATTTTATTGCTGGTTGTGCCCTATACGACCCCAGGGTCCGCTATGATACCTTAACCTAACATTGGGCATAAGCACTAGCTATATGAAAGTAATTGCCATCTGACCTTCCAACCCAGAGGGAAAAGACCTTATTGGGATTAGGCCGGTTTTTTCGCGATGTTTCCTTCACCAAAAAGTTAACGGTAAATATCCTTTTAACATAACATACTTGCACAAAAATGCAGCACAGTGGTTCCGCCGTACCATGCTTGGACAAAGCACCGCTATGTAAAGACATACGTATTGGAGCGGAATGCCGGACGGCACACGCAAGACATAATGTGTCGCATTGGCTGGAATGTCGGGCACTTTTGTCCTATTTGCGTATTTAAACGAACGAATGAGTGTACGACGTTTTTATGGGTTGTTTATTTGTAATGTGCGGCTTGAAATATGGCTTTGTTTGTATTAGTTTGACATAAAATGGGTCTGAGAAAACGTTTTATTATTTTTATCGACTTTTCATGTGGGTTATCAACGGAATTACGTTCCAATTTCAACTTTACGTTCTCTATATTTATTCCTTCTTCAGAGCTATATGAGAATACTATTTGAGATAAAGATCACAGATATTTTTTACGAAACATCTTAAGAGCTTTTATAACGTCTCTAAATAAAATATTACAAGACCTGCTATTGTGCTAATTACTGTATTCCCAAGTGTTTCCTGAAAGCAACGAATAAATTATTAAACTAGTAATTCTTTTAAACTCCCCAGCTTCAAAAATAATTCAATTTTAAAATTCCCTTCAATAGTTAGTCTGATAAAAAGCCATTTCGTATTAAAAGACTTCTTAAAAGCTACTCGCGAATCACTCCGTCCAGAGCACCTAGTTTATTAGAGCAACTAGCAAAAGCGGACGAAAAAACTGTCAAAGAGAGCAAGAGGAAATCTGAAAACACCTTTTTCTTGGAGAAATAATATGAAGAAGTTTCAACACGGAGTGATATTTTTATTTGTCGCGGGAGTACGAAATGTTCGAGTTTTTTTGTCCATCGCCGCCGCGCGGACGGAGCACTGTGCAACTAGTTTTAAACTGAGATGAAGTGTTTGTATTTAGTTTTTCTTTGTGCGATCAAGTGTGTTTAGGAGATTAAATAAACAATAACTCATGATTATATTATTATATTCTGAGATTTGTATTATTAGAAACGGTGGTGAATTAAAACGCTCTAGGTGTGGCGATTTCTTTTCAACACAAATATCATTTAAAAAAGTCAATCTTAGGAAACTTTTGGTCACTCTTTTGAAAATTACAATCACTCAAATTAATTAAAAAAATATATATAGACTGCTTTAAATTTGCTTTCCATTATTGCATATACGAGCATCAACATCACACTCGCTATTGAGAAGTTGTACTTTTTTTCCCTGGTCCTGTTATTCAGAAAAAAATCATTGTAACCCTCGAATGAGAGATTTAAATTTTGCTCATAGAAGGTGTCTGAAAAGCAGTATGTCCCACTGGGTACTAAAATTATTTCCGATTTGGGCACAAAAACTTGGATCCCTCGTTACCCTCAAGATTCTCGCTCAATTTTGTCGGTAAAGGAAAACATGTGACGAAAAATCGGTCTAATCCCAATAAGGTCTAGTTCTGTTTCTGGGTTGGAAGGGCATATGGAAGGCGCTTTTGTAAAACTAGTTGCTAAATCTTGCGATTAGGTGCCAAAGCGGACCCCGTGATCCTTTAGGGCACAACCGGGAATTACGTCAGGACGAAGGACGGAATACCGACTCAATTCATTGATAAAACTACTGACTGGTTTGTTTGCCACCACATGAAACAACTGAGTTAAAGATAGTAGTATTTCAATTAATAATGTATTCCTTTACTTTAAAATGAGGTCACATTATCTTAAATAAATAATCGTCAGGAACCAAACCAAATGTTCCGACGAATCATATTATTATCATGTCTAACTACCCCAATTTGTTATAATTTATTGGTTCAAAGAAACTGGAACTACATGAATTTATTAAGAACTTGAACGGCTGATCAATAATGACATGTATGACTACAGTAAAAAAGTTTACTTACATGACAAGTAAACGTTTTCTGGAATTGAGTCAAAGTAGTTTTGTATAAGTAATGTTTAATTATATGATGTTACGGTAATTCTGAAGGATATTTGGGTGTAGGACAAAGTTACACGTAGGTAATATGGGTCTAAAATATTAATTTAGACAGTCTGATATATCAAAAATCTGCTATCAATTTAGTGAAACGTGAGATTTCATGATGAGTTCTTTTTCATAATCATTTAATCATAATCATTAAATTTTTTTGCTTGACTACGGCAGAGCCGAAAGGAAGAGATATCGACTACCGTAGGTTCAAAGGGCGTAAGGGACAAATGGTCATTTTTCAGGAGAGCCAAAAAACGGTTTTGTTACGAGAAAAAAAATCGAAACTTTTTTGTTCCTTTACACAATAATATGCTCGTCAGTGATTTTTTTACATCTTTTTAAGCTCTTTTATATCATGTAACTAGATTTAAGACGCGGTTCTTAATTAAAAAGTTGTGCGTCCCTTACGCCAAAAAAAAATACCATTTTTGAATACAACTGTCCCTTACTTCACAATGTTGCCGTTTAACAAATATGACAAAAGGTCGTATCGTACAAAAAAATCTTTCTAAATGTCAATTTGGCGTAAAAATAGCCATGTCTCAGCTATGTAACTACTTACTTGCACTGGGGATTTGCTGATATTGCATTGAGGATTACAGGAAATTTGTATGAATAAACTTAGTGAGATCAAAACTCTCCAATTGCAATGTTAAATGCTGCTTAATGAATAAAAGAAAACAAACAAAAATAGTCACGACAACTTAACGTGAAATAAATAGACTACTTAAACAGGAAATAAATACTCGGTATTAATCATTCATTGTGTCGTTCAATTCGTTATTTATGTCTTAAAAGCTACTTCACGAGCCCATGCAATAGTTACAAAATTATCAATTTTTCCGCAGCTCCTGACCAAACGTGCATTTAAAACCCCTCTCCCTAATTATAGAACATTATTCGCAAAACGTTCACCTGACTATATGCATCGGCGAATTTACAATAAGATTTGCGAAGTTGTAGAGATTCAACATTACTCTATTGGTAACGCTATGGCGGTACGAGTATATGTAGGTATAATGCTTGTTATTTATTACTTTCTTCTTTTGAGTTCATTCTGATTTCTTGAATAACTTCATATTGTTTTACGAATTGCATTCCAGGGTCCCAAGATTCAGGCACAGCCTAGTTTGGGGTCCGCCAGGCATCTCATTTTATATGTAAAGTAAACATGTGTATTGTTAAGCAAATAAATGATTTTTGATTTCATTTGATTTTTGATTGTCACCGAGCTCATCATCATCCTCCTCGTCTGTGTCTGCTAAAGTCGCTATATTTTTTTCTTAAGGGGCTCCCATACGCCAATGACCTTCGATCTGAATCCCTTAGTTTTCTAATGTTTTCTATAGCTTATTTTATTAACAACAACGGCTTGAAGCAATATAGTTTCTCATATTTAGTTCAAATTTCATTGTTTTCGAGATATTTGGCATCAAAGTTGAACAATTTTAGGCTAAATAACTGGTTTTCTGGCCATAACTTTTGTGTTAATTGGTTTAAAATGAAAACCCTGGACCAATTTTTAGAGACGTCACAGACGAACCCAAATATGTAGATTTCGTACATGTTAGATCTTTCACGTCAATATAGATACGAAATAAGTGTTTCTTTAGACAATGTTTTAAAAAATCATACAAAATTAAATATTCATTTGTTTTAAAATCCGGTGGACGGAAATGGAGATAAAAGATTGAAGAACCGATAGCCGTTTGATTTATAATTCTATCTGTAGTGCAAAAATAGGAGATACGATTCAAAACTTGTCAAAAATCGATGAAAACCTCGGGTAGCCCCTTAATAAGGCAGCGACATATATTATGCTAAATGAAAACGTTTCGGTATCGTACCGTTGTCACATTTTTCTTTAATCCAAATATTTTTGGTAAGCAATTTTCAATTATTCTTCGTACAGAAGTTTAATATCCGGCTGCTTATCCATAGAAAATTCCAAATTCTCCCTCTTCCTTTCCCTTTGTCCTTTTCAGTTAGATCCTTAATACTTGTAGACGCCCGCTTGCACGCTTGGACTCTACCTTTCCCTTAGAAACTTTCCCACGTCCCTTAACGAATTTTGACTGCTCTTTAGTGCTTCTTAATGATTTATGGTCGAATTCTTCTTTAGTCTTGGTCTTTTGTTCCTATTCCTTTACCCTTTCCGAATTTTCAATCCTTATTACTCGTAGACGCCTGCTTGAGTTCTTCCTTATTCTTCTTATTTTTTCCTCTGGTATTTCCAGATCTATCCCCATTTCTCGTTGACGCATGCTCGAAGTTTTTATTTTCGTAGCGGTATTTCGTGTCATTCCTTTTTCTCAGATTTTAGCAATGGTGTTGTCCCTTTAATTGTTATATGTTGAGACTAGCGTTAGAGTTAGTAAACTCTATGATCACACTGCTAGTAAAATTCCATGGCAAATTAGGGTGTCAGACTTCGACTATTAGATAAAATAAAACTGTTTTGGCGTAACGGACAGTCCTGTGTGCATTCGGGGATGTAAAAGGATGTATCGTATCGAACATAAAATGAGAAATAGGACAAAATGCATCAATTATGGTATATGTGCAAAATGCTGTAACGTACATCAAGTGAGCGTTACGACAAAATGCATCAATGATTGTATATGCGCAAAATGCTGTAACGTACATAAAGTGAGCGTTACGACAAAATGCATCAATGATTGTATATGTGCAAAATGCTGTAACATACATCAAGTGAGCGTTACGACAAAATGCATCAATGATTGTATATGCGCAAAATGCTGTAACGTACATAAAGTGAGCGTTACGACAAAATGCATCAATGATGGTATATGTGCAAAATGCTGTAACGTACATCAAGTGAGCGTTACGACAAATTGCATCAATGATTTGTATATGCGCAAAATGCTGTAACGTACATCAAGTGGGCGTTACGACAAATTGCATCAATGATTTGTATATGCGCAAAATGCTGTAACGTACATAAAGTGAGAGTTACGTCAAAATGTGCCACAGATATTTTTTATTTTAGTGGATACAGCAAAATGTATTGCAAAAACGGGTTCTGGTGCAACTTTTTTCATTGTCGTAACGGACACTTTTTTAAAGCTATCGAGACGTTATTTACACCAATCGATAGAGAAAAAAAAACTGAATATAACTGCATTCATAACTCATTTTCGCCAATTTGTCCCTTACGCCCTTTGAACCTACGGTAGTCGATATGTTATTGCAGTGTATGTCTGTTTGTTTTAACGTGTATATCACCATAGGTAGCGTTTAAGATACCGAAATTACCGAATTGATTTTGATAATTTGTGTCAATCGATTCGTAAGTAAGCTCCGGGTTTTTTTTTTTTTTTTGGACCGGTCCTTAAGCTGCAGCCAGAGGGGCTGTAGCTGCTGGCCTTGGCTGGCTAGTAGGTAGACTCCACTATGGGGCTACCCGACTGCCGAAAAGAAGCTCCGGGTCACAAAGGTATCCTTTTATATGAAAAAAAAAGACGTTTTTGTCAATTAGTTGTCCGTTGTCGGGTTACAGTTTTTTGAACTGTTTATACATGTTTTAATTTGATACTGTTTATGTAGTTTTTCGTTTGTGTAATTTTTTAGCCAATAATTGGAAAACCAGTTAGCGGAAGAGCGTTCCAAATGGAAAGCGCCCGAACTTTTGCGGGTTTATATTTGAGGTTGTCTGTGAATTTCCTTATCAAGAGACAAAGATTTTTAACAACAATTTGAAGGTGATACGCCTAAACTTTTGTGTAAGATTGTCATGTCAATTTATTAGTCAGTGTCTAGAGTCAGTGTGGTACTATAGAACTGGCTGGTTCCGGTCTGAGGGTTGCCACACCGAGCAAGGCGCTATATGTGTCACGCCTGCATTACACCGCCACGGCTGATGATGTGGTGGAGTACGTTCGTGAGAAGACTGGCTTCTCGCTGTGGTTGTTCCAGCTGCGTTCGCGCCACTATGTGCACTTCAGCTCGTTTGTGGTGCGCGTGCCGCGGCCGCTGCAGGAGACCATCGCATGTGCTGACTT